>CM073479.1:43648155-44898155 GCA_037074505.1 Albizia julibrissin | reverse complement strand
TTATCTTTCCGTTTGGTTTATCGGGGAAATCTCAAATTTCCTCGCAAGAACTACTTCCTTCTCTGGATGGTTGAGAGCATGAATGGCGATAGAATGAAGTCACATTCAACTCTCTGTGGGGATCATCAGTCACTCTGGCCAGTTAAAGATCATGTAACAGCAGGACAACTAAGCCATGTGAATCCTCGGAGGGGACAACTTGTTCGCCATCCAGAGCCATCAGGTTCTAATCGACATCAAAATAATGCTGGTAGTTTTCTCAGTTTGGAAAGGCTGCACACTTCTCTTCGGAAGTCATTGGTTTTCTTTGTACAGTTGACTGCTAAGTTCCCGCTGATTGTTATATTTCTTCTTATCGTCTTGTATGCAATACCAGCCAGTGCAGCCATTTTGGCTCTGTATATACTTGTTACCATTCTGTTTGCTCTCCCATCATTTCTCATTCTGTACTTCGCATATCCTAGTTTGGATTGGCTTGTCAGGGAAATCTTCATATGAGATAACGAGGTGATATATCTGCAAATCGTCGTGAATAGAAGTCTGCCTCACCTGATTCCCTTCTTTATCCTGGATCTTCTGCTTTGTAACTAGCCGACTTTACCGTTATCAATCTGCCTCATTTCTCTGTATAGACCCCGCTCAATTTCAGGTTTCTCGGAGCTCTAGTGGAGCTTCACTGGGGGTCGTCTATCCCCTTTTTCGGCCTTAGAAGTATTTATGTTAATTCAAGGCCCTCGAGGGATTACGGGGATGAATAGATGATTGATTGGACCTTTTCCTGGCTGTAAGTGTTTTGCTTTATCAATTTCTTTTATTAATATCTTAGTGGCGAACACATCTGATATAGCCCCTGTTATATGTACCCTTTTTGGACTATAGTTATATAGAACCAATTGGTGTACTTGATGTTGTTTTCGTTATAAATTTTTCTAAAAGAAATTTTTAGAATTTTATTCAATGAAAACATAACAATTCAGATAATTTTAATTCTAATTGGTTGATGACTCATCTAACAAAATTTAAAATTTATTTTTTTTAAAGGAAAAAATCTTAATTTGAAAAAAAAAATTAAAACAAAATGATCAATCAATATTTTTATTGAAAACAAGATAAAATTTGAATTTTTTTCAAATGAGTTATTAACTAATTAGGATTAAAATAGTTTAAGTTGTTATGTTTTTATTAAAAAGAGTTCAAATGTCATGGTATTTTGAAGTATACTAGTATTTCTCTGAAATAAAATTGACGTGTTGACAAATTATTGCAAAAGATTCGATTATATGATGCTTATATTTTATTGGGTAGCTTGATAACATATTCCCAACTTCCGTCAGAAACCATAAGGTGCTATGGAGGTAAGACAATAAGCTTTTAAGGGAATGAAAAATGAAAGGAAAGTGATATAAAAATGATTTCTGATGCAAGTGCAAGAGAGAATATTTTTTCAAATGATTTTTGATTAAATGAAAATGGTAAAAAAAACAAATGTAATTAATGATGAGCTATATTGCTGATTGACTTCCTATAAAATTATATCCACTCTCCAGAGGGTTACAATGTAATGATTTTAACTCAACTGAATAGTTAGTGGAACCTAATTTCTTTGAAGCAAACGTCGTTTTCCTCCACTTACCTGCATAGTGAACGAATTCGACTATTGGAATCTAGTTGAATGGCACACATTCTGATGCGCAGGAATATTTGGAAAGAGAATTCCACTGTTGAGGGGAAGTTGTCTCCTTCAGTGGCTGGCGAACCAAAAAAATAAAATAAAATTCAAACACAGATTTCACTTTCCACTTATTATGTAATCTGAATATGAGAAAGCTGACCTTGTTCCATCGAAACACAATTTGAATTGTGAAGTTGCTGCCCTTTACCCTGCCGAATCATTTTATTGTTTGAATTCTGAATCCCAAAAATACTTCCTATTTGGCCTGATTCATCTACTTTTCTTGGATGCTGACAAGCAATTTTCCATTGTTGGATCGCCACCCTCCTTGACCATGTTCTCCCACCACCAACTCATGTTCCTTATTTTCGCCTATTTCATAATTGTCATTTTCCACTTGCATCATGCACCTTTATCAAATTTCCACACTGCCCCTCTGGTTTTCTCATATTAAAAACCCTACAATATTGAAAAGAGCATCAATTCCTTATTTTTTTGGGACCTCAAGAGCATTCTAGATCTTGTGCACATTCAGAAAGAATCCAATGAGAGATTATATATTAATATTATTATTCACTTGCCTCTTCTCTTCTGTTATCTCTCTCTCTGTCTATATATATATATATGATAAATTTTCTCTCGTACTTTTGTCAGTGTCATCCACAATAATTGTTTTAAAATTGTTTAATCTTAGATTTTATTTTATTTTTATAAAATTTGAAGTATTCCTTTCTCCCCTCTAGGCATAGAGGTTTCCTTCCAATGGAGGTAAATATTCTTTATAATTACGATGAACTGCATCTCTCGATGTTTGCAACATCCAATTGAGTTGCAATGATATCAGTAGTTATTAAGTGAACTAATTTTGCATAGCACCTTGCATGAAATCTGAAAAATCGATTGAGAGTATTATTTATAAATATAAATAGTATATAACTCATAATATAATTCATATTTAATGTTAATAGTCGAAGCTTTTAGCTTGACTGACCTAAAACACTTCTTTAGATACATACTTCCTTTCTCAATTTGTGCGTGTCATCTTTACGTAGAGGCTATGTTAATCGTTCCAATTTTACCGGATATCCCTGAGACTGAGAGGACAGAAACATGCTTCTTTTAAGGCTTTGTTAAGCATTTAAGTTTAATTTTATGTTAGAAGTATTTATAAAGAAATATGTGTACTCCAATTTTTTTTTTTTTATTTTGCTCAACATCTTAAAAGTGTCAAACAATGTTAAGACTTTTTTTTTGGCTGTCCAACAAAAATGTGAAATTATTATTATTATGCCAAAAATAACCTGGAATCTAGAATTCCTATATTGTGAGTGATTTTGGAGGTTGGTTTATCCAAAAGCCAAAAGGTGAAAGGAAGTTAGATGTGGGGGAAAGTAATATTACACACTAAAAAAGACAATTAGATCTAACAATCAATAAAAAAACGTTAATTAAGATAATCCTAAAAAATTAATAGCACCACCTCAGTGACCAACGCAATTTGATTGTATGTTTGGATTATGATTGAGGATTTTAAAAGTGTTTATATATATAAGTCAAGATAACATTACTCTCACATATTTACTTTATATATTGTAAATTATAATTAAAAACTACTTTTAAAAACTCGAATCACTATTCCAAAAAAATATTAAGTCTGCCTCGTTAATACTAAATTATTGGCAGACTTAAGATAATTTCTAACGAGGCAAGATGACTCCAATCCATTCATTTCCTAGTCTCCCTCATCTTCCTCCTTAAGATCATTTCTTAAATATATTTTACAAATAGGATTAAATTAATTTTAAAAGCTGAAAAAATATAATTTGACATTTATTATTTTTCATTCTACATAAACTGAACCACAAGAACAAATAAATATAGATAATTATTTTTAATTATCAGAAGAAAATTTCATGATAATAAATTTTTTCTTATTGTAAATTAATTATGTTTTAGGAAAATGACTTTCATCCATCCCCCAATGGTCCAACCCCAACGTCCACTTGTCCAGACTCCAGATGACCAAAGTGGCAAAATATGAAAATAATCAATTTTTCTTGACAAGAAAATAAAGTTAGTAATTTGCGCAATAAATTAGAAATCATACTCCACTTCGTCTTCCCTAATAAATCTTCCAGTGGCGGTGGCGCCACTCGCACCAGTGCGGAAAAAAATTAAAAAATCAAAGTCTTCTCTCTCTTCGCCTTTCCCTATGGATTCTGTCACGGAGGGCAGAGTTCGAATTTACTCCATCCGCACCAAAACAGGAAAAAAAAAAAACTGAAAAACACGGAGTTTGATTTGAAAGGGAAGCCGAGGGCCAAAAAAAAAAAAAAAAAGTAAGAAGAAGAAGAAACTAGAACCAGTTGCTTTCGGTCTTTCACTTTCTCTTCTATGAGACCCAATCCTTCACAGAAAACCAAGTGGTTAAAAGTTGTGTTGTTCTGTTTCTTCTTCGCTTTCTGAGTGTACAGGCTTTCTATGAACTGTGACTATTATAAGGTATGCTATTTTTACTCGTCGACAACCGAAATTAACAACTATGAAAACCATTTTCTGCTATATTCAAATGGTTTGGCGGTAAACTGTAGTTTTACCTATCTCCTCCTTTTCGTTGGGTGGTCCGATTTTGCCGATTAGGCTGTCATATTCATTTGAGCTTCGTTTCTGTTGTACCGGTATGTTTTGTTGGGCGTGTTTCCTGGTTATCATCATATTCCTTGGGTTTCATTTCTCTTCGGTTTGTTTGTTTGTTTGATTGATTGTTTTTTCTTGGATTGAAGTTGTCTTCTGAAATGGTTAGTACTTGATTATTACGCTTGTAGCTTATATTGTAATGTGGTTTTGTGCTGAACGATAGATTTCAAGCGATCTTTTGTTCGGAATACGAATTTCCATTATTGATTTTCTTATCATGGCATGGTACTTAATTCGTCCGTGTTCATCCTGATGTAATGAGTTTTTTTTTTACTTCCCTGTTTCCTCTAATTTTCACATTGTAAGTCAAATTTTGTCACATTTCTTCTTCATTGATTTCATCTAATTATTTATTACCTTATCTTTTGGATTCTTTGTGCCTTTATATCAAGGGTTGGTTAAAAAGATTAGAAAGAACAATCATGACGCATATTCTGGTAGCGCAGGCGTCTGCGAAGCAAAACGTTGTTTCTTATAGTATGTAACTATGAATGTGAAACTAGATAATTTACCGGATGGGGCGTTCTATATTGTTCCTTTGGATGTTCCATGATTCATTCCTTGTCTATTTTTGTGGTCCTATTACCTGTTCTTGTTGCATCATTGCTTTCATGTGCGAATGATAATACCAGTTAGGAAATGGAAGAAATTCTTATGAAGTCATATTTCATACAAATGAAGGCCCTTTGGATCTTCCTATAGTCATTGTCTCCACATTTTGTGCTGTTGAAGTGTTTGAGCTTTTCTATTAGGAGGCGCCAATCTTAAGACTCAAACCAGGAGTGAAGAAAATTGATTATTATGTTCAATATTCGGAATTGTTTTGCCTTTGCTGTTTGAATCCCTCATTACCTAATTTTCTACCCTGTATCATTCCTTGGATTCATCTAAAAACTAGCTCTGTTTGAGTTTCAGGATTGTTTGTCCTAAATCTTTTCCCTCCATCTGATGGATGCGGAGAGTATTGATTTACCAGTAGCTCCAGAAGTAATGAATTCGTCTTCAGTTAAATTAAGAAGGAACTCCATGTCTAAAGCAAGCTCTGGAAATATTGAAGATGTAGTTGTTCCTCGTTATCGCAGAGCTTCATTTGGTTCTTGTCATGATTTTTGTAAATATGGCGGGAAGCATGCTTTTCAAGTGAAGGGAAAACATTCTGTGGCCAGCAGAATTCAAATAAGTTCACTCAGTAAAATTTCTGAAGCGGATATCAATGGGGTAAAGGCTCATGTGGCCAACCGTAGAGCATCGACGGGTTCCAAGCCACCAAGGAAGGCATCAATAGCCAAGCTCAGAGAATCAGTTAACTCTAGGCCCCAGATTTCCAATACCAGTGAGAAGGAAATGCCAACAAAATTAGCTGACGGCCCGAAACAAGGAGGGAGTGAAGTTCCAGTAACAAAGAAGAAAACATCGGTGGTCAATTTGAAAACAATGCATAAAAAATCCAATACAGCTGATCTTCCCAAAATTGTTAGACAAGGGAACTCATCAATTTCTGCAAAGATGGTGGGAACTTCATTAAAACCAACTCCAAAGTTGGTGGGAACTTCATCAAAGCCAGCTTTGGTGCCGGTGAGAGATTCATCAGAATCAATTATGGATCCAGTGGGAATTCCATCAATGTCAATGGTGGAGCCAGTGGAGTGTTCATCAAAATCAACTCCACAGCCAGCCGAAACCTCTTCAATATTAATAGTGGAGTCGGTGGTAACTTCATCAGAATCAATTATGGATCCAGTGGGAACTTCATCAATATCAATTGAGAAGATGGTTGGAAGTTCATCAAAATCATGTGAGGAGTGTGCAGAGGCTGCATCAAAACCAACTGCAGAGCCAGTGGGAGCTTTGTCAAAATCAATTGCTAAGAAGGAGGATGTTTCATCAAAATCAACTGTTAAGAAGGCGGGAGCTTTGTCAAGATCAACTCCAAAGAAGGCGGAAGCTTCACCAAAGTTACCCACCAAGAAGGTGGAAGCTTCACCAAAGTCAACTACTCCAAAGGGGCGAGCTTCATCTAAGTCAACCGCTCAGAAGGTAGAAACTTCATCAAAATCATCTGCTAAGAAGTTGGAAACTACATCAAAATCAACCGGTGAGAAAAAAATAACCGCTAAGAAGGTGGAAACTATACCAAACGTAGCTGATAAGGAGGAGGAAATGTCAGTGAAATCAACTGCTAAGAAGGTGGTAACGTCAACGAAATCAACTGGTAAGGTGGGAATTTCATCAAAATCAGTTGTCAAGAAGGTTGTGATTTCACCAAAATCAACTGTTAAGACTGTTGAAGCTTCATCAACATCAAATTCTATGGTACGAACTTCATCTAAACCAACCCATCTAAAATCCAAACTAATGAAATCATCTGGAAAGCATGTGGCTCCTTTGAAGTCAAACCCTTTCACAGTGAATTCCATATCTTGTATGAATTCTTCAGAAGGTTCGAATGGCCAAAGCAATAGTAAGCTCAAGATGGAAAAACGAGCAGCCTCCTTGAAAGTAGCTGCAAGAAAATTGATGACTCCTTCAAGAGCTTCATTGCCCTCCAAATCCTCTCTTAATAATAATGGAGTTGTAAGTATTAATGCCAGAAAGCACAAGAGCCTCAAAATTGCATCTCATCTCAAGAATCAATTGAAGATGGGAAAATATGAACACAAGGAACCTGGCAATGATGCGGTTGAGGAAAAGACTTTGTATGTCATCGAGGTGGAAAGTGGAAACAAAAGTTTTCAGACTGATCGTGATGTTGAATTTTCCCCTCAATCATCATCACTCGCAAAATTTTCATCCTCATCCCAAGAAGGTAGAGAGGAATCTGAATGTACAACCAGTGAAGGCAAGGAAGATTCTTTTTCAGTAAACCTTGAAGGTGAACTCATGAAAAATGGAGAAGCTTTGGAAGTGAAAGATGTACGCGATCCCCGTACGGTTGGGATTGTATCTTCTGAGGACAAGACTAGCCAAATGCCAACACTAAATATCAGAAAGGGAAATTTGGTTGAACTTCAATCTGAGACAACTACTCCTAGGAGGCTCAAATTTCGGAGGGCAACAGGATTTGGGGAGAATCCAATGGTCAAGGTGGAAGGCCTAAGGAGAAGTTTTAAAAGAAGACACGAGAGTGGTATTGACAGTGTGTGCACTCCGACTGGTACAGAGAAGGTTCTTCTGAGACGTCAAGGTTCACACGGCAAGCGAGATGGGCATGAATTGTTCAATAATGTGATTGAAGAGACAGCAAATAAGCTGGCAGAAATTCGGAAGAGCAAGGTTAAAGCGTTGGTTGGTGCCTTTGAAACTATAATCTCTCTCCAAGAGAGAAAACCTGCTGTAAAGGCTATCAGTTGATTGAGATAAACAATTTCTAACTCATCATCTGTTATGTAAAGGAGTGAAAGGAAAATAAACCTGAGCTTGTGATGGCACATTTAACGGCTTTTGCCAGTGGTATGTGCCTTTGGTTTTGTATAGAAGCTCCAAGTATAAAGATGATTCATTTGCAGCTCATTTTAATCTGCATTATATACGTTTCTGGAGAAGATGCGTTGTGTAACATCCTGTTTTTTTTTTTATTTTAAAAAAAAAATATATATATATATATATAAAACGAAAAAAAAAAATAAAATAATAATTTAACTAATATTATATTATATTATTATTATAATATATAATATAATATTATAATATAAAATATTATATATATATATATATAATTATCTATAAAGGCTGCGCCATTATAGATAGACAATTGGGGGTGGCGCCACCCCCAATTGTTATAATAAAAAAAAAATTTGTGTGGTAGTGGCAAATTGCCACCTACCACGTACGTGAATGTATATACCCCTCCCATTTCTTCATTTCGTCAGGCGACAAAGTGGAGTTTATTTTGGAGTGGAGGTTATAAGTTAGTGTTTGCATTTTTAGAGAGATCAATAAGGTACTCAAATTCTCTTTTAATCATGATACTTCGTTTATGAAAGGTGTTCTAAATAATTTTCTCTTTCTTATGATAGTAATTTTGTGTTGATTAGAGAAAATTATAAGATTTGAATTTTAGATAAAATTGAGTTTTGTCCATATAAGACTGTAGAAATGTAGAGGAGCATTTATAGTTAATCTTAATCGGTTTACTTTTATTATTTAGTGATTATAAGATTTTATAATGAATTTTTATATATAAATAATTTATAAATAATTCTATATTAGACTTTTTTTTAACCGATTAAATTTAGACTAAATAATTTATTTAGATTATTGGAGATATTATTGTAGTTATAATCGGTTTAGTTTTGTCGATTTTGTGTTATAAAATTATATGTCATAATTTGATATTAGAAATTAAAGTTTGATATGATTTTTAATATATGTGGAGATGTTAATATTATTTAATAATTAAGTTATACTCATATAAGTTAGAAGAGTGATTTAATTAAATTAGGATATTAATATTAACGATTTTATGATACAAAGGTGATTAGAAAATTACTATTGTTAAAGATTTTAGTAAATAAAATAATTAAGGAAATGTTAGAAAATTGTATTGAGAAATAGATCAATTATTATTATTTTTCTAAAAATAATTAAGTGAGTTAATTATGGGGATTAATTTAGTGAGCAAGTATTATTAATTTTATTAACCAATAATTATATATTTATTGTAGAGTGAATTTGGCTTGTTGAACTTGAATTCTCTCTAGTTGTCAAGAACTTGAGGTAACCACTTTTCAATTTATCTTGTATGCTTGTTGATGTGATTATAAGCATATGTTAGTATTTTTAATTGCTATAAATATGTTATAGTATTTTATATATGAAATGTACAATCATAGTATGAATTATGTTTTTAGTAAATTTTAGTTAAGTGGGCCTGAATGTTTTGGAATGGTTGATGATGTATAGTATTGATTATGATACATTTAAATAAATTACTGATGATGGTGATGTTGAGATATTGAATGTGGTGAGGTGTGATTGGAGGAGGTTTGGTTCTTTTATACCACGTGGTATAGCCCCACTGAGCGCACAGTGGATGACTTTGGCATTGTCAGGGCCCTTGGTACCACTCTTTTCCTTTGGCCGGGATAAGGGTCAGTTCAAGGGACAGGTGACACCTTTCCATGTTCAACGGAAAGTGAACCCATGGTCTGATATGAGCTCTGTAGCCTTTGGCCGGGGTACACCTCATTATCAGTGAGCTTGGTGCAGTTTTGTTAAAGAAACTAAACCTGTTATGTGATGTAGCTCATGGGTTCTGTCAGCGGTTAAGGAGGTTATAAGGATGGTTGAGGGAGTACATATTAATTTGTTCTTTTGAAATAATAATGTTTATTTGAAAGATTATATTTTATATTAATTTTTATTGCCCGCTTAACTATCTTGTAATCATTCCATGCATACCTGTTAAAATGGAAGTGGTTACTGGGTCTATATGACTCATCCCGTCAATTTATTATTTTTAGGTGAAAGTCCAAACGGTGGTGCCAAGGGGGAAGCGAACGAGGCTTGATTTGATATCAAATTGTATGTCTCGTTTAGTTTTATGAGTATAATGTATATTGCCAAACTTAAGGGCCTTTTTGGGCAATCATGACATAAATTTAATAATTCGCTGCATATTGGAATATGTACTGTGGACGGAGCACTTGTTATATTGTTTACGTGATATTTGGATGAAGCATTTGATATGATATTTATATAATATTATTTCATTTCTTGACGAAATGATGGATTTTGAGGTAATTTAAGGAGGATGTTACACGTTGCTTCCTCCAAATGACCTTTTTTTCAATGCTCCATTTGTGTTTTCGCCTTTATTCCATATTATGATTATAATTTTGCCTTTCCCACCCAAAAAAAAGGAATTATGAAAAAATGGGCAATCCAGACATCCAGAAGAGTGCTCACCAAAACTGTCATTGAAATAAGTCCTGTGATGCAGCGTCATAATGTGATGAAATGAGCAGACTAGGGCTTTGTTTAGTTGGAGGTTTTGGGAGGGGAGGTTAGGTGAGGGGAGGATTAGGGGTGGGAAAAATGTGTTTGGTTGGAGGGAGGGGAGGGGAGGTTAAAAATTTTGTCTTCTTTTGCTCCCCTCCCCTCTGCTCCCTCCAAAATTGGAGGTTTTTGGAGGGGAGAGAAAAATTTGTCTCACTTTGATTAAAATGCTCATACTTATTTTTTAATATTCTAAGTTTACCCCTCTTGTTTAAAATTAATGAGATAATATGTAAAAATCAATAAAATACCCTTTAAAATGTATACAATTTTTTTTATCATATATACTTGAGTTAATAGGTTTTTTAAGATTTACAAATTAAAAAATAAAAGAAGAAGAAAAATATATAAATAAAGAAAAAATGGTATATTTGTCAATTTATAATTAACTTACCTCACCTACCCTTCTGAATCAAACAAAAAATCAAACCTCCCCTCCTCTCCTTTACCCCTTCTTGAACCAAACAAAACTTATAACCTCCTATAACCTAACTTAAATTAACATCACCTTTATTGAACCAAACACACTTTAGAGAAATAGATTCGGGTATTGAATTCCAAAACAAAATGAAACAACGTTAGAGAATTCAGATAATTTGAATTTATGGAGTGCTAAGTGAATACACACACATATTGTTTTATGTTAATTTTTATAAAGCTCTTTTTTAACCATCATTTAATCATTATTACAACTTTGATTATCATCAATATTAATATTACTGCAAAATACTAATTCGTCGTACTAATGTGCTTTAGTCTAAAATTCCCTCTAGATATTAGACAGGCCTTTTGATTTTAATCATATGGAGAATGGAGTCATATCCGATCCCGCATGAAGTGACGAAAGGAGCTTTTGAGATTCCGACGCGATAGGGAGTCAGGGAGATTTTTCATTTTTGAGTTTTTTAAGCGATCGGCGACAGCTAAGGCTCATCGATTGCGTCATTTTACGAAAATGACCTTTCATTAAATCATACCACGTCAGAGACAGCTCACCCACTAATCCTTCTCTGCAATGCCAGCTAGACATATTTGACATTGGTTGTGATTTTGTTTGACAGTGATATATGTGATTTGACCTCGTGTCAGTCTATGCTTGCCTCCAAATTTATTACACTTCTCCTCCTTATCCTCCTCTTCTGCATTCGCTGCAGCTGCTGATTTGAATGTTTTCTATTTCTTATCAGCCGAATTGATCCTATCCAGAGGTGAATTTACCGAGATTGCTTGTATGAAGTGCTTTTTCTTTTCTTTTGTTTTTAATTTTGGTTTTCTTATTGATTCCGTCTTTGCGGAGTCCTTATTTGTACTTCTCTGTTGGATGCAGAGTGGGGCTTTCTATAGGGTTTTTCCGACTATGCGGAAACTGGGATTCGCTAGCTGAGGGGGATATCGGGTTTTCTGATTTCTGGTCTTTGGGATACATTCCACTTCCAGGTTCTTAGCTATTTGTTTGGTTTCTCTGTCTGAGGCGAGGGTTTGTTTAGTGATGTGTCAATTTGGGTTTGTCTCTTTATCAAGTGAACATGTTAACCTACTGTGCATTTTCTGATGATAGTGCCTAAGAAGGTCGTCTGCGCCTTGTCCATCTGAAACTTTGGGAGTGGTGGACATGCACTAGGAAGCTGGTGGTGCTGCAAATCGCCCATACTTCTGGATGGTGTATTTTTATTTATTATTGTCTTTTTACTATGTCTAACAATTTTGTTTTGGTAATATCATGCTTGTGTGACATAGAGCTGGCCACATTTAAATGATTCGATTCTTTTGAGGAGTTCGGACTTCTATATGCTTGGATATGATCTTTTCCTTAAAAAAAAGAAAAAAAAGGTCTTGATTTCAATGCTTATTAGGTATTTAAGTATATTCAACTGGGAAAACTGGGAGTAAGGTGTAAAACAATCAATTAAGCATCGGTATATAGCTTAATTAAATTAGTTCCTGTTCTTATGCTATCTTCTTTGGATTTGCCAACATTTGAGTATCTGCAACCAATAATTTTTGTTTTATTAAAGGAAGTATCATGCCTCATTTTGTTTGTAAAAGGATTCATCAGTGTTAGTTCCCTGCCAGTTAGGAGCCGAAGAGACGCATAATTTGAAGCCTGTTTGTAATTTAATCCTTGCCTGTTTGCTTAGGATTATAAAACTACTGAAGTAACAGTTCAAGGAAAATTTAGTACACGCCAATTTTATCAAATAGAAGAAAATATATTTTTCCCCCCTTTTAAGCCAACTTCTGAGTACTTGTGTCTTGCTAAATGCTAGTTTAATAGAAACTACAAAATTGAAATCGTAAAAAATTTACAAATCAGTATGAAGTTTATGTGTCCATGACATCGTCTATTGGTTTTGGTTGTTGCTTGGTGTTTCATGCTTACAATGTACTGATGCTGTACCTACCATATTAGACATTTGTTGAATGTATTGATACCCTTAAGTATGTCAGCAGAGAATTGTGATAAAATGGGATTTTTCCTAATTGTATCAGGTGAAGAAAATGATTATAACGAAGCAGTACCGATGCGTACACTCAGCTACCTGTCAATGCACCAAGGGCCACTTAAGTGAAGACGTGATATTCTTAGTGTTTCACTATTTAAATTGGAATCCCAAGCTAATTGCTACTCTTTCATGTGTTTGTAAATGGTTTGATGATTTTGCCAAGCGGGTGCTATGGAAGGAGTTTTGCCGAACAAGAGCTCCGAAAATGATGATTGATCTACAATCTAGTGGGAGCCACAGTGTTGATGGGAACTGGAGGGCTCTAGGGAAGCTGCTTATTTACTGTTCAGGATGCAAGAAAGGTGGCTTGTTTAATAACATTCAGATCCCTGGGCACTTTGTTTATAGAACTCGGTTTTCTAAAACATCAGGAAAGAGCTTTCTTTTGCCGCCATGTAGAACTGATGTTTTATATGTGTCTGATCCTTGTGAGCATCTTCACCAAGGAGAAGAAGGGGATATAGGATTCTTCCGTGGAATTTTCAAATCATTCTCTACGTCAAAAGTCAGGAAGATGCTCATTAGCAGAGGTGCTAAGCTCCATCCTATAGAAGTTTGCCCTTACTGCAAGGCAAAGTTATGGAGCATGCTGCAGGCCAAAATGATTCCACAAAGTGCTAGCTGCAGGCTGGGTTCCTATGAAGATTGTGTTGAGTACTATGTGTGCCTCAATGGTCACATGCTGGGAATCTGTACCCTGTTACCATTGTCTGATTCAGAAGAGACATCTGAGTTCTAACTGATGCCTTAATGATTCTCAGGTACATGCCCAATTCTGGAAACCATAACTTTCTGTCTCTTTTCATGCTTTCTTATGGGATTTCTATCTGAGACGGATACTTATTGTGTCAAATGTCGTGCTCTGTATGAAAATCTATGAGATGATTGGGGACAATGGCATGCCCTGCGTAGTATCTTGATCAAAGATTTTCCGTTCATTATGATGATTGTTTGATATTTGATCAAAGCTAATTCTATATTCCAAGGAGAAACTCAATTAAGGCTGAAGGTTTGTGCCTTAACTACTGTGTTCTGAGTTTTTAATAACATGACTTTCTTTTCCTTGGGCAGATTGCAGCCAGTTTCTGGATGGTGTTTGAATTAACACTGTTCAGCAGCAGCACGAGTACTCTACACAAGCAATTCAAGTTGATGCTGCTGTTCTGATCCATGCCAGTCGGTTAAGGATAGAAAATGCAACTGCATCTTTCTCATTGAACTATTACTTATATATAAGGTTAATTGGCCAAACAGAGAACTATTGTACGTGAGGTTGGTACAGTGAACTAACTGATACTTTGTATATCAATGTGCTGATATATGGCATTGGTGACAGATCGGTAGTTGAATATTCCGTTCAATATCAGTCAGACTCATTTGCATTTCTCATTATCTGCAGACGATTTTAGTATCTCTTATCCATCCTATTCTGCTGTACGAAGAGACTTGATTTCATTTTCTGTTTTTTTTTTTTTTTGGTTTGAAGAGTACTTTCCTTTTTGTTCACTAAATCCATCCCAAATTTTGAGGCGTAAAATTCTAGAATTGGCAACTCTGCAATGAATGAGTGAGACAAATCACTCGATCTACTGCTACATTCTACATGTTTGGAGAACTGGGTGGAAATGGTGGTCCCTTTGGTGGGAGTAAGTTGCTTAGTTAAAATAAATGTTTGGCTTTGGTCCAAAAACAAAAGGTTTATAATTTTAAATTAATCTTTAAATTTGAAACATCTTAAGATGATCTTTTATAGCCTATTTGGTACAAGGGATTTGAGGAGAGGGTAAATTTTTATGAATTAGATTTAAAAAAATTAAAAAAGTGGAGTTATAAAATTTTAATAAAGAGAAGCTGTAGGATTAAAAATTAATTAAAAGTTCTTAAACCTTAAAGAAAAATAATTAAAAAATTTTAACCTTTACTTTTCTAATTTTTTAAAATCCTACTCTAAAAAATTTCCTTTTACTCACCCTCCCCTCATTCTAAATTGAAGGCTAATTACTACTCAAATTCTAATTACTTCATTCATACAAAGTGTTTAAATGTTGACTTTAAAACTTGAAAGAATAATTGAAAATGATAAATGAAATACTAAGTGCCGGTTCACATAATCGGATTTAATGTAATGCAATGTAATGTAATAATGATTACCTGGCAGATGTTTGTTTCAGCGTTCAAATGTGCAATAAGCCCGATTGAGCTGGTTAAGCCATATTGCCCACTTGTTTTTCTTTCTTTTTTTTCAATGTTTGGATTACTTTGTCTTCATAAGGGCTTTTAGGCTGAGCATTGTATCGGGCTTTTATTTGCATTGGATTCTATTTTACCGTTGGAGGCAATAATTTTGTTCCCATCTGCTTGTCAACATGTCTCTCTCCCTCCTAATCTCTGTCACTGATGTCCTTCCCGGTGTGTCCTTGAATGCTTTTCCCTTATTTATTCCCTCAGCTTCGTCGTGTTTCAGCCATTAGGTTCACCGATCCCTTGCGGTGAGCTCCAGCGTCTCAGGCTTCGATCTCATGTTTAATCCATCAGCTCCGTTGTTCCCATCCTCTTAGTTGCAGCGTCGCCGCCGTTCCTGTGCTGAGAGCTCAATCATCGCAGCCTTCATTCCCATTGAGTCAGCTCCGTTGTTGCCATCCTGTAAGCTCCACCGTGTCAGGCGTCGATCCCGTGATCTCAGCTCTACCGTTCCCATCCTCTCATCTCCAGCGTCTTCGCCGTCATTCCCGTCCTCTGAGCTCCGCCGTTCCCCTCCTGTAGCTTCTCCTATTGTGGAACAGAAAATGATTCAACTTTTAATTAGATAGCAACAATTAGGTATCTGATAGGCCTAAAACTTATTTGATATAAGAGTTCTGATCTAGTCTGGGACTTTGTGACCTAAAAAATTATGGTTACATTATTTTTGGCTTAGGGAATGTGTCGATCATTTATCTTTGAATATATTGTATTAGTTATGTAATATTTTTTGACCAAAATTTTGTATATCGGCACCACATTATTTATCTTGCCTTTTTTTTACTTTTTCCTAATATGAAATATTTTTTTTTCATACATAGACCATAAAAGCACTTATGTAATATCTAAAATCCAAACAAGTTTTACTTTTGGAAAAACACTTATACAACTTTCAATCCAAACATAAATCAAATTATACAATCCACTTTTTCATAAAGCCCGATTGAAAAAAGTCAATTTACCCACCACTATTCCAAACACCCACATGAATTTGTTTGTTCTGTCATTAAGGAAAGATGATGCATGTGTTTAAAAATATTTGGTTGGATTACATAAAAAATGAGAATATATGAGAATAATATAGTAAGAGACAAAATTGCCCTTATCTACACATATATGTATAATGTACACGTTAGGTTCAAAATAATTTTGTTCTCCAATTTATGTAGTGTATGCATTGGGTTCATAATAATTTTTTAATATTTAATGATGAAAATATTATGAAAGGGTTCATGGTAATTTTTTAATATTTAATGGTAGGAATATTATTTAAGGGGATATTTTAATATTTTTAATGGTGGAACATTCACTATATGGTAGTGAATGTTGGGCTTTAAAGGGATATCATGAACATAAAATGGGTGTAGCTGAGATGAGGATGTTAAGATGGATGTGTGGCCATACGAGAAAGGACAAGATTCGTAACACTCATATACGTGAGCGTGTTGGAGTGGCCCCTATTGACGAAAAAATGGTAGAAAATTGTTTGAGATGGTTTGGACATGTTCAGCGAAGGCCATTGAGTGCTCCGGTGAGAAGGGTTGATCAAGCAGAATGGAGTCCTGTCAAACGAGGTCGAGGAAGACCGAAACGAACGCTTAATGAGGTCATTGAGAGAGACATTTTAATTAATAATATATCGAAATCTATGGTCTTTGATAGAGCACAATGGCGTCGTGCTATCCATGTAGCTGACCCCACTTAGTGGGATAAAGGCTTTGTTGTTGTTGTTGTATATAATTAATTAATTTTTTTTAAATATTTAATGGTGGTAGTTATTTAATATTTAGCATTATTTATGTATGTACACTATGGTTTTGTCATAATGTCTGCAATCTAATCTGCAGATTGTATGTGAGATAGACTCATGGTGCCTTCTTCTATTTTTTCTTTAATGAAGTGTCTGTTTATCTCAACATGCTTCATTCTATCATGATATACTGGGTTATTGATCCTTTCAATGCTGACCTTATTATCACACTAGAGCTGCAGTGATCCCTCGTGTGGGATTCACAACTCCTTCAGTAACCTGATGATCCAGATTCCTTTACATACTCCATCATTAACAACTCTCAGCTATGCTTCTGCATTACTTCTTGGTACAACAGTTTATTTCTTGCTTCTCCACGTAACCATATTTCCCCATACACATGTGCAATACCCGGAGGTTGACCTCATATTCTCTCTATCCCTTGTATGGTCTGCATCGGTGTAGATTTTGATGTTTCTGATAGTGCATTTCTTAAAGAAGATTCCTCTACTAGGATTAAGTTCCAGACAACTCATAATTCTGTATACAACCTCTATGTGCTCTTCCTGTAGCTAATGCATGAACTGGCTTACTATTCTAATTGTATAGCTGATATCTAGACGTGTGTGGGTTAAGTATATCAATTTTTCCACAAGTTTTATGTATCTCTTTGAGCCAACTGGAACACCTTATAGCTTGATCTCAAGGTGACATCCTTCTTCCATTGGCGTTCCTTTAGGTTGGGCACCCAACATTCATGTCTCATGTAACAGGTCTAAGGTATACTTCTACTGAAATACATTGATGCCCTTTTTAGTTCTTGCTACTTCCATGCCCAAAAAATAACTTACTTGTCTGAGGTCTTTCACCTAGAATTCAGTTGACAAATCTCGTTTTAGTTTAGTAATATATTCGTTATTGTTTCTTATAGTGATTATGTCATCAACATAGACGATTAGGATAATGATGTTGTCATTGACACATTTGATGAACAAAGTGTCATCTGCTTGTCCCTGAGTGCACCCAAGTCCTTTTACTGTTTTGATGAATCTACCAAACTATACCCTAGGAGATTGTTTTAGTTTGTACAAAGACTTGTTGAGTTTACACACAGAGTTATTAGAAGCTAGAACTCCATATGGAATTTTCATGTATACTTCTTTGTCCAAATCTCTATTTAGGAATGCATTCTTCACATCTAGTTGGTGCAATAAGCAATCCTAGTTGGCTGTAATTGATAATAACACTTGGATGGTACTAAACTTAGTTTTTGGAACAAATGTCTCATGGTAATAATCCTATATGCCTGGGTATATCTCTTCGCAACAAGTCTCGCCTTGTATTTGTTGATACTACCATCTGAATTGAATTTCGGGGTGAAGATCCACCTACATCCTACTGGCTTCTTTCCTTTAGGAAGAGTTGTAATCTCCCAAATTTTATTTTCCTTGAGTACTCTCAACTCTTCTTATGTAGCTTGTTTCCAAATCGGATCAGCCACAACTTGCTTAAATGTGTTTGGGATTTTCATCTATGCACTGTTTACAACAAAGCTTTGCATTTGTGCAGACATGTTATCGTATAAGACAAACCATTGAATTGGATGTTGAGTACAAGATCTTACCCATTTTTCTTAATGCAATAAGCCAACACAACTCTTCAGGATTTAATCCCAGATTGGAGTCATGATACTTTCTTTGAATGTGAGATAGTTCTACTAGTATCGGGTTCCTCTTGAACTTGTTGCCTGGATTCTACTTCTCATCTTGTTTCAGCCTCCACCCCTGAATTGATCTCAACATTTGTTTTCAGTTTATTGATTGTAGGTTTAGGTTAAGGCGGAGTAGGCTCAGGCTCATAATTTGGGTGGGTGAGACTAGGTTGGTTTGTGGGAGCAAATGAGTCAAGGTTAACAATAAGGTTAGGCTAAGGTGGTGATGATGTGTTTTTTAGGACTTTGGAGTTGGATTCTTCCAAATTTAGCCATTCAATGTCATTATACTCCCCTTGAATTGGTAATTTGGGATAGTAAGCTTCTTTTTCAAAAAAGACGGTATCTCGAGAAATGAAAAGTTTCTTGGAATTAAGACAATAACATTTGTACCCTTTTTTAGTAAGGGAGTAGCGAAAGAATATGCACTTATCAGCTCGAGCCGCAAATTTGTTGCCATTATTTTTGTGAACAAAGACAACATAACCAAACACCTTTGGGGTAAGGAATTGATTAGTGGAAATTTGGACAGTGTTCAAAGAGTTATTGGATTAGGGTGATGTAATTGAGAACTTTGGATGACATTTGGTTAATAAGATAAGCAATTGTTAGTACAGCATCACCCAGAAGACAGTGGGAATATTTTGTTCCATTAACAAGGTTCTAGTTACTTCCAACAGGTGATGGTTTTTTTGCTCGGCCACTCTGTTTTATTAAGGGGTGTAAGGGCATGAGGTTTGGTGATGAATTCTTTGTTGATCAAGAAATTCTTCAAAGGTTCCATTCATGTATTCCTTAGTATTATCACTTCATAGGATTTTAATGAAATTGTTAAATTAGGTTTGTACAAAGGTATGAAAGCTTTGAAACACTTTGGCTACTTCAGATTTTTCTTTCATTAAGTAAACTCATATGGTTCTTGTCTGATTATCTATGAAAGTAACAAACCATTTAGCATTAGTAAGGGTTTTTATTCTTGTTGGACCCCAAATATCACTGTAGATTAGTGTGAATGGTGCAGAAGGTATGTAGGGCTATTTGGGATACGATGATCAAGTTTGTTTTGCAAGTTGGCAAGTTTCATAATGAAAAGGAACATAAATTTTATTAAATAAACTTGGAAACATATGTTTCATATAATCAAAATTAGGGTGACCTGAACGATAATGCCATAAAAAGACATCATTGTTTAAAGAGTTGGAGCTAACTAGTGCCCTTCTTGCCTTCCATGTATCTTTATTCTTCATGTTCGATCCTTTAAGGTAGTCTATCCCAATCTCTGGAAGTCCTTATCGTCCTCCACGATTTTAAATCCTTAAAAACACAAGGATAGTCATAAAAAATTACTTAGCATCTTCGACCTTTAGTCAACTTACTTACATATATTAAATTATAGATAAGTGCATGCACAAACAAGACATTATGTATTTCCAAGTGATCAAAAAGTGTGACCGTGCCAATTCCCTCAACCTTTGTATTAGCTACTTTGACTTTGAGTTGTTCATGACATAATTTAAGGTTATTGAATAAAGTTTTGTTACCGATTATGTGATCCGTATCTCTTGAGTCAAAAATCCAGGTATTGTCACTAGTTATCACAACATTAAGAGCTATAATGGAATTACATGATTGCACTAGATTAAGACTAGGCATTAATTTTGATTTATCTTGTTTGTCAAGTATCCTACGAAGCACCTGCAATTCTTCCTGGCTCAAATAGTCATCAGCCTCAATTTTCTATTCAGCTATGGTGAGGTGATTTTGGAAGTTTCATTTTCCATTTGATGGCCTTTCGTGTAGCTTCTAGCATTCTTCTTTGATATGTCTCATCTTCTTGCAATAGTTGCACCATTTGTTATTCCTTCGTTCACCTTGTGGTCCTCTCATAGCAAGTGCCGAGCTCTTAATTTGACTTGGGCCACTTTGATTAAGGAGTTTTATGTTTTCTTCTAATTGCAAAAAGTTGACAACATCAAATAGATGTAGTAAGGGTTTTAATCCTATAATTTTACCTCTTACCTCCTCGAAAGGGTTATTTAGGCCTAGGAGAAAGTCATTTATTCTTCCTTCTTCTACTATCTTCTTATACAATTGGGCATCCTTGATCTTTTTCCACAGATGAACTTAACAAATCTTGTTGCTGCCATAATTTTAGCAAAGCACTATAATATTCAGTCACTGAAATTTTACCTTGTCTCAAATCACGGAATTGCGCTTCAGATTGATCAAGGCAGCAATGTTGTCAAGGGAGGAGTATGTTTTCCTGGCTGTATCCTAGATTTCTTTTGTTGTGGTTGTAAGAAGGTAACCCTCACTAATATCCAGAGTCATCTAGTTACATAACCAACTTATCACTTGGTTATTCTCAGTAAACCAGGAGTCAAAATTTGGATCATAGTGGGCTGGTTGAGGAGATTCTCCATTAATATACTTCTCATTCCTCTTGCCATGTAGATATCTCAGCATACTCTGGGACCACTGGAGGTAGTTCTTTTCATGAAGTTTATGGTTAATAACCATAATTTGGTTTTATGAGAATTCTGGTACCATCTCTGAAACCTTAGGAGGTGTTGTAACTAAGGAGGAAGAAGCAGTGCTGCTTTAAGTTTGAGAACTGGCACCTAACATAAGAGCTATGAGATCGACTTTGGAATTTATCGAATTGTTAGGAAAAGTATTGAATAAAGGAGAGAAAGTAGAAGAATCCATGTTTTGGGTAAAAAAACGGCGGTGGAGAGTGGAGAACAATGACGACGCTTGGATTCACATACTGGAGTAGAGATGGAACGTGAGGGTCACGCGCTGCCTGAAACTTAATCAGACCTTTAGGGGTTTACTGATCAACGCCTTCCGGTTCTAGTAGTGGCGTCGATGTCGTGTAACCTGTCATTGTTAAGAAACCCTGGATGCCGTTACTCTCTCTCTCTCTTTGTGTGTGTCTCTGTCTCTGTCTCTCGTGTTTCTCTCGGCCTCTCGCACACTCACTATTTCTTTCGCCCCTCTTGAGTTCTAATCGAACTCTCTGGCTTTGGTACCATACTACCAAGTTTAAATCAGAGACAAAAAAAAAAATACCCTCTTATTGATTATTCAATTAGAAAGGGGTACAATATATAAACTCTAGAGAGAGTAATTAGTGGAAAAAATAAAAGGATTGTAATAAGATATTATATCCTAAATTGAAAGTACTAAATCAGGGATTACAATCAATGAGATAATCATAAGATTCTCTAATTTAAAATTTAAATAGATTTCTAACAAATATTACACCTAAAATCGTTTAGGCCAAAAACAAGTTTAAAATTTAGAGAATATCGTTCAGGTTAAGAACGACTTTAATCTTCCTCTTGTGATATCACTTTATCCTATCTGACATTTATATATTTTAATAAAAAAAGCAAAAATTTCACCTTATATATTCCACAACCTAACATATTCTCTCTCCTTCCCTATTCTCCTTTCTCATTCTTCACCTTCATCATCTTCAATCTTCTCCATTCATTAATATTTCTAGACTTTCTATCAGGACCATATACAAGACTTTTGGTGGGATAGGAAATCAAGTGATGATAGTGAAATGGATTTGAAGAGGACGAAGTTGAAAATGAGAAAAGAGGAGAGAGGAGAGAAAATATGACAGGTTATGGAGCACACGAGGTGAAATCGTTCACCATTTTAAACTCAGTTTTTTTGACCCAATAATTTTAAATGTAACATTTTGGTAAATAATTTTCACCATGCAGGATTTTGGTAATTTTTTTAACGGTTCATAATATGTAGTAAAAATTAATTCCACCTTGTCAGAAATGAAGTAAGCACTTTTTTTTTTTTTTTTACTAAATTAGATCAGCATGCAGCTAGGTACTAATGGTTTGAGGTTAGGGCAAACTGTTTTCAAGCCTCTGGGTAACCCAGCCAACGCACCATTTTTGAAAACCAACAACCAACACTTGTCCATCTCTTAAATGATGCACGATTTAACTCATTTACATTCTTAAAATTACTGTTAAGAAAAAAAAGCTACAAAAAACTACTACCGTTGTGAACCACCAAAATGTGTCCATATTAAAATATTAATCTCTTGAAAACAAAACATAGGTGTCCTACTCAGTTTCTGAATCCTCTGCTCCATAGTCTAATCCGGAGATCATCATCCGTCCAATGTTAACTACATAAAAAATAATCAATAATAAGTTAGAAAAAGTATATAGAAGCAATTTGATCATATCATCAAAACTGTAACATCAGTCACTTACGAAACAGGTCCAAAATGCAGATAATGAAATATATAATTTAACTTATATGAGAGTTAACAATTTAGCGTGTTTTTCTCTTGCTTCTGATAATGCAATCATATGTACCTCACGCAAGTAGAATAGAAGCTAATCACAAAACAGTCACCAGTGAACAAAGTTTTCCAAAATATAAACTTCTCGGTAGGAAATAGTAGATTAACCGTTCAGAAGAACATAAAGATTCCGTCAAACCATGGTCTTATTAACGAAAAGAATAAAAAAAATCAGGAAGTATTTGTGAGTTCATGTGCATGGCAAAGTTTTACAAAATAGCAAGAAATCAAGCATACTTGCATCTAAAGCCCCCATCAAGTTTCCTAGGCATACGCATTTGGTTGTAAGTAAATGAATTACAATATTTTTCTCTCTTAAACACAAGTGACTTCTTGTATGAAGTCAAGAAAGAAAACTTTGCCTGGGATTAGATGCATCACATGATCAAATTTAATGTGAACAGGAACATTTTTTTGGGCTAAATGGTCCCACATACCAACAGCATTCAGCCCAGTTAATTTTGGCATGAACCGCCTGATGTGGTCTTCTGCTTCTTTATCAGCTTTCAGCGTCCCACACTCAAATGTAACCAATATTTTGTTCTTTGCATCCTTTTGTTCGAGCATTCCCATGACATCTTCCTCCCAGCTGTTGCAATTAAATGTTAATAAGAAATGTGAACTATCATCTGTGTCATGGTCATCACCAAAGTGAATAGTGTAGATGATATTAGCACTTCAATCTAAAAGGAGAGATGTCCCTGAGATGAAATAAGAGACTAAAATATGAGCTTATCTAGAGGCAACATACCCAACATATGTTTAATAAAGAACGTCGATAAAAATAAATAACATGTGAATAATGCTAAATAATCAGTAGGCCCATGAATTTTTCTTATCTTTCTTTCAGGTTGCCTTCCATGTTAGGATTCTAAATTGCAACAATTCAAGTTGGAGTATTTCCAATTAATGGCTGCAAGAGAATCTAATGACAGTGCCAACATTTTTTAGCCACTAGGATGATCTATAATTAATTTCAAAAAGTGATGTACATGTGAGTGTACATAAGTAGACATTTAATCACTTGGTTACTCCCCTCATTAGGCGGTTTTAACTTTTAACCTTTGGTTAAAATAATTAAAATTTATAGTGTTCATGACAATACGCAATCTGACCTTTCTTTTTTAAGTTACGTACTTACGTGTTTATCCCACTAAATACCAAGATCTAGATTCCAACAATAAAATTTCTAAGTTACTGGCCTTACCCATGAGCATGTTCAATGCTATGGAGCCGAGCAGCATCATGGCCTCTGCACTCTACAACAACAGCTCGTTCTTTCCTCCTCTTTTACATCAAAGTATAAAATCAATGAGGCAACGAAGAATAAGGAAAAAAGGATGCAAGCAAAAGAGAATTAACCTAAAAGTAATTCAGTTCCTACACTGAAATCAGTAATTGTCAGTTTGATAAGACGATAGTCCTCACCCCTACTGCACTCCCTTTCACACGCCAACTCTTTCACCATGAAAGAAGAATTTTAAAAGGCAAATCATAAGTACTATTTCATGGATATAAAAAAACTTTCAACAATAAACAAAGATTTCCATATAAGAATTGGCTAACACAGGAATGCTCAACACAAAGATAAGTCAATTAGTTATGAACAGATGCAATGGTGGCTAGAGCCTATCCTTGCAAGCTGCAACTGACAGCTATAGTCCCTTGCGGAAAAAACAACTAAAATTTGTGACTGCATATATAGTTAAACCAAATTATAAAATTGCAAGTTTCTTCTGGAACCATAAGTATTTATAAAACTAAATGGCAATAGCTAAATCTCTTAAACTTTGAACTCATCATCTGTGAGAGAATCTCTAAAACAAGCAACCAGAGTATTCTGAAAAAATAAGACTCTTGTTAATTGAAATTTGTGGTGTAAATCTGTAAGATGACACAGAGAGCAAACCTTATTCAGAAGAATGTTGAATTTTAACTAGGAAGCAATTATTGACCCCAATAATATGATGGGAGAGAAAATTTCACGGTGAACAGGACTCCCCAACAAGTAATGCCAAAAAAAAAACCCTCATTTTAAAACCTAGCTATCCTGAACGATTTGTTGCAAGTCTACTTCTACGTCTTATGAAAGTGCCAATCGTATAAGAATTACCAGAGCCATGAAGACCATAGCAGACAGAATCGGGAAGCTTGATGAAGTGTCCTGAGATAGAACCTTCTGGTAACAATGCTATTGATGCTATTCCTTCCATCATCTCCTCCACCTTCCGTGTCGTCGACACCTCCTGTGTCTCAGCAATAAAATTTTCGAGGAGAAGAAACAGATAAAGATGTTGAAGAAAAATCGCCGAAGTTTGATTTTTCTACGGTGTTGATTCAGTGGCATTCATCAATCAACTCACAGATAGCGGATGTTCCCAGTACAAAAGACATATAGGCACTAGGCAACATATCCTTTGCTCCGTCCAAGGACTCAGGGCCTGTATGGGAAACCCAAAATAAAAAAAAATAAAAAAGGGCCAATGAGAGGTAAAAATATATTTGGCATATTTATTGGGCTTAAAAAAATATTTTTTTTATAAACTCATTGAAATAGTTTCTGGTTTTTTTTACTGGGTTTAAAAAAATTATTTTTCCCACCGCCAATCCAAATACAAATCACATTTATAATATGAATTTTTTATAATCTAACTTCTATAAAAGTCACATTAAAAAAAAATCACTTCTTCACTCGCTAATCCAAACAGGTTTTCTAAGCTTCCTCCCCTTCCTAGTGTTGTTTTGTGAAACAGGGTTGTTTATGTTTTCACCTTCAGGTTGTCGTTTTGTCATCTTCAGTTTCTCTCCAGTTATGCGCAAAGGGCAAGAACTTTTACTTGGCTCTTACTTAAAGGAAAGCTTCTTACAAATGTTGAAAGATCCAGAAGGGGTATGTCATTTGATAAGTCATGTTCTCTTTGTCAAGGAAGTGAGGAATGTATAGACCATGTCCTTAAAGGATGTAGTATGACCTCATCAATCTGGAGCAAAATCATGCCTTTAGATATTACTACGGATTTCTTTGGATTGAATATTAGAAGCTGGCTGAAATTAATCATCCGATCAACTTTTTTGGACACTTCATGGAAGATAGAAGTATGCATCACTTGCTGGAAACTTTGGGATGTCCGAAACCGTAGAATCTTCAATGAGGAAACTTTCTCCGTTGACGGGATCGTAACCCATATCAAAGTTTTAGTCATTCATACATAGAATTGTTACTCTAAGTTTAATCTTATCTTATAATTTCTCACTGACCCCTCAAATTGTACATACTTTGAATCATTATTAATACAATTCCTTTTCACTCAAAAAAAAAAAAAAAAGGTCAAAGTTAACTCATACACACACAAAAGTATTTGATATCTAGTGAAAAATTCGAACAGATTTTTCATTTTTAAGCAACCAGAATCTTTTCGCCAAAATCAATGTTTGATGGTTAAAATTTTACTTTAATCTTAGACGTATTTCTATATTTCATGTTCATATCCATCCAATTTTTTCTGTTTCATGAAGCAAGTTCTTTTATTAAACCAAGGAAGTTCTCTATCAATATTTAGACGCTTTTGTTAAAAAATAAGAACCTTATAAGACATTAAAACTGATTTTTTATAAAACATCTCTTTATATGTTTAGCATTTCTGTTGGATAAGACGGCTTTTTAAATTAGTAGAAAAATGTCAAATTGTATCGATGTCTATACTTGTAGTAAGACTTAGATAAGCAAGCCTTTCAAATAAGATTCCTGCATAGTCAAGGATACGAGGGAGGAAATTCAACGTACAAGCTAGCTCGTTAACTCTGACGGGAGGGATTACTTTACACCAATAACTTCAAATACCACTTATCTCCGAGGATAACAAAGTCACTCAAACTGTAATTTAACGCAAGATTCACCACAGAACATGAATAATTTACTTGGTCATGTTCTTGGTTAGAGCAAAACAGATTCGAACAGTGATAAATAGAAAACGATCTTATACCAATTTTCAAAAGAAGCCTGTGGTACATTATCATTTATAATCGTCTAGGCCACTCAACGACATCTGAATAATTTACTTGGGGGATTAGACGCAAGCTATACACAGAAAACGGTATAGGAAGGGTCATGCATTTTCAAGAAATGGAGTGAAAAGGCAATCAGAAAGGCTGGGGGAAGGCTTCTCGGCTATCATCAGTAGTTGATTCTGAATCAGCTTCAAGTTTTTTAAAGACTAACTTTTGCTGGGGAAGTTGGCCATTAGCAAATGCTGTGACTTCTGTGTCTACTAAAATCGAGTCCTCCTCCTTAAATTCTCCTCTTAAGATACCCTTGGCGAGTTCATTCTCAACATGCTGTTGAATCACTCGCTTCACCGGTCTAGCACCGTAGTTGGGGTCATACCCCAAACTTCCAAGAAGTTGGACAGCAGCATCTGTCACCTGGATTCTCATCTTCCGATCGGCAATTCTCTTCTGCACACGCTCCAACTATAAAACACAGACATACAGTGAGATGTGCGATTTAGAATATCACAAGATTGACAAATTTCTTACCGCTGGCAACTAACTACTAGTCAGAGCAGAAGGCACAAAATTTTACATTGGTTTCCAACAAATACAAGTTGGCCCATGCGTTTCAAATACTTCAACAAGTGGGGCAATGCTAGATATTGTCAAGAATGGGGTTCGAACCCATGCCCTTTCAGACCAGTACCTGAACTGTTGAATGTAATGGGGAAGAGAGAAGTACGTTACCTGTAACCTGACAATGCTGCTGATTTGGTCGCGGTCTAGTGGCTGGAACACAATATATTCATCAACTCTATTCATGAATTCAGGGCGAAAGATGGACCTTGCAGCATCCATTACCCGCTGCTTTATGGTATCATAAGCTAGAGCTTTTGGAGTGTCTTCGTCAACATTGAGGATGTACTGGGATCCTACATTGGATGTCATAATAATAACAGTGTTGGTAAAACTCACTGTTCGACCCTGTGAATCAGTCACTCTACCATCATCCAAAATCTGAAGGAAAACATTGAAAACATCTGAGTGTGCCTTCTCGATTTCATCAAACAAGATAACTGCATAAGGTCTGCGGCGGACTGTCTCAGTTAGTTGCCCTCCCTCTTCATACCCTACATATCCAGGTGGAGCTCCAATCAATCTTGAAACTGCATGCTTTTCCATATACTCACTCATATCAATTCGTACAAGTGCTTCTTCAGTATTAAACAAGTAGGAAGCCAGGGCCTTTGCTAGCTCTGTCTTTCCAACACCAGTAGGTCCCATAAACATGAAACTTGCAATTGGGCGGTGAGGATCTGAAAGGCCTGCTCTTGAACGTTGGATAGCCTCAGCTACTGCCCGAACAGCAGGATCTTGACCCACAACACGCTTATGGAGCTCTTCCTCTAAATGCAACAACTTTTCCCTTTCTGTCTGCTGAAGCTTTGAAACAGGGATACCAGTCCACTTGCTTACAATCTCAGCAATATCACTTCCTGTAACTTCTTCTCTCAGCATAGACTTACCAGATTTCATATATTCATCTAACTCCTTCTCAGCATTTTCAAGTTGCCGCTGCAATGAGTTTAGACTGCCATACTTCAGCTCAGCAGCACGATTAAGATCATACTCCCGCTCAGCTTGTTGGATCTCAAGATTTACTCTGTCAATCTGCACATATAAATGCCAAAGTGGTGAAAATCAGATTTTCATCTTCTGATTATTATTATGCAATATTGTTAAGCAGATTTCTAATTTCATACATAAAGTACTAAATCAACTGCAAATGGGATGCAAGTTGCTTATGATGGTTACTCTGCATTAATTTTTTTTTTTTTAAAAAAAAGATATCTTCTTGCAATCTTTTAAAATCCCCCCCCCCAACAAAAAAAAAATAGAACATGTAATTCTTTTATGCCCCGTTTGGTACCATAGAAGTGGGAGGAGGCAATTGGAAGTGGAAGTGGAAGTGGAAGTGGAAGTGGAACCCAGCCTTTTGTATGTTTGGTGCAATGAAAGTCACTTCTTAGTGGAACCCACTTCCATAAAAAACGTTGGAAGTGAGTTCCATCCCTAACTATGGAAGTGGGTTCCGGTTCCACTTCCATGACTCTATTTCCCCTTTTGCCCTTATACACTTTCTCCTCCTCTCTTCTGGCAACCAGATCCTTCACCGGCGGTGAAGGTCTTCCACCGTGACAGCAGCGACAGTCCTCCACCAGCGACGGTCCTCTACCAATGAGGTTCCTCTACCAACGACATTTCTCTAGGGGCTGTTCTTCTGATTGAATCTGGTGTGAACAGAGCAAGTTCGAGGTGACGACAAGATTTGGGTCCAAAACACGAAGATCAAATAACTGAGGGTCCATTCTTAGATTTTAGTTCATTGTGAAATGAGCAATCTTCGATGGCTACACACCCTTAAAGAAGAGAGACAGCTACAAGATTTGAATTTAAGCAACAATAGACTAAGAAATCAAGGGTTCGTTCTTAGATTTGATTTCATACTTATGATTGTTTTTGGGTTATTGTTGGTGGCTGGTGGCTGTGCTCCCTCTTCGATGACAATGGCTCCAAAGCCACTCTATCCAAGAATCTTTTTCAATTTATGACTTTTTTTTGGATTAATCTGTTCAGTTTGCAAAATTTTATTTCTTTGTTCATAAACTTGTTTTGTTTTTATGAATTTTAGCTAGGTTTATTTTGTAGTTTGGATTCTTGATGAATTTTTTCATGGAGGAAGTTCAGTTTCTGAAGTGGGGAGACATGACAAAGACGTATGAGAGGAAGAAGATGATTTTATTTTTCAGCTGGGGGTATTGTAGTATTTTAGTATTTTCAATATATATTTCATTTAAAATTTATATCTCACTTCCATAGTAATACCAAACACACTTTAAACTTCACTTCCCCTTCTATTTCCACTTTCACTTCCAATTCCATAAAAATTCTTCAAGCGTACCAAATGGGGCATTAAGGTTTCTTAATTTGAATAAAACACAAATAGAACCATTAACCATAATAATAAGAATCCAACCGCATACCTCTTCTTTGATTGACTGGATACGAGTCATCACAGACTTTTCATGTTCCCACTGCTCAGTCAGCTCAGCTTGTTTCTCTTTTAGGAGAGAGAGCTCAGCCTCAAGACGATTTAGTCTATCTCTAGAAGCTCTGTCGGTATCATTTGTGAGAGAAAGTCTCTCCATCTCTAGTTTCAAGACTGATCGATTGATCTCATCAAGTGCAGTTGGTTTAGAAGTAATTTCCATTTTCAGTTTAGCAGCTGCCTCATCAACCAGATCAATGGCTGCAATTTCATAGTAGTAAACAATTAGTGCTTAAAGAAAATCATCGTTTCTAACCCATAAAGGGAAATAAAATCAGTAGGAAGTAAAACACAAGTTCGAACCATATTTCATTTTATGCCAGACCGATCCAGGGAAAATGCAGAAAACACTTATCACAGCTATGTTATCAAAAGCTCACAAGTGCTAAAGCTTTGAAGATATTTACAAATCAGTATCAGTTGATGCTGTATCATTTCCACCTCAAAGATGACACGCTATTCTCTTAGGATTAGCATTCTAATGGTTTTGGGATCAACTGCAACTGAATTTTTTCTTAACATAATAACCTTAACTACCACTCATTAGCCCTTGACTAAACTGATGCACCTACATTTCCGAAAAACAAGCTTAAGGCAGATAGAAGATGTTCATTAATAGAAATCAGATTGCTTCCTCATATTGGTTGCAAGAATACAAGTCAAAAGTTCTCAGCATCACACATGTAGGCCTGAATCTTTTATAAGCAAATCATCTTCTATGATATTGCCACATTTATCATTACCTTTGTCAGGCAAAAATCGCCCACTGATGTAACGATCTGAAAGAATTGCAGCTTCCACAAGTGCACTGTCAGAAATGCGAACTCCATGATGCAGCTCATATCTTTCCCGCAGTCCTCTTAGAATAGAAACAGTATCTTCAACTGAAGGCTGGTCAACATAAACTTGCTGGAAACGACGCTCTAGTGCTGGGTCCTTCTCGATATATTTCCGATACTCATCCAATGTTGTTGCACCAATACATCGCAACTCACCCCGACCAAGCATAGGCTTTAAGAGATTACCGGCATCCATAGCACCATTCGTAGCACCTAAATATAATAAAGATTAGGTTGCAATCAAATATAACCTTCTCAATTCAATTTATATTCAACATTTTCAGGCAAATAGGTTGCCAGCTATTTTTAGGTGGAAAAAGATATCCATCAAAAAATATAATCTTATTCCATAAGCAAATCATCCTCTATAAGAAAAATCTCCATTGTTCTTTGTATCATGGGAGAGAGCACAGAAAAGAAACAAAGAATGACTGCACAGAAACTGCAGACCCTTTAACTAGAGTTTAGAATACTAGAAGATCATTCGCCTAAAACTGGATAGTTTTTAAGCTTGATACCTGCCCCAACAACGGTATGAATCTCATCAATGAAAAGGATAGTCTGGCCTTCAGATTCTGTCACTTCTTTAAGAACAGCTTTCAATCGATCCTCAAATTCTCCACGATACTTTGCTCCAGCAATAAGTGCACCCATGTCAAGAGATATAAGCTGTAAAGCAATAAGCAAGCCAGATCAGTTCTCTAGCATTGAGCTGACACATACCCCAAATGTTTTTTACTCCATGAGCCCGTTCTTGCCCCCTTTTCCTTCCATAATCAGCCCTACTAAGTGTAGCCTATATATTTGAATAAAGAACGCACCTTACGATTCATTAAAGCTTGAGGAACATCTCCTTGAACAATTCTCTGTGCAAGTCTGTTTAATAGGAAGAGTAAGGTTAGTTTACAAAGGTATAGTAATGAGCAAGAATGAAATGAGACAAATAGGGTACAAGCAAGACCAAATTATATGATGATTTGATAAGCTATTTTTCCTCACAAACTTATGAAATATCATCACATATTAAGAATGAACACATTGTTGAATTACTTCTTTGCCATTAGAAAATTTGTAGAGTAAGCTGCACAAGGAGAAGGCGGGCCTTGGCGCAACTGGTGGGTGCGCTGGCTTTCCGCCCCCAGGTCTAAGGTTCAATCCCTGGAAACAGCCTCTTGGCAATAATGCCAGGGTAAGGCTGCGTACATATAGGATCTCCTTCCCCTGAGCCCACATTGTGCGGGAGCCGCTTGGCACTGGGGTCCGCCTTTAAGTTGCACAAGGAATTAGGACCCACAGATATTGCTAGCAGCAAGCTGAATTCGGCGCATGAATATATTTCAGATAGAGTAAAAGTTCAAAAATAATGAACCAAGACTAGGACAAAGACCTTAGTGCTTACCCTTCAGAAATTGCAGTCTTTCCAACACCAGGCTCACCAATTAGCACAGGATTATTCTTTGTTCTTCTAGAGAGAATCTGAATGCACCTACGTATTTCATCATCTCTTCCAATGACTGGGTCAAGTTTGCCAGCTTTGGCCATTGCTGTCAAATCCTTCCCATATTTTTCCAAGGCTTCGTACTTCCCTTCAGGATCTACAATATATTTAACAAAGAACATGTGAAGTTCAGCTCCTAACAGTCATAACCAAGTGAAGGGAAACCTAAAACCATTGGTCTACCACAATCTAGAAGTAGCAAGATCATTGACCGCTTAATGGAACATAAGCCACACTAACTAACTCTACCCAAGATGGAAGGGGAAAAAAGAGGACAGCACAGGTAACTATATTTATAAGAAGAATTCGTATGGAAATGTCATTACCTTGGTCAATAACTGACTGACGTCCCCTTATGGACTCTATCGCAGATTTTAGAGCCTGCAGAGAAATTTGAAAATCTTTAAACAATTGCTTTCCAAATCGTTGGTCTTGGGTGAAACCAAGAACCATGTGTTCAACTGACACAAATGAATCTCCATATTCTTTCTTGAAATCCCTGGATCTCTGAATCAATGCTTCCAAATCACGCCCTAACATTGAACCAGCTGATTCCCCCAGAACCTAGTACGACCGAACATGAGCAAGATATCAGTTAGTGTCATTTTTTATCAATCATATTGATATACTTTTTTCAAGCTTCATTTTGATTAATGCCTTTTCAATTTCACTTCCACCATCAATATGCAGTCTCGCACTTTATCAATTTACGAACAAGGAAAATGTAATGGATCCAAAATGGATTCCAACAGAAAAAGAATTAAACTTTAAACTAACACTAATAAAATCCCAAACTAGTTAGAACAGATTACTCACCTTGGGTTGCCGTTGGATGTACTTGTCAGTGGCCTCTAGTAACCGAGTATTATCAACCCCAACCTTGGAAAAGATCCGGCGAGCGAGCCCATTCTTCTGCTCCAGCAAAGCTTTCATCAAGTGCTCCGTCTCCACAATCTGATGCTTGTTCTCTTTTGCAACTTCCGGCGATGAAACAATTGCTTGCCACGCCATTTCTGTGAACTCTTGCTGCGTAATCTGCTAGTCCATCAAAATTCAGCGTCAACCACTCCATCTCCAAAGCACCAAACTAAACCAACAATCAACTATAAATGAGCAAAAACCAAATATATTAAATTGACAACTGTTTAGAGCGAGTTCGACATTGAAGCAAGATTGAATTTCCACAGAACGTTTTACTAGTTGCCATGATCACTACCGAAGCTTGAAAAGAAATCAAAAGTAATTCGCAGAATCCACGGTACCCTTCCACTTGAAGCTTCACAGCGGACAGAGAACTGTTTAGAGTTTCTTCGAATTCTTGGAAATCCATTAGTCAAATAAGCCGTTCTATTCAATGACAGGGATTTTAAGGCTTTAAGATACGCGCGTTTCGACTTTGAAGGAAAACTTAGGGAGAGCTGTGATTGAGCAAACCGAGCATCGTTTCTATTACAGCAAATTGGAACTGAATGATGAGCGCTGAGCCCAGCAAACGCCGTCGTAGAGGACATGACTAGACCCCAGAAACTCCAGTGAGCTTATCTGGTTAACAGTTGGGAAACGAGCGAGGTTCAGAAATGAAGATTGCGACTTTGCGTGGGAATGGGGAAAAGGCTAAAAATAAAAAGAGTTGTGACTTGTGAGTGTAGAGAATTCGGGCAGGTTCGAAGAGGTAGTAGAAACCTTCACAAATTGTTTGGGTACGCCCAATGCCCGATGTGCCGCTTCCACCAGGTTCATACACGTGGGCCGGTTTAGAGATACGATAGGCGCGGCTTCATCAGGCCAAAAAAAAAAATCTATATATAATTCTTTTTTTCTTCTTGGCAGGGAATTTTTATATTGCTGGAGTCCAACGTTTTTCCTGTCAGCAGTGCGCTATACCTAATTACCTATCAATTAATTAATATAAATCCTATAAATTTATACCCAGCTTGGGGTCATGCATTTTGCTGGAGTTTATAATGAATGATATTATTTATGAATCATCAATAATATGATTTTTTGTAATTTTTTATAAACTTATAAATTTTATATAGAAAAAATTCCATTAAAATACCAAATGAATTTCCTTAACCCATAAAAGTCCATTATAAGTTGGAAATGACAAATAAGGGTTTTAGGAAGAGTCTGGGATTAGCAAGTTTAGGGGTAAAGACCAAAATGCCCTTCACATCTCAGCCTTCTGTGGACTTTGTTCTCCATCGTTCTCGTTCACATCTCAGCCTTCTCTGGACAGATAAGAATTCTCGTTCTCATTCTCGAACTCTCAGCCTCCCATCTCACTGTCGGCCTCTCGTGGTCCCATCTCGCATCACTGTCATCGACGAATCAGCCAATCGCTGTGAGGTATTCTTTCAGCTTCCCACTTGATGTCTTAGGCATTTTCTGATCAACTTTATGTGCTGGGTTTGCATATTAGAAGGACTTGTAGTCATGATTTTGGAGAAATCCAAGAGGATGAGGAAGAAGAAAGCGAACAGTAATGAGATTGACGAAATTCGTAATGCAATTGACAAGTTTAGTAATGGTTTTAACAAAATCCGTAAAGATTTTGACAAACGAGTTTGCTGATGAAAATATGTAAGTCAGGATTCACAAACATTTATAGCATTTCACTAAAATTCGTAATGAGATTGACAAATTTAGTAATGGTTTTGATAAGAATTGTAATGGTTTTGACAAAAGAGTTTGCTGATGAAAACATGCAAGTCATGATTCACCAACATTTATGGTATTTCATCAAAATTCATAATGGGATTGACAAAATGAATAATGAGATTGACAAAAACATCATACAGGATTCACCAACATTTGTGGCCTTTGATAAAATTTGTAATGGGGTTGACAAAAGTAATAATGAGTTTGACAAGATTCGTAATGGTTTTCACAAGAGCGTTTCCTGATGACCTAGGGGGTAAATAATAGGCTACTCGTCTTTTGGTTTATGCACAATTACTTATATCCCTTCACATATTGAGTAAAAAGATTGACACCAATTGAGTAATAAGATGACACAAATATTGGTGAATTCTGACTTACATGTTTTCATTAACAAACGCTTTTGTCAAAACCATTACTAAACTTGTCAATCGCATCACGAATTTTGGTAAAATGCCACAAATGCTAATGAATCCTGATTTGCATGTTTTCATCAGCAAACTCTTTTGTCAAGACTATTATAATTCTTGTCAAAACCATTAATAAATTTGTCAATCTCATTATGAATTTTGATGAAATGCTAAAAATGTTGGTAAATCCTGACTTGCATGTTTTCATCAACAAACTCTTTTGTCAAAACCATTACAATTCTTGTTAAAATCATTACTAAATTTGTCAATCCCATTGCGAATTTTGGTGAAATGTCATAAATGTTTGTGAATCCTTACTTACATATTTTTATCAGCAAACTCTTTTGTCGAAACCATTACTAAACTTATCAATCGCATTACGAATTTCGTCAATCTCATTACTGTTCACCTTCTTCTTCCTTAGCATCCTGGATTTCTCTAAAATTATGACTACAAGTCCTTCTAATATGCAAACCCAGCACATAAGGTTGACCAGAAAATGCCTAAGACATCAAGTGGGAAGCTGAAAGAATACCTCATAGCAATGGGCTGATCCGTCGATGACGACGATGTGAGATGGGACCGCGAGCGGCCTACGGCGAGATGGGACGTTGAGAGTTCGAGAATGAGAACGAGAATTCTTATCTATCCAGAGAAGGCTGAGATGTGAACGAGAACGATGGAGAGCAAAGTCCACAAAAGGCTGAGATGTGAAGGGCATTTTTGTCTTTACCCCTAAACTTGCTAATCCCAGATTCCCTTCAAAACCCTTATCTATCCTTTCCAACTTATAATGGACTTCTGTTGGTCAAGGAAGTTCATTTGGTATTTTAATGAAAATTTTCCTTTTATATATTGATGGTATTGACGTTACTTCATAGGAGATCGTATTATTTACAAAATATGACTAGTTATGGCTAGTATAATTAGTAGAATTCATTTCAGGCAATGCGTGAACACTCCCATTAACATAGGCATGTTGTAGACACATGAACCATTATAGCATTCACTGGTGTTAAAAAATGTAGTAATGGAAGAAAAGGATTTTATTCTAATTTGGGACTTGTAAAGAACAGTCCAAAATAGAGACTTGCCACTTAGTTAGATTGCATATGGATGAATGTGGATGGAAACATGTCAATGTTTATTAGGAACACTCCGAAAGTTAAGCAGTTTGAAGTGCAGCTTGGTATGAAAACTTTTTAACAAGTGAGATGTTGCAGGATTCTACTTCTAACCTCTTTCAGTTAGTGCATTCCCTCTTAAGTAAAAGAGTGCACCTTGAAATATGTAATATACCCATGGGCTGAGCAACACAGGGTCTCTACTTGCCCAAATACAAGTTCAACAATCAATCAGTGAACAGTGAATAGGGCTCAGTTAGTTTCTCATGAACTTCTTCAGCAGATCACATATAAACAATATACGGCTGCTCCTTGGAGTCAAACTTTTTTTTTGCTAGTATCTTTAACTTTTTTGGGCCAATGCCCCCAGCATATGAAATTATTTAAAATAAAAGAAAATGACAACTTGTTTTCCACCATATTTAACAAGCAATACATTATGCATAACTGCAAAGCCATGGAAACATGGGTATTAATATGAAATTATGGTGTTATACAAGTAACATCCGTAGTCATTCATCAATGTAAAGGAGCCCAAGTTTACAACAAAGTTCATTATAAATTAACGATGATAGTGAGGAATCAAAAACGATGCTAGTGAGGAATCAAAACTATCATCTCAATTTATCACGAGAAATACTGCCTCAAATTGTAATTTGCCGCACACTCGACCAACGGTGAAGGAGTTTTTTCCCCCTCATGAAAACAACTAGATAATTTCAGCGACAAGCTAAGTTTCAAAAAAGCCTCTAAAAAATTTATAGGGACCAAATCATTTCATGAAACCATTTTAAAATTTTCATATTTAGTGGTCCCATATGTATTTCGCACATTTCCAATGGGTCGTAATGGTACAAAACGAATACAAAAATATATCCTACTAACAGTTCCCAAATTCAATGCATCTGTGCCAAAGCAATCTCAAGAACTACGCCTACAATTTATCATATCATATCAAAATTTAAAAGGATGGGGTGTAAAAATGTGGTACTAATAAAAATAAAATAACTAAAAAATGAGGGGGAAATCGCTGTACTAGTGGCCAATTTCATAGTATAACTGTCCCAATTCTGATCCTTGCCCCAACTAAAAGGACGACTTGGCGTGTATCTTCCATCTTCAGCGTTTAGTTTATTTTCTGAAGTTCTTCACTAAGCGATCCTCAACACAGGCGCCCGAAGTGAAGACCAAAACTATTTCATCCTTTCATCAAGCACAAATACAGGATCTGTTTTTCTGTCACAAGACCGAAAAGTGATTCCCAAGGCCATTCCAGGATGATACAAATTTGCAAAAATAAGGGGGATGGCAGCAAATCCACCCACAACTTTATATCGTTTTGCCCTGTCAACCAAACGTCTATTTGACTTCTCAAATTCGTCTTGAAGAAAATCTCAAGCCAAAAAAAAATTAGATGAAACCTTTTTAACTTGTCTCTTTGGTGTATGCAGTTGTTCAAACCAACAATTTCTTGTAAACTGACTATGGTTCTAGGATATGACAGTTCCTGACAAAATCATTTGAATAATTGACATACTTGGTCCAAAATGGCCGAAGATGTTCAAAGCCAATTTCCAACCAGGGTTTCGACTGCCCATTGTAGTGGATAACTGCAGCCTTCTTTACACTCTCAACATTTGTTTTATTCTGATATCCCAAGCCAAGCATGTGCCAGGAGGGATCAATTGGGCGAACATGACCTTTGAATGCAATTAAAGCAGGCGGTAAGGTTCCAAGCTTCCACATTGTCAGGTTAGACTTTAGATTCTGCAACAGAGGAGTCGTCAACATTATCCTCTTTCAGAAAGGGGGAAAATAGGACACAAAAATAGATAGAAAACTTAAGTCCGCGTGTCTTCCCACACCACTGCCTTATAAATTAACATGTGAAAAGGTTTAAGCCACTCAATCCGTTGTTGTAAAATAGCACCAAATTAACAAGCAAGATAAATTTACTCAGTAATTAAAAAAAAATTAGAATATTGTTGATTATATTCTACTTGTATTTTTACCTCTTTAAGCCAGGAATGGTATGTCTCTTTTATGTCTGTTTTTCTCCATGCGCGCAGATCAAAGATATTCATCCCATAAGCCCATGCACACTCATTGGGGTCCAAATGCTTTGCAATAAGAGGGTGGGAAAAATTAAAGTAATTTCTAAAACGCTTAGACATAACCCATTCATCTTCACCTCTGCAAGTTTCCACAGCTCCATTAACTTTTCCTTCTAGATCAATTTCCCAAAGTTGAGACAGGTCACGCTGAATTACCACATCATCATCTAGAAAGACAACCTTGTCAAGGTTTGGGAAAAGCTGTTTGGCACACACAATGAAAATTTAATCAGCAAAAATTGTTTCATCACCACCAATTTTACTTCTTAAACAAGAGAAACAAAGAAGTGCGGCAGGAGTTAAAAAAAATGGAGCAGAGAGTTTTGGTAATAAAATGGCAATCTCAACACCAGTAACATGGATACATCCCCCCCCCCCCCAAACCAAAAAAAAAAAGATTTGATATAATCAATCTATGTAAGCCGATGCCATTTTATGACAAATGATTTTACGACATCTCTTATCTGTTCAATTACTATGATATGAAAGAAATTCTTTTCAATACCCTGAGCTATATCTGCTACTAAAACTTCAGTTCAATAAAACTTTGATAGCTTCATGAAGCACAATTTTGCAGAAATATAATCATCTTATGATGATCCAGAATATTGGTCACGTTCTAAGGTTGATTGTTTTACTACTTTTAGATTCCTTCCCACAAATATAAGATTCACGAGAGGGAAGAGAAAGAAGGACAAAAAGATAGGGGCATAAGCAACTTGTCTACGAGAAAATCCTAGATGAGAGGAGTTGACAAATCTAACTTGCCTCTGGTAAGTATATTCGGAGATGGTTGAGTAATGATATGTACTTTGGACTTCTAGACATCAATTTTGAAGCAAAAGTCCGTGGAGTTGTATCACTGAGATTGGCTCCTGCAACATGATTTCCATGGTAGTAATTTCTGATCCCGTTTTGATTTTCCACAGCTTCAAGTACTGGAACATTTTCTCTAGTTAACCAGTCAAACTGGTGAATACCTTTGACTTCAACTATAGCAGGGTAGGCAGGATTAAGCGCAAACCATGAGTGCATGCCTGCATAAGTTTTTTTGTCTGTTATGACATGGAAGACTATCTTGTCAGGGTTCACTGATGACTGGACAGTAGAAGTAACAACTACTGAGGCGGCTAAAATGTTATCAGTTGACACAATAAAATGGTGGTAGGAGTTGTCAGACAGTAGAGGAAGTAACTCTGGAGGTGGCAGTTGTTTGCGTGCATGGGCATTTGAGGAATATTCATCAGTCAAACGCAAAGATAGACAATGAATCCCTTTAGGGATTGAACTTGCTGCAATGTGTTTGTTCATTAGCTCTGCAAACTTGGACTCTCTGATATCTCTTTCAAATTTCTCCATCTGCATAAAGAAGCATCACATCATAACAAAGAAAAACAAATACACCCGTTTCTAACACATAAAATATTGCCTGGGGCTGGGATGAGCAAATGCAATCAAGACGTTTAAGGGTAGATCAGTTATATGAAAGGTAGGCAAATGCATCCACACTACCCACATCATGAAGAAAGTAAATATCTCTTAAAAAACTAACTCTATAACAAGAAAGGGAGCTGGAAATGGGGAAAAAGTACTGTAAAGTAATGTAGTGCTCTTAAAATGAAGCCATAAAAGAAGAAGTAAATCTTCTGTATTATGCAGTATCCCCGAACAAAGTTATTCTTGTCATATTAGGTCATTAGACAAAGCATTCAACTAAATGATCTTAGAAAAGTTTGGCCTGAAGGCCTCCGTTTGAGAAAATTGGAATTCCGCAAGGTATCAGAGAAGAAATTTCTATAATCAGGTGGTAACAGTCATAAGCAACTACCCGGAGTAGATCTCCAAGAGCAGAAGACTATGGCCTTTGGACCATCTACATTCACGCATTCATGTATTCAGTGAGGGTAGCACAAGAAAATGTTTTGTATGGGGCCCACATCTCATATAACATTAATCCACTTTTTTTCTCTCTATCTCCTTCTGAATGCACATTCTACATTCATTTTGTGAATGAAGAGTATTTGGGTTGCTATACTTGAGCCACGGAATAGTAGGATGAAGAGGGAAGGACACAAGGAACCACAAACTGCTAAAAGTAATTACTTTAACAAATACAAAAGATATGAATGATTAATAAATAATCATAAAAAAGTATGCGATGTCAGATTCCACATCATACATTAAAACACAGTTCAGTTTTCCAAATATTAGACCACATAAACACAACATATTCTCAAACTCCTAAAAGATATGATAAACATATGACAATGATTTATCAGTGTTGGGGCAAATTGAAGGTGAAGATAATGGTGAGGGTAATTTAATCCTGACAGTGAATTTCTTGCCAAAAGAATCTAGCTAAGACTCTAATAAATAGACATTTAGGGTTAAGTAGCTGTGATGATACATTGATGAAATGGAAAGATGCTTCGAACCAAGATACACCACTGAAGAGAAGAATACAAATCATTTAAAAAAAAAAACATAGAACTGAGCGCGCTCACATATTGGAGGAAAATGAGAAAAGTATAAAATTCTGGAATCTTTTGTAGATACCAACTCTCAAATGCAAATGTTCTCAAGGAATTTCCATTGATTAGTAAAAGTATAAAACAATCTCAATTAATTTTGAATATACTATCTGAAAACTAATATGCGTATTCATGCAAGTCATTAGACAAAAGAAAAACAAACGGCAGCTTACTTCGGTTTCAGAAACCTATTTCCCTATTCAACCTCAATTAACCAAGAAGCGAATAACAATTCAAATAAATCTCACAAGCAACTTACCATTCCTCTTAACAAAAATGCAAACGTCTTAGCGTCATATTGGCTATTCTTCATATCAGAAACCAGTTGTTCAAATGAATCAGGCAGCTTTAGACCGTTTGGGATTTCCCCACTCCTGACTTCCTTAAGGATCTTATAAAAATCTCTAACCAATTTCTCCTGCATCATAATTATCATCACAAGGGTTCAGATAAAAACTAATAATGCAAAAATTTTGCCTGATATCTATTTGAAGCTGACAGAAAAATGAAATAAAGCAATATTTACCCCCGAGTCATCAGCCCTACCAAGAAGCCTGGGTCCTAACCGCCTGCCCAAACAGCCTAGAGCACCAAAATAAATAAAAGTACGCAGTCAAGGATCTAAAAAGAATCAAGGCATGAAAGAAACAATGATACTTCAGGATCTAACCTAACTAACATAAAGAAAGCAACTGGCAGCAACAAGATAAATTTAAAAAGTGATAAAATCAGATAAAGTAAAAATTTTATTAACTGGCTCATAGTAGTAGAAGCCATCTATGTTTAAACAGGGACCTTAAAAAACAATATTTATCACCCAAGAATTTAAAATCAAATGATAAGTGAAGATAGTTCCGATTATAAAACACATAGATTTGTAACATAAAATAATGAACAGCGAACTAAGTAGAGCAATGCTTGTTTCCATGCGATAGGAACCTCTTGATAACTAATTTTGAGTTCAAGCGCAATCATATTATGCAAACTAGGCAGTTAAACAATCCAGCCACTTCGGATCCTGATATGAATAGTCACGCTAGGAATAAAACTTTTATCATTAAATTAAAATATGCAAACGAAATCACCTAAATTGCCAGAAAAAATATCAATGTAAATTTATAATTCCTCTAAATTCAGGGTTACATTTGTTAAAAGGGGGTGGGGAAAGAGAAAAGAAAATCAGAGAAGCGTGGACATGACAATATTAACTCAATGTTGAAGCCAAGATCTATGTCAACAAATCAATGAACCGATAGATAGTATCAACAGGATCAGAATACTAAGAATTTAAAGGTCAAAATGATAAGTTTATATTAGAGTACCAAATGAGGAGCACTTGTTGACACCTTCAAGGGTAACAACTGCAGTGAGAATGAAAACAAACGGCAACAAGAACGCAAGGATGAGGATGGTGTGGAAGAGGGTTCGATAAGAAATGTGGCGAGCTGCGACCTTGACCTTCATCAAGTCAATAAAGCCATTGTTGCTCGATATCGTGATGCTTCGCATGCTAGGCGAGAAGCGAAGCTGCATCGTCGTGTATGCAGCCCCAGGTCGTTGCCGTCCACAACAACCCTAGCAGAGTCGCCGCAACTTACTATATCTATCGCCAGCCATAGTATCAACACACACACCATCAGATCCAATTCCACATGCCCCAACAAACCACTGGCAATGCCCCTGCGATTGAGTCCGGGATTGCACGTAAAATTTAGATCTATTAATCTGAGTTCCGCTCGAATCTGCGCCTCTATGTGGCCTTTTGAAAGACCGCATTTGGCGTAAAGCAAACCGGTATCGCAGAATCAATCAAATACTTCCAATTTCTGGGTTACAATGAAGTTCCTCTCCCATGGATCAAGAGGGGGAAGCGCAGAGAGGACCAGGAACGGGGAATCGAGGAGAGAGAAAAATCAAGCCTGTTGTCGTTCCGGTTGTTTTTGTGTAACAATAATCTTCCGTGGTTTATGCGGAACTTTCTAATTGGTCCAACCTATAACGTCCTTTTCCCGGAAAATCATAAAATTAATTAAAAATAATAATAATAATACTAATAAGCCTTCAAAGAGTCAAAAGAAAAGCGTGCAGATTACAGGTTTGTGTTTGACCTTGCGGTTAGGAGGGAAGGAGGTGATTTTGGTGCTAAATTTACTAATTTAGAGACTTCCTGTGTTTATGGGCAAGTCTTTAAATCAGCATACGGATAAAAGCAAGTTGTGGTTAATTTTAGTTTAACTCTTTTTATCTTTTGTGATTAGTGTGAGGCTGAGTAATAAGGTGGGAAGAGGCAATGGTGGGAAAAGTTTTGGTAAGATGTGAAGGGTGAAAAGATAGAATGTTATTTTTAAAATAAATACTCTTATAAATAATACTATAGAAGGACATTGTTCGGTGCCATGTGAAGCTAGTAGTGTTATACATACCGCGAAGGAATGGTAGCATTTAAGACGATCCAGCTATACCGTAAAAAAATCAAGTGGGCTTGATTAGCTTAAGTCCTAAAATTGGCATGAGTGTTAAAATATTATATCTAAATTGATGGTATGAGATATCGATTCTCTTTCTGTTTCTGGTATTTTGAAATCACATAAGGCTTATTTGGATGGATTTATATTTATGTATAAACCTGATTTATGTAAATCGAGATAAAATTTTTCTACATATTTATCTCATAGATCGTAAAACTATGTGGCTGAAAACAAAAAACTCCCCGCATTTTTAACCTGCTCATTAGCTCACTTTTAGAGAGCTTGATGTTACAATTTACAAATTGTATCTAAATTACGTCTTATTAAAATTGAGGAGCCCTGGAAAAATTAATTTATACACACACATATAAGCAGATCTATGGCACTTCTCGGATCACCACTCATTTATAACATCCTTTAACAAACGCATGAATCTCTCTTCCCAACTCTTAATTCTTCAAACAACCACGATCAGGTAATACGGAGACCATTATTGCACAATCATTCATAACCTTCTCTTTGAACTAATGCGTGAATCTGAAGCTCTCTTCCCAAAATCATTTATAACCTTCACTTTGAACTAACGCATGAATCTCTCTTCCCAACTCCACATTCTTCAATTAACCACAATCAGAAAATACGGAAACCATTATTGCACAGTCAGACTCCACATCTCCATCCTCCATCTTCTTGTTATAAAACCATCAAAGCCTCATCTACACAGGAATTTCGAAAATACCCAGTAATCATGGCATTCCAAAACACCACAGTCCGTTCCTGCATTGAGTCAAAAACCAGTTGTGCCGCTTCTTCTCTCCCCACAGTTAATATGCATTAACATCAAATTGTTCTGGACAAACATGTCCAAATCAAAGCCAGTTTTTAAAGTCCACCAATGAACTCCAATACCCATGTGTCAATCAACGACACGTCACCACACATCTTGATGGCAAATGGATACGTAAAGTTGTCGAGCTGGCTCTGACCTGAGGCAAGCATATCAGCAAACAGTTTGAGTGCCACCATTCAGACAATACATCTTGATCATTACATTACATGAGAACAAGCATCGATGGGGCAATTTAGCAAACAGATCATGCGAAATGAGGCATGATTGCATCGTGCATAGGTCGCGGCTATAATTGAGCAAAGCTGGGAGGAAGAATAGGAAAGAAGACCAAAATCAGATGAAGCAAAAATATCATTAACTGACTCATAGAAGTAGAAGCCATCTGTGTTAAACAGGGACCTTGAAAAGCAACATTTACCGCCCCCAAGAATTCAATAACTAATGATAGCTGAAAGGGTGTTTCAAGCTGGTCGGTTATTCACCACCATTTTGGAAAGTACAAGATAAAGCGCATGCTGTTCTTCTTTCCGTCACGCCCATAGTAGCAAGCACAGCATTGTACAAGCCAATAATCACGACAAACAATTGATTTTGACACTCAACCAACAAATTTTTATACGCATTAGCATGCACATGTTTCAAAATGTTCTCTTCTAGACTAGTCACCGAGAGCGAACAGTGTTCAGTGAAATTGCCACACCAAGAATTTTGCCCCATTAGCAATAACTGAATGAAAACAAATGACTTAGATTCAAACAGGAGGTGAGTTCGAGTAACAAGTGATACAATCAAAATCAACTTGCAGAACCATGATTCCCTAGAGAAGGGAGGGAGCTCTGTCAATCTGAAATCCATACAAATACTGCTTACAAGTTACAATCCAATTGTGCAAACACAATCTAAAGTCAATGGACTGCTGCAAAAATACAGACAGAAGCCTACAGTTTTACCGTCTATCAAATCAAAATTCTTCCACCCTTACTCTTCGCCAGATCATCTCTAGTTTCCATCTTTAGAGGCAATGGGGCAGAAAATATAACCTTCCCTTCATTTCTACGATCATTCTTGAGATGCCTTTTGGAGTTTCTTTCACCATCACTGCTCTGTGCTGATCCCTCATTGTCCAGTATGGCTTCCTCATCAACTTCAGCACCACGAGAAGAATCCAAAACATCTTCAACTTCATTTCTAATATTCTCCAAAATCTCTTCCTGTTCATCGCTAGACGAAGTTCCATCCAAACAAATCGCATCTTCACTCAGAGCTGGTTCATAAGTGTTGCTGTAGATCTTAGAGACATTTCCACTCTCTGCAAAGCTAACACTTTTCTTCACTTTAGGTTGATGCTGAACCTCTAGCCTGTGAACAAAAACCCCATTGTTAGTTGGGGCTACTCCCTTTCTTCTTCTAATTACTATACTGGGATCTGCATCATCATCATCATTGTCATCCATGAAATGAAGAATGCCCTCAGATTTTACGTCCTCCTCGTCATTTGCTGAAAGCTTACATAATCGGCTAATCCTCTCAACTCTTCCCCTGAGGTTCTCCAACAGTTTGCTCTGATCAAGACCTAAATCCCCATGTTTAGAGTGTAAAACTCTGGATTTGTCAATGTTTTGACCAAGCCTCACATTCCTCGTTGCTTTGACTAGACGCAAATGCCTTTTCACAGCAATCCCTTCAATGGAGTCCAAAAATTGTCCTAAATCTCTGCTAATGGACTTCTTCCCATCCCTGGTCATCGGATCGCAGCACTAGAAACATCACAGAAAAATGTTGGAAAAAGAAAAACAGAAACTGAAAAAAATGAAAAAGGAAGAGCTAAGATTAAAAAAGTTCTAGTGATTAGATTACTTCGATAGAATCAAGCTGGAGAAGCAACTGCATGGCCTCACGGGAGAGAGCTGCATAATCAATGTGGGCATCGTTGGAAAGCAGCGATCTGAGAACATTAAATCTCGACTTGATAGAGCCTAGCTCCTTAAGCTGCCTGAGGGTTCTCGATCTGCGAACAAGGAAGGCGCGGAAGTGTGTTTGAATAACACGAGCTGCCGTGTCCCGTAGGGAATAACTCGGAGACGGATGATAGCCACGCAGAGAAGAAGAAAAATGGCGGAGAGAAGATTCAAGGGCTTCAATTCGGCAGAGAAGGGAGGCGATAGCGGAGAGGGATTGTTGTTCGTGTTGGCGCAGGCGATTTTTAGAGGAATATTTATGGTACCGGTTCTGATTAAGAAACCTGTAGGCCTCAGATTGGTCGCATTGAGTGTAAAGCTGTGGCAGCAGAGGATCACACTGACCAATAAGTGAAGCAATGGCTTGGAGCAACTGGTCTGTTGATGGTGGAGGTAGAGGTGGAGGGCAACAATTGGGAGAATGGTTACAGTAGCAGTGGGCGGCGGCGGTCGTGAGCGGCGGAGATTGGTGGTGGGGATGGAAGTGGTGGTTTGGGCAGCGAGAGGCCATTCAGTCTGACGTCGGAACCCTCGGAGATCACGGGAGGAACAGCGAAGAGAGCGAAGGAGGAGGATTTTGGGGTGGGGTTGGTTCAGTGGGTGCGGGTCCACCGATTACGGGCGAAAATAGGCGTCGACGACACGTCGGATCCGATGGGGCGATGTAAAAAAGTTGGAGGCTAGTTTTACGACAACTCGGTGTGGAGGGCTGCTATGTCCACGTGAGACCAATTATCCGTGAGACTACGACCAAGGTGATAGATATCCGTTGCTAACAAAGGAGGAACTAGCAAGGATACTCTCTTCCGGCTGAGAGGTAGCGGGTTGCCCTTGGAATTTGCGCAGTTAGTATCTTCCTTTAAAATTTTAAATAAATATCATATAAATTTATAAAAAAGAAAATTACATTATGGTCTCGTTTAAGATAAAAAGTGAAAAATGGGTTCTATGGAGTTGTCAATCGCGCCCCTAAATTTTTCAATTCATGTTCCTTAAATTGTTAATGAAACCATTTTTTTTAATTTTTTCTCTTAGGTGGGATCTGAATGTAATTCTCTCTTTATAAAATCTCAAAAAGTCTATTACCATTTAAAAATGACATAAAGGTAATAGGTATCAAATTAGGATTTTAATATATTATTGATTTTACTATTATACCCCTCAATTTTTTTTTTAAAAAAAGAAAGGTGTTCTTGTTGAAGCTCTGGCCTACCCACCGTCGGGCCGGGCTTTTTTTATGGGGTGGGGTATACTTTTTTCTTATATATAAAAATGGATGTAAAGAGGTAAGGGGTGGGATCGAACCCAGCTCACCCATTTGTGGGCCACCAAACCCCTTACACACACACACAGGCATAACGACTTTAATAGAATAAGTAACTAAAATGACAAAATGCGTTATGGTATTGATTAGAGGCATAATTGCATTGATTAAATGAGTGATGACATGAACTAAAGGTGTAAGGATATTCCCTAAATGAGTAATGATAATCATTTAAGGTGTAAATAAACTGACTAAAAACGTAATTGTTAGGCGTGGGCAAAAACCCGGTGGTCCAGTCTATGCTCATTCCTAAAAATGGTATTGACTACACTAGTAATGCTATTGACTAAAAACTTAATGATTATGAGTAATGTCAATGTCATTACGCTTTTAGTCAATCTCATTACTCGTTTAGTTAATACCATTAGTAATTGTATTGACTGAAGACGTAATGGTTATAAGTAATGTCAATGTCATTACGCTTTTCATCAATCACATTACTCGTTTAGTCGATACCATTACTCAGTTAGTTAAAGTGGTTTTTGGCAAAGGGGTGAGGTGGGTTCGATCCCCCTGCATCCATTTTTATCAAAAAAAATTACACCCAACCCATAAAAACACAGCCACCAACACTAGAGCTCCGGCGGCCAGAGGTCAGGCTGCGGCAAGTATAGGTCGGGCGACAACGATGCTCCAACAAGGGCACCTTTCTTTTAAAAAAAATAAAAATTGAGGGGCATAATGGTAAAATCAACGACACTTTAAAATCTCAATTTGATACATGTCACATTTATGTCATTTCCAAATATTAACAGATTTTTTGGGATTTTATATTCATTTCATTCCTATATATAAAATCTAGTTGATTTTTTTAAAGATTAATTAAGCTAAATAAGTTACTTAATCCTTTCATATGTTATATATCATTATATTATATATCAGTTTATAAATCAAAACAAATTAATTTGGAGAAAAAATATAAATATAAATATTTTAAAGTAATTTAATCAGTTTCTTTAATTATTCTAAAAGAAATCAATTAGATATTGTATTTAGATCTAAATGTATAAAATGATAATATCATCACAAGTTCTTCTCATGCCGAGCTCTCTATGGGGGAATTTCCACAAGCTCAGGAGAAATGACAGTTAGTGAGCAAAGTGTCAGCGAGAGGAAAATACCTTGCCCGTCGTTAATGATTATGAGATTGTTGGATGTGTGTGGATTAATATTGATAGCCCTAATTAACTTAGTTCTTTTCAATTATGATTTCCCGGCATGATTGAGGCAAAAAGGTGATAAATAAATGGCACGAGAAATGCAAGAATCAATGGTTGGCCATAGTTTAAAGCGTTGAATCTCGTATGCCGGGATGTATTTAGCAGCTAACGGAGTTCGCCAATTAGGGCATGGATTTAAAATGCAAAGGATCTTTGGCTATACCGGTGAATTTTTTACTATTCTTTCAATACAAGACATATTTAAAAAATTGATTTTAATCTTAAATATAAGACTTTTTTTTTATATTTGTCAGTTTTTTTTAATTTACTCCTATTGATAATTTTCTACAATAATCAATGAGAAGAGAGAATGAATGAATTAAGAAAGATAACTACGATGTTTTGAGTATATGTTAGATATTTTAATATATTATAATTATTATTAATTAAGTAATTAATTAAAATATCCTGAGTGTAGCCCGTGAGTTAGATTTAGGCCCAATTCAAGATTAGAGTTATTGATTATTAATGTGATTTTTCTAATGGTGGAAAACACACACTTGAGTTTACGGCCAAATAAAATGAACGTAAGAAAAACCTAATATGCTTATCTGAGGTTCTCTGACTGGCGACGGCTCTTAACCCAGTTGTCATCGCTGTGCCCCACAGCCAGTCAGAAAGAGACCTGACAATCTACCTTCCGTCTCTACCTACTTGCCATATTAATGTCATGTTACTTATATCGAGTATGTTGCATCTATAATCTCTGTTCAAAACACTCAATAATTGATATGCATTCAATCTCCATGAAAAAAAATAACCAACAGATATATGTTGATCTAACGCAAATGAACTACCTAATGCATTTCCACATAAACAAATTCAAGCTTCTCTTTAACTATAGTTCATTTCACCATAAACAAATTAAATTACCTAATACATTTGACCGCAGGATTTTATAGACTGATCATGTTTTCCTGTAGGGAAGATGCAGATACAATTAATGGAAGTCATTTCTATTGTTTCAGCCAATTTCAAAGGTTTTGAAAGTCTTCAAATGTTGGTGGAGTCAGTGGTTTTTCCTCATAAGACTGACTACAACTTAAATGCTTATTATTTCAGGTGTAATCTTCATTCTAAGTATTGTATTAGGTACACATAGTCTATATTGGGTACTGTATAGCTGCTAACTGACATGGCTAAGGAAGTAGAAGGTACACATGCTCCATTATTTGTACTGGGTACTATATAGAAGGGTCAATATCTGCAGAATGTTGGATTATATCTGCCTACGCTAGTGTTCTTACATAGGCAGTTATATGTTGCATTATCGAGGGTTAAGAATGTTGCAGGTTTAAAAATTCATATACATCATGGGAGTAATCAACACAGGAATACAACTACCAATGTAGTTTAGAGGGAGATATTCAGAAAGATAGACCAACATTCATTACATAAACTGCACACATATCACATTTAGCTTTGTTCTTTTTGTGCTGTGAAATTTTTCTTCTCCTACATTTTGTTTAGTTGATGTAGTAGTTGTAAAACACATGAGATTGACATGTTGCATCTTATGTCGGCTGGGCTAATGTTTTCAGTGTCCGACTGGATTTTAGAGGGAGTTTGTATCCTTTTTACTGTTTTCTTGAAGTTTCTTTTTTGTATATGACTATCTAAATTGTGTGGATGGGTAATGTTTCTTTGATAACCGAAGAAAGGGTGTGCCTCACATTGGATGAGTTGATGGTTAATATGTGCTAACATGTAATACAGTGGATGCACTCGCGCTTTGTTATATGCCTATACCGGGATGAGAGAAACTTTGTTTCTCATGAATCATCACCGTCTTCAAATTATAGAAGGATATGATTTCTTGCTTCATCCTCTGCAATTATTGAATTGAATATCAATCCTTTGAAGGTAAGTAAATATTATTTTATTCACATTCATGATTTAGTTGATTAAATTAATTTATTAGGACTCCCATTGACTTTGTGTGTGTGTGTGTGTGTGGTATTTAAATTGTACATATTTGATATTAGTGATTAGCATACATATTTTGTTTAAGGAATAGCTACAATATCCTTATGCATATGTTGTATGCATATTTAATCACATAAAGTTTTACCATATCAAATTATGATCATATGTATAATTAGTATACACAATGGTGTGATGTCTTTATGATCATATACTGAATTTATTATGATCACATAAAGTTTTACCATATAAAATGTCTCAATTAATTAGGGTGGGACAAATCCTCAGTTTATTATCTTATAAGTCATTACTCTTTTTTATGAATACATGTATGGACATCAAGTATTCATTGGAAATACGTATATATAAGTCTTATTTCCTTTTGGAAAAGTATGAGATTTTAAATGAGAGATATTTAGCTACCAACTCAAAGGCCATAAAGAAATAGACGTATAAAGTTTAATCTATCTATAATTAGAGGCTTGATTGGAGGCAATAGTTGCCATTGATTTTGTTCTAATAGATGAAATAGTTGATCCTGATTATAGTTGACTCTTCACAGTACTTAAACACTATTTGTTTTATAATTAGGTAGTGTTATTTGACATTTGGAGTATATAAAGCAAAAGTGAGTAATTTAATATAGTAAACAGATTAATATAGTGAAGTCAATTACAAGAGATGCATGACATGATGGATACATGATTGAGGACATTAACTTAGTCTATATGTTTTCCTCTTAAGGAATGCACTCAAGAGAATTATATATCTTAGATGAGTTTCCAACAAAAATTGTGTTTAAACTCTTTTAAAAGCTGAAAGCTCAGTTTATATAGAATTATCTTATAAATGGAAGAGTGTGGAAGGAAAACATCCCAAGGATTAAGACTGCACATTTTGGTGAAGATGTAGAGATCTTGGGAATTCTATTAAGTTGTCCATGTCATTTTAGAAGTTGTGTAGTAATTTTAAAATGCCAAATTATTAAGAAATGACATGATTAGTGGGAGTGATCAAACTCATTGAGGATTATCACACATAACAGATTGTAACATCTAATCATGATGGAACATTGGTTTTACATTATACTTTTCTCATTGAGATAAATGTAAAACATAATGAAATTCTCAATTGGTCAAGCATGAAATAAGAAGTATCAACATCAAGGACTCTATCAATTATTAAGAAAAAAATCCCGAAACAAACAGATGATATTTCAAATTGATAGATGATGCTCTTATTATACAACTTTAATCTATCAACTGATTAGGTTAAGACCAATCACAATTCGAATTTGGCATGTGCTACCAACTATATCATGTATTTTAAGTAATCTGATTAGAGTATAAACAATGAGAGTGACTCTAAAGTACATTGTCGTCTTTCTATTATTGTAACTAGGAGAGATGTGTATGAATTAAAAGAAAGGGTCGCGTAAACTATGAGGAGAATTTAGTTAGTAAAACTGAGAAATTGTCCTCATAAGCATGTTTCACATTAGTGATAAATGTGTTATGATGCGATCACATACATGATAAAGTTGAAAGTATCATAGTTTTTTTTGTATCATTAGATTAGTGAGAGATGAATCATCTATATTAAACAAAATGATGATTCACTCATTGCTTGTGAATTTTGACATAAGGAGTTGCATATAACAAAATAATCATTGTTCAAATTTGTGATATGACTAGGATAAATGTAGTATTCTTCTAGAATACATAAAGGGATTGTTCTCAAAACACTTTAGAATGTCATAAGTAACATATGATCACAAGTATTTGAACATTTATAGATAGATGATAGTTGCTATGAAAATATAATTAGATTGTCCATATGTCTTTAATATATATTATAGAATTCCTTTTAATTTAATTTCCTAAGTGTAGGCTTGCTTGAATGTGCATACAAACAGGCAATGCCATTGGAAGGGAACTTTAGGAGGATTATCAGACATATTCTTGCTTGAATAATAATTGGAAAGTTGTAAGTCATGAAGTACATTACAAAATGTACATTAAGCCTCAGGCTCTACATATAAGAGAATAATTAGCTTTAGTTAGTTTCGTATGATGTGTTAACTATAAAATAGTTAATATTATGATTCATCTTTATGTTTATTAAACAAAACACAACATGAAAGAATATAAGATTGCTAAGTAGTCACTGATTGTTTAGTTCCACCATGAATTATTTAACCTAGTTATTCTTCGAGGCAAGTTATAAGATTACCAGTTAAAGAGTTTCATCATGTGGTTTTGAATTAATTTAAACCCATTAAGGGTGTTGTATGACCATAAAGTCAATATGTTATAAACATATAAAGTATTGATCCTTAAATAAATAGCATGCATTTAGAGACATTAAATGATCAAATATCTTATTTGTGAGTTGGGTCACATTGAGTGATCTGAATAAGGTATTGTCAAATGATGAAATTCAAGTTGGAGTTTGTTGTCTTATATTGATACCTAGTTATCGAGATTAACAAACATTTAAGTAGGAACCGAATAAACATTTAAGGTTTATTCATTAAGTTTTAACCTATTAAGTAAGGGTGCTGCTACGTAATACATGGAAGATAATACTCGACCAAGGAGACTTATCGCCATGATTCTTGCAGCATAGCCTTAATTAATCTGGATAGGGCAACTGACGTAAAGTTACGGGCCAAGTGGGAGAATGTTAGATATTTTAATATATTATAATTATTAATTAGGTAATTGATTAAAATATCCTGAGTGTGGCCCGTGAGTTAGATTTAGGCTCAATTCAAGATTAGAGTTATTGGCTATTAATGTGATTTTTCTGATGGTGGAAAACACACCTTGAGTTTATGGTCAAATGAGACGAGCGTAAGGAAAACTTAGTCTGCTCATCTGAGATTCCCTGACTGGCGACGGCTCTTAACTCAGTTGTCATTGTTGTGCCCTACGGCCAGTCAGAAAGAGACATGACAATCTACCTTCCATCTCCACCTTTTATTTTGCAGCTCTCTTTCATCAATATTCGTGAGTTATCTATACGATCAAAGCTTAGCAATGGTGAGAGGTAATTCTTATAAGTCTTCCGTTAATTGATAGGAAAATTCATGTATTCTAATTTATGATTTATTTGAGAATTCATAAGTTTTATCCTTCAGTATATGGTTTTCATCACTGGAAGATTATGTTTTGGGTCAAATGCAGATGGTTCCACTAATTAGGGGCCCGGATTTTAAAGGCACATGATCTTTAGTTGTAATGGTAATTTTTTACTATATGAGATCCACCACTAGAAGACTTTTTGTTCGTTCAAATGTTGATGGTAGGGCTGTACATGAACCAGACCGGGCCGGGTTGGTCATTAGCCCGTGGTTTGGTCTGGAAGGGCGTTCGGGCTGGACATGCCAGCCCGAAGCCCGGTCCAACCCGGCAAAAAACCCGATTGTTGCCGGGTTAGACAGACTGGACCGGGTTAGTGGTCTAGCTGGCCCAATCCATCTTCCTTTTTTTGTTGGGAAAATCCAGTTTTTTTTCAGAATCCAAAATGAAATATATATATATATATATATATATATATATCCTCATATAATAAATTAAAACATGTAATTGAAAGTTAGGGAAATTAAACCCTCCTATCATTAATATTCAACATTCATGAATTAAGCAATGTTATAATATTTATCATTCATCAAAATATCCTTAAGATAACGCGGACATCATTGTAGCTGCCCATATTCAAGATGATATCCATCAATAAATATGAAATCAAAGTCAATAACCTGCCCATATTCAAGATCAAATCCATCAATAAATATGAAATCCTTCAGCCCTTAGATAACAAGCATCTTGAAAATAATCAGAGGGCAGGATTATAAATATTAAACAGAGATCTAATACCCATATTACAATCAGAGTTCAGTCCAAATGATCAACAAGAGTCCAAACGAACAAAACATGAAATTTCTTATGGCTAAAGCTCATAATTCAGAAGGAACACCAACAAAAGTCCATGAGTCACAACAAAATATAAAAGACAATAAAACATCAACATAATATAATTAATAAAAGGCAGCAAAATATGAAGTCCATTTGTGCTTTTAATCAAGTTCCTCTATGGATGTAACAGCAGCTCCAACATCAGTCACACATGAAGCATCTGAAAAGGATTAAAAAAATACATAAACATTATATATTTTTATAAAGATGTGATTAAAAATGACTAATTATGTTAAAAAAATTACCAGAATCTTCAAAATTGTCAAATTCATGAAGTTGTTCAATCATTTCTGCCAATGATTGCCCAGGAATAAGCCAATTTTGAGAACAAATAAGGGCCCAGTCATTTTAGGGGATAATGAGCTTCAGTATTGATCAACCACACGACCTCCTGTGCTAAAAGCAGATTCAGAAGCAACTGTAGATACTGGGATGGCTAAAACATCACGTGCCATGCAAGAAAGAATTTTATATTTCATAGAATTTGCTTTCCACCAAGCCAATATATTGAAATCAGTAGAAATAGGTACATCATCACATGCAGCAAGATACTTTTCCAACTCAGTTTGACAATCATTTGAGCTTCTTTGTTTAACTACTGCTAACCATTGAACACCTAGATCATGATCCTCCACATTTCCTACAACACTTGCTGAAGATAAAGGTGTAGTAGAAGATGAGGCAATACTTGATTCAGAAGGTACACCAATAAAGGCAGCGTATTCACCAAACAAACCATATAAACAGTCATTGACCTTATCCTTCATAGCCAAGCAAATATCAGTGTCTTGAAACAAATTCTCAAATATATGATTAACATATGACAGCTTATAACGAGGATCCAATATGACAACAACTATCAATAAAGGATTCATAATTTCTTCCTTACCCCAATATTTTTCATACTTTAGATTCATGTTGATAGACATATCAGTAAGAAGAGAATCTGAATTCAAGGAATTTCTTTCCAACAGCTGCTGAACATGTGCAATTTGATGGAAGCATGAGTTTGAAGTCACATTAATGGAAGATGAGAACATTAATGTGATATCATAAAAGACTTTCAAGAACCTCAAGAAGACACGTGCACGATTCCAATCTTCATGTTTTGGCGGGCCATCACGCTTTTTCTGTCTTCCTTCACGTGAATTACGCTCCGGTCGCTCCCGCTTGAGCAAATCATGTAATTCATGCCTATAATTGGAGATCTGACTTGAATCAATCATGTAGACATCATTTGCTTCAAATTCATGTCTTGTTTGGGTAAAGTGTGCACAATAGTCATCATCTTCATCACTCATTCTGTCAAAGACTTTTTGGAATTTCAACGCTGCCTCTAGCATTAAGAATGTCGAATTCCAGCGGGTTGTCACATCCAAACACACAAGGCTTTTTGTATCAATCTTTTCAGCTTCAGCAAAGGCCTTAAATTTAGCAAAACGTGTCGGGGAGGAGCGAACATATTTGACAGCCCTTCTAATACTTTCAAAGTCATCTTTCAAATCTTTCAACCCCTCACAAACTATTAAGTTGAGGATATGTGTACAACACTTAAGGTGAGGATAATCTCTATTACATATTAACCCCCTCCAACTCTTCAAACACTTCTTCAAATAGGATATTGTTGTGGCATTTGATGAGGCATTATCCATTGTAATAGTGAAAACCTTTTTAATTCCCCAATCCAATAAACATCTCTCAATGGTCTTCCTTATTGTGTCCCCTTTTTGATCCTCAATCATAGAAAAATTGATGATCCTCTTATGCAGATTCCATTCAGGATCAATAAAGTGGGCAGTCAAGCATAAGTAATTAAAATTCTGATTAGAAGTCCAGCAATCTGTAGTAAGACAAACCCGAGTTGCACATGTCTTCAAAATCTTCTTTAAAACCTTGATCTCTCCAAGGTATAACTGCCAGCAATCCCTGCCAATTGTAATTCTAGAAGGGATATGGAATCGTGGCTCAAGTTCTTTCACAAATTTCTTAAATCCAGGCTTCTCAACAATCCTAAAGGGCAACTCATCACAAATTATGAATTCAGCCAATGCTCTGCGTATTCGCTTCTTATCATACATATGTGGAACTAAGGCTCTTCCTTGTATAGCATTTGACAAATAATTCAGCAGGGACTGCTTCTTATCTGCCTTGTTGGGGTTTTTTGGATACTTCAACAAATGCCTTTTCAAATAAGTCGTTCCATGCTTGTTAGGGTCACAATCATAGTCATTGTTGCAATGCTTGCAATATGCTCTTATCTCTCCATTTGTTTCTTCCACAGATATCTTCACAAAATGATCCCAAACTTTAGATGTTTTGGGTTTGGTTCTTTCTGGTTCTTTTCTCTTTCTAGGATTTTCACCCCATTTTCAGAGGTTTCTGCTGCAGAAGTAGGAGGAACAAGTATTGCATCTAGTGGTAATGGTGGCAGCATATGAGAAACAGGACTAGGAGTAGCAGTTGCAGAAGGTGCAGACCTATTCAGGAGGTTAGCATCACATTGCGGAGTAACTGAGCCCCCTTTAGTAGGGGTTGGTGACCTAGAATCTTGCTCTTCCATTTCAATTTCAGAATATACCTGCAACACATGAACAAATGCTAATCATATCAGCATATATAGACTAAAAACAAAGAGCAATCTGCACTCTAGGAAACATAAACCAACACAAAACAGTGCAAATGAAACAATGCAAATAATTTAGGAACTGCGTGTCTCTAACTCTGGTTGATATGACCTTCAACGTTCTGAATAGCTTGAACTAATGAACCCTTTTGTTGCCTTTTCAGGTTTGATTTGGTTTGAATGTGATTACTTGCTCTTGCTGGCATTATACTATCAGAATGGAGAATGGAGTTACAGATGCCGAGATGGAGAGGAAAGGAAAGGAAAACTCGAATGGCCGAATGGGAAAGGAAAACTTGAATGTAATTAGGGCACAGCCACAGACTCACAGAGCCAGACTGACTCAGAAGGCTACAAATTGAGAATATATATGGCATCATTTTAAGCTTAGGTCAAACGGGTAAATGTTAAAAAAAAATATATTAATAGATGTGTATAATATTTATCCGGGTAAGACGACCGAGTTGGTTAGTCCTGCACCCTGACCCGAAACCCGGTCTGACCCGGTCTTCGGGTCAGGCCTGGTCTCCCCCGACACTGACCGGGTTTTTTTCCTTTATCCCGGGTTGGACCGGGTCGGGGTCGGGCCAGACCGGGTTTTCTGGGTTTCATGTTCACCCCTAGTTGATGGTTCGGTAAATAGTGATATGTATGCTACATTGGAGGTTTGATTAGAAACGCAGATGGATAATGGGATCCTAAAGGCTCTCCCAACAACAACTGTTGAGTTACTTGCTCTTCTGACTGCTCTTAAAGTATCTAAGAAGCATGGTTTTAACAAGAGCCTTGCTTATACTGATTCTTTGGAAGTCTTTCATTTGATAATGAATTATATATAAAGGACCTAATCACCTGATCAATGGGATTAATAAGCAACATGCTCCACACAGATAGAGATATTGAAACTGTATATGCATTGCTTGAAAGCTATTAAGTGTGCTAATTTTCTACCTGTAGGAGACTATCAACTAAACGAGGACATCCCAATTATGCAGGAACCCCATTCTAACTGTCGTGATAGTATGAGAGATGATCTCGTTCAATAGATTTTTTTTTTTTTTTTTTGCTTTTGAGTTTATTTGTTTTATAGTTTTCAAGTATTAACTTGCCATTGTGTCATAAAAAAACAAATGCATAATATAAATAAAAGAGAAAGTTATATTGGTACCTCGTGGAATTATTTAAATTTTTAAAATAGTCTTGCAAAATGTACAAATAATTCCGAAATCTCATGAGTCTTTAAATTGAACATTAAAACTTATTTACCATTAGCCTCTTTTTTGATTGGAGGTTTTTTGAGGTGGCGTGAGGTGATGGTAGGAGATATAAAAATTTTGTTTAGTTGGAAGGAGGAGACACGAGGGGTTAGAAATTTTTTTTGTACTATTGTGCTCTCCTCCCCTCCTTTCACAAAGTTTCAAATTTATGGTTTTTTAATATGAGAGAAATTTTATATTCTATTATGACCAAAAATATGATTATGATTCCTAATTTAAGTTGGTCTATTAAACTTGTTATACTTATGCCTTTCATGATGGCTAACTTAGAATTCTATTAATAATTTAAGAAATAATAATTTTAATAAAAAATTATAAAATAAAAAGGAAAATATACAGATAAAGAGAAAAATGTATATTTATCCACTTATAATTAACTCCTCTCACATACCTTTTGAACCAAATAAGAAACCAAATTGCCCCTCCACTCTTCTTGAACCAAATAAAGTTGTAACCTTACATAACTTAAATAAATCTCACTTAAACTTAATTCCATTAAACCAAACAAAGTCTTAAAATTCACAAAACTTCAGAGTTAGTTGTAAATTTCGAGATTCCCCCCAAATTATAATCTCCATTTGAAATCTCATTGTAATTTTCACCATAAATAGAGTATTAAAAACGAATGAAAAATATTCTATATGACATAATTGAAAAGAAATCAATGATTCATTAAGAAAAATCATTAAAACAAGAGATCAGTGAAAAAAAATTCACTTGTAATTCCCAACTTATATTGGAATGATCATAGGAAAAATAAGTACCTGGAAGTTTGATTTCCTCTCCTTTATATATAATAATGCTTAGTGATTGGACCGATAGTAGGATTCATTCGCTTGGCATGATGACCAGAACCTGTGGATCCATTTTCATCATGCAGCCCAAAAAAAAAAAAAAGGTGTTTAGTGATATTATCCTTCATTCAGTGTAGTAAGAAGAGTATTAAAAAATTGTTTGGCAATCCAAGGAAAAAAGAATATAAAAGGTTGATATAATATATAGTTTCTTAAGTTTGTAATATTTTGGTGTTGGCCTATCAAATTTTAAGTCATATATTTTGATTTTGTTTATGGATAAAATGATCCAGATTTTTATTAAATTATAGAGACTAATATTTTAATTAAAATAAAACTTGAAAGACCAACCAAAATTAAAATAAAAATAAACCTAAGAGATCAAATATTATATTAACTTAATATGAAAAATTCCTCAATAACAATCTAACATACTACAAACCAAAAGCGGGCCACCATCGTATCATCACCACGATTTGCAATCTCAATTTATATAATGCATGTCACAGAAATTACCAGAAACCTGTTTTCCCGTGTACAAAAAAATTACTAGAAACCAAATATGGTGCATACAAGCATATATAGAAAAAAATGTATTGAATATTCTGGCAAAAAAAATTGAGAAAAATGTATTTAATATAGTGTAAAATATTGTGATTAAGACATGCAATTTGCAATCACAAGACATTCATTGGAATTGAAATCATATAGTGTTTGTTTGGGATCACGTTTGGATCTCAAAAGTATTTGTTCACATAAATCAAGATAAAACACATCTCATATATTTATTACGTATACCGTAAATCATAATTGAAAAATTATTTTTAAATATTTTAATCACTGTTAAAAATAAACGCATAATGTGCTATAATATGCACGCTTGATGAATTTTATTTGTAATATTGTATAAGATGAAAAATGAATTTTATTTGTATTTATAACTTTAGCGTGGATGGATTTAATTTAATTTGTTGATAATTTATATCAATATGATTTTTTTTATATTAATATGCTCTGCTTGTCACATTATATGTGTATTATGTGAATGATAACAATGAGGAATTATCCGACGGGTAATAGAATCAGAGGAGGTGTACGAATATCAACCCGCTCACAGCTCCCGCCACGTAAATGTATGGTAATGGAAGGCATGATTTCCAATTTTCCAATAATTAAAGGCTTGGACAGTTGTAGGACTCGACAATGACTCCAACGGTGCTTCTCAAATACCGCCAAAACTAGGGCATAAATATCCCCTTTATCGTTCATCTGCCTATATAATTAGGGATTAAGAATCTCCTGAAATCAGTATCTTTTAGTTAGTGGAGTAGAGAGCCTGCTATTGTGCATTAATACTTTTGTAATCAACACATAACAATAACATCACTCAATTGGCAAACTGGCAAACTTTATAATATGGTACTCCCTTCACTAATTAACATATGATATATTTAAGGAGTTGATTATATTTGATAATATTTTTTTAATTTATTTTTATTGATGCTCCATCAATAATAATAAAAAATGAAAAAGAATGAAGAAAGATGACTAGGGTGTTTTAGAAATTACATGTTATTTAAACTAATTTAACTAATTTTTTAATTAATTTAATAAATATATTTTAATTTATATTAAATACTTGAGGGAATAGTATATACAAGTATGACAGTCCATGTTAAAATAGTTGATCTAAAGTTCTTAACCCATAATTCCATAGCCAACGTTTTTTACGAAGAGTGGAAACTCACCAAAAATATGACTAAAATTCTCCCTATTCTTTTTTTTTCTTGCCAAAAGATTCTCCCTGTTCTAATATAACTAATTAATGCCTATGACTTATTCTAAAATATTTGTAGATTAAGACTGACTTTACTTGTGAAAACTAATGACTTCTTACAACTATTAATACGTTTTTAACTTAGAATAAAGGTGGTGTCATGGTGTGTCACCAATAATGAAAACAAGTGCCACGTAAAACGGAATAGTTTGGCTTCCAGCGATGTGTTTAGGATTTTGTGTCCTCCGTTTCTTTGTCTCCTGTGTGAAAAATAAAAATGAAAATAAAGAGTTTCAAAATATATACTGATATGATATTTATCATGTTAATTATGCATTTAAATGCTAGTATACTAAATAATTCACCTGTCCTTAAATATAAATTACTATCTTACTAATTTTTTTTTAGAGACCGTTTGGTTCATCCCCATTACATGTCTGCAATGGTAATCATGATTACATTATCATAAGGTGAATGTTTGGTTGTTCTTTAGCATGTTAATAAGGTTTACCATGATAATCCTCGTTCATACCTCCCATATGAATCCTTATTACGATCCTATTGTATGGTTGAAAAAGTCTAATTTATCATTTAGTTTCATTTTATCTTTATTTTATTTATATCTTTTCACTTAGTCACATCACGCCACAACCATTATCACCACCACCACCACCTCTTCCTCCTTCTCCACCGCTGTCACCTCCACTTGCTACCGCCACCACTACATCCTCCTCCACTACTGCTGACCCCCACCGCCACCACCACCTACCACCCACTGTCACCAATGCTACCTCCTCTTCCTCCACCGCCGCCCCCACCACCCCTCACTATTGTTGCCGCTACTACCTCCTCATATTCCATCTACCTCCGCCACAACTACCTTCTCTTCCACCGCCGCTACTACCACCCACTTCCACTGCTGCTATGACATCCTCCTCTTTGGCCAAACCTTGTCACCACTACATCCATCATTGCCGCCGACCGCCATCACAACCTCCTCCTTCACTGTCGTTGCCACTGCAGCTACCATGACCTCCTCTTCCATTATCGTCGTCACCAACTCCATTACCTCCTCCTTTTCCACCTCTACCGTCGCCACCTCTGTCATCGCCGCCACTACCTCCTCCTCCGTTGTTGTTGCTATCACCACCTTCCGTTGTCGCCGCCACAACACTGTTACTATCCTCCACCACCACAACCATCGCCATCTGACAATCCTCGGATAGATAGCGTGACAGTTATGATAAGATAGCGCGATAGTTCTTAACTTTTTTTTTTTACAAAGATTATAGTAAGAGTAAAATAGACTTTGTATGATATATTAATTTTAAATAATTGTTAAAATAATAACTCATTGCACATTATTTAAAATCAAACCAAACACTAACCTTGTAATTAATATTACATTGCATTACTATTACATCGTATTGCATTGTATTATAGGATGTAATGTGATCGAACCAACCGGACCATAAACTTAAATGGTGAGTAAATATTGACTTTCTAATTATGCCCTCAATTAAATGCTTCTTTGATAAGTGCAATATATGGTAAATTTAATTTTCTAAAAAGTTGTTTTTAGGAAAAAAAATTATAATTATCTCTAAAATACTGAATTGAGCCTTATTTTATGAACAAAATAAATCTGAAATTTTAGATTTATGAACAAAATAATTCTATCTAAAAGACCAGTTTCTCTGAAATGTCTTCCAACTTCCGGCGATCTCCCAAAACAAAATTCCATTCAATTCAACCTTCCGGAGATTCTTTTTTTTTTTCCCGCAGTCTCAGATTATTTTGGAATATGTATCATGCAATATTGAATTTTTTTATTTTTGAAAATAGCATCTGATAATTAAGAGGGTGTTTGGAATAGCAGTTGAAACTTCTAATCATGCTTTTCAGTCATGATTTACAGTTTATGAGGTAGCTTTTACGGTCTACGAAGTAATTTTTACGATCTACAAGATAAATATGTGAAAGAGTTTTATTTTAATTTACGTGAATCGAATTTATAGATAAACATAAACTCAACCAAACAACTTTAAATAGTTGAGTGAAAACTGAAAAGTAGAGTAGTACTCCTCCAGTCCAAAATTTACAAGTTCATGAAGACCGGGCCAATGTAGGAATTTAGAAGAGTACAGGCTCGCGATACTAGGAAATGGAAAACATAGCGGTGACACGTCACGTGGCATTGGGTATAAATCACCAGCAGTGCAGATACAGGGGCTGCATGAAGACGTGAGATCACGGCACAAAATCTTCTTTGGACGGAAGCTTTTGCGATTGCTTTAATCTAATAATGAAGAGCGAGGACTTGTGATTCAACATTTTTCCATTTTTCAACACCAACTTCATTGGAGAGAGAACTCCGTCTCACAAGATAAGAGAACTCTCACACACTCACCCTCACCGTTCCTGTGTGTCTCTGTGATCTCTGGGAGAAATAGCAATGGCGGCATTGCAGTTCTCTGTGAATCCAACCAGAGCGGAGGCATTTCCTCGCTGCAATTCCATTTCCCGACTTGTTGGTCTCACCTCCAAATGCTCCAAATCGAGCTTCTTGCTTCTCGGAAGGACGGTGAGGTCACGGCCTCTGAGGAGGTCTTTTTCGGTGAAGAATGTGTCCAGTAGTGAGGCAGCTCAGATACTGAAAGATCCTGGTCATCAGCAAGGTGGGAATTTTCTTTCCTCTTTAGCCTGAATTTTCTTTGGCTTTTGATGATTTTGTTTTCTCATGTTTAATCCGTCTGCAGATTAGGTCTTGATCCTATGGTTTTGTCTCAGCTTTGGTTACTTTACCTGATAGTTAATGCCTTAGCCATGGGAATAATGGATAGTTCTACAGTTCGAATGATCTCATCTTTTTTTATTCTGCTGGAACCTTGTATTTTCTCGTTTCAAATTCTAGAAACATTTAGTTCATAGAGAATCTTTAGACTAAGACTTTTCTGTTAAACTTTTGCATGGTATTTAGGACATGGTATGCCACACCCACTCTCCTTACATTTTACTCCGCTGGTTGATATAAGACGATATATTTGTGGAGTTGGTATTTGTCCCAAATATAAATATAAGACAAACTTTCCATGTTTATCAATTTTTTTCTAATTTACCCTGTTAATGCTTTCTCAACAATAATTAAAAATGCTTTCTCAACAATAATTAAGAAAGAGAGGGGATGAGGGAATTAAGGAAGGTAATTAGGGTGTTTTAGAAAATACTTATCATATTAACTAACTTAACCAACTTTCTTAATTTAATCAAATTAGATAAATATGGGGTATATTAAGGACAGGAGGAGTACCTTGTTATCATGGAAAAAAGATTGAAATCTTAGTAGCATGTTAGGAATGCATTATAAGTTCTGCTCTATCGATGATATCTTGATTTTCAACCGTCAAGTTCTTATCCAACACTTTCGATGGCGTCCAAAGGTGCTCCAGGGATGTAGTTGTAGGATTGGTTGTTGAGAATCATCTCAGTAAGCTGGCTTATTGTTGCAACGAGCCATGGTATGTTACTTTGCAGTTGAGAGGTTTGGATTCTTTTTTTATGATGAAATGGAAATGTATTTTGTTTCTGGAGATATGGTATACTGTAGTCAAGAATCAGTCCTTGTTCAAGATAAATTTCGTCCAACTTATGGACTGCTATTTTCATTTTTTTTTTTTTGGTTTCTGTATATTTAATTGGGTGTGGGAACTAGGGATGACATGGAAGGCTTTTGATAAAGATTATTCCTCACTTCTGCATTTTACTGACAATTATAGAGGGTTCAAAGTGATCTGATTAATCATAACTATTTGTGGATGGTTTTAGAAGCTGCTACAACCACTCTCAGCCCAATGACTACGGATGCTGAATCTATTGCCTCAAGTATCAAATATCATGCAGAGTTCACTCCAATGTTTTCTCCTGAGAAGTTTGAACTTCCAAAGGCTTTCTTTGCAACTGCACAGAGTGTTCGGGATGCATTCATAATAAACTGGAATGCTACTTATGATTACTATGAGAGTCTAAATGTTAAGCAAGCATATTACCTTTCAATGGAATTTCTTCAGGTCTGTGAGGACTTTAACCATTAGAATGATTTTTACAACTGTTCAAGACATTTTTTTCATATTTAAAATTTGTTTTATGTATGATTCTATCGTTCAGGGTAGAGCTTTGCTTAACGCAATTGGAAATCTAGAGCTCACTGGTCCCTATGCAGAGGCATTGAGCAAGCTTGGTCATAAATTAGAAGATGTGGCATGCCAGGTGAGATATTTCCAGTCTTAAAAATTTTGTATTTGTTTAAATTTTATAGTGCCTTTTTGTGGTTTGTGTATTTGATTTGTTGCCACTGGCTTGAGTCATTGTCTGTCTGATGCAAAGCATAGTATGTCAGCATCCAATTGAATTGTTTCCTATTTACAACTTGTTGGGGCTAAAGCTAACATAAAAAGCTCAGAACCTTATATGAAAATCATATAAATTCACAGCACCTTGCGATTCTCACTTATGAGATAGAAAAGGTTCATTTTGAATTCATCTACAATGCCGTTGGTTTGGTCATTGCTCACATGAGTGGAGAATGAAAGTAACTACATTATTATAATAATTCAGTGTCTTGCTCTGACTGTTAAATGCTCATCAAATTCCATATATATATATATATATATATATATATAATATAATATAATATAATGTGTTAAAGTGAACCTCAACATAAAAATAATTGAATCAAGTGTAAGCCAAATATCTGTACTCCAATTAAGCATTACGGTCTTTAACATGGATGAGAATTCTTTTACAAAGGAGTTCTTCAATCTCTCAATAAAATATACACTATAGGTTCAACAGTTGGGAGATTCAGGTGACCGTGCGTTGTCCTGTCATGTTCCTTTTCCTACTTCTTTTCTTTTAGACATTGCTAGACTATAAACGTTGCTATTTCTGAGCAACTAAGCCACGGGAGCAGTCTACTACTATTTATTCAATATTTTGGTGCACTCTCTCTCGTGGAATTATAATAATCCTTTTTGGATGATTATATTAGGAGCCAGATGCTGCACTTGGAAATGGGGGTCTTGGGAGGCTGGCTTCCTGCTTTTTGGACTCCTTGGCAACCTTGAATTACCCAGCGTGGGGATATGGACTTAGATACAAATATGGCTTATTTAAACAGCAGATTACCAAGGATGGACAGGAGGAAGTTGCTGAAAATTGGCTTGAGGTTTGCTTGATTACTGATCAACAATTTATCATGCTATATACTTAGGCTTTAATATATTAACTTTACGCCTTTTTATTCTCTTAACATTTTCCTTACTTGAAACCTTTCCTCACAGATGGGCAATCCCTGGGAGATTGTCAGAAATGATGTCTCATATCCTGTAAAGTTTTACGGCAAGGTTGTTCCAGGATCAGATGGGAAAAAACATTGGATTGGAGGAGAAGATATAAAAGCTGTCGCACATGATGTTCCAATTCCAGGGTATAAAACTAAATCCACAATCAACCTGAGACTTTGGTCTACAAAAGCTGCATCAGAAGATTTTGATTTATATGCTTTCAATGCTGGCAAGCACACTGAAGCATATGAGGCTCTAGCAAATGCTGAAAAGGTACTTTGGATGCATTTACCATGTGTAACTATATTTCTTATGATCTGTTACTGTATTTCACAGTCTGTCATATTATTATATCATGACAGCATCTAACTTGTTTGGCCTACTGACAGTAATGTATAGTTTTCTTAGATTATATCTTCACTCTTCAGTAAGTGTTTATCTAATGACCTGTGGAACCTTGGACGCTATGTCCTCTTCAAACTCTGTACAAAACATCCCAGCGACCCCTAATAATGTGTAGAGTTTCTAGTTAGTTGCTACTTCTTTACTATGTTAATGGAAATTGAAACTACATTTTTTATACTGTTCTGTTGCAAGTGCAGATATGTTATATACTCTACCCTGGTGATGAAACAATAGAAGGCAAGATCCTCCGTTTAAAGCAACAGTATACTTTGTGTTCAGCTTCTCTCCAAGACATCATTGCACGATTTGAGAGAAGATCAGGAACATATGTGAATTGGGAACAATTTCCTGAAAAGGTTGCAGTGCAGATGAATGATACTCACCCGACCCTGTGCATCCCAGAGCTAATGAGAATCTTGATGGATGTAAAAGGTTTAAGCTGGAAGGACGCTTGGAATATTACTCAAAAGTATAATGGTTCATTTTTCTTTCTGCATTTCTTTTACCAAATATTATTTTATTGATTGAATGCTTGTTATCTGGCACATTGATGCAGGACTGTAGCATATACAAATCATACTGTTCTGCCAGAGGCATTGGAGAAATGGAGCTTGGACCTCATGCAGGAATTGCTTCCTCGCCATGTTGAGATCATAGAAATGATTGATGAAGAGGTAATATTGCAATATCTCCATAGAACTCTTACTTTAGAGTCTGGGCATTAACTTATTTCTAATGTTCATGCTTTGCAGCTGATTCAGACCATAATTGCTGAATATGGGACAGCAGATTTAAACTTATTAGAGAAAAAATTGAAGGAAATGAGGATTCTTGAAAATGTTGAATTACCTGCAGTATATGCAGATTTATTTATTAAACCCAAGGAAGCTGTTGCTATTTCTGGTGAGGAGCTTCAAGATGCAGAAGAAGATGAAAAAGATGAGGAGGAGGAGGAGGAGGAGGAGGAGGAGGAGGCAATTGGTAAAATGGATGGAACAGACGAAAGTCACATTGAAGATGAGGAAGAGCAGTTGCCGGAGCCACTACCAGAACCACCAAAATTGGTCCGTATGGCTAATCTCTGCGTTGTGGGAGGTCATGCAGTGAATGGGGTTGCAGAGATACATAGTGAAATTGTGAAGGATGAAGTATTCAATTCATTTTATAAGGTAAATATGTCAAGTGGCTTTGCAATTGAGTGGTTGAGGGAGGTTTTTCTAATTATGCTTTTGTCCATTCTCTTTCTTCAGTATAATTAAGATCTTAAGAATTTTATAACTATGGAAAAAGAACAGAAGCTATTATTTTTTTACCCACTTTGAAATAATCACTTGTTGCTTTTTCCATAAATACGATTTCCTACTTTTTATCTTCATATCTTAATAGTCCTACAAACCATTTCTAGCAATTCCTCCTTTTCTTAAAGTTCGGGTTTGTGATGAGACCAAAGGGTTTCCATATCATTGACGTCTACACTTGTGTTCCTTGCAGTTGTGGCCTGAGAAATTTCAGAACAAGACCAATGGGGTGACACCAAGAAGATGGATCCGGTTTTGCAACCCAAATTTGAGTAAAATAATAACTGAGTGGTTAGGCACAGAAGATTGGGTCTTAAACACTGAAAAGTTGGCTGAACTGCGAAAGGTAATCGCCATTATTTAATTTTTCTTTGTTATAATTATGAATCTTACGAGTGTGAAATTGAAAGATAAATATTACTTTGTAGTTTCTGGTTTCAACCTCTTTTTTTTTTCCTGGGTTAAGATTCAAATTTGCCCCCGGAAGTTTTCACTGAGGAGTAATGCTACCCTGAAAGTTTTTTTAGGTTTAATGTTGCTTTAGAAGTGTTAAAAGGGAGCAGTGTTACCTCTTACCATTAAAAAGTTGACGGTCAATGTTAAATTTTTAACAATCTACGATAGTTTTTTAACGGTATGGGGAAATATTGCTACATTTTAAAACTTCTGGGGGAACTTTGAACCTGAAAAAACTTTCGGGACAACACTACTCCTCAGTGAAAACTTTCAGGCCAAATTTGCACCTTAACTTTTTTTTTCTCATGATACTTCTAAAATACTAGTATTCAATTTTGATAAACTCATCGCATTGAATGAGAATACCATGAATATGGCTATTTTTCCTTTGGCCTAATGTTGATAGGATTGAAGGAGCAAGATTAAATTGGATCAGAGCTATATGGAAGTCCAGATGAAGGAATCAAGGATCCATATACATATATATAAAGGAGACTCATAAACACATTCCACCTTAAAATGGAATAATTATGCCATTTTAACATTGGAGTGGTTTCAAGAAATTTAATGAAGATTTTTTATTTATTTTTTATTTTTTATTTTATTTTATGAACACTCAATGAGCAATTTGAATACCTTGGAAGACATGCCCTAATTTTCTTATATCCTTTAGGGTCTCTGCTTCGAAGTTTCAAACCTGAGAACCGAAATTAGAAATTGAAATCCTCAAATACAAATATTTTCAAAATAAACAAAAGATAATCAAGAGCCATAGCTAGTTCTGGCAGTCTTCTAAATGTATCTATCCTGCATCAGCAAATATCCTTGAATACAACAATTTTGAATCAAAACTATGTGCTGCCAAAGCGTATCAAATATATAACTTATTAATTTATGAATTCCTACTGACTCTAGGGTGTGCCTGATGTTATTGAACTTCCTTAACATACACATTAGATAGATGGGACTCTAAAATTGGTCGTATTTATTGCTTAAAGAGTCTACAATTTATATGGATTGTAATTTGCAGCACACTTTGAAATTAGTACGCAATGGCAAACCATTTGATCCTGTTGTGTATTTCCTGCATCTTCAAAGTTAGTTAATGTTCTGTTCAATTTAATTTCTTAGTGTCGGTGATTCATGCTGAGCAGATTAGTGCTATGTATTTAGTTTGCAGATAACGAGGATATGCAGACCCAGTGGAGGGAAGCAAAGAGGAGTAACAAGATGAAGGTTGTTGAATTTCTCAGAGAAAAAACAGGGTATTCTGTCAGTCCTGATACAATGTTTGACATCCAGGTTTGATGCTATCTTTAAATTTTTCTTTCTTGCACATCCTCTCTTGATTGGGCTGTAAGTTTCAAACACAGTATAAAACCTCAATGAGGAAGTAAAGGATTTAAAAGGTGTATCACAATTGCCTATACCTGAAAGGCTGAAATGTTACAGCTAAAATCCTTAGCAGCCGTTTGAAGTTATGTCAGCTGTATTTGTAGACTGGATTAATGGGATAGAATAATGACATATACTGAGTGTACAAGCAATTCATTGCCAAGTGTTTTAAATTTTGAAGCTGTTTTCCTGTACTGTTGTTACTTGTAACACCAGTTTATAGTTTATAATTGTGGCTTCTGTCCAACTGAATGGATTTATTTAGGTAAAGAGAATCCATGAATATAAACGGCAGTTGTTGAATATTCTGGGAATTGTTTACCGCTACAAGATGATGAAAGAAATGAGTGCTGCAGAAAGGAATGCAAAATTTGTTCCACGAGTTTGTATCTTTGGGGGAAAGGCATTTGCTACATATGTGCAGGCCAAGAGAATTGTGAAATTTATCACAGATGTTGGGGCTACAATAAATCACGATCCTGAAATAGGAGATCTGCTCAAGGTACAGATGACTTTCTTCATTGAGAGAGAGTTTTTTTTTTTTTTTTTTTTTTGGTTTTATTCAACAGCTATTCTATTTAACAATGTCATGTCAAACTGCTACAGGGTAATATAGTGTTATAACTTGGTAAATGGTTCTCTGGCTTCTTCGGTGCTATCCATTTGATTCTGATGGTTTATGAGCAATTTTCTGTAATACTGTGAATTTATAATGAATGTGCAAAGTCATAGGCATTACATGTGGCAGTTTGATACCCAGAAGTAAATTACTCAAAGATAAAGGGGAAAAAATGAAAGGAAAGAGCCAACTAAAGTCTCAAAACATTTCATGAACTGTGTATTTATGCCAGTACACCAAGCAATATGAAATTTTATTCAGCAAATGTTTCTTTTGCTAATGCAGTCTCGAGGTGCCTTTATGTCAATCTTGAGCTTCAACATTAGCCCTTCCACTCTCACCTTTGATAACAGCTTCCATCTCAGTTCAAATTACATTTTTCTTTTGGCTTGGTCTATAATATAATTCTCTTGAATGATTATGGACCTCTATAAACATTTTACGGATGGAGTTAATCAAGATCCTAGTAGCTTTGCCAACTAACACTCTACACTATATTTAGCTAGATTTGTTGCATTGCTTCTTGTTTCTATGATACCTGTACAACCTCATTTGATAAAATATTTATGAACTTGCAGCAAGGTGTTTCTATTGTTTTAAAGCCTTTTATTCTTCTTGAAAACTTTCATTACTAGTAATGCCACTTAAATTATGACAACCCATGGAAAAATTTGCATGTAAACTTGCAAGAATTTACTTGTCAACCTTGATATAGTTTTGCAACGAGACATTTGAAATTTTCTTATAAAAATAAAGTTTGTTGTCATCCTAGTTCTCTAATATACTACTTTTACAGGCAAAACTGTTCTTTTGCGTTGTGCTTTGTTTAGTCATTTTTCTGCACATAAACAACACAAAATATCATATCATTCATTTATTCGTGATAGTTCAGGTTGTTTTTGTCCCTGATTACAATGTCAGTGTTGCTGAGATCCTTATTCCTGCAAGTGAATTGTCACAACATATCAGGTAGTTTTATTTGCTACAGTTGGTTATATATATAAATTCAATTCTTTTGCTGGTTGCTTAAAATACTACTCCCTTCAGTTATTTTTATAAGACCCTATTAACTACGTTCCTGAAATTAAGTAAATTAGTTAAAATTAGTTAAATGTCAAACATTTTTACAACTTTCCAAATTTACCCTTTGATTGGCATAGTTCAATGAGGAGAGGGGGAGAGATGATGGGAAAGCCATTAATTTCACAAAGAGTAAAAGAAGTACGGGCATTTTTGAAAATGGGTCTTGAATGTTCCATTTTGTAGAGTGTTTTGTATTAAGAATCAATGGGTACAGTCTTATAAATAGGACAAGGAGTACTGTATTAGCCTATTAGGACCCAATATGATCAACCTACTAGCTAGTCTTGGTGAGCAAAGCCAGCACTATCAATTCAGATTTAGTTTATTGGTACTATTAATGCAGGCATCCCCCATCCCAAGATGTGCTGATAGAAGTACAGAGACCTTTTTGTAGAGATTCAGGCCCTAGATATAACTTTTAATAAGTTCAATGGCAGATTCAGAGTCATGCAGGGAATCGTTCTAGGCATTGATCAATAATTCCAATGTTCAACTTTTATTTTAACCAGCATTCCGCATGGTAACAGTATGAGCTTCCTAATTGAATTCATGGTTAGGATTACCGGTCTGTGCTATTTTTATAGATTCCAGCTTAAAGCTTGGAATGGTTGTTCCATCAAAAGCATAAGCTGATACACCCTTTGTTAATGATATATAAAAGGAAAAACGTTGATAGAGATATGCATGATGACTCCCTCATGAAACCCATAAGCAGAGTACCGAAATGGAGCTTTATATAAATCTCAGACCTCAAGATATGTAAGAGTTAAGATATGTGCCTTTTGATATTGCATTTTATCCTCTCCAACCTTACTAGAAAGAGAATTCAATGGCACGTTGCTGCTAAGTTCATTATCCTGTTAGTGGTTACCAGACTTTAAAATTAACTTAAGAGAAACGGTTCTTGGGATACTAGGACAATATGTAATCACATCGAGTTTTATGAGTCTATGTAATTCAACCAAGAATGGAGCTGTAGAAGTAATCTCCAAATGGGACATTATAATTAATATTGCTATTACTTTGATGCCTAGAAATTGTGTCTAATCTGGTCTTTCCTGTATCTATCTGTAGTACTGCTGGAATGGAGGCCAGTGGAACAAGCAACATGAAATTTGCCATGAATGGCTGCTTACTGATTGGAACATTGGATGGGGCCAATGTTGAAATAAGGGAAGAGGTTGGAGCAGACAACTTCTTCCTCTTTGGTGCCAAGGCTCATGAAATTACTGGGCTTCGGAAAGAAAGAGCTGAGGGAAAGGTTAGTCTTATACTTTTACTTATCTGATGCCTACCTGGTGAGCCATTGTACTTTGGATTGTTGATATTCTTGATGCCATAATGTTTGGAACAAACTTGTTCCTCCCTAAAATTGTTAAAATTTTAGCCATTGTCAGAAATTTTCTTTTTCTTTATTAGAGGTTTTGTACATGACTTTTTATTGGTGAAATCCTGAAAGTGGTGTTGTTTCCTTAATAACCTAACTGGCCTTTTGATGTAGTTTGTGCCTGATCCAAGATTTGAAGAAGTAAAGGAATTTGTCAGAAGTGGTGCTTTTGGGCCTTACAACTATGATGAATTGATGGGATCATTAGAAGGAAATGAAGGGTTTGGCCGTGCAGATTATTTCCTTGTGGGAAAGGACTTCCCCAGCTACATAGAATGCCAAGAAAAGGTTGATGAGGCATATCGAGATCAAAGAGTAAGTTCGTGCATTTTTTTCATTCACGTGCTAATAAACTTTGCTGTTATTGCGACTATGCTAGACACTAGAGTTCATGAGATATTCATGATTCAAGGGAGCGTGAACGAATTCCATATTTGTTTCGGACTCGCCCAAATCATATACTTTTGTGTTTTCATTTATATGTTCTTACCATGTCATACTACACATACATTAATCGATTATATTTGGTACTCCTTCCAATACTTAATATTGGACGTATTTACTTAATTTGATTAAAATAAGGAAGTTAGTTAAGTTAGTTAATATGACATGTATTTTCTTAAACAACCTGGTCATCTTCCTTAATTCCCCCATTCCCTTTTCTTTTTGATTATTGTTGAGGAACCATCAATAGGTGTTAATTAGAAAAAGATTAATAAATATGAAAATTATATCTTATATTTATGATCGAGATCAACTCCCTAAATATGTTTTATATTAAGGACAGGAGGGAGTATTTCATAGGCATAGCCCATTCTACTTTTCTAGACATAAAATAATCCGGGGTTGTTACTCAGATTTGGCCATCCATGAGTCAGATTTTCTTAGGAATTATCAAGCACCACATTAGACCGTGTTATTTCATGTGAATATGTACTGTGGCATAAACACCTGAATCGTGTGGATGCAGACATGGACACAAATGTCGATATTGAATACAGCAGGCTCGCACAAGTTTAGCAGTGACCGCACAATTCACGAATACGCCCGAGATATATGGAACATTGATCCAATCCCGTTGCCTTAGAAGATGGATGTCTTCATGCATAGCAGCAGAAAAATGAGGGCGCTTCTCATGGCCCTGATGATCACAGCTTTTGCATTATCATATTTCCCTGGAAAATAAATAAAGCTTTGGGAAGACTCAAGAGTAGCAGCATCTGAACATAACTGGGGCTATGGTTTTGGCGCAAGCAGGCATCCTTCTTTAACTCGTTTCTGTGTGGCACCAGAACTGAAATAAAGTTCTTTGTATTGGCTGTGTAGATGCCCGTTAAAAATATATGATGAATTTTGCCCTTAAGTGAGTCAATCGATGAGTATAGAGATATTCATGTGGTAGGATATCACTATATAAGTCGTGTTTTACTTAAAACTGGAAACAATTCAGAGCATAAGTCTGCTGAAATGTGATACTAATGCATTATTAGTAAACAGTACAATTTGTTAAAAAGGGTTAAAGGGTAATTTTGTCTCAAAAGTTTTTCAGAGGGCAATTTGCCTCCGGAAGGTTCAAAAGGGAAGTAATTTTGTTCGGGCCGTTATCTCAGTTAATTGTAATCGTTAGTTGATTAAATATGCGGAGCTGACAATCCATGTGTTATTCATATCATTTTTGTAAAGCTATAAATTTACCTTGAAAGTTTTAAATCTAATTTTAAAAAAATGAAGTAGATGACATATGGACTTCCGGGGCAAATTTGCGTCCTAACAAAAATGACGTAAATAACAAAAACTGTTAGCACAACATATTTGATCAATTAATGATTAAAATTAATTGAAGTAACGACAAAATTGCTTCCGTTTTAGAACTTTCAGACCAAAATTATTCTATAAACCTATTATAAAATATTTAATAAATTTTTTGTTAAAAATGTACGAGGCATAGCATAGCCCCGGTACCCACAGTAAAAGGTTTACAGAGGATTTCGTTGTCAATTACAATGGGCATCTCATGCGGGACCATAGAATGAAGAAATTGATAATAATAATAATAATAATAATAATAATGCACCAATAATGATAATGATAATGCCCCAGAAACATAACTGAATATTTTAGGTGCAAAACGTCCCTGCGTTGTATGGAGTATTTAATATCTTAATATAGAAATACTTTAATTAGGCCATGAAAGTGGGAAAATTGTTTGATAGCCCCAATCCCCACCGAAAGAACAGTCTTGTAAAACCCTGTGGAAACTATATTGGTTCTTCATGCTCGGGACAACCAAAGGCATGATGGGTTGTTTACCAATTAAGGTACATCGATTCACTATTTCCATATGAAACTAAGACAATCCTGAGACAAAAGAAGTTGGATTTCGCTCGATCAAGATGGCTAAACAATGTAACTCAAAAAATTATCAGCTTCACATTTACTGGTGTATGTTAAGAAGTTTGTTTCTTCAACATAGCAGTATGCTTTTGCCCTGCAAGATGATAATTAAATACCGTCTCGCTATTACAGACCACGTTACAAATAGTACATATTTTAACTGCTTCTGCAGCAGCCCCACCTTCAAGAACCTTCTTTTTCTTGTTCTCCAAATCTGCTGGTGTTTGAGTTGCTTTCCTTTTTTTATTACTCCCACCACCAGATTTGCTCTTGTTCCCCTCCGGTTGAGGTCCTATCACAGGATTAGATGAAGCGGCGGGCAGAAGAGGAACTTGTCGTGGTAGCGGCGGCCTTAATGCTTCTTTTAGTTTCTCCAAGTTCTTCTTGTGCTTCTTTCCTAACTTATGTTGGTCCAGAACATCCTTGCTGGTACAATCTATCTTGCAAACTTCACAATATGCAGATTGGACAACCTTAATTTTCAGTTTCTTAGGTTTATTAGATTTCTTCCAAGCCCCATTTACATGAGGCTGGGTTGTGGTGGTAGTCCACCAAGCCGAGTTGGTATTTGCAGTAGCCAATTGCTCTGATCCAGTTGAAGCCCCGGGGATAGCCTACTCATAATAATAGACAATGCAATAAAAGATGAGACGAGATAGGGACAATCATCATTCCGTTCCTTTCTACTCCAGAGTTCCAACAGTAAGCAAATCAACGCATTGAATTTCCAAAATGTACTTCAGTAAACCAAGTTTCAATCCCCTATGAACAAAATAGGAGCACACAATTTTTCCTTTCTCAATCACTCATTGCATAAGTAAACAAATAAGAAAAATAAGATGTGCTCAACAACTACAGCACGGAATCCAGATCACATCCAGGACAGGGCAAATTTGAAATTATACATCATTAGAAACATATCAACTGGCATAAATCATTAACTAGATGTCATAAACCAAGGATAGGCAACTTATTAACCAATTAGAGATATAGATTTGGAAATATATGTTTCCAATACTTCAGCAAACCAATTCAAGAATATTCAAGTGTTGTCAATCAATGTTAGATAATTACACGCTGCTTCACATAGTTTTAGGCTCCACCATCTAAACTTGTAACCAGAACATAGCTTAATATATTCGGATCCCTAAACATGTGACATTTGATCCCATTCAAAGAATTGACTCCTGTCCATGTTCCAATCTATCCTTTATTTACAGTCAAAACCTCAAACAGTAAGGCCATCCCTCCAAATTTTTAAGACATTAATAATCAATTACCTCGATCTATCTCACATCATACCACAATAAACATAACATGAAACTTCAAAAAAAGAGAGAAAGAAATGAACATACGGCTCCATAGCCAGCCGGGTCCACCCCGAACTGCATAACAGCCTCCCTGGCAGCCCAATTCTGAGCATTTGGATCATAATAGTATGCGGAGCTCGAATCTGCAACAGGGTTGTGAGCATATGAGTAATTAGCATGGGCTTCATGGGTCAGATGGCTAACTGAGTCGGAGGTCACGGGGGCATAGGAAGCAACACCAGGAGGGTTCAACCCAGGTTCCGCACCAGAGCCACCATGAAATTCTTGGGTTCCAGCTGACGATTGAGGGTCTGCAGAAGGAGGATTAGGGTTTTGAAAGTATAATTGGTAATGGGGAGGGTAGGATGCGGGAAAATAAGCGGCTACAGCAGGTGGGTAAGAAGGAAGGGACGCTGGCGTTGGGTTTGGCTGCAATTCAGGCACAGTGGCGTGTTCCATTGGATTTTCAATTTCATAAGGAGGCTGAGTATGGACGGGGACAGAATGATGCGGAGGAGAAGAAGATGAAGATGGACAGTTTACGATTACGTGATGAAGATTAATAGCAAAACAGCAGTTTGCGTTGAAATGGAACAAAGGAAGACCTTTTGCGAAAGAGCAGGAGGCCCAATAATGGAGAATCTTGATTCTCGGAGAGAATCAAATCAGGGTGATGCAATAGAGCAATTGATCCGACTGTCATAGACAACTAGACATGGGCTTGTGGGCGGAGTTTTTCCATAGTCCAGAAAGAGAATGTGACCCATGATGTTTCGTAAGAGGGAAAAAAATCATCGTCAAGGAAGTATATGGAAAAACAAATAATTAATGTTTAATGTATAAAAAAAAAATAATGTTCATGAAGGGTTAAGACTTACTAGAACAAAAAAAAAAAGCCATTTGAATTTTAAAATCTTAAATCAATTATTTCTTATTAAAATAAATTATCAATTACTATTTAAATATAATTAATACATATACCCTTAGAGACGAAAAGACTAATATAAAATTTTAAAATTCAAATAATATTTTTTTATCTTTTTTCAAATCTAAAAGGTATACATCAACTTATGAACGGATTAAATATGCCTCAAGAATTTGAGAAATTGTGAATCTCAAAAATAATTGAGAAAGCGTTGCCTCATAACTCAAAGGTCTGGAACAACTGTTTTAACGTCCTGCCAATGATGTGTCGCTGAAAGTCTCACAATCTTTTGGTCTTATTTGACATTTATTAAGTAAATAATTTTAATTTTTAAAATATAAAGGTTAAATTATAAAATGATTTAAACAATAGGGACTAAATTGCAATGAATCAAATTTTAGGGACTGAATTACAACTGAGTCCAAATTATAAGAATTGAGCAGCATTGAGTTAAGCTGTAAGGACTATTGAGTTTAAACTATAGAGACCAAAAAATTAATTTTCCAAAGTTTGAAACTAATACATAGAAGTTAGGGAAAGTTAAAGTTTAGGATTAAGGAAAAGAAATATTTATTAATAAAAACCTTAAAAATTGTAATTATTTTAGAGGATTAAAAATTAAAATATAAATATTCAATTACGAAATTTACCTCTTCCAAAATTCCTATATTTTCTCTAATCACATCTCAACTATGTGATGATGAGATATTAATTGATGTTTCCTAATTCCTCGTCAAGTGCATATGGCTTTTATTTTGGAATTGAAATTCCAGTGATATTGTGTAGTTTATTTAAGAATTTTAAATTTTTGTATTTTCATTTTTATAACCTCCTTTTTATGGTGCATCCCGTTTGTCTAAGTTTTTTCTCATGGAAAGTTATATATTTCTAAAAGAAATATATTTTAAGATTTTTTTTGTGATTTTTTAAGTATTTAAAAATAATAAAACCTAAAAAGAGGGAAATATCTAATTATTCACATATTTTAAAGGCTATTTTAATTTGAGTAGCTTTTAAAATGATCTTATATATACTCAGCAGAATATCATAAAAATATTGAGTTGTATATAAATTTTTTTTAATCAAAATATATATGGAGACATCATTAAATTTGATAACCTATCCATCAAATAGTTGAAATGGGTTAGATCAAGGTAACTTTGTAATTGAATTATTATATTTTAATTTTTGGTTCTTAAAAATAATTACGATTTTCAAGATTCATTAGTAATAAATATTTTGTTTTCTTGGTCCTTCTCCCTAATTTGCCTATAAGTTAAATAATGATCTGACGTTTGAAATGATACTTTTTTTTATCACATTGTTACTTTTATTTTAAGTTGATATATTCGAAAATAGTTAATTTGTTTTCAATTATAAAATAATTTATTATCAAAAAAAATTTCGATCACTCAATAAATTAAAAGCACGCCACAAAAACAAGAATGATAATTTACTTTGGCCAAAAATTTGGATTTTGAATGGTTAAATTAATATATAATTACGCTTTATTTAATTTAGCTGGGAGGAATTCACCTCTTAATATATAATTACTTTGTCATTCTCGGCTTTTCCATTTCAAAATATATATACTATAATTACACTCTAATTCTACTTTATACAAGTTGGATTTCCTTTTTCTGATTAATTTTTTGTTAATGGTTTAATGTGTCACTTTTTCCTCATGCAAACTGAGCAGATTTTGAATAGTTAAATAAATCAACACACATATAAATCTTTTAAAAACTAATCCAAACAAGCTTATACACACTGTAGTTCTACCTTTCCTTTATCTTTTTTGGGCAGAACTCTGTAATTCTTCTTTGCAGGGATTTCCTTCTTGGTCTTTTTCCTTTACTAATTAATTTTTTATCCAAAAAAAATTCCAAACGGCTTGCATATTGCAGAGGGGGCCTGTTTCCTTTTTTTTCCTTTACATTTAAATCATCACTATATAATCTAACGAAAAAGATACTCATACTATGAAGTGTCAGGCTCGAATAAGCTGGCCCAGGCAAATGGCGCCACGACTGATCCTTCTAAGATTTTAATAATCCACATTATTTCAAGTCACATGCGTGTCTCGTGGGGTAGATGTGTAGCTTTTTTTTTTTTTAGGACCTGAAAAAGTGTGGATTTCAAAATTACAAAGAGAAATTTTATCAAACAATAACAAGTTGCCCTAGTAAATTCATAACATCCAGATAATAATGAAATGGGTTACAAAAAGCAAGGCAGAACGTAGAGGGCCTTTTTACTTTCCCTGAACTTGTACCAATTCTGTGCCGACTATAAAGGGAAAGGAAAAAAAGGTCAAAAGAAAAACTCTTACGAAAATAATAAAGAATCAAACTGCGAGGGCATAGGCAGTCCCCTTAATCAAATGATCTGTTTCAAGCCACTGCTGGCATGTCCTTAAGCCATGGGTCCAGTGGCTTACCGATAGAGTAAACGATGAAGCCAATCTCACGCAACTTGTCCACATCCACAACGTTTCTGCCATCGAACACAAAGGCTGGCTTCTGCATGTTGTCATAAATCTTCTGATAATCAAGAGTCTTGAACTCATCCCACTCAGTCAGAATGCAAAGAGCATGTGCATCCTTTGTTGCTGCATTGGCATCCCAAACCACATTGACTTGCTTCACTGTTGAGGGGCTCATGGGCTGCAAGTGGATCGGATGGTCCCAGTCAAACTTGTTCATTGTGAGATCCCTCTGGATTTGCTCTTCAGTGACTTGTGGATCATATATGCTCAGGCGAGCTTTGTCACCCAGCAGTCCCTTGCAAACATCAATTGCTGGGGTCTCACGAGTGTCCCCAGTGTCTTTCTTGAAGGCAAATCCCAGAATGGCAACCTTCTTGTTAGCAACTGTGTTGAACATTGAGGAAACAACACGGTTCACGAAACGACTCTTCTGATAATCATTGATCTTAATGACTTGTTTCCAGTACTCTGCTACCTCTGGAAGGCCATTGCACTCACAGATGTAAACTAGGTTCAAGATGTCTTTCTGGAAGCAGGATCCGCCAAAACCAACACTAGCATTGAGGAACTTGGGTCCAATCCTTGAGTCTGTACCAACAGCAAAGGAGACCTGTTTGACATTTGCCCCAGTGGCCTCACAGAGTGCTGACATGGCATTTACAGATGAAATTCTTTGGGCCAAGAAGGCATTAGCTGCAAGCTTAGACAGCTCTGCAGACCAAAGATTTGTGGTGAGAATTCGATCCTCAGGAACCCATTGAGCATATACATCCTTCAGTGCTTGAATGGCTTTTTGCCCTTCAGGAGTCTCCCGACCACCAATCAGCACACGGTCTGGATTGAATAGATCTTGGATTGCCGTTCCCTCTGCAAGGAATTCTGGGTTTGATAGGATCTGGAATTTAATCCCCTTGCCATTGTGGGTAAGAATTTTCTCAATGGCCTCGGCAGTTTTGACTGGGACTGTAGATTTCTCAACCACAATCTTGTCAGATTTTGAGACATCAGCAATCATGCGAGCAGCACTCTCCCAGTATGTCAAGTCTGCTGCTTTTCCAGCTCCAAGACCCCTAGTTTTGGTTGGTGTGTTAACTGAGACAAACACAATATCAGCTTCGAAGACATGTTTTTCCACATCTGTGCTGAAGAAGAGGTTCTTGCCACGGCACTGTTTTACAACATCATCAAGACCTGGCTCATAGATAGGAAGCTGGTCGCTGTTCCAGGCTGCAATACGGGATACAGAGATATCAACAACAGCCACTTCAATGGAAGGGCACTTAAGTGCAATGACAGCCATGGTAGGTCCACCGACATATCCAGCACCAATGCAGCAAATCTTCACCATTTTCCCTCTATTAATAATCTATATAAAACAGGTTCAGATGGACGGGTAAAAACACAATGATATAGAAATAACAACTATCATACGAAAAAATTGCTTTGAAGTAGTAACACAGCTACTATAGACTATATTGCAATTTACAGCTATTTTCACCATGATCAAAGAGGCAGCAAGTCCTATTAATTCCTATATTAAAAAACTCAATAAATATTAAATATATCATTGAACAATACAAATATGTACAAAATTTCCGAGAGCATGCATTATCCTCCCAAATATAACCAAGCTGCAAATTCCATATCTCGCATAGCCTTACAATAGGCAATAACAATAGAAAAATATACGTTGACGCACTATTTCAAGCAGTCTCCATGCGTTTTGTTTGTATTGGGGATTCAAGAATAGTTCAAGCATGACTGATACGGAGCCTCACTACTAAAAGACTGGTGAGCAGAAACAAGTGTGGGTGGAAACTAAGACGACGTATTCAAACGTATTAGACTCGACATAGAGAATCATTGTATGTCATCATTCAAAGGTCGGTGCAAGATCTATGCCGAATGAAAGTAACTCGAGCAAATAAAAGGAATTCAACTTATTTTCTTCCAGTATCCATAAAAAGAGGTTAGGAGAAACCAGATCTAATGCAGAAGTTGATACTTTGATTATTAGCTTTCAAGATGACTATAGGTTGACCACTCGCGATCAATCTCACAGTCGCAATATTAGTAGATCTAGCTCAAATTGGAGAATCACAAACGAATTGCTGGCGATCTCTATCAATCAAACATTAATTTAAGTAGATCGACGAGCTTCACATAAGAAAAACCAAACAACAAAGGCTGACGCCAAACAGCATTGAATTAAGCATGGGATTGGAAAAACTGAAATAACTAACAAGGTTAAGAAAAGGGCACGGATCCATCAAACAAATCGGAACCAAAACCATAGTTACTAAGGAGTAGACGTTCCACTTTCATGACATAAACCGGGGGGAACGCAAGTTAACAAGAATGGTTGGTTCCAACGTAACAACAGAGACCGGAGTCAACAGTGATTCAAAAAATTGAAAAAACCTCACAAAAAGAAGCAAATCAGGAAATGGAAGTCTGAAATCTGACAGAATTTTACCTTTCCAGGTGAATCACTTTGAAATGGAGAGGAGCAAGAGATCACGGAAGCTGATAGGGGGATAGAAAGGAAGAGAACGAGGTCTGTATAAGAAGAGCGGGACAGAGGCAATATATAGCAATGCAGACACAGATGCCGTGGACATGAAATTACCAAAAAGGACAAAGACATGTGAAAACGCTGCTTCGGTTGGTGGGGAGGTCTACGTTTGGCAGGAGGAGAACGATGGGGGCAGAGTCGGGAAGTGAAGTGAATTGACTGAAATGCCACTAGATTATTAGTAGTTAGTTCATATTCACAAAATAAAAGTCAAAGTCAGGGAGCGAAACTGGCAAAGAGGGATTTCCAGCTTCGCACGCGTTCGCCGCACAAGGAAGAGGAACCGCTTCTTCGTCTGGGAATCGGTGTGTCAATGTCAATTCCTTTGTCTTTATTGTTCTTTGTTCCCTTCACCAAAAATATAAGAATGCGAATATTTCTGGTTGTCATACGTCCCTATAACTTATACCCTTGCAATAAATTATCCTCCCCTCAAATTTTATTTGGCCAATTAATTAAATCAATCAAGCATATACCAAATCATGTCTTGATTCTGTATTTTGTAAAAGTTGCCTGAATCACTATTTTTTAATATCAAAAAAAAAAAAATCGAGGTATTATTCCCATTCTTCGTGTACTTATAATATTATCAGCGATATTTTAGTGTCAATCTAATCTGATGAACTATGAGGCCTTTTTATAGGTTATCGTTTCTTCTCAGTATTTTTTTGTAATAAGTTGATTGTTTGCTAGTTTTATTAATTATTTATTAACAAAATAATGTTACAGATAAATATTTTATATTTTATTTAAATTATTACTCGTATTACATTATTCACGTGAGACTAAAATGAAAAAAAATATCTCCTCTATGAAAGATTAAATTGGAAGGATGCGTTTACCAGAGGGTCAGATCAAATAATGCCGCATTGGTGGGTTTTTTACGTTTTTCATTAAAGTGTCAATATATTATATGTCCTTTTCTTATGCTGGCAAAACTTAGATATGCAAATTTCATTTTATTTTAAGAGTAAATTAAATGAAATACGATTTTCGTTATTAGTTGTAGTAGTAACTAAATATATAAATATGTGTGTGTTCCAGTTATGAAATGGGACGGAATTGTATACACTAGTGGTTAGATTTTATAATTATATAAAGGAAAAGGGCCTAGGAAAATTTCTTTAAAAGATAGTTGAATTGCCCGAATCCTAATTAAATTGAGTTATTAAATTTAACAAATCTATAATTAAGTTATATAATTTAAAATAAAATTTCAGAATTTGATAATTTTACTTTATTGCTCTTTTTTATTTTTAGCCAGCCCTCATGGTCATTTCTCCCTCCACCCACCAACCATAAATCATTGTTGTGCCTGTGGAACTGTTAGTGGACCTAACGATGTTTGGAATAGTGATTGAAACCCTCAATCATGCTTTATGGTATACGAGGTAGCTTTTACGGTTAATGAAGTAACTTTTACGGTCTACGAGGTAAATATGTGAAAGAGTTTTGTTTCGATTTATGTAAATCGGGCTTATAAAATAAACCAAGCTATTCCAAACACCCTAGCTGCCACACACCGCCATGTGATGAAGACATTGTAGAGGAAGAAGTGGAAATTCTTCTAACATTCAAAACAGAGGGGGGGTCTCAATACCCAAAAATCAATGCTCTCATGATGATAATGGTGTTATGTTGATTATAATTATGATTTCACTTCAAGAATGAATATGCGAAGCAGAATGACCAAAATCCAAAATCCCCTATCCTTGAAATTCTTCCAAGGATAGGTGCACATCATTCATCTAAATCTTACTCTCAACAAGATGAAGAATAGCAACAACAACTCCTCCCTTTCCTCCTCCTGAAACCCATGAAATGAACAAAATGAATATTTTCCAAATTTTTCTTGAGAAAATAACATGCTGTTTAGCAAGAAACTCTTGAAATGGTGGTGGCCTAGAGAAAAAATAGAAAATAAGAGTGTATCAATAAGAAAGAAGAATAAGACCTGGGTTCTGATTTGAAATCCAAATTTCTCTTATATAAGAAAACGGTGGTCAAATGCATGCAGGGTTCTTCAACAAACCCATTTATTCCATGAATGGTTTGTTGAATCTAGTTGTGCCGATGCTCTGATTTAGTGCTTGTTATGATTAGCTTTTGTATAATAACTTTTATAAGATATGTAGAAGAGATGAGTTTTATTTAACCTTACAGAAAAAGACTTTTGAAACCATAATTTTAGTATTTCTCAAACTTACTCATCCTTGTGGTTTCTATAATTATTATTTTTAGATGAGTTCCTTTGCTGTGGAAGATAGGTGCAATTCATTCAAACACCATAAAAAAAAAAAAAGAATCATGTCAATGAAGAAAGAGAGAGAGAGGAAGTGAAAAATAATTAGGGAGGAGAGAGAAGATGACAATAAAATCATTTCACCCATATTTTAAAATCCTAAATTAAATTTATGATCTAAGTAAGAATTTATTAAATTTATGATTTAATTTAAAATTTCCTTATTTCATATGGCTTTATATTGGATTTTTTCAAAAGGTTTTGTGGCTAGACAAAGCTTTTAATTCTTGAAGGTGATGTGCGATTGAAGGAAAAACAGTAGATCCAAACTCTTCTATAATGATAAATAAATTAACTAATAATCATTGTTAACACTCAAGAATGAAATGCAGTGGATTCTTTATATGCTTGCAAGTAATGCCTACACGTTTTTTGTCCTTGCGGCGCGTGTGCATGTGTTTTTTTGTTATTTTTTAATAACGTGGTCGACCTCTTTTCCACAACCACGGATTTTATTGTTAAAAGAAAAAAGAACCCTTAAAAAATGGTTGAATAATTATTACCTTGATCAGGTAAATTAAGGGGACAAGATTATAGCTCATTAATTGCCCAAAAAAAGGAAACGTAAAATAAAAAAGGAGTCTCTGTGAAAAAAAAATGAGCTAAGTAGATCTGAAATTTAGAATTCTCCATCTTGGTAAAGAAGAAATTGAATAGAGAAATGATGCAAGATCAAAATCAAAATGTGATTGAGAAGGATTTTCAGAAACATGATTTAGATGTGCTTTTAGGTGAAGACGGAGGCACCATCATTGTACAGACTCTCCTTAAAAGCAGTCTTCTCAAACTTGTAAACTAAGGCTGGACTTTGCTTGAGAGGTTAGAAATTGTTAGAGACTTAGAGTGCATTTGAAGCTATCAAATGATCAAGCCGTTCATAATTCTAAAAATTATTTTTTAAACCGAGGGGAAAAAAATACTGTTTCCTTCCGTAGCAATAATGATGGATCAAGATAGTTCTTCACATGCTGAGATGATCAATGATCACAGGTAAAGAAGAAGAGGAAAAAAGGTCAAACATCTTAGTCTCAATCTTTGAATTTACAAATAAATATCAGGCAAAGAATAATTACCAATAAATACAATTTTTCAAGCGACTATCAAACTTACTCATCCTTTTCTATTTTTCTTCCACATGAAATCACTAAATCACCAAAGTAAAGTCGGACCGAAATTTTTTTGGATAGTTCATGAAAAGGGAGTTTTTTTCGTCAAGGTAAGGTCAGGACTTATTTTTCTATCTTAGTATCTAATTTTTATGTATAACTTTTCTAGTAGGTCAAAGTTTGAATATTTTTCTCATATGTTTAAAAAAATTACGGAAACGAAAACCAATACAGAATACTATATATATTTTAGCATTTTAAAGAAAAATTCATTTTTTCCAGAATAAAGAAAAATTAAGTGAAAGTCGATGCGTAGCTCGTTTGAATTAGTTTATGGAAGCTCTATAAGTGCTTATGAATTGTGATTCATGAAGTAACTTTTACGATATACGAAGTAGCTTTTATGGTATACGAGGTGCTTTTATGATCTACAAGATAAATATATAAAAAAAATTTATCTCGATTTATTTGAATCCATAAAAGCGATTCCAAACAAACTCCCCTCCCCCATCAAGTTCGCTTCAACAAAGAAAAGTCCCCATGAGTTTTGGCCCAAAGGGCCCACTTTTACATATCCAGAAGGTTATGTGCTGCTTATAACGGTCGCTGAGCAAGAAATGGATCACCGCCGCATTTCCCTGAAAAGCGAATCCAACGGCCCATAAAATCTAAACAAAATCTCAAATAAAAAATCCAACGGCTTATCATCTCAGATTCTGACCCACGAAAAATAGCCGTTACAAATAGCGTCCCCGGCGCAACGTTACTATTTTTTCTCCTTTGCCGAATCCGAAAATCATCATAGACGGCCGAAAAACTCAGAAAATCATCAAAATATCACAGTCACACACACAGTCTTCCTAATAGTGGCTGCTCGTTCTTGAATTTCCGATGGAGGTCGCTTGCAAGAACGCCAGAGTTATAACTCCGATGAAAGAATCATACGGCCATCGATCAAAGAATCAGGAATGTTCAAAGCTTCCAGAGAATTTCAATCCCAATGTGTCTCATCGTAGCCCTGGTTCGAAAACCTTAAATTCCCCTGTTACGGCCAAATCTGCGAAGTCTTTGAAATCGGCGTCGAAGAATTCAGGTATCTGCGTACCTCAGAAAAAGATCCGTCAGAGGAAGTTCGTGACAGCAAAGAACAATCCGAAGAAGGAAGACAAAGACGACGCTGTTTCCAATTCGATAGCGACATGCAAGTGCAAAGACAAATATAAAAAGAAGTGTCTCTGTGTGGCCTATGAGAATTTGAGGGCATCCCAGGAAGAATTTTTAAAAAACCAGGCAGATGAGAAAAATCAATCTAAGCTCTGTGACGAATCAGAGATTTCGATGACAAGAGAAGACCGTCCAATTGATGAAGATGGCTTGACGATCAACAAGTCAGAGTCACCTGATCAAGTGGGCAGCTCAACAGTGAAACGTCGGAGAGACAAATTGATGGAAGAGGCAAGAAGGAGTGTTCCAGAAGGAGGTTGTGGGAGAGTAATGCATCTGGTGAAAGCATTCGAGAAGCTTCTGACTATTCCGACTTCGAAGGACTGTGATGAGAAGGAAGAGGAAGATAATTTAGTAGACGTTGATCAGAAGAAAGCTACAAAATGGGCATTACCAGGATTGCAAAATCCTCCAAGGGCACCTGAAACTGAGGTTTCATCTTCATCATTATGCCCTTCGGATTTGTTTCTCACATCCGAAAGTCTTGGCTTGGACCCACCTATTTCATCATCATCTTCTTCTTGTGATGATAATAGCATCCGTGAAAGGTTCGTGAAAATGAAAAGAAAACTAATTCGATTGCACTAAGTGTATATATGTACACTAATGTTCGTGTTTTTTTGCAGTATATCATCGAGCAGAACTTCTAACAGGGATCAAAGAAGTAGGAGGAATGTAAGATTACAAATTACAAAATATAGTGAGTTAATTACTGCTACAGGTACTGAAGCAGATTGAATAACGATAAATGAAGTGATTGAGTTTGCTTTGAACTTTTGATTTTCAGAGCTTGGAATCGTCATGCACTTCTGGGGGAAGGAGGAGGAAGAAGAAGCACATAAAAGCCACAAGCCAGAAACCATTCAAGCTAAGAACAGAGGTAGTCTAGGACCACAAATTGATCTTATGAATTTCAATTCAATTTTTTGAATTTGGATTTTGACACTTGGTAACTTGGTGATGTAGCAAAGGGGAAAGTTGAAAGAGGAAGAATTTATGAAGAAGTTACAAGAGGAGATGATTGAAGAAGAGAAACAGAGAATACCCATTGCTCAGGGTCTCCCCTGGACCACGGATGAACCAGAGGTAAGTTCATCTTGTTCAGAATTTATGGTAAATTATAATTTGAGGGTCTAATAAAAGTTTTCCATCATTGAAGTACTTAGCTTCCCTCTTCAAGTTTCTATGAAATAAATATTTGAAGCGTTTACCAGTTAAATTCCAACATCTTACTTTCAGAACCTCATAAAACCTGTAACTAAAGAAATCACAAGGTCCATGTACTTGAAGCTACATACTGACCTACGGGCGATTGATCGTGCTGAGTTTGATCATCAGGTGATTTTATCATGGAAATTATTTCAATTGGTGAAAATTGCAAATTTAGAAGAAGGAACAAAATTGATGAGTGTTTAATGCAGGTGGCAGAAAAGTTTAGCTTTATTGAGCAATTCAAGATGGAAAGGGAGAGGCAACAGAAGGTTACAGTAATAGTGATAGATTTCTCTACCAATGTCTAAATTGTTTTCTTCTTACTATGGATGTTTAATATTTTTCTTTTCTTTTGTGTTACAGTTAGAGGAAGAAGAAGAAATCAGAAGGTTAAGAAAGGAACTCATCCCTAAAGCACAGCCAATGCCTTATTTTGACAGACCCTTTATCCCCAAGAGGTAATTGTTGGATGACTCATAATTGAATATTTTTTTTGTTTATTGTTTTCTTCAATTTTGTTCTGTTTAAAAAAATCTGCCTCTGAATCCTTTTTTTTTTTTTTTTTTGGGTGCGCTATAGGGCAAGAAAACCTCCAACCATCCCCAGAGAACCGAAGTTTCAGCCTCCTCAGAATCAACACAAGAAAGATCAGATGCTACTTATCATGGAATGACAATAACCCCAGCATTTCATGATTAGAAGGGCTATTATTATACACATTATATGTAAATCGAATAATAAGCCTCTTTCATTTTTTTGTCCCTATGAAGAGTTTTTTGTTTTTTGTTTTTTGTATACAAGCCATTAATGTAGTTGCAGATATTTTTAGGCCTTTGGTCTATAACAGTGTAATGGATCCTTTAAGATGAGAAAGGGCGACTCCACCTTCACTTGAAGTTAGTACAGTTCTTTCTCTTCGGCAAAAAAAAAAAAAGTACAGTTCTTTCTCACAAATAGATTTATAAAGTGATTATTATTTATTAATCCTTCTACTAACAAATTTGATTGCTAATAAAGCTGTAAACAGAAAATGCATTCGTTTGGAGAAAGTTGCATGCCACTCTTGAATGTGTTTGCAAGTTGCAAGTTCTGGAAAATTGTGATAGGATTAGAATTAGATGAAGACAATGGCTAATTTGGTTGCACTTATCATCTAGCATAAACTACCCCATTTGTGAACTTCAGCAGTTAATCAATAAGTTGACCTTTACACACACACACTACTAATAGCTCACCTAAGATTTTTACCCTTAGCTTAATCTGTGTGTGTGCATGGCACGCACTTATGCTATGCATATAAAGCATTATGGGCCCTTTTTTATAAGATATCATAAGAAAATTCTTTAGTTACACATGTACTCACTGAGCGCTCACACCAAAATTGTTTAGTTTCACATATACTCATATGTTCTAAATTTAAAAAAATTACTTTATATAAAATACAATTGATATGAAAATTATAAAATTTTATGTGCATATAACCTCAGCGGGTTATCCAAATGGCGCAATCAAGAGCAATAGCGTTTACTTCTCATGCTCCTCAAGCACTGGCAGTATGTTCCCAGAGTTGGCAAAGAGATGTTGACATCAACATTGTACCCAGAGAATGTTTATAATTTATATCTTCGAGCTACTGGTTGGTCACTTTCTATACCAGAAGATCTTGCGCAAAAAAACAAATATTCATTTAAGTTCAACTAGATAATACGAACTTTAACTTTTGGGTTGAATCTCCAAAAATCAAGTTAGGAGTTTTGTATCTGTAGCTGGTCGCGCTACGAAATGTATTAGACTTTATACTTCAACAACAACTCATGCAACACCCAAGGGAAATTCCTTTATTTTGTAGGCTGGTGAAGCCTTCCTATATTAAAATAATTTTGTTAAATAGGTCTATTAATTGGAATATACAGTATATGATACAGGATATTTCCTATATGCTTAGTAACTTTGTAAGATACAATATTATTTATTTATTGATGTGAAGTTACATTTCATCGGAAACATGTGTGTATATATAATTTCACTATTCTTTTATCTTAGAAGAAACAATTCGATACTATGGTCCTTGTCGAATTCGATTTTTTGCAAACAATTAAATATCAAATCAAAATCGGTTTTCCTGTAATAAATCCGATCCACGAACTCGTTGTTAACACAGAAATTGATTCCTTGTTCCATTGCTTTTACCCCCATTTTTAAGGCCACTTAGTTAGATTGTTTTTAACTTTTGGTTTAAGCTGCAACTTTTACCCCCTTTTTAAGGCCACTTGGTTAGATTTTTTTATTTAAATTTAGGCTTAAGCTGCAAATTTACTCCCGGGCATCCGGAAATCTTTTACAGATCAATATTTGGCCTCAATGTGTTAAAAACTAACGGTCAACTTATGGGCAGAGCAAATTCTTATTTTTTAACATTTGTTCTGTGTCGTGATAGCTTGCCACGCTCTGCACTGTTGTGTTCTAGGCATTTCAAGCCCCATTCTCAGAAACAATCCTGGTTTTTCTGTATATACGAATTTCTGCCATTCAGAAAGCCAAATCATTAGGGACGACTCTCACCCGAAACTTCAATGTATAATTTTCATGTCTCATTTAGACTAATGTTTTCTCAACTATTTAGACTAATGTTTTCTCAAGTATACGAGCTTGTTTGGCGGGCTTATTATATAATAAATCGAAACAAATCTCTTCCACATATTTATCTCATAAACCGTAAAAACTGCCTCGTAGACCGTAAAAATTACTTCATATTCTATAAATTACAATTTATAAACATTTATAAAATTTTCATAAACTATTTCAAACATGATTGTCGTGTTCATCACTAAGCTATCATCACCAACCCGCGAGAACGTCAATTCAGAAATCCCTTCAATAAGACGAGAAAATTTTGCTCCAACAACTAACCACCGTCAATTCGAATTCCATGATCACAACATAAACGAATGTTCCATGAAAAGTTTTTTTCTTAAAAAAAAAAAGCGTAGTAGACTGAAATTCTTAATGTGTTAAATTATGTCTTGACATCATCTATAATTCTCAATGAACCAGGAAAAATTAAAAAAGAAAAAAGGGGCAATACTAATGGATTGTTAATTCATGGAGCAACCACAATTCGCCCAGCAACTTGGTCAAGATCCCTTCGACCACTTGAAGTGATTTTCCTACCCCTGCAACACAGAAACCATAAACAAGATACAACCATTTGCACAGATTAATGAAAGTGTGACAAAATTTTAGGCAGCCAAAATATGAATATAATTAATACTAGGTGTTTCGAATGTAGATCTCAAGGCAAAAGAGAGAAGATGAAGCAATCAACAGAATATATGAAACTCCGAGGAATGAAGACTATCCTAAGGTTGTTTGTGCCTTTGAGTATGAGAGGGTATACAACTGCAACTGAAGAAGAAAAATGAGAAAGTAAAAGTTCAAATATCATTTTTGGCATTTAAGAGTGGAGCATGACTTACCCTTTTGGATCAAGCTCAATAATGTTCATGTTTTGCAACTGCTGAAGAATGTGTCTGGCAATGGCTCCACTGCTCTTGCAGAAATGTGGGGGGCGACTTCCATTCCTCTTGCTTCCACCGTAAATTCTTTGGAAGGCACCGACACCGAGACCACCTCTCAAGTAGATCTTTCTTGCCATGGAGGCTGTAACAAAAATTAAACCCAAAATTAAGCTAAAAGCTAACAAATATATATTAGCAATAACTAAACTCAGATATAAGGCCTGTCCTAACCTATGAAACCCTCAGAACCAATTCGCTCAATTTTTATTATCCAAGGACAAAAATGATCAAATTTGCACCTAAAGATAACAAACTCACCAGCTCTAACATAATACCAGTCAGGATCATAAGGGGCAAGTTCTTTAAATCTTGCAGTTTTTACTAAATCCATCCACTCAGGAAGCTCCATCTGTTAAGAGCCAGACAGAAATCATAATTAGAATAGAAAAATTCTCTTCACGTGAAAGTGAAGCACAGCGCACTTAAGATGCACCGAAAATAATCCCATGCAGAAATTTTCCTCAATTGAGGAAGCAAACAAGAAATTTAGTGCGATGAAGAAGCGGTGCAATTAGTAGAGACAGCATTTAATTATCAAATATCAATAAAAAAGAAGAAGCATATATCAGCAGTCAGCACTCTAAAAAAAACATATTTTTTGTGTGGAAGAGCCCTTAGAAGCCATATATGTCATTACAAAGAGGTGACATGCATAAAACGAAAATTCTACTCCTTTATTGCTTCATGGGCATGCAATTCATACTGGTAAACTACAGTTATCTATCTCTACTACTTTCCAAAATCGCTATTTACTGAATAGTACGAACGAATAAGGAATAACCCACACATCTTACAAAATATGAGCTACACAAATGACGACTTTCATGCGAAGTCAAACTGGGAAAGGTAGAGAAGGTGCCATTGGCAAAAATCAATTGGAGATCATATAATTTAGTGAGATTAGAAAAAACAGCGGGTCTTAATAATATCAAAAAAGAAAGTGTCCGCCCCCCAACCAAAAAAAAATACACACACACGGAGCAGAAACTGCATCAACAGTTAAAATTTCTCCTCCATCTGAAAGAAGCACAGAAAAAATGGGATAAGCACAAGGTTGATTGTACCTTGCCAGAGCGCTTGAGATGAGCGGAGTAAGCCTTGACGAACTCATGCGGTGAAACGTCCTTCACGGTTCTGGCAGTTGCCATGACTAAATCACAGGGGGCAAACGAGAAGCAGCTCCTATGCTCAAAACGATGAAGCTCGCGTCGGCTAGCGCCCTTCCTTCCAGCCCTAGGTTTTAAATGTGTCTTCAGTATTTTATATGGACCAGGATTATCCCATTTAGGGTTTTGCCTTCGTAAATCGGTACATGACGATCCGGTGAGGCATGTTTTTGGGTAATGCCCGGTTCATTGGGCTTCGATTTATTTGATATGGGCGGCCTAATTATATATATATATTTACCTGAATCGACCCAACAATATATTAGTAGTATTAACTATTAAGACATTGAGATTTAAAATTTCTAAAAGATCAAGTCATTCTAATAAAAAAGATTCACTCTTGTTGCGAGAGGGCTGAGAGGCTCAATTAAATTGGTTAATAACGCGGTGATACAAAAAAATAAAAGGTTAAGTTACAATTTAGTCATGAGAATAATATTGTTTTAAAATTTTTTTTTGAATTCAACATTGTTCAAAAAGTTTTTAAATCGTAGCAATTTCAAGCTGGTAGTTTTTTATATTATTGACACCAATTCTGTTAGTGCACAAATTTGCCCTAAGTTCACTTCTGAGTAATGTTACCCCATATATTTATGGGTTTAATATCACCTCACAAGTTTTCAAATTTTAACAATGTCACTGTAACTATTATCTATATCAAGTAGTTAATCAAATATATTGAGTTGTCATAATGAATAGCTCTGAAAAAGAAGTTATAAATGGAAGAGGAGCTCTCATTCACTCAAGAATATATAAAGAAACAGATTTGACTAGTGGGCGCACTAAGAGAGATTGTCAAGAACAAGACTGCTAAAAACCCTTTGCCACTACACCACTACGACACCGTGATAGGTGAGTCCTCTTTGATTTTCTCTTCACCGTATAAGATACTTTCACCTCTTCGATTCTCTCTCATCTTTTAGACGATATGCATTTTTTTAAAAAAAATATCCTTATTTACAAATTTTAATTGGAAAAATATAAAGTAGATGACACGTGGCCCTTCTAAATTTAAATATTTAGTAAACTATGGTAAAATTGTTACGATTTAGAAACTTCTAAATACATTATGCGTTTAAGTGAAAACTTTTAAATTAGATTTACATTTTAACCCAAATAAAAAATGACATAGATGACATAAGAACTTGTCATCTCAACACATTTAATTAATAATTAAAATAAATCTGGATAATGATTAAGGTGATATTGCTATAATTTAAAATTTTCAGATTGGCATTAAACTCAAAAAAAATTATAAGAAAATATTACTCCCACGTAAAATTAGATCTTAAGTCTTAACTAAAAAAAAAAATCAATAAAAAAACCAGAGAGAAAAAAGGACCCCGGAAAAACAGGCCGCCAAACGGGCCGATATTAATTATGTGGGTAAGCAGGACCCGTGGGATAGGTGTACCCAATCACTGTATCGCCGTTCATCTTCAAGACGAAAACCCCGATACGCAAGAATTGGGAGGGAAAAACCTCCTGAGAAATGAAAAAGTCGTGAGTTATAAATCCGTTAAAACATTGATGATGCTGATGGTTGCATTGTAATCACCGAGGGTTTAGTAGTGCAAAGCAGAGTTCTGTGCCTTCGTAGTCTCCATCCGTTCCATCCCACTTCCTTTTAACCCTCTCTGATTTCTCATACCCTCATAGATCTTATCGCCTCCCACTTTATTTTCTCACCCACCTCCGTCCCCATTCTCTTCACTGGTTGGTTATAACTAGCCCAACTGAGCACAGACGAAGCAAATTCTGCATTTGGTTTCTTGGTTTACTTCCCATGGCTTCCTTCACTGTTCCTTGCCCCAAGTGCCCTTCTCCTGCACCTCTGAGTTTCCACTCACCGAATCTTCAACGGCACTCGCAGAAGCTTCCTTTTCACAATGGCTTGAGCTTAACACCCGCTCAATCATCCGGATCTTCGCGAGTTGGTCTGGCGTCGTCTGCGTTTCAGGTTCGTAATTGCGTCGAATTGGAATTATGCTCTCAATAAGAATTATTGATTTGTTGAGCTTATCTAATGACACGAATTAATCTTGAAGATACTACATGGAAGGAACAAGAATGCGATTTTGATTGAATTTTTGGAAATTTGGATGCTCGCTTCCTTCCTTTAGCATACGTTGCTTGATCCATCCTTTTTATTTTTGGGAAAAAGGAAAAATTCGTATCCCTGGCACTTCTCCTTATTTTTTTCCTTCGGTAAACATCTCACATTTTATCAACAACTCTCAGACACGACTTATAATGCTTCGTTTAGAACCTGGATTATGCAACTCTAATAATGCTTCAATTGACCTTTTAATTGTAATGAAGATCTAGAGTGCGTGTTTGTCTGAATATAAAATGCATTCTCACTGCATAAATTTAGAAGCAAAGCATGATAATAGGCTGCAAGTCAGCTTTAGGTGATCAGTCTTCTTGTATAGACGATGTCTGCAAGAATATGTTTTGCATGTATATCACGAAGCTTGGTATTGAATTTATATACAATTGGGACCTGTGGTGGACTGGAAGTGCCTATCAAAATTTATATACTTTGTTGCGCTGTTTTCAGCATTGACCAGCGCATCTTTTCACTACAAACTGCTTTGTGCCTTATGTTGAATGCATGTAATGGATCTGGAACAGCTGCAACTAATAAGCATTCAAGTCATTGCACTGGCAGTTTTAGCTCAGAAAATAATTTCCTTTTGAGGATAGCATCTGATTCTCTACACATGAATGACAAAAGTAATTCATAGACTTTGTATTTTTCAGCTCTTCCTTCTGTTATTAGTTGTTTTATGCTATTGTTATGTCCTGCAGTGCCTAAACAGAAAACGACCTTCAGGATGGAAGTTACTTGCAAAACTTAAAGAGGTCTGTTTGCAGCTAGTTTACGTTGCATGAAAATTGTCTCAATTTCTGCTTTGTACACGAACCTTCTGCCCAGAACCTGTGCAATAATGATAATGAAATCTTTTAACTGTAAATTACCCTGATTTGTACATCATAGGCTACTACAGCTGTAACTCCTTCAAATTCTGCACCTGTGCGTGCTTCTGGATCTGCAGTTGGTACATCAAAAGAGGAAGATGAGCCTGATGAGAAACCCTCGGATCCAAGTGCCATTGCAGATGCATCTTCAGTCACTGCATTCATGACTCAAGTGTCAGATCTTGTGAAGTAAGATTAAGCAGCATAACTTTGCATGCAATTACTCATGCTCCATTTTCCTCCCACTGTATGTTAGAACTTATATCATCTTCAAAATTTAGCTTAACACAGTTTGCATGGCAGACTTGTGGATTCCAGAGATATTGTGGAACTGCAACTTAAGCAGTTAGACTGTGAACTATTGATAAGGAAAAAGGGAGCTTTGCAGCCCCCACCAGCCCCAATTCTATCCCCTGTATCACCAGAAGCGGCCTACCCAACGGTCCCTTCTCTGCCACCACCAGCTCCAGCTGCTACTGCTTCTCCTGCAAGCCCACCATCTCCAAAACCAGTACCATCCTCACCTGCCCCTGGAAAAGCAAGCCCATCATCATCTCTCCCAGCATTCCAATGTCCAATGGCTGGAACTTTTTATCGGAGTCCTGCACCTGGTGAACCACCATTTGTCAAGGTACATATCAGAAAATAGATTATATAAATAATGTTCTTGTTTCTCTATCAATGTCAATAATCAGACTGCTGAGTATTTACTCAGTTCTGCATTTTATTGATTACACTGAAATCTATAATGATTTTATTGTTTTCATGCTGCTTTAGGTGGGCGATAAAGTGCAGAAAGGCCAAGTCGTTTGCATTATCGAGGCTATGAAACTGATGAATGAAATTGAAGTACACAAACTCTTGTCTATTTACTATATTATTAGTTTCAGCATTTTATATTCTTTATATTTTCGTTTACTTTACCCTACCATATATTACATATATTATAAAGCACAGAACTTGAGTCAAGTTGCTTATGCCCGTTAGATCGAGTTCATTAGTGAATTTATAAATGTACATTCTCATTTTAACAATTAACAATAGTAAAATAATAAATGTTAATATTTCGTAAGTGAATTTACAAGTGTATATACATATTTTAACAACTATCAATAGTAAAATAACAATTATTTATATCAAAATTTACAAATCGTAATTTATATTATAAAAGCTTATGTACAAATTTACAAGTGTGTATATGTATTTTAACAACTAATAATAGCAAAATAACAGTGTAATTAGAGAACATGATTGGATGGATATGAGTAACTTGGCCTGGGTTTTGTCATACTATAAATATGTATTATAATGTTACTTCTTTTGTATCACTGCCTCAGTAAAATGCATTAGCTCTAGTTATTTACCCAAAAGATTAATACTTTAATGATTTGATTCTCTTTCATTGTTTTCCAGGCTAACCAATCCGGAACAATAACTGAGATACTTGTGGAGGATGGGAAACCAGTTAGTGTAGACATGGTACTTTCCCTCTCATTCTCCTCCTTATGAATAAAAGGGAAATTAAAGTCATGCTTTATATCTCTAACTCAGTGTGTTTCTTGTGCAGCCACTTTTTGTAATTGCACCCTAAGTACTGAAAAGGAGCTTCTTTAGAATGCAAATTGCTTTGTTGGATGATGACGTGGATTCCTCAGAATATTTTTCAATAACCATGGGCCTTCAAGAACAAGTTATGCGATTATGTTAGCTTCATTTCTACAAGTTATTGTCATAAATCTTCACAAAGAAAAAAAATAGAGATGATTGGAGACATATCTAATCAGTTTTGAAACTCGGGTATAAATGTTAATTTTTTAATTCAGTTTTTCTACTCCATGAATTCTATCATAAAATATTAAATTAAAAAAAAATTCTTAAACTTCTCTTCTCACGGTTACGGTAACTTGCAGTTCTTAAAAAGATCTTTTTGGTAGGAAAAAACAAAATCACACAGAATTATCTACTGTTTTTCATCAGTGGCATTCTATAGTGGACAAAGTTTATGGCGTATGACATCCCAACTCTCAAGTTTAAATTCTACCCATCCATGTTTGGAAGTTGTTAATGAATGTTTAGTTATAGGTTTAAGGGGGGTAAAAATGCCTATATGTTTCTTTCAAATGAAATGGTACTCAATACTAAATACTTTTGTTAGGTGCAAAAATGCTCATGAATTTTTTAAAATGGGGTAAAAATGCTCAAGGGAGATCAGAGGAAGAGGGGTGGGGAAGAGGGAGAGGGGGTGGAGAGTTTTTTTTTTTTAAAAAAAAGCTCTATAATCATTAAAAACAATAATGTGGATTTTATAAAATAGAAGTTTGTACCAATTAACGAGACTTTGTTGCCCCATTTTGAGAAGTTTATGGGTATTTTTGTATATAAAAAAATAATATTGTAGGTCCCACATAACGGACATTAATATTCATTAACGGTGTGGGCATTTTTGCTCCATTTTAAAAAGTTCATGAGCATTTTTGCACCTAATAAAAATATTTGTTGCCAGGGACCCACTTGAAAAAACCACATGAGTATTTTTACCCCCTTAACCCTTAGTTATAATTATCTCCAAATCCTAATGTGATAAGGCTTTTTAAAATTACTAGGGGTAAAATTATTTTTCACAGGATGAAAGAGCCAGATTTTCATACCTTATATATTTCTCTACATATATTTTAAGGTTAATACCATTGTTATTATTGGTTGTTGTAGTTTACTTTGATTTTGGTTTTAGTAATGTGGTTTTATAATGATCCCTGAAGTTTAAAATTTATGGTTTTGGTTCTTGAAATTTGTTCCGTCTAAAATCATTATTCTCTATACTTTAAAAAGAACTTAAAACTAGATTAATGGTGTTAAGTTTACTAACATGTCACTAGTGCCGTTAAGTGTGTCCTAATTGGATAAGATGAAGTGGGAAAAGGAAAATAAATGTGTTAACCCATAATCAAATTAAAACAGCCGCAAAAGTCTATAATAAGAAAAACTCCTCATTTGTCCATATCCTTGTTTTCTTCCTCGACAAAAATCGCAGGCACGGGCATAGATCCATTATCTTCTCCCTCAAACAACCTAAAAATTCATTCAGAGAAATCTTGTAAATTCAATAAGAACCACACACGAAGCAAGCAACTATACTGTTAAGAACGCTCCAGCCCATGTAGTTATGAAGTTCTTTCCCTCAGCGAGTACACCACCCATGCGAGAGATTTCTACAAGAGAATGCCCCCTTTGTAGTTGGCTTCTCACCGTTTTTTTTTCCTCCGTCTGCTCTTATTTTTTACTTCTTCATTATTATTGAATTAAAATCTAATGATTTATATTTAATATAAGTATATTATAAAAGTATTATTATAATAAAGTAAATGACGGGAAAGAAATGGAGAAAAGGATAAAAAAATTAAATATGAACTATTAAAATTTTGATCCAATAATCATAAAGAGTGTAAAAGATGAAGGTGAGCCAGACATAAGCTAAGTCTTTTAGGTGCTTATTTAAAATAATGATTAAAATTTTTAAAAATAATTTTTTAATCATAATTTATAAATAATATACGAGATAAATACGTAAAAGAAATATTGTTTCAACTTGTTAACTTTTTAAAAAGCTGCAGAAATCATGATTTACAGTTAGACTGATCGTGTATTAAATTTGCTTCACCACTTGTACATATTTATTCATTGATAAAATCCCATTTTTCACTCCGAAAAAATTCAACAAGAACCCAATCAACTATGTTCATTCAAATGAAAAAAGTAAAAGAAGGGTAAAAACGGATATGGAGAGTAACGACCAAAAGCTACAGTCACAGAAACAATCATTGAGCTACAAGCTCATACCAACAAATTGTCGTGCTTCCGTCAGAAACGAAGAATAAGAAAGCATCGTGAAAAAAAAAAAGCCCCGCTTCCATCAACAAACAACTCTACCCAGATCCAAAATCCAAAAATCTAGCAGGAAAAAAAGGAGTTCGAAGGAGGTCTCAATCGCTGAGGAAGATGAGTGGTTGCTGGATTTTTTCTGCTCCTGAGCTTCCATCTTCATATCCACTGGAGCTCAGATCTGGGAAGCCACATCCTTCACCTTTGAAGCTCTGAAGAAGGCGAATCTTGGGGTTCTTATCAGAAATCGCGATGCGCTCGATTTTTCGATCTTGGTCGTCGTCGCTAAGGAGGTCACCGCCGCCTTTAGGTTGATGATCGAAGGTGGGCCATCGCCGACATAAGCTTGAAGGCTTTGGGTGTCGCTTGCATCAGGTTGAATGTTGAGTGCAAAAATGGATTATATTTGATCGGTTTTGTTTTCACTTTCTTATCTTTTTCTCCTCTTTTTTCCACAAGTCTACGTGGGTGTTTGGATAAGGGTGGGTAAAAGGATTTTTTTTTAATTTGATTTATAAAAAAATGCGATTAGAATAAGTTAAAAAAATGCGATTAGAATAAGTTAATTTATATTTGAATTGAAAAATTTTATAAGTGTTTTTCTAAAAATAAAATTTGTTTGGATTGTATAAGTGCTTTTGTGGTTTATGTATAGAAAAAAAAAGATATTTTATATTAGGAAAAAGTGGAAAAAGATAAGATAAATAATGTGGTGCTTATATACATAGTCAAAAATATTATATAACTAATACAATCAGATGTCCTCCACAATATTATCTCGAATCATGTCCTAAATGCGATTCATTCTAGTTAAAGATGTCCCGGAATTATTGCTCGACGAAGCCTCAGCCTCTACAGTAATATCTTCATCATGCCCTACATTCTCATTGTCTGTCTGGTCAAAGTTAACGTTACCTCGACAATTTTTTCGAATAAAGTTATGTATTGTTATTGTTGCGTAAATTAAGCGGACTTGTGTGTCATAGTTATATTTACACATTTTTTCGAAAATTACAAATCTACTCTTTCACATTCTGAAAAGTCCTTTCAATTGTTGATCTCAAGTTAGAGTTGAAGAAATTAAATGTCTCATTGACATTTCGAAATGCTGATTGAAGCCTAAGTTAGGCACGTGATAATGCTAATATTTGTAGGGATCAAAATACCCTTCTCACATCAGATAGCCAGCATCGACTAAATAATATTTTTTTACAAAAATAAAAAATCATTTTAAACACATGAGATTAATGAAAATATGAAATGTACATCATAAATTAAACATGCACATGGTAAATTAGACATGCACATGGGGGGATGCACTACCGGTCAAAAACAGCATCCAATGTTGAGCTTTCTCCTTAATTGCGATTGGACAAGCTAGGCTGGCTTTTGAAATAGTCCACCCATAAGCCCTTCCGAAACACAAGCAAATCAAACCCACAAATAAAAAAACACGATCCCATGAGGGCTTATAACAACAAATCGGGCTTATAGGGTCACTAAACGCTGAACCAAACAAAGTTATTTTGCCATCTCATCTTGCTCAGTCAGCACAAACTTAACAGCATTAGTAACACACAGATAAATTTAACGCCGTTAACCTAACTGCAAGACCCTTTTAAAGTACAAGGATTGATAGTTTTAGACAGAATAAACTTGAGAAAATAAAATATGAAGAATCAAAACTAAGATTAAGGTCAACTATAAAGATCCTATATTCTATTACGACAACTTTTGCTGTTTTTTCTGCCGTAGTGCAATTATTTACTAAGAATACTATGAGTATTGAGGAAAAAAATTATTAAAAGTAACTAAGAGTGTGTTTGGCAAATTCTTAAAACCATGGTTTGGCATCAAAACCATGGTTTTGAGAAAAATTAGCCAAACACTCTCTTTTTTTGGAAACCATGGTTTTGATGTCCAAAACCATGGTTTTGGGAAAAGCTTCTTTTTATTGCTTTTTATCCAAAATCATGCTTTTTTGGTTTTAAAAAAAATGTCTAAAAATATTTTTTAAGTAGCATATAATATTCTAAAATAATTTTTAGTTCTTTTAATCCTTTAAAATATTTTTTCAGTTATACTCAATATGTTTGCAGAATGATTGCAATTTTACCCTTAATTTATTTTTTCAGCTCTAAAAATTACTTTAAAGTATTTTTTTAGTTGTACCTACTGTCATCCACTCTAAAATATTTTTTCAAGAGCACCTAATATTTTAAAGTAATTTTTGAAGATGAAAAAATAAATTAAGGGTAAAATTGCAATCAGTCTACAAACATATTGGGTACAACTGAAAAAATATTTTAAAGAGTTAAAAGCACTAAAAATTATTTTAAAATACTGCATGTTACTTAAAAAATATTTTTTGATACTACATACGTCCAAGAAAATATTTCAAAATGTTAGATACTATTTTTTTTAGACAAAAAAAAAGTTCAGCTCCTTAAAACAACACCAAAACGGTGTAGTTTTAAGAAAATGACTAGTAGTTTTTTTCACATAATCTATTCTTCTCATAATCTATTTCGATGTTCTAAATTATTGACAAACTATTAAATGTCAATGTATTTATTTCATGATGAATTTGAGGTTTCTAGACATGTTGTTACGACTAATATATCACTTGTTAGTAAAAGAAAGACAATCTAAAGGAGAAAGGAAAAAACAGATTGTATTAATTGCATTGAAAGAGCGGCTCATTATATTATTTTTCGATGTTAACTATTAAATTATGAACTTTCAATGTACAATTTATTAATATATATATTTCTATATATGTATGTACAATTAATTTTTTTTCACAATTTATAATTTTTTCAGACAAACTTAAAGAGTTTTTGGTATTTATTGTTTAATTTTATATTAAATAATACCTAAAATATAATCTAATATTTTATATCTAATTATTATAAATTATTTTTTACAATTTATTATAATACATACATACATACATATTATAAATTTTTTAGATAATTTTATGCCATTTTTTATATTTATTATGAAATTTACTACTATATAATATATAAAATATAATATTATCATTTATATGTAATTATCACCAAAGTTAATGTCCTTTTCAGTAATTTGACCATGAAAAAAAGCTATTCTAATCATAATATCCAAACACTCTCATTTTATCAAAATCACTTTTTTCTCATAATCTATTCTCCATAATCTATTCTCAAAAATCAATTTTTTTCACTTTTTCTTCATAAGCTATTCTTAGAAGCTGTTTCCAAACACACCCTAAATTTATTAAACTTATCTCCTCAAATGATTAAACTTGATGTACTACTACGAGGTTATTAACATAAACCTTTTTAATTTCGTATACTGTTTCACTTGTCATTACATTCTTTCTTAAACACATGTTTGATTTCTCTCAAAAGCCTCCCTCGTAGCTAGAGCCGGTAATATGGATTTAAACCACAAGCTCACAGGTTGAGGCAACAAAAATGTAGGCCTGTGCATAGCCTGCGGTTGATGCGGGCCAGCCCGCAGGTTGACTTGCAAATTTTTTTTTTCATATAATAATTTTATAAAACCTATAAGTTATCCACTCCCATCTTGATACCTCACAATCCAAAGAAAAAAAATCTTAGTCATTTCCTTTTTTCTTTAAACAAAATTATTATATATTGGTTGTTTGAGGATGATTTTATGTTTTTTATTTATAAACTTTGATAAATTTGATAACTTTATCTCTTGAATTGTGAATTGTGTTTTTAAATTTTAAGAGGAGGAATGATTGATACTAGAAATATATATTTAATAAATTATATATATGTATCTCGTACTTTAAACTGTTTTTAAAAAATAAAAAATTGATTTTTAAAAAAAACATGCAGGCCTGCGGGCTGACCTGCAACCCACACATTGCGTGATGCCAGCCCACAAAAGTATAGGCTGTACGGCCCTAGGTTGGTACAGGTCAGCCTGCATTGTAGACTCTACTCTCAGCGTCCCTCAGAATCTGTAAATTATGTCCGTTGGATCAATCTCAACTATCATAAAAGAGACACATCATGGAGCTTTTTAAATTACACATCCCTCGTCGATTTTGTTTTAATCTCGACTGTCCTTTCAATTTTACATTCTTGCAATCCCTATAATTGTTTCTGTTCCGGTGTTCCCTTCACTCCGACAATAATGCGAGCGCTCATTGTCATCCATCGTTGGACTGCCTTAGAGGGAGAGAATCACTATGAGAGAATCGTTGAAGAGTTTCCTGTGAGGGATTTGTTTAAGATCAACTCTTGATAATATGGGAGATGCCCAAAACCAGCGAGGTGCATGGCCTTGGAGAGAATTCCCAGAAAAATCAGGATCTTGCTAGTTGAATACAATCCTAATAAAAGCCCAAGATAGCCCCACTCATTGTTGGAAGAAAGTTGAACCAGGGAATATTAAAGCCAGAGACAAATTGAAAGGCCTTGGAGACCAACTCATAGTTGGTGCTGCTGTAGGAAGAATTCACTATAACCGTAAATAACGCCAAAAATAGGAGTCGATAACCACAGCTCCCATAGCCCTTGTTTTTGAAAGATACCATGAAGCAGGTTTAGGAAGGAAAGAGGAAGGCTTATTAGTACTGTTGGTATTCTTTGGAGATCAGAGTGGGAAACAATGGCCGCTCATTGCCATCTACCGTCGAACCTTCGTAGAGGGAGAGAGATGCCAACGTACAGATTGCACCATCTTGCTCCCCCTTCTTCGAGTCTTTCTCTCTAATTTGTTTGGTTCAAGAGAGGGAGGAGGGGATGAAAAGGATTTTAATGGAGGGCGACGGAAGGGAGGAGATAAGAGGTATTTTAATATTATTTTGTTTGGATTGATTAGAAGGAAGGAAATGGAAGGGATTTTAATGTTACTTTATTTAATTCAGGAAGGAATGAGAGAAATTATTTTCACATGGACAATTTTATTCTTATGTTATAAGTGATTTTTTCCTAACTTCACTATACGTATAATAAATTTTAATTATAAATAATATTTTTATGATTTATATTATAAATAGCATTTAATACAATTATATATATATATATATATAAGTCAGAAATGACAAAAGGCTACTTTTGGGTTAATGACAAAATTCCATGGGCATTTTAGTCCATAGCACATGCCACTTTTAGCCTCCCCTCTAAATCCCCCAATTTTTTGGAAGCGGATCCTCTCATTTTCCCTTATGGTCCGTTCTCATTTTTTTCTCTCAAACTGCACTGTTTTAGTGCAAAATACACAAGCTCCTTTTTTTTTCCTTTGAAAAACAACATTCATAATCTTAAAGTATTTTTTTAGTATCAGTCAGTTCCTTAAAATATTTTTTAAGATCTTAAAAAAATTAGTTAAAGATACTGGATAATACTGAAAAAATATTATAAAATATTAATTGGTACTTAAAATATACTTCTTTAAAATGATGAATGTTGTTTTTTTTAAAAAAAAATGTGAGGAAATTATGTATTTTGCAATAAAACAGTGCATTTTGAGAGAAAATGATGGGAGAAGATCAGAAGGGAAAATGAGGGGATCCGCTTCCCAATTTTATTTTTTTAGGGGGGTGGGAGGGGTTTTGAGGGGAGGGAGAGGAAAATTGTAAAAAATTTCCATTCCCTCCTAAATTTCTGGTCTTGCCAATTAAAGAGAGGGTAGCAAAATTCCTCCCTTCTTCCCATTCCCCTCCCTTCTCCTTAAACCAAACAGAGCATGGTCTGTTTAGTTCAACAATGGGGAAGGGAGGATAAGGATTTTAATGGAGGGGAGGGGAGGATAGAGATTTTAATGTTACATTGTTTTGTTTATAAGAGGAGGTAAGGGAAAATATATTTACATGGACAAATTTACCTTAATTTTATTTAAGTTGTTTTTGTAAAATTTGTAAAAAATTTAATAAAATATAATTATAAATTATATTTAACATATAAAATTATAATTGTACTACTGCTATGGTCAAATATGAGTGTTATGGAGGTGAGGGAAATTGTAAGTCTTCATTATAGCCCATCCTTTGATTCTTTTCCTTTTGTAAGTCAGATGGAGCTGTGCCATTGCCATGGTCTGAGATGAGTGTTATGGAGTTGGAGAGCTGTAGATCTGGAGAAGCTCCACCCGTTGTCGGTGATCTGCAGCGAAGGAGCAGTAGTAAACCATTGAGTGCTCCGTTGCAGGTAGAGGACAAAAAGGGTGGTCCTGTGGTGTCGGAGTTATGGACGAAGGTTGGACCATCCGAGAGATGGTGTCGTGACTGAGCGATGTGAAGAAGGAAAGTGTGGGAATACCAAAAAAATTCATGGGCAAAAAGGTCACATGAAGCCAAAATATTACTGCACCCCTCCAAATTTCATGGACTTTTTAGGTGTTTGATATTTCTTTATTTTCCATTGAACTTTGTTGTTATGTTGCCTTGTTCGCAGCTTTCTGCTACTGTTGTTCGACTTTGTTGTTGGTTGAGTTTTTAATATAATTTTTTCCTTCACTAATAATATATAATGTGCATTTTAAATAATAGTATGGAGTATTAAATTAAAAAAATTTCTGAAGCTTGCCTCTTTCCCCGCCCCCACCACTATTATTCTAACTTCTCATTCTCATGAATATTTTAAATTTCAATTTCAATAAAAACACTTGAAAAATTGTGACTTCCATACCCCCACAAATAGATCCCTGATTCAAGGTCATGATAGCACCACAAAGAACTACAAATTCTTTTATAATTAATTAAGATAATGACTTATTTTTCTGGATCATCCCAGGCAACGCAGGGAAATCTTCAAATTTCCTGGTTCCAACAAAAAGGCTAACATCATTAATTTTACTTCGAATTCCAGCCTTTTGACCATCTGTTTTGTACTTGCAATACTTTATTTGAACCAAAATTTTAATCGCACAACATGCAGCAGCAAGTTTTTGTACTTTTAATGGATTATCGAGGTACATTCTGCATCTGATACTGTTCGCTACGGAAATTTTAACAAAACTAAGATCGTTAAGCAGAATCATACAAGGTCTCGAGAAAATAAGATTAGAAAGAGATGACGGTGACCGAAAAACGAATTATGATCAACAAAAGAATGCAACCAACCAACCACCATTAAGCAAATTACAAGAGGGAAACCGACAAGAATGATGCACTCCTCTACTGAAGATGAGGAATACTACAGAGCCTTTTGCTTTCCTACACCGTGTTTCCTGATTTATATTCTTTTAGGCTCTCAACCTATCCTATACCTATTTTTTCCCATTCCTATTTAATGTACAGGTTAGCCTACCTATCATGTACTTACAGCTATCAATACTGCCTACTGCTTCTGAGGTTAACTTTGCGGCCACTACTATTTAACTTCCGTATGCCCCCATTCCAATCTTCGTCATCCTCCTCCTCCTCATCATCTCCACCTGCGCCAGTCATATATCCAGATTTCCGACCTTTTCTGGGTGTAGGGCGCTTCCTTTTTATATTTGCAGTGTAAAGCGAATAATCAACGGTGTCTTCCTTCAGTGCATTCTTAAATTCCTGGTGAGAAACAGAAATGATGGTTGAATGAAGAGGCCAAGATCCCAGCAAGCTGACCGGCCTGCTAAAAGCTAGTGAGCAATTTAAAGAAAAATGGATTTCATTTAAGCTGCGATACCTGGTATCTTTGAACCAATTCTTGCGGAGTTGTAGGCAGATTAAAATGGCATTCATTGATATTAAAGGCAATATTCTGTCTGGAAAGAACTTCTCCAGGTTTTGGGGGTTCAGCTGGATTATAGGCCTGATGAGGAGAACAATAGCACCAGTACCCAAAAAGGGGAGGGGGATGTTAGCTTCCAGTGCAACACTAGAGTTAAGTGACCGAAATGTATTTCTATTATTCTACCTGACATCGGGCATCGTTGAGACTATACATGATTTTTAGATGTCTCTTTAGCTTCAAAAGAAGCTGCAATGCAATCCCCAACAAACAGTCAGCCTGCGTAAGAATCAGGAACAAAATGTTCGTAAGCATCAGAATAATAAATAATGTTCAGTGCTTGTCTGCAGCCCTAACATTGTTCAAACAGTACTCACAAACAGAAACATCATCGGTATCAGCATTAGTCATCACAAACTTGTTAACATCAATAAAAATCACAGTAGCTTGTAAGTTACCTGAATTTTCTCCATATCATCATCTGAGACACCACAGAAATTCAAGAAATCGTCATGCTGCTCCGAGCTACCATTATTTGACGAAGCATCACATGGTTGTTGTTGAATTGTTCCATTTAAATCCACCGATCTCATGCCATTGGAACTGGGTTGATCATTTATGTTTTGATAAAATGTTCCATTTAAGTCCATTTGCATCACTTGGGTAGTAAGAGTTGGTTCATTTGGTCCCTGTTGCCAAATTCCATTCCCATGGGGTGTACTCTGACTCTCTTTTCGTGAAAACCTTGAATTCCATGCTTTAAAGTTTGCTTCAAGTGGCCCCACCCTCAATTGTACTATTCGGTTAATAGCATAGATTAAATAAAGAGGTTCATCAGGCGAGGTGAATGGTAGTAATCCAAGGACCTCTGTGCAGTATCTGAAAAGAAAGATATAAAGTTATTTAAGAACTTATGTACAAAAGCTCAAGAACAGTTATCACAAACTACTCACGTTAAAAAAGCTACTATTGATTTGCTCCAGGTTGGATTATCGAACTTTCGGACAATTGAGGACATAAACTTGTTCCTTGATATCCGGTTTCCTCGGATAAGCTTGTATATTCGAGAAACCCCAAGTCTTGCTTGAGTAAGCGAGTCAGTCTCAGATTTCCCCTTTCCAGAAATAGGAATCTTAGATTGGACCTTATGGTTACTATTTTCAGGACTAACACAAATGGATTGCATAAAGATAAATGACATTTGAAGCCCATCCCCCAATCGGCTTTCAAAGAATGCAGGGTACCTGAAAAGATGCTTTAGTTAGCTAATACAACCAATTTCATACATAATACATCATAAGAAATTATATATCATGAAATTACTTCTCATTCATATTCATCAGAAGATGGTGAGCCAACTTCGCATTAGATTCCTGAGGATCTGTTTCAAGTGCTATAAGGTATGGAACGCATGTGATAGGATGAACGAGACCTTGACGCAGCACAACTTCAACAATCTGCATTATCAGCAAATCCATAATTCTTGGCATTCAATTAAAGAAGCTAAAATCTAAACTAGTTTAACTCCAAGCTAATTTTTCCAATCTAAACTAGGTGATTATGATGCAACAAATGAAGTAACTGAAAATCACATAATTAACTCCAGATTCAAAAAAAAGAAAGAAAGAAAGAAAGAAAGCCAGCATCAGCGAGATTCCCTTTCTTTTTTGCAAAGCATCTTTCATAAAATGATAAACCACTGTACTCACCCCATCAATCCAAACATAATAAATAAAAAGAAAAGAGTGCCCAAACAAAAATTTTGCTCCATAAAAGCTAATAAACTGGAGAGTCGGAAGTTTTTAATTATTAGTCGGTCTCAGAAGCATAAAATCTCTACTTTCTAACCTTCAGTGCAGACTGTCGGACTTGTTCATTGAAATCCAAACACCTGCCTAAAATGTTGTCCCAATACAATTGAACTATACCCCCACATATGTTTGTATCACCAGCCCCAGCAGCAACAGGAACACTTTGCCCAGCTCCAATTGATGAATCAGGCACATTATCACTGGCCTTATCAGTTCCCATCTGGCCCTCAGCATCTAGAAGATACTCAAACATGTTTTGCAATGCTTGAATCTGATAGCCAGAATAACTTAGCATCCGCACCAAGAAGCACCAGATATATTACATATATCAGGGTGAAAACCATTACCTTAAGCCGAGTATCAACTGAAGAAGATAATGTTCCCTCCAGTATCTTCCCAATATCCTTTTCCAACATATATTCAGGCCTCGCAATCAGAACAAAACCTAACGCCTACAAGAGTAACAATAAAACATCACAAATTTTAACATTCAACTCAATCAGTCAAAACTAGAATGATCATGAGAAAAGAGAACTCTTGCCTGCAATGATCGAACCTTGACAACGAAATCCTCCATGGAAAGGTACCTTGTAAACAAGCCGAGACTCTTTCGGACATCAACAGTTTTATTACTGGAGCTTGATAGCAGGCGGCTGCCATAACGAATCAGCAATCCAAGACAGAAAAGAGATCTCCCCACTTGCTGGATCCAGCAGGAAGGAATCAATTTCATTGTCTATGCAATGTAAAATATAGACAACCAATATTTCCAAGAAAGCTGCTAGATTTTTTAAAATTTAAAAATGATGTAGTATATAGACTTTACAGCATAAAGGTATATAATTACATTTATGTCTGCCCAAATTATCATGCAGTTATGTGTTCCACACCTCTAACCTTGACCATCAAACCACGTCATCTATATAATGATGCAATCATTCTACCATTTATACCAGACCGAGATCATCAACCCCACAAACAGACCATACAAGTGGTGCTTTCGTTAACCAAGTTTGCCATCTGAACGAAGAAAATTTTCCATCATGTAAACTAAAGAATAAGAAATCTCATGGAACAATAACTGAAAAGACACAATCACATATTAGTGTCTATGCATGATGAACACAATGCACAACACTTGGGTAAAGTTATTAATGGAGCACTGTGGAGAACACAATGGCCATGGCACAGTACTGCAGATTTGGCATTGCAAATTTCAAACCTTAACCTTCACAATGGCCTATCTGGCATCCCTCTTGGAAAGAAACATAACCAGTAACATAAAGAGATTTAGCAGAAATAGGTAGAAAGAGTGAGATAGAGCAGTGTTCAACCTAACAGCAAATTAATATCAACAGAAGGAAGTTTCTAAACGATGAAAGACAAGTTCTAAATCTATTGATTTCGAATGCAACCAGATTTTGAACCCTTCTAGCATAATTAAGTAATGGGCCATACTCATTCACATTCAAAAAGTTATTACCAACCTGCTCCCATTCTTCCTAAAAGAAATGGAAAGAAAAGCAAACCAAACAGCATGATCTCCCATCTCTGAAGATCAACCTTATGTTTCTAAAAGGTGGAACAAATATGCAAAATACCCAACAAGAGATAGACAGGACATTTAATTTAGTCACACCGGTTAAAAAACTACAATTCTCCAGCAATTTACCTGGTTGTTTTCAACTGCCTGTGTATCCAAACGTTTGAAGAAAACTTGAATAAGATGCTCAACTACACCAGCCCCTTCTCCAGTTATCTTACTCACAGAGCAGAGGCACCTGTTACAAAGAAAAGCTATTCAGGCCAACAAGCTAAAGAGCATGCACAATTTTCCACTAAATCCACCTATAAGAGTAACAAACATTTTTTTAATGAAAAAATAAATTTTATTAAAGGGAAAAATAAGGACAATATGTTGGATTACAAGGCATCCTTAAAAATGAAATTACAGAAGAAACAGAAAACAAAATACAAGCATTATTACACACTACACATCACATAAATTGAATAGCTGTTGGTTAGGAGGCCTTTTTTGTTTTTTTTTTTTAGAATGTTATTGGTAAAGAGACATTGAATAGCTGTTGTAGATAGTGTAAATTTTGAGAAAGCGGCTCTATGCAAGCTAGTTAAAGAATATTATTGGTAAAGAGACATTTTCCTTCACAGCCATGTAATGGATAGATAAAAGGATGAAGCGGCATTTAAACTATAATACTAGCACAAGATTCAAGCAGTGCGCAATAAAATTAAATAACATAACAAACTAAAAAATAACAATGAGAACCAAAGTTACTTGATACAAGCATGGACAACTGTCAAGAAGGAATGCCGGACAATCATCTGTTTCAAATCTTGTTCAAGTTCCTCAATAATACTCTGAGGTAATTTGCGGATCAAGGGCAACACAGCATCAATTATAAATATTATACTCTCCTGTAGCTGTGCAACCATACGACTATCAACCTAAAGACAAAAAGAGTATGTTAAGGTGCAATATTCTCATCATTATATCATATCATACCCTCTCCCAGTCAATAAGAGGAAGGATTAAAAGAGTGCTAGAGACAACAGCTAGTTGCATCATATCCAAAGATAAACAGAAACCAACCATGGCTGAATATGAAGTGCCTCATTAAAATTTATAGGTCAGCATGCATCAGTTATGAAGTTAAAATAGTATAATTTTTTTTTCAACACTCCGTCTAGTGTATACAGTTGTAATAACCCTTTTAAAGGCCTTAAAGGCAGTAAAGGGGCAAAGAGGGTTGGGAATTATGTAATCGGTATCTTTTCATACCAGCAGGAATATAAATAAAGAACGTGAGAATAACATTTTGGCTGATAAAAAATTGTCAGTTTAAACTAACTTAAGGAAAACTATAAGATGCATAGGAAACAACAGGATATAAATTTATTTTAAAAAATATTGCAAAGATAACAGAAATGAACTGCAGAGTGGGGAGTGTAGATGTTCAACGTTATCAGGGTATCAATCAAAATTTGAAAAATATCATGTTCCAAAATAATCACAATGATTTGACTTCGAAGAAAAAATCAAAACCCTATTTGGCCATTAGCAGGATCTCATCTAAATCTTAAGATCTTGCCGATCCTATGACATTTTGGGCTTGAAGTGTTTTTCCTTGTTTCCAGGAATATAAGTTCTTGAGTCAAGTGGAATGAAAAGGTAAAAGCTAGCTCAAACCTCAGTAACACTACACATTCGCATCGTTTTCATCCCAAATATCTTTCTCCTGACAAAAGAAGGTTCTAAGCTATGGGCATTCAAGCAGGACAAGAAAGAAGTTCAAAGCTAACAAGCAGGTTTTAACTCACGGTTCTTTTTGTTACTCTTGGCATGACTGGATGGCAATTGTTTTATTATCATGTTTTGGTGGATCAAAGATAGTCATTGTTGGATCAAATTTACAAATTCTATATTGCTTTACGATTTTACACATAATGTTCATACTGCAAGGCTTTTTCATGACTTCTATACAAGTCAAAATATAGTATATGTATGTTATTATATGTCAAAAAATATTTATATTTAGTCATGAGATCTTCAAATCCCCATTTCAGTTCCATATATATATATATATATATTTTAGCCCGTTGATTGATTTTAGGTAAGATTTGATCTCGTCAATCTTATATACATCATCCTAGCCCTGCACAGCCCAGCTGAAGTTTAAAAACTCATCATAATACCGATGGGGCATGACATTATGATGCAATGCTGAATAGTACATGACTTCCATTTACCAAATGCACAACGCTGAAATTAATATAGAACTCAAAGAATGCCAGAGTATGTCAATCTACAAATTAAGATGATGGTGAAATGTATGACCTGACTCTTCAGGTATGGCTGCAAAGTAACAACAAATTGGGAAGGGTTTGAGGCTGGCGCACAGAGAGTAGGATCCACAAGACAAAACGCATGCAATACAAGCACATATGGAACTGAATGCAACTCCACTTCATTGCTGTTGGCTTCCTCAACCTGATAAAAAACATACACAACAATTTTATTTCCATTTCAACATGGCAAAATGCAAAAATCAGATGCAATAAAACCAGAGTACCTGCAAGATTTTCTCTAGCAAGCACTTGCACATCAACTCACAACGCTTACGCACTGTCGTGAGGGAAACAGGGTTGACCCCAATGGCTTTTGCAGATTGTGGCAAAAAATCAAGGGATAAATTGCGCTTGATAACAATTACAAGAAGCTGATGATTTGGCATTTTCCTCAACATTTCAACAATTTGCTCAGTTTTCTTAGCCACCTCAAGTGGAACAGAGCTACCATCTCCATACACCTGAGTCTGGAAGCCTGAAGGCTCCTCAAACCAAAACTCATAAAAAGTTTTGCAAACAAGGTCCTGTGAAAAAATTATAACAGAGGAAATTCTTAGAGACAGGGGAGTCGAGGGGATTAATATATGCATCCAACATGGGGGCTAGGCTTGAACATATATGCACCCAAAAGACAAATATTTGCAACAGTGAACATTTGCATGGCACAGCAGTACTTCCACAGTAAAAAGGTTTTAACTGGAATTAGCACAAATAAAAACAATAAAAAAGGAAAAAGAACAGCAACCTTCAAATATGCAAATGCAACCAATAATTTCATGTCAGCAACCATGATCAAAATTTGAATACCACGAATTAACTACTAACATGCAATTTCTGTGACATACTGATACATAAATGTAATAATAGGTTAGAAGTTAGTTAGAGTTGGTTAGTCAGCTTTAGCCGTTGGTTGGGTTGGTTGGTTGGTTAGTTAGTTTAGCTTTGGCTTGGTTATTAAGTCAGTCTAGCTTATAAATAAGTGGTTGATCCCTTTTGTAATGGAGCTTATGATTGGTGATGAAATAATAGATTTCTCTGTCTCTCTTGGTTCTGAATTCTCTCTTGATCTCTCTATCTCCTTCTTCTACACCTCTATTTCTGGTTCTTTCCCTCTCCTTCTCTCTTCCTTTCTATACAGAATATCAATTCTGTAACAGCAGTATCAGTGCGGTCGATTCTTGGCCCTCCCACTGCGACACCAAAAAGAAAAAGAAAAGAAAGATCCTACCAGTTAATGGCTACTATAACTTCTCAATTCCTTCCAATAAGCGTGGAAGAACACCTTCACAATATGACGATGATGGTTGAACAGATGGCGTCAATTCTACAAGAGCTTCGCTCCGTTAAAACTGATATGGCAGAGTTACGAGAACTGTTGCAGGAGGAACAACTTCAGTCAGAAGATCCCCAAGAAGCTTCTACTTGCCCACAACCAACAGAATCTTGTTCAAACTCCTTCTAAGGCAGCGACGAAATAAAGGAAGTAAGAGGAGGGAAGAAGCTCCTAGATATTCACGAACAAGAGGGACTCAGAAGCCATAACAATGGAATCGTGACTTTTGGCTCTGCCCAGATGGCTAGAAACAGTAAGACAGGGTCGATGCTAGCGCTAGTTGATGATTGTCGAGGAGGGGAGATGGCAGTTTGTGAGAGTTCAACTGTGCCTTTAACAACGGGGTTGACGTCACCACTTGTTCTGGGTTCTTTGCTGGGAGTATTCTCTCTTTTCCCACAATTGAATCCCCTTCCTTCATCCCTGTCTATGATCAATGTTGATGATTCTGGTTGAGGGTTGTCAACCTTGGCGGCCTTAAGTTGTTTCTTGCCTTTAAGTTTGAGTTCTTCGCCGGCTGTCTTCTTTCTTTTTATGCCGTCGAGTCCTCTTGCCTTATCTCTGTTTGAGTTTGATGCTATCACTCCAATTCTTGAACTCTCACAAGTTGAGAGGTGTGGTCGTGGCTTAAGGGAAACGCTATGTGGAAGACTTGCGTGGGAATTTCAGATTCAGCAGTTTTTTATGTTGATTTCACATGGCTGAGTGGAGTAGGGTTTGACTTGTCAAACCCATTACAGCTGTCTCCCAAGTCTTCAAAATGTCAGGTATTCTACTGAGGTATTGGGTTTCACGTGGGAGACTAAAGAACAGTTTGGAAAGTCTGATATCCCTTCACAGCTGGCTTGCATTTTCTCGTATGGGCATAAATACTCTGAAGATGATGCATGTTATGGCTTTGTCTCTCACAAAAAAGGCATGGATCCAATGGTTGATAACCAAAGCCTTATTCTGCCATCTACTCCCTACTCTATGCGTGAGTCTGACCTGGTTCAACGGATGCCTAATTAAGATGCTTCTAGGGTCTAGTATGATACAAGGGGTAATATACTTGGCTAAGGCAAATAACCAGTGGGTAATAGCTTGGAGTTCTGTGTCGTGCAGAAAAGGAAGCAAGTATAATCTGTATTGCACATGGTGGGACCCTCAAGCTCAGAAGATAAAAGCTCACAACTGTTCCCTTATTCTCTACGTTTAGCAGGAGTTTTTTTTTTTTTAAACAGAATTTTTAGTTGATTTCATTTTGTATGTTTTGTTGTCAATCATCCTTGAGGGCAAGAATGTTTTGGGAGGGGGGCATTGATATATAAATGTAATAATAGGTTAAAAGTTAGTTAGAGTTGGTTAGTCAGTTTTAGCCATTGGTTAGTTAGTTAGTTTAGCTGTAGCTTGGTCATTAAGTCAGTCTAGCTTATAAATAAATGGTTGATCCCTATTGTAATGGAGCTTATGCTTGGTGATGAAACAATAGATTTCTCTGTCTCTCTTTCTCTCTTGGTTCTGAATTCTCTCTTGATCTCTGTATCCCCTTCTTCTACACCTCTATTTCTGGTTCTTTCCCTCTCCTTCTCTCTTCCTTTCTATACAGAATATCAATTCTGTAACACATACCAATATTAAAATCAAGGCTGTCAAATTGTTATTCGGATCATAAGCTTTTAAGATCTTAGGATCCTCACCCAAAAAAGTGTCACTCCAATGTAGAATTTAAAAGAACCAAGATTTTAGTAGGATCATGATCAAAGATCATATGACTTTGCAATCTTTAAATATTAGCAGCAAAGGTAAATTCTCAATAACCTGGATACTTGACTCATCGTCGCTAACACGTGAAATTATCTCGGTGCAAGCTCTTGTAAACCCAGAGAAACTAGCATTTGAAGTGCACATATCTCGAATAATCTTTATAGCTCGCTTTCGAACACTAACTCCAGTATCTTTTATTCTCTCTGCAATCTTCTCAAAATACTACAACACAATTTGAGGGGGAAAAAAGCATCATCAACCCAAGTTGCAGACAAATAAAGCTGATACAAGCTACAAACAACACCATAGCAGCTATATAAGATAATAAATGTTCTCATTGTGGGAGACCAATGAACACAAACCTTAAAACCCACGTCAGGATGGGAAGCAATATGCCTACCAACAAGCTCCAATGCTGCTTCTCTGACAGATATTGCAGAGTCACAAAACCTTCCTTCAACAGCTGACTGTACTCGTTTGTCACCCAGCACCTCTGGATCAGCTTCTACAATGATACTAACCTGATCATCAAGTCAAATGAAAAGTAGAACAAAGTTCACTTAGTCCAAATAGGGAAAATAGTATACATCATAACCATCCAAGGTTCACTAGAAAAGCAGAGGTTACAAAGTAATTTCAACTTACTGCTCGTAAAGCCTTTGCTCTAATTACTGGGGAATTCTCCCTCAAACTTGCCTAAGTATATCACAGGAAATTTGTTAAAATATAAGTTGGCAGGTATATCAAGGAATACCAGAATATCAACTAACCAGAAGCACATGAAGAATCTTGTCAAACCCCCGACAAAATGAACTGTTTTGCCCTAATGCTGAGGTGATCCTCTTTATTGAATCCCTTGATAAAATTGAAGACACAGTCCCAGAGTCTCGCAAAATGATTTTGGATTTCAGTCTAGCTAAGTAGTAAGTGGACTTTAGCTGACAGTTCGGATCATCTTTGTACCACAGGCAGAGGTAAAACCTGTGCAACATATAAAATCATTCCATTAGCATATATTAACCAGAAACTTTGGTAGAAGTTTAGCTCATGAGTACAAACCAGCATATAAAAAGATGGAGATCATCAGTAGAGGCAACATCTTGAAGATAATTCAAAAGCAATTGCTGGACAATTTCAACCTTAGCAATCTGACCAGAAGATACAGAATCATCTTTTGACAATTTGCTCTTATTCACACCATCCTTGTACTGGGAATTACAATATGATTGTAATACAATAAGTTGTTTCCGGCATATGCATATCTGACAGCACCAATTCCTATTGGAAATTTCGTGTTCTTTAACACCCAGACAATCAGGATGAAAAAGTTTCCGGCAAACATTACATATGAGCAAATTTTCTACTCTTCCACCCATACAGACATAACACACATCCTTTGCATAACTGTCAGAATCATCATCCTCACTAAGCAGATACCGACATACCCAAAACTTATCCCGGCTGCAAATCAGAGCATCACGCTTCAACCTAGCAGCAATCGTGCCAAGAATGTCAATCGCTAAGGAACGTGCTGAGATATCCTTGGATTTCAGCCCAGCATTTTGGAGTAATAGAACACACAGAACCTGGAAACAGTTCAGCAGTAAATAAACCAGATACAAGTAAACCTGCCAAAACAATAATATACAAACATATGCAAGCATGAGCAGACACAAAGTACCTCTAGAATAGGAGCGGAAGCAGGATATTCAGGTAAATTTAGAGTTGTCAGTAAATCTGTAACAAGGTTCTCCATTATTAGTTTCACCTCAGACGCATCTTGAGCCTTCACACTCGCAAACCGCTGAAGTACACGGCTCCAAAATAGGCAGCATGCCTCTGTTGCTGCCTCATTGCATTTTGTTGGATAGCTAGAATCAACTGAGACTTCTAATACAGCACTACCACTAGATGCTTGTCTTAAATTATCAGGAAGATTGGCGCTACAATGAATTAATTGAATTAACAAAGCAGTAACCATCTGAATCTGCCTTTGCTCTTCATCACGTAGGTGATATGCTCTTAAAGCACGCTTTGAATTTGGCAATTTCCAAAGAAGCTGAAGCATTTCATCTATCACATAAGTGCGATGTTGCACGTATAAATAGAATATCTGCACCAAATATTGAAGAAATATCGGTTAAAATACTTACAGAGCTAAATGAGCATGTATGCTTTTTACAAAAAAGGATAGATATCCTACCCCACTGACTAAACTTATTGTCTTCAATTGCAAAAGCTGGATATTATCAACCAAGAATGTTGTGATGCTTGTTTTCACAAGTTGCAGAATGCAACTATCTGACAGCCTCTCAATTAACAACAAATCCTTGAGAAGTCCCACAACAGTGCACAACTTCTGAAGAATAGTATTCACAGCAGTAGAGACCCTATTAATATGAGGACCAGAAAGAAAGTATTAAGCAGATTAAAAACCTAACTTTCAATACACTAGAAAGACAACTAAAGAATATAACAATGTTTTAATTATTATCATACTTGCTTGATGCTGGTTTCCGCAATTTTGAAGTCTTGCTAGTACGCCGCTTCTTGTTTGCTGAACCAAATTCAATATCGTAATCTTCATAATCATCACCTGGAAAACATAACCAAACTTGGAAGTATGATATGGCTTAGAGGAAATAGTTGAGCTTTTGACATTGCCTTTGTCTGTTGTATATTTCCTGTGATTTTTACCATTCCTTAATGGCCATCCAATAAATGATAACTCGTGACCAGATATAAGAACAAGAGAGGTAAAGATTAGAGATAAAATTCTATAACACTACCTTCAATTTCATTATTTTCATTAGGTCTATGTAAAGCACGGTATGATGGATCACAGGCGCACATTATATCCATTATTTGACGCCTTGTAAACTCCAGAATTCTCTCAATGATCTGAGATGGGGGGGAAAATCAACCATGGCAAGTAAATAACGGAAAGTGACAGTCTAAGAATATCACGACAGGAAGCTCACTGAAATAATACATATGCATGACAGTACTTTAACTACTACAAAAAGCACCTCTTCTTTATAAAGCTGCTTTGGCATCTCAGTATGGGCCATCACTGCAAGTGCTGCATGAATGGACTCCAAAGCACTTAAAACTGATGAAACTACTTCTGAATCTGACTGAAACAGAAAATACAGCAGTTATGACAGAAGAGAAGTAGAGGGCTCATGTATGAGCTAATTATGTAAATGATGAAAATAAACTGTGCAGTGGCGTTCAAGTTGGAAGCAGCTTTTTAAGAGAATCTATTCCCCTCTCATGTAAATTAGTATTTGGGGGTTAAGAAAGAAAAGGTTGAATGAGCACATGCAGACCAAAGAGGGCAATGCACACTAAATCCATTGGCAAATTAGAGCAGCAAGCACAATGTGGTAAATGAGTCGGAGAAGGCATAAAACAATATAGATAATAGGACTTCACAATGTAGGTCTCTTATCACATCTCATAAAAGGTTTGCTTTGTCCTACACTGTATGGGAGATGCTGCAGCTAAGTTCAGCTTCTTAAGGTTATCAAGATATGTTGAAAGCCCATCTCTGTGCCTCAACAATTTTTTTAGATGACAACTGCGGCTTGCCACCATGCTAAACTACATTTATCACATGAGGTTTTGTGAAAATAAACATCTATCAAGTACTGAAAGAAAATTTTGCCAATATGATGAACTTCCTTAAAGAGATTGTGCTTATATTCAAACGAAAATAATTCCAAATGAGCACCAAAACTTGTAGCACTAACTAGCATGAGTGAATTAAGAAAACTTACATTATCACATTCATCAATTGACAGGCCTTCTGCTCGATGTATTTGATGGTCTAATACTTTCAGTAGTCTAACAAGGATATCTACAGGAACCAACTGGAGAAGTTTCTTTGTACGTATAGACACTATTTCACTAACAAGCTTTCTAAGATCAGAAAGTGACAACGGCAACCACTCTGCTTCATCACGATCCTCACCAAGAAGTTCGGCTTTGCTGCACAATTCCTCCAAAAACTCACAAAAGCCCCCAATGATGGCACCTGAATTGATCAGAAACACCAGTTCATTACATGGATAAGAATGCACATGTTTAAGGATGGGTGTGATGACTGAACAACAATACATTAAGAAACAAGAACCAGCTATATCAAACCTTGAATCTCAGCAGAATCAGATACTGCAGATATACCATCTCCACCTTTTTTCTTGACTTTTGATTTTTTTGAAGACAACATAGAAATGTCCTGTCAGTTCACTTAGAAGATTAGTAAATAAAAAAGAATATAAGCATCAATAGAATATGCCAAAAATTGCCATACATTTGAAGAAAAATTAAGCTGGTGATTTTGGGTTGCATTGTAGTCTTTCTGTGTCTGACTAGCATGAGGAAGGTTTGATTCAAAGAGCCTCTTTTCAGGTATTACACTACCAGAGATCTGCTCCTTGAGAGGACCTGAGAAACTTGAACAATACAATAAACAATAAGCAGAGCACCATCAAATTATTTTATGAAAAGCAGTAAGGTCAATGAAAAAAAAGAACCTCCGGTGGAAGATAAGCATCGCATACTAAGTAACCTAAATTAGCTCTCAACCATTTTCAGTGTCATCAGTCTGCTTTGAATTTATATATATTACTTAGACCAATTTTTCAAAAAGTCTCATCCAAAGACGCCAACCATTTATTAGCCTTAAGATTTAAATACAAATACATAGGAGATATGCAGGAAAGAGACCAAGCACTGTGTTTACCTGCAGCACTGCATTCAAATGCTTCAGGATTGCACCTTAGAACTTCGCCATGGAGTTCTAAAGGCTCAACATAGACATAGGGAGCAGCCTTGGCATCATCTCTTAGATTCCTGAATAAAACAGCAAACATTAATTTAATCAAATCAAATATCAAAGAATCAAATAAATTGATCATGTTAAAAACAGTAACCCCAAAAGAAAGGTGATTGCAACTTGCGAGGACAATGATACCCTCCTCCTAAGAAAATAGAGGCATGTTAATCTAAGAAAACGAAAATGGACATAACCAATAGCTAGCTAATATACCAAAAGGAAAAAGCTCTGACAGGAGAGAAAAATGCCCCACTAGTCGTTATGAAATCTCGTCATAAATTAAAAAAAACAATACAACTAATACTCATAACAAATAAGCATTCAATAATTGAGTATAAAAAAACTACAATATTACCTATTAATAAAATTCAAGTATAGTTTTTTTTTTTTTGGGAAAAACGGTCAGACGGCTTGCGATGTAAAACCAGAGCTCAGTTCACATACGCAACCAAATTTTTAAAGACATGAATAAGTTTCAGAGTTCATCCACACACAAAAAAAGGTCAAATCGTACCATAACCACTAGAGTCAATTACATAAAATTCGAATGCTGCTAAGCTCAGCTTAAAACCACGAATTTTTAATGCACAAGAATTCTGCAGCAAATTAGTTTCCAAGTACGTCCACTTACTTCCTAGAGACACAAATCAATGCAAGACATATCTGTGAAAAATGTGGGAGAGAAGCGAAGGATATACTTACAAGTAGGAGACATCCGTCTGCTGAAGCAACTCGGCCATCTTACCGGACTGTGCAAGCACTTCACCGCGGTCCAAGAACCTAGATCCCTCCAGGAGCCGGAAGTCATGATCGGAAGCTCCGCAAAACACCGGAAGCGACGGCAAGGGCAAGCAAGAGGCGACCTCCGAGTGGATAGTGTTTGACAAACTGATGCCACGGGGGTTGAACACCGCCGTGGCGGAACTCCCTGGAAAACTCATCGATTAATTAACCGGTGAGTCTGGGGCAGATACTGGAAGAGCATGTATGGAGGGTAAAGAGTGTAAAATGCAAAAATCTACGTGTGAATTGAGGGTAAGTAGGGCTTGAATTGAAGGTAAGGTGGTCTGCAGAGACGAAGAAATCGGAGCCCTAGATGGTCAGATTGGGAAGAGGATCTTTTGAGGAGTGTAGGCAAATGGCGGGGAAATTGTGTTTTTGGTAAATTACTTTTGGGGTCCCTTCGAGGGAGTGGTTTCCAAGCGGATTTGGTTTAATAGGTGTTGAACTGAGTCCCGCAATTCAATTACGAAAGTGCCCCTGCATCTATCTGGAAATGACTCTAGGAGTATTTATGCAAGTTCACGGGAGGTGCATATTCTGACGAGGACAAGAATACCGGGAGATCACAAATTAAACTGGAGATTAATTGAAATTACAGAACTATCCCGGCTGAGTTGGCTTCTTAACGCTTCGGAACGTTGCGCCATTGCAAAGCTTGCGGGGGAAGCCGAGGGTTTCAGAGGCCACCGCTTTCGGTAAAATTTATTCGCGCTTTATTATTTAAATGTTCGTTTCCACATCGGGGTATTTTTAAAAAATATCAAATATCTTAAAATTAATATAATAGACGGTCATCTGTTTATACTCGTTTTGATTAACTTATGGAAGTTCTATAAGTGTTTATAAATCGTGATTCATGGAATACGAAGTAGCTTTTACGGTTTACAAGGTAACTTTTACAGTCTACGAAGTACTTTTACGGTCTACGAGGTAAATATGTGGAAGAGATTTATCTCGATTTACCTAATCGAGCTTATATAATAAGCGCGATTCAAATAAGCTTAGCGAAACGTGTTATAAAATTTCCATACAGATGTTTTTATATTTATATGTAAAAAGACACATTTCATCTGTATTTTTCATCAGACGGTCACCTAAAAATATAAACATGCCATGTACACTGAGCAAGCATAATCAGGGAGGATTTACCTTTTGTTCCCAGTACTTAAAGAAATTTAATTTACATTAGTGGATGATATCAAGTGTATAGCTGTAAGCTGCACTAGTTTGACTAAATATCTCAAAATCAAGTCTTCATCTGAAAATTTAGTACCCTGTTTGAATTAGCGGTGAAGAAGTGACTTTTTTTTTAATATGGCTTTTACATAAGTCAGATTAAAAAAAATTCATATTGTAAATGTGATTTGTATTTGGATTGGCGGTAGGAGAAGTTATTTTTTTTTTTAAACCCAGTGAAAAAAGCAAGTTACTTCAATGAGCTTTTAGGAAAAGCAGCTTTTTTTAAGCCCAGTAAATGTTACCGTATTTCTAAACGGGTCAGAAGATGCTAAATAAGCTTTTACCCTCCAAATAAACTTATTTTCCCTCCTAATTCCCAAACAGGCCCTTTAAATTTGTTTGATGAAGTTTGCTACACTTGCAATTTCCCAGTTGGATATTGGTGTGCTTACCCATCTTTATGGTCCCATTTAACTATCCTTAGTAATTCTAACTTCTACGGTTCTACCCAACTTGATGCTGAATTAGTATGGTTGTACACTTGTACTACGACCATCTTCGTAGTTTCACACAATTTCGATTCTGGTTAATTGGATTGCCACACTTGCAACCTCACTAGACTTGATCTAAATTAGTTAGACAAACCAAACAAGCAAAGTTCAATATCACTCCATATGCACATAAACATGTGTTAGTTTTACACAAGCGTCCCTATTCATTGGACTATATTACAAATTACAAATATAATGTAACATTAGTTGATAATTACGCCCTGAATAGCAAATACCAGACACTGCAGGATATGTTCCACATATACACACATAAATGCCCATGCATGCATTAGTCCTATGCAAGCGCCCTTGACTCATTGGACCGCATTTATGAAATCCATTATCTGGCCGCTCTTCATTTTTGGCGTAAAGTAGAAATGACAAACTCATTCAGTTCTTAATATAAGACATATTTATATAATTTAATTAAATTAAAAAAATTAGTTAAGTTAGATAATATGACATATATTTTCTAAAAAAATCATAGTTACCTTTTTAAATTCCCTCTTCTCGTTCACTATTATTAAAAGAGCATTAATAAAGAATAAATATAAAAATTATATTATATTTAGGACTAAATTTAACTCCTCAGAGCTATTTTATATTAAGGACTAAAGGAGTAAGAACATGTTTGGGTTAATGTTGGAAAAACAAATTCACACAAATTGAAGCATAACTCTTATCGCATACTTACCTCATACTCCGTAAATCACTTAAGAAATATAACTTTTACCGCAAATCCAAACAGACACTAATTCATTAAGAAGTTGCAAGTGGTAACGAAATTAATCTCCCTTCTTCGAACCAGAAGGACAAATTTAATCAGATTGAAAGAATTCAAAAAAGCAAAAGCGCGCGCCATTACTAGCTATGCTAGTGCTTTTTTTATTTTTTTGGTGCTGACATGCTACAGATGTTTTGCACCTTTAGGGCCTGTTTGGTTTAGCATCAAGAAGTCTATTAACGTAAGTCGAGGTAAAACTACTCTCACATATTTACCTCATACACGGTAAATCATATAAGAAAAACAACTTCTACCGCTAATCAACGTATTGGGCATTCATAAAAACTAAGCCCATCAATATATATATATATTGAAAAAAAAAAACTAAAAATTCATGAAATAATCTCTTCGCTTGTAAAATCTTACCTCAAAGCAAGCGACCTGTCTTCTAATCCATACAAATGCTAGATCAAGTCATTTTTCCGTTTTTAGAGTCCGTTTGGATTGAGAAAAACGTGTGAAGGAAAAAATATATTAATTTAAAATTTCAAAGGAAAATTGTAACTTCCTTTCTCGCTTATTTCCTTCCACCCAGTTTCTCATTCAAAGGAATTACGGTTACAAATTAAGGCAAGACTGACCTGGTAAGAGTGGAGCACCCTAACCAACAAGCCACAAGTCTGCAGGTGAACAATCAGCTATTTTATACACAAATGGTCTACTTTACCGCAAATGAACTTGGTTCTTGAACCTGCAAATCTACCCCTTGCTAGTGACTAAGGAAGAAGAAGCCATTAGAACTTCCCAGAAATATCTGAAGAAAAGATTGTATATATCAACGACAATTAATAGATAAAGCATTTACAGGATATTAACATACAAGACGTCGTTATCATTCGAATGCTTTACACTGAAAGTAAAATAATCACACAAACACACTGCTTCTAGTTTATTGTTTGGTATTGCATTTCATCAAAATTCAAAACGTTCACTTCCAATCAAGCATGTCCAATAGCCACAAGACTTCTTCCTTAGAATTTGCCACATCACAGAAATCCAACTGTATACCAAACACATCCATCGCTCCCTCATTTCCATCTTCCATAAATAGCAAAGAAATCCATGCCCGGATGCCAGACAAAAACGGGTATACGGGGGAAATGTCCAGGTACTCAAAAGCCAAGGCCCTGTACAACGACCAATCGATGTAATCAAACATGGACTTATTAATGATATGAGCAACCTTATTTGTATCCTTCCGCCCAACCAGCACAGAGATGCTTACTGTCTCAGTTTGGCCTGAAGGAACCTTAAACCTAGGCTCAACAGGTAATGTCATCTTGAACTCAGAGCCCTCCAAGTGATATTTAAGCATTTCACAAACTCCAGATTTTGGAATTTTAGTTCCTTGCTGCAGGACAGAGCCAGGCACCACTTCAGAGAAGAGTAATCTATTTTCAGCCCAAATGTCAATGTAGAACTCCAAATCATCAAAGGAAATTCTTGGAGGGAGAAGAGGTTTATGATGCTGGCGTTTATAAAAGCTTTGGTATAACTTGCAGTAGCTTGCGGTAGGAGGATTATGTCTCTTGCAGATTGAAGGCCATCTCTTGGCACAAAGACATTTCCAAAAGTAATCATCTCGAGCCAGGTCTCTCCACTGCTTACATACTACCATACAAGAAGCAAGATCAACGCCCTCTAGTAAAGGAAAAACAACTTTCATAACTTCCTCAGACACCATTTTTGGTTCCCAAGTATAATTTTAAACACACTGAATCAATGTCGACCTACAGCACTATGGAACCTGAACATGAAGAGTTACCTGAGAATGAAAAAGAAGTGAGAAAGTTATCAAAATATGCCAAGGCATAAACACTTAATTTATAGAGGTCGTTGATGCACACCAAAATGATCAGATTAACAGCATAAAGTTACTGCATCACACAGTCAAATAAAGATAGTATGTATTTTTCAAATAGAACTCCTACCACAAAAAGAAATCATTTTGAATTGGGTAAATTACAAAGTTGAAGATAAAGTGAGAAAAATAATGTTATAAGAAGTATAAAAAATAAAATTCAAATTATCAAACAATAAAGACCTCAAATCCTGATTAATATTCTGGATGAAGCCACCTAAGAAGACTACAAATCAATCACCATAAATCTTTATATTTGCTAGCAGTCTAACAAGCAAAAATGCATAATATCTCTTTATAAGGATTCTATATGCAATTTTCCCCCAAAAACTCTAAAACCAATAGGCAGATCTCCCCCAAATCTTTAAAATAAAAAAATAAAAAAAATAGGACAGAAACATATTCCCCATTATAAATGAGAAATTTGCTGACCGCTCAAAGACTTGGACAACAATCTTTGCAATGGCCAATGAGTTAGATGCTCTTCTAACAAAGATAATTTATCCGGCCATCCTCTTGAGACTGTCACCCATGCAGGGATAAACCAAACATTCTTTTTATAATTTAGAAGATAACTTGAATTTGCCGGGTTATAATAGTATAATCAACATTCATCCAAACACAGTGATTAAACATTACTGTATTAGCATCTACCAACTTTGGAAGCAGAAGACATGCAGGAGCAGCAGTTACACTGCCGACCACTCCGAGTGGCATCAGTCTCAACCACTCTATATCAAACTTACTCTGATGTTATTAAACAGAGTAACTCATATGATAAAGAAGGGGATGGTATTCAAAATCTGCAATATGCACATAAAAACTTACTCTACTGGTTTTCCTAAACTAGAAATTAAGCTGAGTGTTACATGAAGCCCTTCACTTACATTGCACCATCCGAATTTGATTTTCTAAAGGTGCACACCCTCACAATTATTGAATGCATACCCCCTAAATGGAAATGAAGAAGTTGGCTAGGGAAAAAATGAATAGAACTGACGAGTTCGGCCTCGCGCCACCAGAAGGTTAAATGATATTCATATAAAGCATCACTCTCATTTAAGCTAAAACCATTTCACATCGAACAACTGATTTCGAATCAAACCTCATGTAGCTGTTCAATTTTCTATGATTCGCTGGTGAACACTAAATTAGCGACGTCAGAAAATTATCTACAGGCCCGAATTGCACTTTGCACTCCATATGGAATTAAATATCACCACCAACAACAACAAACGATCAATGAAAAAAAAAGAAAAGGAACTAAATGTCATCTCGAATTCTTCGGGATAAAAAAGGAAATAACCGAATTCAAATAAACAGATACGTGAAAAGACGACAATTTCTTAACTCATTCACAATCTAGAAAGCACCAAAAATAAAATTAAAAAAAAAACAGAGATCAAATCACAAATCACGCTAAAGAAAATGCAGACGAAAACAGAGAAACATGAGCAGGGGCAAATACTCGAAGCAATAATGAGATTGACTTGTCCGTAAGTTAGTTCCTTGATCGGGTTGATAAAGTAAACCCTAGAGTTGGTAGGTTCGATGAGAGGGATCCATTTTTTTGTTGGACCAGGACAAGAGATGCGTTCGCAGTCAGAGGAAACGGAGAGAAAAAGGAAACATATACGAAAGGATTAGAAAGCACGACATGGAGTGACCTTGTAAGACCTTGGGCAAATCGCGCAATACCGCTTCTGCCCCGAACCAAATTTGGCATCCCACGAGTCCCGTCCATGTCGATGGCTATAACATAACTACGGGCGAGCTGAAAAATGAGATTTTTTTAAAAAAACAAAAATAGGGTTAAAAGACAAAAATACTCTAAAGTTCTGTTTGGCATGAGAAAAATAGAAGGGAAGGGAGGGAAAAATTTTTAAAATTATATTTTAAAAAATTGAAAAATTAGAGTTATAAAATTTTAATAAAGATCAAATAAAAAATTAATAAAAATTAACTAAAAATTTCTAACCCCATTTTATCAATTTTTTAAAATCTAAATCATAAAAATCTTCCCTCCTCTTTCTTCCCTTCCAAATACCTTATATCAAACACCCCCTAAAAGTTTTCACCTATAATCATTGAACACCAGAAAATTTTTGAAAAGGTCGGGAGTTCAAAAAACGAAATAATTTTATCCTGCAGTTAAAATTCCTAATAGCCAACCATTAGTTGACTAATAAGTGCTTACACGGCAACCACATACCTCCTCTACCCTCCACCTCATCATCTCTATCTTTCTTCCTCCCTCGTTCTTTTCTTCCACTCTCATCAGGACTTTGAAAAATTATACTGAAAAAACACTCAAACTTAGTAATTATCGGGATCAAGGATATTCAATGTTGTCAATAAAGAATAGAACCCTTGATACTTCATGCAAAACAACAAAAAATAAACAAAGGTGTTGTAACCTATTGAAAGGAAAATATACCAGAAAAGAAAAGGCAAAGCAACCACACAAGAGAGGATGAAGATTGTTTTAAGTTCACTACTATAAAAAAATATAATATGTGGCATTTATTTTAAAAAATACTATGGTGCCTGAGAAACGTCATAGTTTTCAAAATCCACAGTAATTTACAATACAATTCATAGTAAAATGAAATAACATAACACATATCCTTTGCAATATTGTATCTTCATCTATCAAGCATAAAAAAACTCCAGCATTTAAGTTGCTTAAATTTGAACCATACACGTTACTTCTACAGAGGATTAAACTAAGTATTATTATATTTGTAAGCTAAAAAAAAACTTACAATATATAAGAAGTTTAAGAAGATACAGTTTGAATTTCAAATAAATACCTCAAAAAATTATGAGCACATATATAAGATTTATGATAGATTTTAACTCAAAAAAACGTGCACCAAATGTTTAAAAAAACACTTACACTCTAGGGAGCTTCTGAAGGAGGCCAAGATAAGAAGAAGAAGAAAATACGTGGGAGAGGAAGCTTTATATTGCAACAAAAGTGGTGACCAAATGTTGAAGAAATGTGCACGAGGAACAGACAAGGAAAAACAAAAAGTGAGGGATGAAAGAAGCTTCTACTTGCCGCCGTAAAATAGAGAAGGGAGTGGGGGAAATGGATAAAGAAATGTGATGGACCAATAGAATAGGGGACCAATGGAGTTTTGGGAAATGAGGGAGCTGGAGGGAACGCGAAAATATGAAAATGAAGATAACAATTATTGGCTGTGAAAAGTATATAAGCACCTTATATGGCACTTTATATAGAAGTGGCATACAAGGAGGGAGAAGCTATGGCGGTTTGTGTCAAAGCGTCATAGCTTCCCAATTTAAAAATAAAAAATAAAAAAAAAAGTTGGAATGTCTTGAAAGACGCTATAATGTAAAGCGCCATTAAAGACGCTTTAATAATTGCCAAGTTAAGGCCACAATGTGGCCTTGAAAGGCGCTTGAGAATAAAGTGTCTTCCAATGCCCTATGTATTTAAAAAAAATTTAAAAAATGATTGATTTTTTTAAAAAAAAAAAGTAAAGGAAGCTTCCCTTGGTCTAGCTACTTTATATTTTTTAAAAAATAAAAGGGAAGTAATGACTTTTTTTTTTACATATTTGGGTGGAAGGCGTTTTGCAGACAAACGCCTTCCAATGTCATATAAGTATAAGCCTTTAAAAGGCTATTTCTTAAAAAGCGTCATATATGTTACTTATTTTTGTAAAAAAGAAAATAATGCTAAGTATGTAGCACGCGGACAGCTGGTGCTTTCTTTTTTAAAAATAAAAATAAAGGCCTTGTATGGTACTTGTTCAGGTAAGGGTCACAAAAGCTTAGTATTAGATATGGCGCTTATAATAGTAAGCGTCACAACTTCTAAATATTTTTTCTTTTAAAAAAGAACAACTATTTATAGCGCTCCTTTAAGGAAGAGCCACAAGAGGGGCGCCACTAAATCCATCTTTTGTAGTAGTGGTACGAGAAGGGAGTGACAAAATGTGGAAGGGAGAAGAGAGATGAGAGGATAGAGGAATCCTTAATGAGAGCAGAGAAGGGCAACTGCGGTGGCAAATGTGAAGTTGCTATTGGTGGTGGAGCATGAAAACGCACTCACGAAGATGGCGGAGTTGAAACTGGCGGTGAATCAACGATGGCTAATTGACTCGACAATGGAGGATATGGCTGAGGTAGTAAGGCTAAGTCGGGGGGTTGGAACACGATGACCTTCTATTTACTGAGTGAGTTTTCGGGTGGAAGGGGATGAAAGAGAAGGCTAAGGAAGCAAACGTTTCAAAGAGCCTTTAAAGTTTGAACTTGAGCCTAATTCAGTTAAGGCTTGTAATGGGTAAGATTAGTCAATAATGTGGGAAGATAAAGGTGTGAGAAAATCTCTTCAATCTAAATAATATGAAGATCACAGGTGAATCGGAGGTGAAGTTTGGGGTGTGTAGATGAGCGGTGAATGAGGAGCAAGAGGAAGAAAAGAATGAGGGAGAAATAGAGAGAAGATGAGATGTAATAAATAGATAGAGGGTAGAGGATGTTTGTGGTTGCCATGTAAGCACTTGTTGGTCAACTAATGATTGAGCGTTAAGGGTTTTAACGATAGGGCAAATTTGCTCTTTCAAAAAACTTCATAGTATCTAATGCCCATCAATGGAAACTTTCAGGACATTTTTACCCTTTAACCTAAAAAAATTGCTATAGTTCCCGTTCTGTATTGATATTAAAGTCTGCTTGGTTCAACTCTATTGCATGCCTACAATGATAGTCATGATTACATTATTAAAATAAGAGTGTTTGGTTGCTCTTTAGCATGGTAATAGAATTTACCATGGTAATGATGATTACCGAAAAATTGGTAATCCTCATTCGTACCTCCACTTATGAATCATCATTACCATCACATTGCATACTTAAAAAAGTCAAATTTTCCATTTAGTTTCACTTCTTTTTATTTTACTTATATATTTTCATTTAACTATATCACGCTACAATCGCTACTGTCACTACCTCCTCTTCATCTTCCACCGCTACCCTCCACTCGTCGTAGCCGATACTACCTCCTCCTCCTTCACCGCCACCCCACACCATTACTGCCACAACTACTTCCTCCTACTCCATCTCCCTCTGTTGCCACCTCCTCCTCCTCCTCGGCCAAACCTCATCATTACTATGTCCACCATGGTCGCTGCTTGCTATCACAACCTCCTTCTCCACCGCCATTACCACTGCAGCCACCACAACCTCCTCCTCCACCATCACTGTCGCCGCCACTACCTCCACCTTTTCCATCTCCACCGTCTCTACTACCTCCTCCTCCACTGTTGTTGTTATCACCATCTTCCGCCGCCGCCATAGTATCATTACATCCTCCACCACCACAACTATTGCCATCTAACGATCATCGGAGAGATAGCGTGACAATCGTGATGAAGTAGCGCGATGGCTCTTAACTATTTAAAAAAAATATTATAGTGAGGGTAAAATAGACTTTATATAATATATTAATTTTAAATAATTGTTAAAATAATAACTCATTGCACCTTGCTTAAAAATCAAACTTTAGAAAATACTTGTTATATCAACTAAATTTTTTAATCTAATTAAATTTAGTTAATATGTTTTATATATATTAAGAATTGAAAGGAGTAACATATATACTTTAAAAACAAACTTTTTTTTATTGAATCAGGAGAATTTAAATCCTTGTATCTCAGGAGACAAGTCTCAGTTTTTTTTGGCAACAAGAATAAAAAAGCACAATCCAATAGAAGTTAGATCTAATGGAGGGGACTCATCATTGACAACACGATGAATTAAGGTTTGAATTTCACCGACAAAAGGAGTTTGTGTGCGTTTGTAAACCTTTCAAATCATAGTTTGCGGGATAAAACTCTTCTCACATACTTAGTTCGTAAATCGTAAAAGCTATTGTCCAAAAACTAATCTAAACACAGAATAATCCAACAAAGTACTTCAGCAGTGCCTCCAACAAAGTTGTCATCCTTCCAAAGCATCTTGCCCCATGCCACATCACCATACACATGATCCACTCGCGTTTTTGAGTTCAAAGGAAAACCAATACGACCTTGCAGCTCAAATCTGCACAGCAACCCCCCCCCCCCCCCAAAAAAAAAACGAAAGTGCATGCCTCAACGAAAACATAGAAGACCAGCCGGTCTCGGGCTTTTATCACCAAACTTGTACAGGATTTTGTTCTTATCCATTTGGACTGTCGATGAAGAATATTCTAAGAACCCATCCATAAATTGTTTGCTAATTTATAATTTACAAATGCACAAGAGATATATATAGACAGAGTGTTCTCTGGCAAAAAAAAAAAAAGGGAGTTCACGTCACAGCATATCACTTTTTAGTGACACTGCCCCGGTCAGCAGAATCCAAGACGAGAGCTACTATTCATGTATTTGTCACTCTATTTGATGAGCTTCCAGCTACAGGTACTGTTTCCTCCTCTAACTCAGGGTGGCAAAAGCTTTAATTTTTACAGACTTTCGATCACATTTAAGTGATTTTGCTTCTATTTCTCCAAACGAATATAAAAAGGGAAAGTAAATAAGGAGTTATTTTACCTATTTTTTATGTCAATCTAATCCATCTTTTCTATCAAAGTTGTCACTTGTCACTGCTGTATATACATGTATTTTCTCCTTTCCCAAGTCCAGGCCATCCACTTTCAAAGTTATTCAGAGATTTTTATATCTGGCCAATATCGATTCATCAGAGATCAATAAATGTGACCGAACTCATGTGTTTGAGACAGAAGAAAAACATGCAAAAATTTCTGAATCGATGAAAAAAGAGAATAGAGAATAGATCGAGGGCAAAAGTTCCACTGAAACTGGCTTGCTTGGTGATTTTTATTTGTGATCACGTCATTCCTCGTTCTTTCTCGTCTCGATGAGCCTAATCCAATAATTATGATGTTATTCCCAACAGCCTAACATTGTTACCTATTCCCATAAAGCACCAACAAGAGAGATTTTAGAACTATATACAGTGTATATATTATTCTGGCACTTAATTAGCACACGTTAAACTTATTAGCTTTCGCATCCTATAAATAGTTTAAAATGCTTTATAGCACACACCTTCGCCTCCATTATTTTGATATTCCCAGGTAAGATTTAGGATTCTTGCCGGATCACGTTGTCTTCTTATAGGGATTTCCCTCAAGTATATCAATCATCAATGTCGTCGACATAAAATATAAAAGTTTAACAAGTTAATTAAACTGCACTATTCATCATTTATTATGTACAGCTTATTCTTGAAACTCAGTGCAATGAATGAGATCAATATTGTCCAGCTCACTTTGGTATACATCACTGATCACCGACCATGGTGTGTTTGGAAAGCACATAAACTATAGTCTGCGTAAATCGATATAAAACTTTTTTTATAAATTTATCTCGTAAATCGTAAAAGCTATTCTCAAAACTATATAAAACTTTTCTTTTGAAATCTACCTATTTCAGTGTGTTTACTGCCAAGTGTGCCACGAAAAGTTACCTCCCAGGGTGGTAAAATATAGCACTGGCAGCAGGAGGGCGGTTCAAATTTGCCAAGAACACTGCTTTGCATGTTACATGTGTGTTAGGGACAAGTGTAAGCGATTCAAAGACAGATCAACGATCTGTTTGTGTACTTTAAATTCAAAATAAAAGAAATGAATAGAAGATATGAGGCCTCTCTCATCATGTGATGTCATATATAATGCCCAAAAAAATCAAATATCTTGTTCTTTTTTTTTTTAACCATTAGATTCTATATAAAATGTGTGTCATTTAATTTTGATGTCTTATAATAATAAAATAGTGTATTTTAAATTTTTTTTATTTTCAAGAAAAAAAAATCAAAGCCTCGCAATTTTAGAATATTTTTTTAAAAAATTAACATTGCATCATTTTATTACCATGAGGTATTAATATATCATTTATTTTATGTAGAGTATAATGATAAAAAAATAAAAACAAAACATTTAACATTTAGGAGGGTGAAGCATCAAGTATCACAAATGGTATTAAAAAGTATTAGAGACCTACAAACCCTTAAAAATGGTGTCGTGCCGTATTAAAACCTTTAATAACGCAACGGACAGTGAGTTTACATTATCGAGCATTGTTGTTTGTACGTAAGGCCTTTTTGCCCGCAACTTTTTAACCTGAGAGATTTAAAGTGGGGAAGATAGAGTGTTGCTGTCCGCTTGATAAAGATAAGCTGGACTTGATTTAATAATGGCTTGCTTAATTAATTATGAGAAAAATTAAAGTGGGTTGAAGGAGGTTTCGTGGGAGATCCAATTGGATAAGGCTAAAATGTGTTGTTCCCTTAGACCACATGCTGAACGTACAGATGTCTCACATGCCTAATTGACATGGCTCGAAAGCTGAAACCCAAGTACGGACACGTGCCTCCTTTATATTCAAATCCCAAATGGAATCACAATTCATTTAGATTACTAGTTAATTCCCTTTCTGTTTGCCCTCCCGTTAACTAATTAATTAATTAACAAAGCGAGGCTTATGCTTGCATGCAATAATAAATTTAAAATAGAATCACCAGCATCAATATTTAAATAAGAAAGTTATACGAAAAACAGAGTAAAGGAAATTTTGTCATGCCACCGTCCTGGTTTTAACATATAAACAAAATCTAAAAACAAAAATTACTACCACTTTTGTCGACCAGTGTTCGTGGGTAAAACTCAGCATATTACACCACGTTGAATCTGCACGAGATCTAAATGCTCTCACAACGGTTCTGATCTCAAGTAAAAACTAAAAACAGGTCTATATCTTGAACAGATTGAGTAGTGTGGTGGGAACTATGTTGGTTGAGAAAGCTGCTTAGTCTGGGCTCTGACATAGCCTAGATCCAGATTGTTTGACAATGATGTCGTGTATTGCACTTGGCACAGGCTTAAAAGAAAACCGCTCAAAACTAATTAATGAGAGTGGTTGGGTGAATAAAACGCCCTTTGCGGGCATACTGCACGGACGTGGAGGGTGTATTAAATGTGCAATATTCTTTTCGAACCTATATAAAAAAAAATGTTTTCAGCGATTCTGTGCATATTAGTAACTAGTAACATAAAAATACTCATTTCCAAGCCATAACTTTGTTGTCTTTCTACATCATTTAAAACTAAGAAATATAAATGTTAAAATACAAAATATGTAATCAGCACAAGTTGTTGAAGAAAATCACGCCCTAAAAGATAACTATTGAAGTTGAAAAACTCAAATGTGGAGCAAAAGATCTTACTATAGTACTTCATCAACCCCCTTGTTGGTTTCCCCTCCAATTAGAACTTTCTGTAGATAACCCTCTTTAGTTGGGTAACTCTTAAATAAAAACACCATTGTAATAAATATAAATGATTGGAGAACCATGTCCCAAAATATTACAAAATCATATTTCTTATGAGAAGTTCTGAATAGAACATCAAATATATATATGGGAACGGAGAGGGTATGTATGTTGATGAGGATGCGCCTCATAACAATAGCTATGTTGTCGCGAATTTAGATTATAAAAAATAAATTATTTGCTTGTTGAATATAATGTTGTGTATATTTATCTTTTTTAAACCTAATTATTTAATGGGAGTTCTGTGTACTAGACTGTTGTCTAAATGATGTAGTGCAATTTGTAAAAAGAATTGTGTATTTGATGATGGAGGGAATTGAATGGAGGGTATTAATTCTTGTAAGGAAGGGATGGGTGAAGAGGAACAAGGTGGGAGAGGAGGGAAGAGTTGCATGTAGGGAATGTGGAGAACATGGTGTAAAAGTAAAAATAAGGGATAGCTGCCTTTTCACATGCAGAAGTCTCTCAAAGCCCCAGAGGCAGAGCCCCCCATGTAGTCCAAATCTCTTCCTCCCACATGTGCTACCCCCATGTGCTCTCCCCCCTTCTTCTGTAACGGACCTTTGCTGGGCCATATCCCCTTCACATGCACCCTCTCTTTTTCCCCTTTTGCCCCTCCCCTCCCCCTTTCTTCCCTTCCTCCGTTTTCGACTCGCTGCCTAAGCACATGCCTTCCCTTGTTATCTTTTAATTTTGAGGTTTTTTCTAAATGTTTTTTTTAACGCTGTTTTGATCATTAGATTTTGTATAGAATGAATAACATTTTGATATTTTATGAAAAAGAGAAAAATTATTTTATTATTTTATAATTTTTTAAAAATTTAAGATTCTAAATTTTTTTTTCTCATGGGATAACAATATGTTACTCATTCCATATAAAATCTAATAATCAAAATAACTATAAACAAAATATTGGAGAAGTGCCCCAAAATTATAGGGCAGCATGGGCGCATAACTGAAGGCACAGTGGGCACCTTTACCCTGCTGCTATTCCCTTGTGAACATATTTAAAGAGGTGATTCATCTTATTTTTATATATAAGATATATTTTTTATATTTTTTGGTATTTTCTAAATAATAATCTAAAAAGAGAGGGAATAAATGAATTAAGAAATATTACTTGTATGTTTTAGAAAATCATGTTAATCAAGTTCGTGGGTTTAATCAAATTAATTAAATATTCTAAGTATTTATTCATATCATCGTACTTAATCAATCTCCCATTATCGGTTTCCCCCTCGTCCTATCCATGTTGTGAACCTGGTGGGGTCCCTTTTCTTTATTTGTTTAATCCATTTTAATTGCTTATTCTAAGTTCTTTATGTGGCTCGTTTTGTAGATTGTCGGCCTAACGGATCACACCTCTTTTGTTATGCACAGCTGCTCTGTTTTTTTTTTTCTTCCAAAAAAAAAAAAATATTGCCTCATATCTCAACTCCGTTTTCTGTTTTCTGTTGATGTGATTGTGTTTTGCCTGAAATTACTTCCCACTGTGTAATTATGAACGCGTATAAAAAGACATTATTATTGAAAAAGTGGCGGGTAAAGCCACACACGAGGGACAGACAAGTTCCTGATTCCTGATTATGGATAATTAAAGAGGAAATGAATTGGCGATTTCAGATGCAAGATTTCAAGTATATGTCACGTCACGTATCTCTTAGAGTTAAAGGTAATTTGATTGCAAGTTTTATTAGTTATAAATTTCGAATGCATAAGACTTAAAATTGACAATAATGGTAATTTGATTATTTTGGAGGGGAGAAGGAAAAAGAGGGAAGAGGAGAAGAAATAATGGAGGAACTGGGAGTGATGATTTGGGGGGGGCAAATGAGTAAACAAGGCATTGAAATTCTCGGGGCCTTCACATGTGCCGTTACAGAGGGGCAGGCTTTTCTGGCTGGCCGAGTAGTGCCACTCTTCCCGCTTTCTCTTTTCCAATTGGCACAAAAATGAGTTAGAAAATTAGTGCCCCCCTACTTCTCTTATTTACATCCATGCCCTTCTTTCATCCATTTATCTTTTTTCTTTTCCTCACTCTAGCCTTTGGACCATTCTATTATTTTCTCCTTTTTCATCACTCTCCCTCATTGCCTTTCACTCTCATGCATTATTCTTCAATTAATTCTTACATTCTCCTCTTCAATGCTTCTAGCTGCACTTGCTTTCCCTTCATTTATTTACATCTTTGAATCTTTGTTTTCACATATGATTTTTTTCTCCACACAATTTCATGATTAATCATATATCAAAAATTTAGTTGTTAATAAAGTATAACGTCACTCTTTGATCAATATAACACTATACCTAATAAGGTAAGACTTTTATTGTTGTTGTTTACCTCATAAAAAGGTATACCCCATATTAGTTCATCATATCATCAATATAAAAACTATATAATTAATTTGTAAATATTAATAAATTTAGTTAAGTTAATTATTTTATAACAAATATATGGTGGTTTTTTTATGATACCCTTTTAAATTACATGCATTGTAATTATTCCTTAATGAAAACCCATTTACAATGTGTAGTCGGTCGACAGGTATACTTTGAGAAAAAACTTAAATTTGGAAGATAGAGTGAATCAATGTACTATCTCATATTCTTAACATAAAATCTCATTGACAGAGTAAATTGCATTGCGAACAAAATTTTAAATTAAGAATTGAAGATGGTATTATTTTTTTGCCCCAAAATAAACTTCATGTCTAACTCATTATATTAAGAAGCAGAAGTAGTAATTAATTGCACGAGAAAGTTAATTGTAAGAATGGAGGACGTTGACTATGGCCTTATTTGAGATAGTGTCTACTTATTTTATAAATATAATTTACATAAATTGAGATAAAATTCATTTCACAAACTTATTTTATATACCGTAAATTATAATTAAAAAATACTTTTTAAAATTCCAATCACTATTTCAAGTAATACTCTTTATAAAGTGCTACGTTGCCTTCTCGGTACAATGCTGGTTATCATTCCACTAGATTTTATGTTAATAAATCTCAATACAGTGAAAGCTAAGGTTGTGATTTTTAAGGGACAAGTACTGAAGTACTATGAATAGAAGATGTCCGTAATCGTTAGAAAGAGTATAATGACGAGTAAGATGCCTGCTTAACATCATTTCAATTGACTTGGCTCCAAAGTTAAATATTTATTTTATCATTGTCTTTTTTTTTAATGAACAACTAATAGAGAAAGCACGAGTAATGCAACTGATCATTAATTTTTGTGGCCATCTACTGCTAATTATTCTTTTGCCTTTTGGTGACACTACTAATTATCACTGCAAATCAGTAATGCAAGCAAGAAAATAAATAACCGACTGCTAACTCTCATACACACATATATCACTCACATAATCAGCATATTTTAAACTCATGCTCAAATAAATTGATATACACTCTGATGATTATCGTTAATTTAAAAATTAAACTCATGGCAATTAACTTTTAAAGATCATTAAAATTTTACAAATAAATTGTTTTGAAAAATGATCTTTAAAATTTAATTTTTAATGAAAAACGATCTTTAAAATTGTACAAATAAATTGTTTGGAAAAAGATATTTAAAATTTAATTTTTAATTAAATTCTAAATATCATTTTTAATAAAAATAAAAAATATAAATGCATATCTATTAATTTACTTCCTGCTATCAAAAGACGCATGAGCGAGCAAGGAATAAAATTTGATTCGATATCACATACATGACACACACAAATTCCTGAGCAAGTTAATATATACAACACAACATGGATATTTCGGAACGGAAAATTATGTGCCCCCATGAATAATTTTTCTATCAAGATATTTTCCCAACCATCTTGATATTAAATTAATAATTGGCAACATGTGTTCATAAATTTCTTTTCAAAAGAATGGCATATTCGTAATAAAACGTGACGTTACGGGGCAAATTCCTAGAACGCCATTACTTAAACCCAGAACCCGATTTCCCTCTGTGAGTTTCTCCTCTACGATCCCTTAAAAAACACAAACGCTTGTCTCTGCTTTTCTCTGTTTTTCCATTGCCATGAGCTTAAACTCGAAGAACAATTACAAGCTCTCCGTGAAAAGAGCGAGAACAAGAAGGCAACACCGAAGAGCCTACCCTTCGTCTCTCTGGACTGGCTCACGTGCTCGCAGAGCGAGAAGAAGCTTAAAACACATGGAGGCCAAGTCAAAGCTCTCCGGCAAGCTTCAGGCGTTGAAGAAGCTAATCCCAGGCCAGACCGGCGAGACGATAAAAGCTCACCGATTGTTCCAGGAAACTGCCGATTACATTGTTCTACTCAGGACACGCGTCGTGATTCTGCAGAAACTCATCGAGTATTACGGGAAGGTTTCCGATAATGAAAATGCTGTATCATAGTTTCATCCTGTATCTCCTGGTTCTTTTATCTTTATCTTTTTTTTTCCACTCTCTCTCTCTTTCTCTCTCACTCTTGCTTACTTTCTACTTCTTTTTTTGTTTTGATTCACGAAAAAGAGAAATATTCTGAGATCTTTATTCCAGTAGGTTTGCTTCTTTAATGCTTTGTTACGGCACTTCTTCAGATTTTCCTGTTTGGTAGAACATAAGGTAACTAGTAAGGCAGTAATGGTGAGAGTCTGTAAATAAACATCGGGATGCATGTAAGAAATTTTTTTTGTTCGCCCAGCATTATCGAATGCTATTCCAAAAGAAAAATGGACAATTCTTTTGAACTTCTAATGTCAAGTAGACGAAAGACTTCACCCAAATCCAAAATCTCAAGCCTCTTAATGCAAGACGGGAACGAAAAAATTGTCGATGTGCTAAATGTGTTATACAGTTTTTTCTCTCATTCCGTGCAAATTTCAAATGAAAATGGTCACAAAAGGCGAGAAGAAGTGACTTGTCTGGTAAAGCTAGCAACTTTTTGGCACCCCGAAATTTGCAAGAGAAGGAAATGGAGAAGAGAGAGTAGGCAATTGTGAGAGGTCAATTCAAGAGGAGGGTGATTGGGTGAGTGAGTGACGAAGTAAAGAGAATAATGTTGGTGAAAAAAGAAGCAGGGGAGGGAGTGAGAGAGAGAGAGAGAGAGAGAGAGAGAGAGAGAGAGGGAGAGGGAGAAGGAGAAGGGAAGAGAGAGAGAGAGTGCAAAGAATGGGGGAGCATGCGCTGATGCTGCAAACGCAGATAATATCTGAGTGATAAGGACAGAGGCACCCTCATTCCTGGCCAATGGAGGACATGTTGCTGTGCTCGTCATCATCCTTGGGCATGTTCATTGAGAACCCCCATGTGCTAAAGCCATTTTTTAAGGGCTATTTCCTCCTTTGCTTATCCACTTGTGTTTTCCTCATTAATCCCAATTCTTATATGTTTAATGTGTGTTTGGATTAATTTTTTATGAATAATTTTTACGATTTATAAGATAAATATATTAAAGAAGTTTTATTTTGATTTATGAAAATAAATTTTTAAAATTACAGTTTTAGATATTAACAAATAGGTTTTAAAAGTATGTGAGAGTTTACTAGTCACCCTACCCCTTCTTATTTCTTACATTACTGTTCTCTACAATGCATAAGTTTTTTTATTTTTTTTAAGCTAGCGTATAATCCTTGTTCTCCAGGGTCATATTGATCTTATATTTATCATTCCAATTTTATAAGCTGTCCTCAAAGGGACTAAGATAACTTCTACATTTGTACTTTATAATTATAATGCTATATGTATGATTTTTTTTAATAAATAGAAAAGTTTTAAAATAAGTTAGATCTGGTGATTCAACAGGACTAGGGCATGTCTTAAGCTTGAACAATGTTTACAGAGGCAATTGCAAATTGTCCATTAATAAGATTGTTATATAAATGACAAAGATTTAAACTCATGACTATGTAAGCTATGAATTGACTTCTTATCAACTTGATTTGGCCCGATATGCTTTTTTTTTTAAAGCAAAATCACTGAGTATGACAATATTCGTGTTTGAAATTAGAATTTTAAAAATAATTTTTTAATAATAATTTATAATATATAAGATAAATATTTTAAAAAAATGTTATCTTAATTTACAAAAACGTGTGTTTATAATATAAGTAGCCCCAAACATGGAGCAAGTTAGTATCAAAATTTGAACAAACAAGGGTGGGTCTAAAACAGAGCATGTTAATGTAATTGCACCTTTACTTCTTGAAATAATTATCTGTACGGATAACTCGTGCCATGTTCTTAGAATTGCAATTACAATGTGACCATTTTATTTTAAAAAAAGAACAAAGTGGGCATTTTTATATCATATCAATATTATTATTATTAATTTTATATTTTAAGTTCCTTAAATTATCTTTTTATCTCTTGCAGTCACATTATGATATTTTAGATACATACATGTGTAAACCTGTATAATATTAAAAATAACTTAGGGAGGCATTGATAATAACTTAATCTGATAGTCATAACATAAATCTGAGAATCTCTAACTATCATTTTCTGCAAATACCACAGCTAGGTGGGCGAGAGAAATGCAGTGGAAAAGAAGAGGAGGACAGTTAATAGGCCAAGTGGGGTGGGGCGCAAGGGGATGGAAAATACAACAAAGCCACTCTATGGGTTCAGAGTTCGTTGTCATACCCACAAGCTGTTGGGCCACACCGTTTTGTGGTACCATGAGATTGTTGAAGTATGGTAAGAATGATACTCTCTCTTTACACCGACATTGCATATACCTGGTACTTGGATTTCTAGGCCTCTCTCTTCTGAATTATTCTACCTATGTACTCCCTAGTATATACATTAACATTCCCAGCAACCGTTACAATTTCTACTTTTTTGGAATATTTTGAATACATTTTTTTAATAAAAAAACCGTTCATGAGAAGATTGAAACATTCGCCAAAAATATGCCTTTTATTCTCTGAAAAATATATTTGTCTTCATTATGGTCTTAGATTTTAGATGCATACATGTCTCTGCTGGTTGTTCCTTTGTCTTTTTTTTTTTTAAAGAAGAAAATGCTGACAAGGGCTAATTATGCACGTTATAGTAACTGCGGGGGACACATGTACTATTATTCCCTTTAGCCGCCTGATTCCAATTCTCTCAGACTCACAGGCCTTTCTTGAATCCCAAGAAGAGATGTACTACACTCAATATAATTATAAACCCTTCTTAACGTTGAAGGGGTCCTTAATTATGATGGAGCGTTTAATTAATTAGTTACTTGACCTCTCTTCAATATAACACGACACAACTTAAGACAGCGTTGGAGTGAAGTGGGTGCATGATCATGGATCTCAGATTGGGTTCAGTGGCAAAGCAGAGAGATGAAGGAAGAGAGACAGTGTTGTCGGTGGTCCAAAGAGTTAACGCGACACACAGAGAAATTGGGTTGAAGAAGATGACCTGATCATGCTCTGTGACACACCCCACTGCCACTAGTGTTCTTAAAGCTTAACCTTGAGCATACCTTCCAATATTTATATTTGTCTGTGTGTCCATCTTCCTCTCTGTCTCCTCCTGAATTGTTCTGACATTTTTGTTTTCTTCGCTGTCTCTTTCCTCTCTTTGCCTGTCTGTCCTTTTTCCTTGCTGCTTCAAGTTATGTACCACAACCCCTTCCATATGAGCATACTACTATAATCTGTTTATCATGTGCTCTAATTGAACGACGTCTCTGGTTAATTATAGCCACCATTTCATCCTGACTTAATTGGTATAGATTATTGGCTTTTTTCCTAATGTGCAAACCCGTCAAGTAGAAACCATGGAAGGTTGCAAAACCTACTTTCATGGTGCCAGATTGAACACTGAATTTTCCATTTTGAAGAGCGTAACTGAGGATAGGCACCACATGAGATTAGACTGGAAGCCAGTGGTAGTACTAATGGAAGTGTTCCATTCGGTAAGTGTTCCTCATTCTCTAAACATTCCTCATATGGTCATCAATCTGTTATTTTTGTTTGCTGCTTCTGGATGTGAATTTTTACCCACGGCATTGGAAATATAGTGGTTTATACTTTATATTGTATGGAATCATGATGTTATGTTCTTTTTTTGTCTGATAAAATAGGGACAATGGAGTATATAGATACTCGCTTTTATGGTTCCAGTGGTCAAAGTTGAACAGAGTCACAATTAGATTCTTGGCTATCATCATCATCTTGTCAAGGTTCTGAAACCGGATTGGGTACTGAATCAATTGGAATACTGGGTCAAGGGTTAGTGGGTCAGATCGGAGTCAAATCGGTAAAAAATTAAATATTTTAGGCTTATTAATATAAAATTTCAAAATAAAATAAAAAAATTTGATTGGGTGTAAAATGTGAATGAAGTCATGAACAATTAAGTGATTAGATTCACTTATCAAAGGTGCAGAATTTGAAAAAAACTAAAATTTAAATGTATATAAAAAAAAAGTTAACCAGGGTCAACTCGATCGGGTTGACCTCGAGTCAACCCCGTAACCCCGGGTTAACTAACAAAACGGACCGGTTTTTCAGCAGGTTTGTCGGTTTCCAGTATGGGCCGGTCAGTCTGATCCGGATTTCAAAACAGTGCCTCACATTGATCGTGCATGTGCTCATTAACGCAGTACTACTCTCGTTGTATTACAAATCGGGTCCTATATATTTAGGATCAAAGAAATATATGTTTTATATTTATACTTAGAAAACATCGGATAACCATGCTTATACGATGAATTATTATTGAGCATGGCAAAAAACTATAGTGCTTTGTAATATAATCGTGATCTGCATGATTTATATTATATTATAGTTTACTGTTACGTACAAAATATTGCTATTTGCTATAGGTTTTATATTACACACAAATAAATGTAACTTTTACATTGAAGCGTGTATTTTTGGCATTAGATCTAATTATCCAATTAAAATTTGTCATGATAAAAATTCATATTGATAAAATTTCAAAATTTAGTTGGATAATTGTTAATAATAGAAATTATCACACATAACAAGATTTACGTAGAGAATTGGATCTTATGATCATATAATCAAATCATCAACCAAAGTTTTGTTCTATAAAATAAAGATTAACATGTAAAAATATATATTGAGTCAGGCAAAATATGTGTGTGTGCATTGAGAAAATTAAACACTATTACTTGATCATTATTATATCATTTATTAATTATCAATGAATTTTTATTTGTTTTATTCATATTTCTTATATACATTTTGAAAACATTAAAGTGGGGATGCAAATATTTGAAATTGAAATTTGTTACATTTTTTTTACTTGCTTTATCTAGATTATATTCGAACATTTTCAAACTTTACTGAAGGCAACTTTTTTGAAGACTTATTTTATTTTTGTACAAACTTGAATTCAAGATCTTATATTTCTGCGATTAAAGCCCTTTCAACAAGAATCAAATCCCTATGCAAATATCTTTTAATCAAGCCTATATATCTACCTATGTAAAGACTAAAGGATAAACTAGCATTTGCTTTTCTTTGTGCGGGAAAAAATGGAAATTAACCATCAACATTAATATTAATCAATTTTGATATTTAGAATTTAATACTCCATATAAAATTTATAAAATTATATTACTAACAAATAAAAAAAGATAATATTTAAGGGAGAATTAGGGAGAAGGACCAATGAAACAAAATATTTATTAATAAGAATTTTAAAAGTTATAATTATTTTCAAGTACTAAAAGTTAAAATATAAATATTTGATTATGAAATTAACCTTCTCTGACTATATCTCAACTATTTGAGGGTTGGTTATCAAATTTGATGATACCTCCATATATATTTTGATAAAAAATATCTATATGTAACTTAATATTTTTATGATATTCTCTCTCATATGCATTGGATTATCTTAAAAATTGCCCAAATTAAAATAGCGTCTAAAATCTATAAATAATTAGAACTCCACCTTTTTTTAAGTTTTGATTATATTTAAATACTTAAAAAACAAAAAAAAATCTTATAATATATTTCTTTTAAAAATATATGATTTTTCATGGAAAAAAGCTTAAACAAATAGGATACACCTAAAAGAAATAATTAAAATAGCGTCTAAAATCTATAAATAATTAGAACTCCACCTTTTTTTAAGTTTTGATCATATTTAAATACTTAAAAAACAAAAAAAAAATCTTATAATATATTTATTTTAAAAATATATGATTTTTTCATGGAAAAAAGCTTAAACAAACAGGATACACCTAAAAGAATGTTATAAAAATAAAAAATACTACAATTTTAAATTATTAAAAAAATAAATTCCTGAATAAAATATCAACATCACATTAATCTCAATTTCTAAATAAAAGTCAATCCCCAATTTGCATGAGGCAACATACCATCAAATAGTTGAGATGATGTTAAAGAAAATATATATGAAATTTGGTCAGGTTAATTTTATAATTGAATATTTATATTTTAATTTTTGATCATTTAAAATAATTATAATTTTAAAGTTCTTATTAATTAATATTTCTTTTTTTGGTTATTCTTCCTAATTTTTTGTATTATTTTTTTAAATTTTAATGCTGATTATTTCCACTCTATTGTAGAGTTTTTGAGCCAAATATGTTGGCCTTAGCATTGTACACCATACAAATTGTTGGAGGCAGCACTTAGAGAAATACAACAGAAATATAGTTCGAGTCGCGCCAGTGGGCACTGTCCTTAGGAGATATTTTGTAACCCCCCTAGTAGATTAGGAAGCGGCACTCCTCAGGATAAAACGAACCTCTCCTGCAGAAAGCAAAGTGACAAAACTGCAGAAAGATATTAGTGTAACTCAGAAGAAGAGAGCGAGAAGAGGAGCTCGGGGACCTCCGTCTTACTAGACCTCAGTGCTCTCACATCGGTTCCCTTGAACTGTCTCTGTACATTGCCTTGTATATGCAGAAATTATATGACCGTTGAGCAGCAATAATGACCATTTATGACGGTTTAATGACAATTAAAACGACAGTTACAAAACAAATATTAATAACAAGTTAATATAATAAACCTTTTAAATGTCATTAAAACTGGTCAATTAAAAATCCAACGGTTATCTCCAACGGTCAGTTCAAAGACTCATCTTATCAGTTTTTTTACTAACTCAAACTCATATTTGATTGTATACTACTAGGGCGTTCCCAATCTTGAGTTATATAAGACTTCTTCCTTTGACACATTCACACACAATATTTATAACAATCCCCCACATGTGTCAAAGAAAGCTCGTAGCCTCATTAACTGAGTTACATATACGGATATAACCATTGTATCTAGTAGTCTTTTGGACTATGAACTATACCTAGACTAATAACACTTAGTACACAGAGATGCCAGTGGTCCTATGGACTATGAACCAACACCTCTTAGGCGTATACTGGAGGCATCAAGAGTCAGATTATACCCCCACATTTCGTGTTATTAGCGCGTTTTTGCACATTAAAAAGGTCATGCGCGTGTCCTGGTATTTAACAAATGCTTTAAAGATTTTGCCACAATCTCATAGAAGCGGCCACACTTCTTATTCGTATAGGTGATTTCATGACATGTACCTGCAATGAGCACATCTTCCCGTAGGATTATGAAATCATTAAAGCTTTTGCTCAGCCTCACCATAATGCATTCTAGCACTTTCTCTTGCCATAGGAAAGGACTAATAATTTATTTTAGTGCTAGCAGAACTAACAAACGACTTGTTCTTACCCATTGAACCTCTTTCATGGGATCACCAATCACAGGGATTGGGTTGCCATCGCTATTAATTTTAAATTGGCTTTAGTCCCATTACCATCGGCTAATTTAATTCTTCTTAAGGTTTGTTAACGGATCTATTAGTCAACTTTTGACCTCACAAAATAGATTGAGATAACTCCACAATTTTTAAGCATGCTTATTCATATAGTATCTCAAACGATATTCATTTGTACCGTTATTCTCTTAATAATGGCTATTGCTATTTAGCAATCATAACTCGTCGACATAAAATGTCGATTTTATACCCACAATTTTTGCTAAGAGATTTTCAACAATCTAGCCTTCAATCTCAGCCAATTTTAGAGTAACATAATCTGATTCACATAATAATTTATTTTGGCTACTAATAGATTTTCTCATACAAAACTGAAATTCAGTTTAACATCCGTGTATCTCATTACAACGGGAATCCATTAGATATGATATCAATATTTATGGTACCCTCAAATATTTAAATCTCCTCATGAGACTGCATATTTATATATGCTCAATCTTCACATAGCACAAGATATATCATAGGGATTAACATCATTTAATGCAACAAATTCTCAACAATTTGTGCATACCTAAATTAAGCAGCAAAATTAGTTTTTAAAACACTTTAAATACCGTGTTAGAATCATAAGGAATATTCACAATAGTTATCAAACAAACAAACTTCAAAAAAATTTCTCAATATTGTAGATAATTACTATTCCTTTATGATTTCAACACCCAGAATCACATTTGCTTCACACATGCTTTCATATTAGATCTTGAAGCCACATTAAAACACATGTTATTTGCTTTAGAAATTCAATATTCACAATAATCATGTGTGTTTATACTACTATAAATATATACTTGCAAGTCATGAAATTTAAACACATTTATCTCTATACTAGATAAATGATTAAATTTTCACAACATACAAATAATTCGCAAAATTTTATTTTTGCAGCAAATAATAAAACCTCCACAATTAATTTCAAACCACAACTTGGTTTTATCAAATGAGGTTAGAAACAATTTACAAGTTTAAAAATTTTTAAGGCACCCCACACTTTCAAATATCAAAAAATATTTTCACAACTTGAGGAATAATAATTCTAATTAAATTAGAATCTCATCACATATCCCCTTTCATTCTAATTAAATTAGAATATTCCTCATATTTTGTCACTCTAAAACCCAAAGTTTGTATCCCCAAACTGGCAAGCACCACACATGCTTTGTACAAAAAAGTGGTTTACCCATATAATAAACAATATTCAGAAAATGAGTTTATAAATGTGAGTATAAAAGTTCATTCACATCTTCACGTCAACCAATTAACAATGGCTTACACGTGTTACCAAAATTCTAATTACATTAGAATTAAAAAAAAATTACCCAAAAAAAAACTCACAAGTGTCATGTTAAACATTGTTAGACATCACAAATGAATATAATGCCTCATTTTTTCAAATACCACATTTATTTGAAAACCCACAAGTTCAAATGTAATTTTATTTCTCATGGGTTTTGCTTAAAACCCATAAAATTACAAAACCAATCGTATAATTAAACATAAATTAAGAGTAGATAATGTTTATGAAACCATCACAGGAAATTATAAAAAACCGTTAGATATATTCTTTAATCAGAACAATAAAATCTCCATAAAAGTGATTAAATTCACCAACAATAATTACTTATTAATGTGAGCTGCCAAAATGAGAAAATATTTCCATGGTAATACTCATTAACAACTAACATTTATTCTCTACACAAACTCAAATATTTGCAGATATATCCATAATGACTAATTATAATTGTATTGCCAATCACAATTTGCAAAGACAATAAACTTTTATTATAACAAATACATATGCAATTAAAGAAAATACTTTTGCATTCTCACTCCAAACCTCATCAAGCCCTTGACGTAGCCAACAATAATCTCACGATCACCAAGACTTAATTTCCAGAACCAAAACTCAACTTTGGTTCCTTACGGGTATATATTAAACCAATTTAATTTAATTCATTTATCCACAAATTAAAACCAATAAATTATAGTGATACTGTGAGATCACACCACCAAAATGATCATACAATTGTTCCGTTAAATAGTTACGGATAATTAATAGCCAATAACAAGTCCAGTGTAATAGTAATTATTATTTTACTTCTATGATAGACTACCAGGAAGTAATTGTCTCTTCCACTATTTCACGCAATATATGACTGTCATATTATAGCAAGATTTGCAACACAATATCCAAAATATTATATTATTGCTAAACTGCATTAAAAACCTGGATAGAACCAAGATTAAATATGAATCCCACACATACAATGCCACATGAAAATAGCAAATTAATGCATTTAATATTAAAACTAAAACTCAAGGGATATTACTGTTGACATACTAAAAAAATGATGTTTTAAGAGTAGGGAACATTTATAGTAAGGAAGGTAATAAAACTAATTTAATGTACCCATTAACCAGGCACAATAAACTTCCCCAGCGGTAATGCAACATAATAATTCTAATTAAAACATTTGATAAAAAACATTTTCTTCGCATGATAATCATTATCTTCCATCTATTAACATATCCTCATTGAGATAATAGGAGAACTAATAGGAGATTGACGAAATTCAAGGAGAGATAATAAGAGATTTAGTAACTACCATATTTATCAGAATTAATATATTCATTAACTAAAATAATAAAGCTTTCAAGTTTCAACGGAAATAAATTCACCACCGTCCAGAAAATAAAAAATTCACATAAAATAATCAAATAATACTCCTCCGATATACATAAAATTCACCAATGGGTATAAACTATGAAATAAAACTATAATCATATATTTAACAAACAACAGTGACCAACATAGAAAATTGCGGTAACACAGTTTTTAACAGCCAATTTGTTGAAAACATGACAATATCTCATTTAGATAAGAAATTGCAGATGATGCTCTTAACTTATTCCAAATTGTTTTTTCCCAATCGGATTATTTAGATGGCAACTCATAAATAATTTTCTCAAGAAATCAAATAAGAGAATGTAAAGATTGGAATAATAACTTATCTCATTTTCTTTGTAATCAACCAAATGAGTAGGCGAACGCCTATCACGATGCGCTCCTAGGACCAGCAGGCAATATCTCCTAAGATTGTTGGCCTCAGCATCATACAACGTACAAATTGTTGGTGACAGCACCTAGAGAAACAGAACAGAAATATAGTTCAAGTTGCGCCAATGGGCACTGTCCTTATGAGATATTCCGCAACCCCCTGGTAGATTAGGAAGCGGCACTCCCAAGGACAAAATGAACCTCTCCTGCAGAAAGATATTAGTGTAACTCAAAAGAAGAGAGAGAGAGAAGAGGAGCTCGGGGACCTCCGTCTCACTAGACCTCGGTGCTCTCAAATCGGTTCCCTTGAACTGTCTCTGTACATTGCCTTGTATAGGCAGAAATTATATGACCGTTGAGGAGCAATAATGACCATTTATGACAGTTTAATGACAATTAAAATGACAGTTACAAAACAAATATTAATAACAAGTTAATATAATAAACCTTTTAAATGTCATTAAAACTGGTCAATTAAAAATCCAACCACTAGTGCAAAAAGTTAATTTGACATCAATTAAAATTGCATTTTCACCACATCATATAAGGTGTAGCGGAGTTAGCTATAGCGAAAAATAGATATTACGATGTCACGTGTTTAAGATATGAGGCCGTAAATGAATATATTACAGAGTCAGTTGCTCAAGATATGATGACGTAAATGAATATATTATGGCATCGCATTATAACTAAACTGATGTCGTAATAGACTATTATGGCATCTTGCATATTCTCAATCAACTCTGTAATAGAGATGTAATTTGGGTGTTTATAGTGCATTTTCTTATCTAAACTGATGCCATAATTACCAATTACGGCGTCAGTTTATTAGTTGTGGTCATAACTGATACTGTAATTGTAATATAAATTTTTTTAAAAAAATAAAGAGCTAAATTTATATATATTAACTCCTCTTTCGAGAACTTGCTATCATATAGAGCCAATGTACAACAATGCAATGTTAACAAAAAAATGTACAACAATGTGAGTCTTGCAACCAATGTATAACATAAATAAATGGTCAAAACAAAAGTGTGTATCTAATATTTTTAAATTACAAAAGAGAACCATCTACAACTTATCATTATACTCTAATTTTGTTAAATGTAGAAAGTATTCAAACCAAATATCGCATATCTCTCTTATTTGTGCTTTAGAATAAGACTCCAAACTTCGAAAATGCTGCAAATTCAAAAAATCTTCAGGTAAGCAATATTATGAGAAAAACTAAAGTCTAAACTAAAATTATGACATATATATATTATTACCTTGTTAAATAAGTTAGTGATGCCCTCAGTGATGATTTCATACATATATCGTATCACATAATATACACACTCAAAACTTTTGAGTTGTCTATGGCACTTGAATGTATATAAATAAGAACAATTAAATTCAATAAACCAGTAATATAATCCATTTATCCATTGTTTAAATTTAAAGTATTTACCTTCAAAAGGACCCAATTGACATCACTTTGACCATTCTTTCCCACCAACATAGAATGCATCTTCAAAGATCTATTATTAAAGAATTGTAAGAAAATGATATATTCAAATATTATAGAATAGAGTTTTATAAAAAAACTTGCGTTTTAAACACCCACTTCGTATCTTCACTCATTGCCCATTATAAAGAACATAACAAATATATAGTACGTTCACGTGGGCAAATAACAACGAGCCTCAAATGATTACTACAATATGAATTCATATTAATATTATGTCATTAAGAAAGTTTTTACTTAAGTGATAGATGAATTAGAAATAAATATCTTTCTATAAATGGTGCAAACCAACACTTTTTATTCCCTTCTTTAATTGTCCTTCCAATATATGACGTTCTCTCACTTACATTATTGTTTCCAAACGATTGAATAGAATGTGACCACAAAAATCCATAATTATTAATCTTACCCAATTCTTTGCAGAGATTGTGGAGATACCTATGAAAATGGGAAATAAGTTAGTGAAGAAATAAAAAAACGTAAATGTTAAATTCAAAAATAAAAGTGCATACTTAAGAAAAAATTGAATAATTGATATGTTCAACCAATCAAAAGAAATAAGGTCAAGAACGTCCCGCTTGATGATCCTTAATTCAAAAGGGTGCCCTGTAATCTACTTACTCACATTCAATCCAATGAAGTCATCCATATTGACAACAAATAAAGCCAATCGTCTCAAGCCATTTTGCTTTGGTTTGGCACTATGTCCAATTGCTTGTTGAGAATTTGAATGGAAAGAATCCTATGATTGTTGTAGTTCCTAATTAATTAACCCATTCAAACACTTAACACAATGACAATAGAACAATCCATTATTATTAGAGTCATTGTTTTTTACAAATTCTAAAAATTGATCCACACCACGCTTATATTCATCACTCGTTCTTAAAGTGTCAATTCAACTATGATCCATAATTACCTAATTGAAACACATGCAGTATGCAGCTTAATCAAACAAATTCTAGCAAATCTCAATGATATTTCACATCAATATTAAAATGAAGAGTAATGTGTATAACTTCATACAAACTTTATAACTTTCAAACCAACTACAATCCATACATTAACAAGTAGTAATATAGAGAAGCTGCGAAGCTAGCAGGGTAGTGGGTTTTTGTTGAAGGCATTAGGGCATGAGTATAAAGACTAAGTTGCTATAATTAAACTAATATGCTTACAAACAGAATTTTATAAAGACTAAGATGTAATAATTCAACTAAAGTCATCCAACAAACAAAGACTATATATTAGCAGCATAAAGACTACATAGTTTAAGCTCAAATATTGACAAATAAGAAATTGAAGCATAACAACAAAGAGAATAGAAGAAATAATCCTCCTATTTAAATTTTTGAACCTGACAGAAATCAAATACTGTTGAGGAGTGATCGATTAGAATATAAGAAACTAATAAATCTATAGTTTCAATAATTTATATATGATCCAAAAGGAAGTTATCAGAAAGGAAAATATTAATGCATCTAAGATCACATTATTTGCATTTATTTACACCATTTGTTAATATTTTACATTACATTAAATCTGTTATGAGTTTTTTCACATTTTCTCTACGGCCATTTTTTTAATATAAGAGAAAACAAATAAAGAGGTTAATTAGTAGACTCAATGTAGCTTGATTTGATGAGTTTTTTCACATTTGCTCTACTGCCATTTTTTTAATATAAGAGAAAACAAATAAAGAGGTTAATTAGTAGATTCGACATAGCTTGATTTGATGCAAGGCATAGATGGACTTTCGGAGCATAGAAAGAGTACTTCATCTAAAATATAAGCTATAAAAGCTTTTTAAGAAAAAACTTAACCGTATAGCTTAGGATTTCAACGCTTCCAATGCAAACTCTGAACCAGTTTAACTTTTGCAACCCATAAACTTGACGATGGTGATAAAGTGTTTGAGGCGCAATACAAATGGTGAAATTGAGAATGAAATAGAAACAATTATCACCAGGGAAGGAAGGAAGAATGACTTGTTGAGCTTATAGGGAAGACATGGGAAAAGAAGAAAATTTGAGAGCCAAGAGCTTAACGGTAGTGCGGGAGAGGGAAAAAAAGATGGGTGTTGAGTTTGGGGGTGGATCGAGGAAGACGGGGGTAGGACTGAGTAGTGCGTGGGAAATTAGATTTAGTTTAATGATAAAAATATTAAAAATTTAATAATCTTTTAAAAAATATACACAATGACGCTAAAAGATCATAATCTATAAAAAAATTAATAGATAGATATTAGGTTCCATGATCTTTTCAAAATATAATATATAAAGTATCATTTAACAATATATAACCTTTTGGCCAAAAGATCATAAGCTTTTAAAAAACAATCTATAAAAAAAAAAAAGCACGTTGATATTGTTTAGCCTATAGAACTACCATTGTTAATTTTTTTTTTTAAATATATGCCCTCGTTAAGTAAGGTTGATTTATTCAAAACACTATCACTATATATTTAAAAAAAGATAAAAATATAGGAGATTGTGTTTTATCAGCAAAAGGTCGCCTTAGTTTAATTTTTAAAACAAATATAAATGTTGTAGCATTTATTTAAACCTAAAGCTATCTAATTGATTTTTTTAAAGATTAACAATATTTGGGGATATTGTATAAAAGAGCTTTAAATGTCACAATTTAGTTTTTTTAAAAGATCAAAATATAATTTATAAAGAAGAGGCAACATTTCTTTTATCAAAGGCTACTATAAGATAATATAAAAACATACGAGGTTGCGTTTTATTAGCAAAAGGCTACCCATAAATGTCGTAGCATTTCTTTAACCTGGTGCTACCTAATCGATTTCTTAAAAAATCAACAATATTTAGGAAAATCTGATAAAAGAGCTTTAAATTTTATAATTTAATTTTTTAAAATATTCAAAATATAATTTATACATAAGAGGCATCATTTATTTTATTAAAGGCTACTATAAGAAAAACATACATATACATAAGAGGTTTCATTTTATTAGCAAAAGGCTACCTATAAATAAGAGGTTTCTTTAAACCTAATGCTACGTAATTGATTTTTTTAAAAAAAACTTAACAATAGTAAAGCGGCAGCATTTAGTGTTTTAAATGCTACAACTTAGTTTTAAAAAAATCAAAGTATATTTTATAAATAAGAGGGAACATTTGTTTTATTAAAGGTTACTGCATGTATGCTACTAAACTCACATTTTGTAGTAGTGGACAGAGTGGGAATTAACGCCATATTTTCTTTTAAAAAATAAATAGTTAACATATTTCTAAGACTTTCTTAGCACCATGTAAGTTATATATTAAGGCCTTGGGTTCCTATACGACCTAATGCTATAAGTCAGTTTGGTAAATAAATTATAAATTATGGGTCAAGTTTCACCCTAAATTGATCATCCAATTTTTTTTTTTTTTTTATAATTAACTATGTTTAGTTCAGTAGTTAAAAAAAATTCACTAATCTCTGCCAAATGGACCTGAGTTATAAATGACCCATTTAAAAAAAGTCAATTATAATATAACTATAATATAATTATATTGTGAAAAAATTATTTTTAAAAATTTATTTATAGTATTTAATTACAATTATGATATATTATATTTAAAATTTATTTATTTCACAATTAAATTCCAAAACTTTATATTAATTATGGCTTCTAGTGCTTACTAAACTGATTCCATAGGCGTTAGTTACACTTAAAACATAAGCGAATTTATGGCACATGAATTATCACTTCTGTTCTTCAAGTAATTGATGCCATATTGTACATTTACGGCAATAGAAGTGAAATTGTGTCACTTAAATTATCACTTTTGTTCTTCAAGTAACTGATGCAAAATCATGTAGTTAAATTAACTTTTTGCAATAGTGAATGGTTATCTCCAACGGTCAGTTCAAAGACTTATCTTATCAGTCTTTTTACTAACTCAAACTCATACTTGATTGTATACTAAGATGTTCCCAATCTTGAGTTATATAAAACTTCTTCCTTTGACACATTTACACACAATATTTACAACAAAATATCATAGTATTAGCATGTTTGGTTGAGTTTTTGAAAAATTTATAAGTGTTTATACATATAAATTAAGACAATATTCCTTTCACATACTTACCCCATATTCTATAAATAATAATTAAAAAACTATTTTTAAACATTCCAATCTTTATTCCTTCCAATCCAACATAATTACTCCGGACTGGGTTCACTAGTTGGTTAAAAACTAAAAAAAAAACAAAAATTATAATAATAATAAGTCAGCGGCTCATCTTTGTTAATCAGTTGATCTTGTATTTCTGTAGCCTGATGCTCATTTTTATCGCGCGAACTCAAACGAATAATAAAGTCTGGATAAACGCCTGGCTTTGACGACAACGATCAGCGGGTTCAACAATCGAGATTCATAGGGGCTGAAGAGATTTTGGCAACGAAGCAACCAGTGAACTGGGAATTTCACCAAAGAAAACAGATATTCCTTCCCCATTAATTTTTCATTCGATTCGTGGCCTCCAGTCTCTTTTCTCACAAAAAAAATAAGGACTCTGTCGGAATAATGACTGAGGACAACACAGTTAGGGCTTCTTCTCCGAACGAAGCCTCTCAATCAAGGCAGAGGTACCCACCGATTCTAGATGCATCCCTCTTTATCAAAATGTTTTTTTTTATTTCCAATAATAAAAATTGAAGCTCCGAGTTTCAGTCTTATTGCTTTTTTTTTTTTTTTTGGGAAGGGGTTGGTTCTGTGTTCTTCCGATGTGCCTTTCTCCAATGTTGATGTTATTAGTTAATGGCTGTTCCCTCTAATCGTTAACGATAATATATGAATGTTCTCCCGCTTGAGATTTAGCATGGTATCTGCATCTGCTTCAGATTTATGCACTGCATTTTGTGAGTGTTTGAGGGTTTATTTTTTCCCCTTTGAATATCTTTAATCTCTATCTTGTGTGCAGGAAGAAGAGAAAGTGGGATCAACCTGCTGAAACGTTGGTAACAGCTGGTATAACGGTCCCTGGTGTGCTCTCCTTGGGCAATGGGGTACCTCTGAATGGAGTGGCATTTCCAGGTGCACCTTCAGTTGCCGGCGCTCCTTTAATAAATCCGCTGCTAGCTAGCTGTGCAACTGTGCCTCAGGTATTGCAGGCACCTTCAGTTCAGCTTCAAGCTGTTGCAGCGGTCCAAAAAATAAATCAAGTGAGAACTTATTCTGATAACATTTATGATGTTTGCAAATGTCCTTCATTTATCAAACTTCCTGTATCATCCTTATATCCTGTGGGGAAGGGAATGTGGCTTTTACCGTACAGGCTCCCTGGATTCATCCTTGGGTAACGGTTGTTAGAATAGCCCACTATCATGCATGTTCCTCTAAGTAATGTTCTTAGTGCTTGTTATGGAATGAGCAATAGCCTTCCAATGTACCGTGTGGTGGCTCAACAAACACCTTATTATGCACTTCAGAGCAGATCAACTAAGTACATATCGGTTATAAATATGACGAACCATGTGGTATTCTTATACTTTTGTAAACCTTGTTCTGTTGCTTTCTAGGGAACATGGCACAGCAAACTTCTATGCAACTAATATGGTGGTTTGAGGATTTTTTTCTTTCCACTCCCCTTTGACAGATTATATGGCAATCTTCTTCCCTTGCTGCATTTCCTTGTATTTGGATTGATTTGTAAAAATATATTATATGGAAACAACTGTAATTAGAAAATTATATAGAATCCACTATTATGGGAAATCCCATGAATTACTATCTTTGGATAAAACGAAGCCTTTTGTTGGAAGGTTAACATTCCTTTTAGTATGTTTTTGCACTTTTCAAGTTTTGTAGCCCTTTAATTTCTGAGGTCTTTGGGATTGATTTTTTTATGTTCTGTTTTAATTTACCACTTGAATGATTAAAAGTGCAACATTGCAGTATCGTAGCTTTGAAGGTAGGAATAGGAATTGGCCTTGTTGGATACTGCACATTGTAGTGGTGACATGCTTTGTTTTCTAAGAAAATTCCATAGAAGTTTAATTTATGCTGAAATTCCATTAAAATTTAGATTATGCTGTCTTCAAATGCACCTTTTGGTGTCTTGTCTTTAGTTGTGTGGTCTACTATGTAGTGGATGATTTGAGTCCATAAACCCTTTACAATACTTGGAGAATTTTCTTTGTAAATACCTTTTATAGTGCCCCTAGGAATGTAATATTTAAAGGTATATAGATGGGGTGGATTCAATGACTGAATTTATTTATTCTGTGTAAGTATGCTTTTACCAATAGGATTTCTGAGAGTTAACTTTTACTCCATATTGTGTGTTTGAGAGTGTCATTTACAAATTAGTCTTTTATGCCACTCGTTAGTTTTTTTCAATCTAATTATTGCATAAGTTTAGTTGTTTCAGTGCTACATGTCTAATTCACGAATATTCATTAATGTAACATTGCAGATATTTGCACTTTGCTGCTTAATTTCTGACATATTTCTTTCTTTCGTTTATGTTTTTTTGTTTAACATTTTAATATGTTTTAAATTTAAATTCTTTATCTTGATTGTGGGATGAATTTATGTAGCAAAAGATACAAGATGAACTAATAATAGCTCGAGAAATTGTCATAAATGATGCGGAGTCTTCTATTCGTTACAAGCTGACAAAACGCCAGACACAAGAGGAGGTGACTAGGATACAACCAGTTCCACATCCTCTTAACTGGAAGCCTTATTTACTTTTATTCCTAATGATTAGTTTCCTTCATAATGCAGATTCAGAAGTGCACTGGTGCTGTTGTCATAACTAGGTTTGTGGGTCATTCCAGGCAGTCACGAAGTCCATGTTAGCATTTTCTATATCCATGCATGTAATTTATCTTCTGAATTTCTTTTACAGGGGCAAGTATCGGCCTCCTAATGCGCCACTTGATGGAGAGAAGCCGTTGTATCTTCACATCTCTGCTGGAGCTCATGTAAATGCTACACCTTGTTTCTATATTGACATGGTTTAAAATTATATTTATCTTATTTGCTGATCTAAAAGTTTGAGGTCAACGTATAGTGTTTCATTTCCTAGTGCATTCACAGATTCGTGCCGAATAATTTACTGGCTTTGAGTGGTTAAAAGAAGAATCAAATCTAAGTAAAGTACTGGATTTTTTCATGTGAAAGATATTAAATTTGAATAGGAGCGGTACACAGGAATTAAATTCATAATTCAGTTTGGTTTTGGTGGCATCAAATTAAAATTACAGTTAAAAGAGACAGCTGAACGAATTTTGGCTGTTGATCGAGCGGCTGCCATGGTTGAAGAAATGCTAAGGCAGGGTCAATGTTCACCGCCAATTTCTACCACAACAAATCCTGCCTTGGTTAATGGAGTGAAGGTACATACATTTATCATTGCTAGCTCTTTTATGGCATGGCAACAGGAGGTTTTGACCGGTGTCACTTACTGAATTTGGGTAATCAGGTGTTGAGCACTTGTGTGTTTTTGGGCTTTGATGCTGATCCATCATTGAACATTGTTGCTTGTATTCGCGGACCAAATGTGAGTGCTTCCCTAATTTACTTGTCTAGTCACCCATAGCAGTGAAGTCTGCGCAGGGCCATATGTGAATTTGTTGCTATTAAAGGGCGGCACAATGCACACATTTTTTGTTGTTGTTGTTTGTTACAAAATTGATATTCTGTATAGAAAGGAAGAGAGAAAGAGAGGGAAAGAGCCAGAAATAGAGGGATTCAAGAGAGAAGAAGACAGAGGAATTGAGAGAGAAGAACTGAGAGATAGAGACAAAGAGAATTCAAAGTAACACTATTATTCCATCATGACAAATCTGATTTACATTAGGGATTAGGCCCTTATTTATAGACTAGAGTGACTTAATGACCAAGCTAATCCTAAACTAACTAACTAACTTTCTAATGGCCAATTCCCTAACAAACTCTAACTAACTTTTACATTTTATTATCTTTACATATCATTGTTGTTGTTGTTGTTTTTAATTAGTAGAAGTATCTCTTGCTGTTCTGTCAGCAGGGTTTTGGTTTTCTTCTCATGTTCTTTGGTCATAGCGTCATTTGCTGTATGTGTTTTAATACATTTAATAATAGTACATTACTTTGATTTAGTACCAATTTCCTTGTTCTGCATTTATTTGATGGAGTAAAAAATACTTATGGATGAGTTGGGTTCCATGTGGATTCATCAAAGAGCAATCACTTTTTATGTTGAAAGTTGTAAAATTGGCAAGCTAGAAGTGGTTAGGAAAAAAATGGTGGGAGGATGGGTGAGGGAGAGTGAAGATTGTTGTTGCAATGTGTGCTGAAAGATGGCTTTAATATGTTGTTTAGGCACTGGTTATAGTCTTTTGGATCGCCAGATAGATGGCAAACAGTTGAACTGTTAATTTTATCTAGACCTTTATCATATTGGAATGAAGCCTTGCGATTATTTTATTTCAATTTTTTTTAATGAAAACTTTTGCAAATCAATCTGCATACATCATTGTCGTTAGAATTGATATGAACAAGAGGCACTTATGGAATAAATAAATAAGTAGAGGCTAAATACTTGCACTTGGAAAAATAAAAACGGTTCTTATTCTGATTAATAGCTTTATATAACATTATTATGAAGCCTGCATACATCTTTATGTGTTTCATTGTTTTTATAGTTTTGCATTTAAACTGTTCATGATTAATATAAGATAATCTAATGTTTCAAGCTGTCTCTGACATCTCCATTCAATTGGGAGAAATTTTTTGGTGTTGGTGGTGGTTTGGTTTTGAATCTGCAGGACCAGTATATAAATCACATTATGAATGAAACAGGAGCGACTGTTGTACTTAGAGGACGTGGTTCAGGAAACCTTGAAGGGCCAAACGGAGAAGGTATTTTCTGGATTGATGCAATCTTAACCTCTTGAAAGGATGTTTACAGAATAACATTTTTCTGGTATAAACTATCTGGTTTCCAATTTGATTGTCTTCTTGCAGACGGGCAGCAACCCCTGCATCTATACTTGTCAAGCAATAATGCAAAAGGTTTTGATGATGCCAAGCGTCTGGCTGAAAATCTATTGGATACAATCAGTGTAGAATGTGGTGCTTCCAGGTATTCAAGTTATTATTATATCAGGTTGTATGATGTTCAAGTCATATTTGAATTTCCCCTTTGGTACTGTAATTTTCCAAGAAATCTAACTGTTTTTTGGTGTATGATGTTTTTGTAACTCCAACATGACAAGAATTTTTCATACTATTGCCATCCTTTGTAGATCAGGACTGAATTTTGGAGTTTTGTTTAGGTATCAACCAGAGAAAGGGAGCTAGAGTGTCTTTTTCATGCTCATCCTAAAAACATGGGAGTTTCGTTTAGATATGTGATTTCATTTCATTTTATGTTAGGCCAGGATGATGTCAAAGTGGCAAAGGTTTACAGCTGTTTCTTAGCCAGATCTTGGTTTGTGTCGTTTTCCAGTTTTATTCCATGCCAATTTATTCAAGATGGTCTTCAAGTTTGATAGGGTAGCACATAGGTGGTGCAGAAGTTTAACCTTCTCTGTGTACATGCAATTCTTTGTGTGGAAGTGAACTTTGTTTTGTTCTTATGTTGTTCTCTTTTATTGGCACCATGACGTAAAATTTACCTTAATCTGATTTTGTGTTAGTATTAGTAAATAACTAAATTGTTTAACTGTCATAGGGTTTCATCATGTAAGGTTTATAGTGCTGTTCCACCTCCACAACAGGTATATAGTTCTGTTCCACCTCCCCAGCAGGTTTTTGGTGCCACTCCATTGGCCCAGCAGATTCCTCCCATCATTTCATCCGCGCAGCAAGTTTATAGTGCTGTCCCACCCCCACAGCAGTTGTTGACCAGTGTTCAGAGTTCAGGGTCTGAAGTACAGGCAAGTGTAGGTCTTGCTGCTAGCTTGTTGTCATCATCAGCTGTGGTCTCTTCAGCAGCTCCTCCAACTTCCTTAAATGGAGTGCCTGGTATCACCACTACCCCTCCTTTGGGAACTGCTCCACAACTTGCAGGGTTTTTTAGCTCTGGGCTGCCTCAAGCAAGTGTCGTTGGTTATGCTCCCCCTTTAGTATCTGGTGGCACTAGTTATATTGGATATGGTGGAATATATCCTCAAGCAACTCCTCTGCAACAAGTTGCTCTTGCCCTTAGACACTCACCTCCTGTTGCTTCAACAGTTGCTCCTACAACATCAGCATCTGGAGGAGAATCCAAGTCAAGTACAAGCTCTGATCCTGAAAAGGAGAAACGGCCACCTCAGAGACGGAAGTTTCAAGAATTACCTGTTGATTCAAAGGGCCCTTCAAAACTTGATCAGGTCACTGCATTTTCATTTCTGATTCCTCATTTTAAAAATACTTCATGGTGTATAGAATCTGGGGAAACATCATTTCATCTTACCTATTGTAATTTCTGATATGCTTTTAAACTAATAACTTAGTTTGGTTCATGGGGGAAGTCAGTGTGGGGTTTACGAGAAATGGTTAAATTGGATCTGGAGAATTTGTCCTAAGTGAACAGAAAATATGTGGAGAAATTGAGTATGTACGAAGTCATCACAGTGAGAGTGCCCTCCAGTCACTATTGAATATCTGTCAAAGAAATTCTTTAGGACTTCCAAATGAAGAACACTAGTAAAGCTAAATGCTATAACGAGACAAAGGAAAGAAAATCAATTCCTCCCCATTAAATTAGAAGATAGAAATTGGTTTTGAAGAATCTCAAGTTCTGCTACAACTGAATACAATATTCTATTGCCAACACACGTTACCAGGGAATTTTCCATGTTCTCTTTGAGAAGTGTCTATATTGAGTTGTCACTAACTGCTGCAATAATCCTGAACAGACTCGCTTTTCCTTAAATGATTCAGATGATGTAGGCAGGAGTAATGTTTCTTCTCTAGGCATCTTATTATTGAAAACTCTATCAGGCTATTCATAGATCATTTTAAGTTAATTGAAGTGATTCTATTTTTCTGGTTTTTTAAACAAAAGGATCAAAACTATAAGATGATATTGTCCAACAGGTTAGAAAATATTGAATTTCAAATGCTTCTGAATTTTAAAGTTAATGGTGTCTTGAGAGGTTGGTTTGATCGTAAATCATCTCTTTCCATTGTAGCGGCAATCATCTTTACTCTTTGTTTTGTTGTTCTGATATGTTCACTCCCACCCTCCCTTCTGACTGCACCATGTGGGGTGGTTCTTTATTGCCCCAAATACTTAAATAATATGTGCGTTTTGTCCATCCACTTGAGCGTGAATGGATGAAGTTGTCATTTGACAAAAATTATAGTAAATTTTTTCTCTTAATTTTTCTTTCTTCTATGAAGGGGAGAAAATTGAAAAGATATATTTTTATTCTCTTTGAATGCCCCCTTTTTTCTAGCTCTTCTGATCTGTACATATTACCCTGTGCTGACTCTCAGTGCTTAATATTCCAGGTATTTTCTCTGACCTTCTATGAAGCTAATAGGCTGACACTGGACCTGTCTGTTGGGCCTATGGCTTGTATGTTTGACAGGGTTTTCGTTTTGGTGGCACTAGGAGGGTGCTTATGGATTTGCTGCTTTTGTCATTGCCAATCCAGGATGTTATGGTTTTGGGTCTTGCTTTTTATCCTTTTGCAACTACGCTTGTGTCTGGCTTTTTGCTTGTGAATGTTTGCTGGTCCACTTTGGGCAACCCTAAGTAAGGATACTGCAATATGGATTGTCAATTTCCTGAAAGGGCTATAAGCACCTAATTGATGCAATCTCTTATAGGATTAGAGACAATTAAGAGGTGGGAGAAAAAAAATAAAAGCTGACGATTAGATATCCCCATAGAAAGAAAATTAACTATACTTAAGCAAAGAGCACCTGAAGTTTTAGTTAAGTACCTATTTTCACATGGCAAGGCTCTACTTGATGGTATATCAACTTGGAACTTTGGTGAATTCTATTCAGTAATTGATGTAATTAGCAGACGCCACTGGTTTTTTTGATGCAAAGGCAGATATTGTTTGTGCCCCCACCCCGGGAAAAAAGGTTATCATGGTCATTGAAATGATACTAGACTATGCTAGAATGGTGTGCTTCTGACAGCTCTACAGCTCACCTGTTTATCGAAATTCAAACTGTGTATTTTGTCTTCACTTTTATCCGGTGCAGTTGAGTCTTGATTGACCCAACTTGTTTGGTATTCTGAAAAAAATTGCAAATTGTTACTATACCTTATTCAGAAGTTGTTTTTGGTTTTCCTGTTCCCCTTTTAATTCACTGTAGAGATTGGAACCTTTGAAGGCTTGTGAACAGTCTGAAGATCTGGTTTTGAGGAATGTATCAACGATGCCGCCTCCAAAGAAATTGATCAAGCGGTTGTCTAATGGAATGCCACCATCCCCCCCAAGAGCCATGCCTCCTCCACCACCTCCGCCTAAATTTTCTGCTTCACCCCAAGTTAAAGAGTCCATAAAGAGCAAGGTTTCGAATAAGACAAAATCTGATGCTGTTCCTGGTGAGATTTATATGCCTTCTATCTATCTTCAGATTGAATTTCTTATTTGTTTGAAGACCTTTAGTGTTTCCTTTATGTGCATTCTTTTGTTGGTCGGATTTAGAGTACTCTTTTATAGGTAGCATCCATTTGTATCAGATACTTTGATCAAGCTGATGGAATATGGAGAGGATGATGATGACCTAGATGATTCCAGCGAGGAATCAATTGGCCGCAGCACCCCTACAAGTGAGGCTCAAAAGCCTTTTTGGGCTTTATGAGCCATAATGATGGCAACAATTTGTAAATAAATAGCTGTTTGTATTTTATATTCGTGCCATTGTGCGTGTGGATGCATGCTGATAGCTGATTATGGGTTGACTCTCCCAGAGAGAGTGAATGTGGAAGTCAGAAAGTATGATTTCCTTTGAAGTAGGTAGCGGCTTACTGAGTAGTATCTGAACCATAAGGCCATGGTTGAACTTTCTGGTACTGTCTCTTTTGGAGGAATAGTGGAGTATACATGTACATTGGCAGTCTCGTTTTTAGTTGTTGCTTTTAATTTTTGGTCATTTTAAGGGCTTGAACACAGGTTTATTACGTCATCCCTTTTCATAACCGACACTTTAATGATATGTAGTAGGAGCCAGAAATAGATTCTACATTTTAAATTTTATTACATGATTCTTGATTAAGCCGATTGGATGGTGCAAATTGATTTATATTTACTCGGATTGAGCCCCCACTTGGGGTCCTAAGGGCTAGCCTTAGCTGTCATGTATTTAGCTCCACGTGGTATTTATTTCTTAGGCAGTAGGCGCTAAGACAAGCTAAATCCATTCTGTGCTTGTCATTAAAATGTTGCCGTGATGGTTAACCGTTATGCTAAATCAGTGAATCTAGCTATAGTCAACATGCGCTGTGGCCTGGGAACATATGTTAAGAGTGCTACATCTTCGTTGTGCACAGTTGCGAATCGGCATAGATTGGCACCGTATGAAAGAAAAACATGAATTGACTTGCTAGGTCATGCCCCGGAAGGAGGTGGCAAAATATTCAGGACTAGCATTTGAATGGTTGTTCATATTGTAAGCATTGCTAGTGTCACAAGATGATTTGACAGGATTTCAAGCAAAGCTTCATAAATCTTACAGAAAATTACTATAACATGCTTTACTAGCATTTGGTGCGTGCAACTGTAATAAGCTTCAATATAAATTGAACCAAATGAACCTCGGTCCTTAAAACCTAAACTTTATGGTAAAATACATTGCCTGCAATTCAAAATTAAAACAAATGACTTAACAATAAATAACAACTTATTAGCCAATTCACTGAAGATGCCTCCAATTCAACAAGTTTATACTTGCAGCAGAATGTTTAGATCGAGTTGCGGCTTCATTAGCTTTGTTATATCATCAAGTCCAACAAAACAAGAATTCAAAGTTCATTCATATTCATGCTCCAGTTATAAGAGACGATATTTAAGCTTGAACGGAGAAAATAAGCTCGACTAAAAGAAAGGAGAGGAAATCGTTCGAACAGTTGTTACAATTCACCCCTAGCGCCCCCCACCCCATAACAAAAATCTTTATTTTGTATTAAATTGCTGACCGGAGAAAGTTGTCAACTTTCAAGCCAGACAACATAGTTCATGTAAGCTCCGTCCGGAGAAGTAAAACACAACCAAACAAAGATGATTTGCGGTGTCAAATAATCTCCAATGTCACGTACTGTTACTACCGGTTCTCTCTCAAGTTGTCTTCATCATTGTTTTCTTTCAAATCATCTTCATCGTCTAAGCCAGTTCCTTCATTTTGGTTGCCACCGAATTGGCCAACATCATCTCCCATACTTGAATCCCCTCTTGGTTCAAAGCCAAGGTCTCCTCCACCCGAGTTTTGACTGAATTGATAGTTACTACCCCCAGCACCATCAGGAGCACCATAATTCTCACTGCTCCCAAAACCATCACCACCGCTTCCATAACTTGGACTCCTAAAGTTATCACCACCTCCATAGTTACTTCTACCATAGCCCCCACCATAACCGCCACCACCATAACCGCCACCACCACCACCACCACCGAAGCCTGGACGTGCCCTATCCATTGCATAGTTTACCCGTATCCTCCGACCATGAAGATCCTACATTGCAATGTATTTAACGATGCAACAAGAATTGTAAGCAAGTTAAAACACAATTGAGGAAAACATGCTATCTTGCGAGCCTCAAGTTTGATTCAGAGTAGCTTATATACGAAAATACACTACATTCCATGTATCAGAACTTGCTTGCTCCAGCACATATATAAGGTGTTTTACAATTTTACCTTTGACAAGATCTATCTAAGAATTGTCAATAGATGCTTCTTTAAATCATCCTCATTGACGAATGAGCGTCCAAAACCATGCTAGCCATGTGAAGAACTTTTAGGTGTGTCAATTTATGAGTTTAGCCATACCAACCAAAAAAACGAAAAGAAAATGGATAATACCTGACCATCCATTGCCTGAATAGCAGCAGATGCCTCCTCACTTGATGCAAAAGTTATAAACCCAAAACCTCTGGACCTTCCAGTCTCACGATCCAAAATAATCCTTGCTGGAAAATTTTCAAAACAAAACCAACTCAAGTGATACAAATGTAATAACTAATGACCGCAACATGAAACATGCATGGTAGAAGAACAAATAGACGCCTTTCTTATTCTGCTATGCACTTGTATCAACAATTCAACATTTTCAGTGTAGACCTTCCAGTTCAATACAGTTCAAACAATCAAATCAATCTTTGATGATTAACAACGGAGTTGTAAACTAATCCTATAACAGAGGAACACAAAAGGCAGTAAAGTACATCCAAAAAAGATACATTAAAAAACATCCATTGGCTCATGCCTACAATAATAAATATGTAGCCTCTACTCTTGATAAAAATCTCAGTTACTTACAAAAAAAAGTAGCTAATTGTCACATCATTTAAGTACAGTCTGTACAGAGCAATAGTGCAAAACCAAGAGATACGGTGAATAAAAAAAGAAAAGTTGGGTACCATCAATTATCTCTCCATAGCGAGCAAAGGCTTCTCTCAGACTCATATCGTCTGTGCTAAATGAAACACCTGCAAAGGAGTTGAAAACTTGTTAACATGCTCCATTTGCATAAGAATTAGCAGAATAAAACTATATACCTCCAATAAAAAGCTTTGCAGATGACATGGACCTGATTGCCTGGAAAATTGATGGAGTATATGCAGAAAATTCTGGGCTAATGCATTTGACCGCAGAATGCTTGAGAAGCTTTCCAATCTTGTTGATGAATGCCATTGCTCAGTCCTGAAAATTCGAAAGTGCAAAAAGTTAAAACATTGAACTTTAAGGTAAAATAATCATTGTAACTAAAGTAGAGAAAACGCCTTTCACAATTTTGACAAGTAAAAACTAAGAAAATACTAAAGAGATCTGAAGCCATATCATGATAGGTCAGATCAGGCCATTAAAATCTCATAGTACGTCAGCTATATCATTGCATGACAAATAGAATGCGATATAATATAGGCCCCAAGCATGTGAAAAGTTAAACACGCCTGGGTAAGAAATAAGTACTGCTAACTTTGTCAGTCAGTTCCTCCTCCCCTACCTTCCATCTCCAGGACCAGGAGAGGGAGGGAGGGAGGGAGGGAGGTGATTATTTCCTATTAATTATAAATCGAAGCTTTAAGTACCATAATAACGACTACTTCATTTCCATTGTTAGTTCTAACAGCATGCCATGATCCTGGCCCGTCACAAGAATAATTTAGCTGCAAACTCTCTCTCCATTCTGAATAGATGCATATATGAAAAGTAGACACATAAAACTCATCAAAGGAAATGAGCTTGCGGCCCAAAAAAGACGTAAATAGTCCAAACATCAGAAGTTTCAGCTTCCCCCTTTCTCGGTAATCCATCACTCTATCTAAATCGTACACCCATGACAACCGCGAAAAAAAGAGCCTCGATTACCCAGGAAATGCCGAATCAAATACTACAATAAACCCTCACAACGATGAAGGGTCGGAACTCCGAAATCAAAATGGAAATAGGAAAACTGGGACCAAAGAAAACTTTGTTTATAAGAAATTACCGTTAGACGCAGAGAGGCCACTTGTAGCCTTGTGGGTGCTAGTGCAGTTCTCTGTCGCTCTCTCTGCTTCGCGTTCGTTCTGCGTTTCTCACAGAAGAGTCTGAAGTGCCAAAAACCCTCATCTCTGATCACCTGCTTACAAGGGCTTTGGCCCATGCAACCTCAACCGTTAGATTCTTTCCATAGGATATCCACCGTACAACTAACTTCCCAGCTGACATTTAACTATTTAAGACGTACAATTTTTTTTTTTTTTGGAAATGGTTGGTTTGTCTATTTATAAACAGATAATCTATATCTATACACATAAATATGTAAGAGAGATCAGATAAATTATGTTATAATTAAATAATTTATTTATTTTTTTAATCTCCCTAAATTAATAATAAGTTTTGTATTAAATAAAGGAGACAGTAATTATTTTGAAGTTGTAGTATATTTTTTCTCTTTTCGGGCTAATTAGTTTGAAAATATGCTATTTATTTATATCCTTAGGAGATTCAAATCCTATCTTTTTTTATTTAATTAAAAGTTTTTTTTTAAACTTACGTAAATGGTTTTCAAGGACTTTTCTTTTTTTCCCAATCTCTGGGACTCCTCTTACTAAGACCACTTATTGGTGGATTTTATTTTACTTGAAAACCACTTATGGGTGTTGATTATCATGCTTTGCACAAAATTATGGTGTGTGTATATATAGTACTTCAGTTCTAATTGTAGAACTTAGGGTTCGTTAAAAGAGTTTAAATATTAATATAGTAGTCTCTCCCTCTCTCGAGTTTTTCTCGAAAGCGGTGGGATTAAGTCTCATCTCGTGTGAGTGTGAGTGTGTGCGGTGTCTCTCTCTCTCTCTCTTTCTGGCCTTCGCTAGTCGAGGGAACGTTTGTGTTTCAGTCCTCTTTGCATCGTCCTTTTCATATTTCTGTTTTCCCTTGCTTTTCATTTGGTTTTGCTGATAGAGCGGTGCTTCATATTTCTACATCTATGGGTTCATCCCATGTTTGCTCTTTCGCAACCTCTTTGGGTGTTTTCTTCCCGACAAAAGGGTTGGGTCCTCTTTGATAGTTCTTTGAACACCGCCCCTTATGGCCTTGTTGCCATTATTAGCCTTTTTTTCTTCCCCGTAGGCTTTGATGCATTAGTGCAACAAGTTTTGGAGGAGGTGGCAGCGGCTTTTGTCATTCCCCTTTGTCTGAATATTAAGCTTAGGGTTTAATTATTGTTGTCTTTGTTTTTGGGCTTATAGGCCTTTATTTTGTTTGTGTTGTATTTTCTTATTCCTTGTAACTCTTTTTTTAAGTAATAATACAATCAATATTAATTATAAAGCTAGTGTTTGATTTGATTTTGAAGTAAGGTGTAATTAATTATTTTTTTAATAATTATTTAAAATTAAAATATCACACAAAGTCTATTTTACTCTTAATATAATCTTTGTAGCAAAAATAGTTAAGAGTCATCGTATTGCCTCATCATAATCGTCACGTTACCTCACTGAGGATCATCCGATGGTGATGATTGTGGTGGTGGAGGCGATGGTAAAGATGGTGTGGCGACAATGACATGGAGTAGGAGGTGGTGACGGTGGTGGTAACAACGGAGTCGGTGGTAACAACGGAGTCAATGGTAGCTAGGGGTCGTGGTGTGACGAGTGAAATGAGACAAGTGAAACAAAGACAAATGAGATTAGAGTAAATTTGACATTTTCAACCATACAATAAGGTAATAATAAGTATAATAAGGGGGATATATAAGGATTACCGTTTTTTAGTAATCAACACCATCATAATATTATCATACTAAAAAGCAACTAAATACATTTATCTTGGTAATGCAATCATAAATATCATTACAGACATTCAATAGGGTTAAACAAAACAACTCCTAGTTTATTGAGATCCTAAATAATTTAGGGAGAGTACCATTTATAGCTAAATGCATTACTCAAAAATCATGATACTATAAAAAGTATAATTTACCTTTTAAACTCATATAACATCAATATACAAGATAACATATCTAACTTGTTTAATTGATTTGTTGTGTATTCTATTTTGTCTTCCAAGTCCAGATAATGTAGTATTCCTTCATAAATGTTAATTCGAGCCGTTGACCTTTTGTCCCCAACTTTTTTAATGCACAGCATCGTAGTATTATATCAATTTTTTTTTTTGTTAAAAAAAAAAAGGAAAATTTTGCTGTTATCAAGTCAGTCCTCTTCAATTTCAGGGAAGGACGAAACCTAATTTTAATACTGGAGTCGTCGGCCGCCTCTGCATCCAAGAAATTCGGTTACTCAACATGACCAAAGAAAACCGTACAGAGTTCAACTTCCTGACCACCAAACTTTTCCAGTCAATTTCCAATTTTCCTTCAACTGCTTTTTCCGCTGATACGCAAATATCTATGTTGACCCGTAAATGTTCTTGAAGACTTTTCGCCAGAGTCAAACGCTTAATTTTTTTTTTCAAAAAAAAAAAAAAAAAAGCCTAGTCGTGGTTTCTTTTCTACCTCCCAAATCGCCTCGGCAAGCCATGCCCAGACGCCCAGTTGTGGCAGTTACAAGTGATTTGGAACTTCAAAGAGTTAAAGGAGCAAGAAATGAAAAATTAAAAAGGAATAATTATTTGCTGAGGATGCTCTCATTTTTCAGATTTCCAGTGCTGTACATAAATTACAATTCACAGAGGCACAAACAGATGATCAATATAATTTGTTTAACCTAATAGAACAATAGCAGCACAACTCTGAAAACTTACCCAATCATCAAGTACATGCATATCACCCAGTTTTACTTACCCAAAAAGAGAAAAAAGAAAACTAGCAGGTTTTGTGATGGACCTTAACCTGACCTGGCTTACTGTAGAGGCCTTGGGCAACGAAGAGGTTATTCTGCTTATCTACTATTACCTCCTATGAGGATTTTGCAGCGAATTTGGAGATCCCTCAAAGAAATCCAAAAGGTAATTTTCTAGATCATCAGCATTGTACTTAACGTGTTTGTCACTTATGTGATGACTATGCCTCCCTACAAAGGTCCTATAAGCATGAATCACTTTTAGGGATATAGAGATCCTCAAGTCTTCACGAAGCTGCACGTCAGGGATAGACCAAGCTGTTTGGCTCTTGTAAACATCCTCGAAGGCAAGATAGAATCTCTGCAAGTTCTCCTTCAAAGGACTTTTTGAGATAGAAGCATGAACTCCATCGTCCTTAAGCAAGGAGAGAATGGAACTCCAACTAGCCCTTTCGTAGCTCATGGCATGTTGCTGAAACTTCCAGTTATGCTTTCTAATCCATTCATCCCCATATATGAGCCTAAGTTCTGACCCCTTAACCTTCTGAGCCATATAGTGTATATTGTTCATCAGGAATAAGTGCTGCAAACCAGGGTCCTTGTATAGCTTGGACTTCTCATCAAGTTTGCATTGAAGGATGGAAGCAACTGATCGGAAGTGGAGGGCCATCGAGGAAACTCGACTGGGAGACCCCGGAAGCTTGCTATTTTCTTCGGCATCTGGGCTCATGTCAGGTGACAGCAAAATGGCATCATCTTCTTCTTTGTTCTTCAGGAGCAAGTTAAGGGTCTCACCATAGTCAGATAGAGTGTTCAAATAATTCATGACATATCTGGTTAAAGGATGAATTCCACCACCTACAAAAGGGTTTGTAGATGCATTTGTTGCAATAGCATTTTCAAACTCAAGGAATGTTAACTTCACACAATCACCTAATCTCGTTAAAACTTCGTGGCATTCAATTCTAACAGAAGAACCAACCTCGTGTGAATACAAAGCATCTATCTCTGGAATGAGCTCGGCTAAGGCCTCATACATGTCAAGAATACGGAACAGTTTCTCAGGCTGGTGGGGGCCAATGGACATGGCATCACCAAAGTTCAGAAGCTGAAGTATTGAAGCTTTTGATGCATCATTAAAGCAAGAGATACTAACCGGTTCACCCTCCCCAAAAATCTGGTCACTTAGCCACTTCTCACTTGCAAGATAAACCCTGACAAAGATTTTCACTGCCCAAACCCATCTTTTGATCTTGGAATTCAGAGTTACCCACTGCATTTTCAACACATCCTCGATGCTCAGCCTTTCCATTTCAAGAATCACGAGACATTCCTCCAAGGATTCCCTTCGGGCAACGGTATAGGCATGGGAACATTCTCGGTCATACTTTGAATCAAACATTAGCTGTGCAATACTCCTGAGTTCAGGGATCACATGAGGATGGACTAAATCAATTATATGCTCCTCAGAGCCTCTGCTCACCACACTTTCTCTTGGCAGTGACTCCTCGGTTGAGTCATCAACCGAAGGGACTATAAAGCCCTCGTCAACCGAATCATCTTCGGTAGATCGAAAAGACACATATTCGGGCTCAAAGGGTTGCTTGTACTGGATGAGTAAGTTCATGAACTCTTCCTCAAGCCGGGCCATAGCTGTTTGGAGAACACTGTGAGCTCTCAGCAAGGACTTGTACTCTTGATCATCTCTTTTCAAATCTGAACTCTCCAACTTTTCAATCAATTGGCGTGCTTCATCAGCTGCAGTCAGATACTCAGATATTTCTTCGGGTCCCGAATCCCAAATCCAAGACCGATCTTCTTCCCACCTCATAATTTTCTCCTCGATGATATTGAGCCGATCTTCAACTGCACTCACTTCTTCTTCCTCTTCTTCTTCTTGGCCACCTTCCCCTTCATCTCCCCCCTCCTTCTCACAGGGTTCGGTCATAGAGGCCAAACGGGTTCCAAGATCAGCCAGAATTTTCTTGGCATCACTTGTGAGGTTCCTGTTCGACCCCAAAGCCCTCACAATGTCCTTTGCTGCAGCAATTAAATCTTCTTCATTTTCTAGCTCAGAAGGGACATGCTTAGAATCAGATTCCTCTATAGCCATAGAGATACAGTGCCCAAACGCAAAGGAACTATCAATCACCAAAACCTATCAAACCTTGCAAAATTAAGGGTGAGACAAGAAGGTTAAGAGTGCTTCCTTCTACAGAATCCTCCACCACCGCGATAGAAGTATGAATTGCAAAAGGAACTTTAGCAAGACTGACCAGTCAAAACCCTGAAATAAATAGGAGTAAGAGGAAACGTTTATGCCTGCATAAATGAAAAGACCATTGTCAAGAAAATTTCAGAGCAAAACCAGTAAAAGGAGAAGCACAGACACAAACTACAACACTGGATCTGGATCCCTTCCCGTAAAGAGCAAGAGAGAAGAAAGTGATAGATACCTCTTTATCTCTATCTCTCCTTTTTCCCGTGAGGAAATCTGGCCCTTACACTCCAGGTTCTGCCAAGAACGACGAGAATAGCAAGTGGAACAAGAAGCAGCCGAGAACTAAAAGACCTAAGCTTGTGGGACAGCAGTGAACATTGGCGATGAACAAGAAGTAGAAACAGTGAAGAAGTGGGAGAAAAAACGAAGGTGGAGACTTTTATAATTATGTTTTCTTTGGCCGAAAAGCGAGAGACCGAGAATTTCGGAGTTTTAAATCTGACCGGACTATTGTGATAGGCTGCGATTTCTATGATAGGCAAGCACTCCGTCCACGCGACTTGCTGGCTGCTAACCATATTATATCCTTAATTCATAAGCTTTGCATAATTAATTACACATACATATACATATACTGATAAACAAACAGACATATTATATATATATATATATATATATATATATAAGTATAATTATGCATTCGTGGATGACAATAAATAATCCACCTATACCCGCACACCCCATAAATCTTAAATCCTTTATCAAAATAAATGCAAGCAGCAAGTTAGACTTGAAGGGAGAAAACAAAACAAAACAACCTGATGCTGCAAGCTCAGCTTCTACACATTGGGCAGTTTTGCTTCGTGGCCTGGAATTAGACCTCTACATGTAGCATCTACACCTTTTTTTTTTTTTTGGGACTTAGGGTAGACATTAACCACACAGATTTATAAGTAAGATTAAACTTGTAGCCTCCGATTTATAAGAAAATTTTTATGTCACTACCCTATAAAACCTTTCACAACATCTCCACAATTTTTTTTTTCTTGCTAGAAACATCGCCATCCACCATTATTGCTGGAGCCACTGCGTGACCCCATTAGTATAAAGTTCCCAATTTTATTTTTTTTAGTGAAAGGTCCCAAGTTTGTTTTTCAGCTTCAAGGATTCATCCTCTTCGATCGATGTGCATAATATCTGTGGCTTTGTGTTGAATTCCTTCCATGGCCCTCAGCCTCAAGTCCAAATGAGCCGGCTAGTATATACCCACAGTTTACTCAATCCCCATCTCTAGAGATCAATCTAGTTTTAACCCGCTTCAGTTTCGAAATGTATGTTTTAATAACATAAGAATATATAATACTAGTATTAAAGAAAGCTTTAACCATAGGGAGGTATAGAGTATACAGCTTTTGGGAAAAGTCTTGCATTGTTAATTTGTTGTTCAAAAAAGTAAAAAGCCTGTTGGGTTACTTTTGCCCCCCTATCGTTTTTAATGGAATCTTCACTCCCTCTTTAAACAGCGTTATTCAATGGAGATATACAGAGGAAAAGGTTCTTTCCACACTAATAAAAAAATGACTTTTTAGATTGGATAAAAATAATTTTTTAAATTGGTTTTAGATGAGATTTTGATACAACCAATTTAAAAAATTTAATACTTCTTAGACCGGCTGTATAACAACCAGTCTAAAAAGAATGACATTTTAAACCTGAAGTACAGGGAAAACATGAGTTTGGAGACAGAACTCGAGTTCTCAAATGAACTCTCACGAGTTTTTGGTAGAGACAATTTGAAAAAATGCTGACAACACTGAGAACTCTAGTCTTGAGTATGAACTCGAGTTTGATAGTAATTGAAGTAGAATAAATTACATAGATCAATCCAAATATGGTTAAATGACACTTATTCATTATGTTTACACTTGTTAATATACTTAAACATCAACTAACATATATTTCAAGTGTGAAACATTACATTAAACTAAGGTAATTAAACCCAGACCAATCAAGGAACTAGATCAAGGGTCAGTGGGTCAGACTAGAGTCAAACCAGAGCTAAACTAGTGAGAAATTGAATATTTTAGGCTTATTAATATGAAATTCTAAAGAAAAAAATGAAAAAAATCTTCTTCTTTTTTTATTAAAAAATCAGTTTTTTTAATCCCAAACTGGACTGATTTCCCGGTAAGTTCGTCGGTTATCGGTCCGATCCTGATTTAATAACTCTACATTAAATGTTCGGATTGCAAATTCAATTAAAGAAGTCAAACATGGCGAACATTATCATACAGTAGAAGCAATACGTATTAGAACAACACTAGATAAAAAAACTCACCATTCTTGTAAAAGCTTATATATGAATTCAGCACAACATTTGCGGATGAAATCAATATCTTTTTTAGAAAAGGGATAAGTAAAATCAAACATCTGTAACACCAAAGCTAGACTAACTTGCTAACTTAAAAACAATAAAAGTAATGCAAATTTTTTTAAATATACATTTACCTCTTTAGTAAAAGCAGTCATGTCTAGGGTGATAATATTATAAATGTATCTCAAAATATACAAACCACATAAGTTTGACCTCGGTGGTTGCCTACGGCTTAGGAAAAAAAACATGATATCATTAAAACAAGTATAAAATCATACCTTATTAAACACGTTCTTAAAACAAACAAATATGTACTAACATTTGAGATGATTTATGTAGTGTCTTTTAACTCACGAACATGCTTACCACAAGCAACATGTAGGAATGTCCGCATAGCCCTATTATTAAAATCACAAAAGGTTACTTATTTTGCACAAATTCCACAAACTTCCAACAAAAGGTAATAATGCAAGAAAACTTAAAAATTAATGGTCTTCTTCAATTCATTCCCTGGTTTGAAGTGAAGGAAGCATAAAAGGATGACAATATAATTATTCTTACATAGAAGAACTAATTGCCAATAATCACTGGAAAAAAAGGATGAATGTTAAGCAAATATAAAGTATTATATATATATATATATATATATATATATATATATATATATTATGAAATATAAATTTGTTTCTTACCCATGCACATATGGAGCCAAGAAACACTCAGTTGCAGTTTCACTAAGCCTCTCTGATAAGTATATATGTCTAATAGCAGCAGTGGTCCCTTTCTCTTGGATTTAAATCGAGCATAGGAAACCAAATTGATTGCTTTTGGCAGAGTTAACCAACCTACAATTCATGTACCTACAATAATGCAAGCACACAAATTAGTACGGCGTAATTGTTAAAATATTGACTTCTAATTGAAGTTGATACTTACATTAAAAATAGTTGGACAATCACAATCTTAAGATGTTGTTTATGAGCATTGAGGGACATTAAACCATCCCTCTCAAGAAAGCATGTCACCCCTGACTTGCCAATAGCTGAATCCGTAGGCCATGATCTTGTTTCAAAGGATGTACCATATGCCATCAGAATCACTTGTTGCATGACATTTAATTAAGGCTATGAAACTTCTTGAGTGGAGGGAGCTACAATTAGGGGTGTGATCGGGGTTTCCTCATTAGCTTGAATAGAAACAAGGCTCTTTTGGCCACAATATTAAAGTACCCAGAACATCACCCACAATCTTGAAATCATCAGAAGGGATAAGGGCAGGTGCATCTGTAATGATCACCTCTTCAACTGATACTCTACTTGCTCCCTAGTTATTTTTTTGTGGTGGACAATTGATCCCAAGTTGTGCACACTCCCCCATGCAACTAATTATCTTAGAGGATCCTTAACAAAAATGTCACAACACTTGGCAATTTCTTTTCTAGGACCTTCTGATGATTGGCTAATATTGCAACAATTCTCTTTAGTGCTCTGCTTGTTAGGTGCAAGCGATTATGCCTAGAGAGCAATGGTATCTTGTCTTGTACTCACAATTATCATCATATTTTCTTTCATCTTGCTCAACTGGGCTTCTAATCTTGCTTCAAATGATGCTTCTGCCTCGGCCCTTGCAGTAGTAACCATACGCTTTATCTCCCCCCTAGTCACCACACTTAAGGAATGGCGTGAGGGTACTCCAAAGTAATCCTTTATGCCTACCATTCCTCCAACTGCCCCTGACATGGTCTGGATGCTCATTGTTTTTCAGTAGCAACCTTCAAGATACCATTCCTCCCCTCTGACCTAAAAGATCCCCCGACTTGTTTTTTTTAAAGTTCTTCCTGTAAGATACAGATAATAAACAAAAGCAATGAAACCTGTTTACTAAATAATTAATAACAACAATGAGACTTACAATTTTTTCACCTACTATACAAGATTGTTCACTCGTATAAGACTCACTCCTCTTTTAGTAAGCAAACAATCATTTATCTTCGCTACGTATTGGAGATGGTGGAGAAAGAAGAACAGAAGGATCGGATTGGGCTGCTTCTTCCAATCTCTTCATTTTAGCCGCCAACAAGTCTTTTTTAGCCTTTACATAACCCCTACGAGACATTGTATAAGGGCAATCATTCTTTCTACCACTTTCTTGTGCTTTTTACCTGCAAATAAGAAATTAAAAAAAGTTACCATCAATACAAATAATTGATAAGTAAATAAAATGCAAAATAATTTAACTCAACAAAACTTTTAGAGTAGTCCGAAGCCTAAAAAATTCTTACCAAGTCGCTTAATCAATATATGAATACTTGATGCACGAATTAGGACGGACGAGGCTCACCATCTTTCACCTCGATATGCACGTAATTGTTGGCTAGATTTATCTTAAACTTCCTCCAGCGTTCACAACAATACGTCATTGTCTTATTATATAAGATGTCACTCTGAGGAACGTCGTAAATGAGCTATAATGTATGCATTGGAGGAGTTAGTGACAAATTTAATAATCATTACATGCAAAAGAGAATTTTATACCTGGATAGTATCCCAAATATGTTGCTTCACACGTTCATTGATATTTCTCCACTCATCTATCAAGATGCTAGGCTTGTTGCGTGTAAAGAGACCGACAAAACTCCTATATCGATTTACATTAGGCTCCGATTGATTTCCAATATCTATCAAACTTAATCAGTATCTTTTGCCCGGCACTCCAACTTAGAGCAATGTCTCTCAACCATCTGTCACTTCTGCCCCTCCGTATAGACTGGTTATTAGGCTCACTCTAATTCTGGCTCAGAGCATTGCTAGGCTTGCTCTGATTAACACTAGCTGACTCGCTTTGATGAGCACTAGGTGTAACACCTCAAATCAAACAACCAAATACTTAACCAAAGTATTTGAAATATCACCAATAAGGATGTTCAACATCCAAATCATCAAAATACTGAATCAGTTCAAATAAAGCCCACATCACAGTATTAAATCAATTTCTAAAAATATTTTAGGAAAACAAAATAAAATGCGGAAGTTTTAGGGTCATGGTAAATAACAACAACATAACATGTGTTTTAGGAGCACAAGAGAGTATTCAAGGCTCACTCCATAGGTGCCTTCCCTTGCTCCCTACTAGAACAATCACCTGAAAAATGTTAATATAAGGGATGAGATTCAATGTCTCAGTAACTACTGAAAATTTCTACCGTACACAAGCAAACCACATATGATAAAAAAGAATGAACTTATTATGTATATATTTGTATGTACCATAATCCTCATACAAGATAAATACTACTTTAATCATCATTATCTCTATCTATATTTTCATCACAATAAGTAATATATAATTATGCAATATGTAAGATGCAACCTCCCTTATATCACCGTCCATCCTTATACCGCTAACTGGAGTCATAGGCTAACACATAGTCCAATAGAAACCCATCCATTTGACTGAATTGTCTCAAGCTCACCAGTTCTTAAGATACACCCGGCCAAAAGTGTAGAGCTTAAATCTGGACTATGGCTCCCCACCTTAAACGAACATAACTAAAGAGGTGTCACATGTCCCACAGCTCCAATGCAATCCTGACCAAAGGAAAACATGAAAGAAGGGGCCCTGACAAGTGTCATCCACTGTGCACCGAGTAATGGCATACCACGTGGTAAAAGTTTTCAACATACAAATTCCTCTTTATTCCAACCCATCACAAAAATACAACCGCCGTGACAGTTATTTTTAATCACCAATAATATAATTAAAAGACAAAGTACAATAAATCATGCTTCCATTTGTATAAAATATAATCACATATTCAAACATGCTAAAATAATAATAATAATCCAACAATACATTAAGTATAATTAAATTATTAAATATGTGAATAAAATGAGTTATAGAGAAATTTACTTGTAACATTACTTATTTCAGAATTTACAATACATACACATATACATATAATTTAGTCCATTTTTCTTTTATTAAAAAACATTCATTCACAATCATACACAATTCACAAGTATATGGAAGAATATTCAGAGTTACATGCTACTCTCTAGCCTTAATGTCCCATAATAAATTAGTTGGGGGAAAAGAAAAGAGAACCTGTATATTTTTACATATACATTTATATAAATATATATAAGAAATTCTATCATTATATAATATATGGGAGAAAAAAATGGGTTTTCTCTATTATTTATATTTTAAAAAAAATATTCATCGGTGACTGAATATATGTTAGAAAATCACAATTAATTGATCTCATTATATATTCATGAGAAAAGGAATAAGGTATCCTGAGTAAAATAATTAATTTGTATATACTTTCATAAAAATATATCAAGAAAAGAAAGAGGGTGTGGGAGAAGTGTATAAAATATGTGTGTGTACCCTTGGGTCACATCAGTATAAGGACATGGGAAGAAAAAAAATGGAATATTGACTAATGAATAAGCTATGGGCAGTGAAGTAAAGATATGGGCAGTGAAGGGATCGACTGACAAGACTATTCATCATAAGAAAAAAAAGGGTGAGGGAAAGCAGGAAGAATCATTGAAAGGGTCGGTTATCCTGTAGCAATTAGAGACAGAAGGGCAAGTGGAATGAAGAAGAGAGAAGAAAATTACCTGGGGATACGGCATCTAGAATTGATCATAGTGTATGGAAATAGGGTATTTATAAGAGAGATGTTAGGGTTAGGGCTGACTCCTATTAAAAATATTATTTTTAAAAAAATAATAATAAAATAATAATAACAGTAACATTTTGACAACATTTTTTTTGTTTTATTTTATTTATTCCCATAATATGATGTTTTTTAGGGAAAATGGCTCATAGGTCCCAAGGGCCCAAAAAAATGGCATTAAAGTCCCAAATGGGAATCCCAACTCAAAAAAGTCCCTAGGGACTTTTCTGTGATTAATTCCCTATATGAAAAGATCATCTTGTCCCCAAGAAAAGGAAAGAGAAAATGCACAGAGAGAGAAATGGAAGAAATGCATTGAAAGATAAATGGAGGAAAACAAAAAGACAGAGAAAATGAAGGAACATCAGAAGAACAAATACAAATTCCTAGAAGAATAGAGAGAAGAAGAACACAAACATTCATCAGTCAAAATTTCCAGGAATTTCTTAGGATTTTTTCCATTCTAAGTCGGTTCACGCTTACATCTTTCTTAGACGAATTCACCGCTTCAGCAAATCCTTCGAAGAAGTTAACAACAAATTCAATAGCCCATCTTCTGGGGTATTCAACAGCTTAGTAATTGCAGGATTGGTATAAAAATAGTCATTCTAAAGATCTTCCATGAGAATTCGATTTCGGTTTGAGACAGTAGCAATGGATTTACTTCATTTCATTGATTAGAAAATTTTTGCATTAGTTTGTTTTCTTTAAAATGAGTAGTAATGGTAAATCTCATAGTGGTAATCAAAGCACCAAGATGTCATCTGCGACGCAGATGCTGGAGCTGCTGTTGGGAAGCCTGGAGATGCTGCTGGGAAGCTACTCTGCTTCTGATCCTTGTTCAAGAAAACTTAACAACTTGTAAATATGACTAATAAAGTTGTTAAAATTTACTGAACAAGTTGTAAATACACCAAATCATATTTTCTAACTTGGTTCATATCAGCTTAGCCAATAGCCTAAGAAGACTGATCATGTTGTAACTATGGCTAATGAAGTTATTTAAACATATTGAACAAGTTGTAAATTCACCAAATTACATTTTTTGACTTGGTTCATCTCAGCTTAGCAGTAGCCCACTAAGACTGATTAGGTTGTAAATATAACTAATGAAGTTATTAAAACCTACTGAACAAGTTGTAAATGTACCGAATCACATTTTCTAACTTAGTTCATCTCAGCATAGCAAGTAGCCCACGAAGACTGATCAGGTTGTAAATATGACTAATGAAGTTTTTAAAACCTACTTAACAAGTTGTAAATATACCTAGTCACATTTTCTGACTTGGTTCATCTTAACTTATCCAGTAACCCACGAAGACTAAGTAGGTTGTAAATATGGCTAATAAAGTTGTTAAAACCTACTGAACAAGTTGTAAATAGTCTTCTTTCCAAATGAGCTTACTGAACTTGTTTTCTGGGGTACCACATCAAACTATTACCCCCAGCCCAAGAAAATAAACATGTTAAAAGAAGGGGAGGCACCATTCTAATAGCAAGGGAAGAAAAGATAAGCAGAATCACGGGTCATTTTTATTAATATATTTATACACAATGCCAAACCATGTAATTGCTCTATGTGAATGCACTGGGCACATGAGTGTGTTAAACAATACAGGAAGTAATAAATCATCACATAGCACTCAATTACAAGGAAGTAAGCTAGTTATATGCCTAATACATGTCAAAAAATGCTTAGCAAGTAGCCAAAGAACTAAGCCACACAGTTCATGCCTACAGAGCAAGTTTGTTAAGTGAAGAATCGTTTTGATTGGGAAAAACTTTTTGTGAGACCAACTTGTGAGGCTTTACAATTGGAGGACCAGGTTGAAAGGAAAGTGATATTTTAGAAACTTCTTCATCTAAGTACTCTTCATTATATCATGAGCTCTGTATGCATCTATAAACTTGCATTAATGTGCAGGAGATCGATCAAAAAAGATATTGTATATAACAATGAAAATCATCTGCAATCATCCACAATTTATGCTAGATTGTTAATTCTTTACACATTTATCAAATTTTACTTTAACCCATATCTTTTAAATCATCCACAATTGTGGGTTACTTGTTGAGTAGGTTTTAACAACTTCGTTAGCCATATTTACAACATGATCAGTTTGCTTTGCCCAATGGCTAAGATAACATTAAGTAGGTCAAAAATGTTTTTGTTGTTGTTTACAACTTGTTGAGTAAGTTTTAACAACTTCGTTAGCTATATTTACAACATGATCAGTTTGCTTTGCCCAGTGGCTAAGATGACATGAAGCAAGTTAGAATTGTCTTTTACTTGTTTACAATTTGTTGAGTATGTTTTAACAACTTCGTTAGTCATATTTACAACTTGACCAGTTTTTATGGGATACTGGCTAGCCAATATGAACCAAGTTAGAAAATGTGATTTGGTGTATTTACAACTTGTTTAATAGGGTTTAACAACTTCTTTAGCCATATTTGCAATCTCATCAGTCTTCGTGGGCTACTAGCTAAAATGATATAAACTAAGTCAAAAAATGTGATTTGATGTATTTACAACTTATTGAGTAGGTTTTAACAACTTCGTTAGCTATATTTACAACTTGATTTTTATGGGCTACTAGCTAGCTAACATGAACCAAGTCAGAAAATGTGATTTAGTGTATTTATAACTTGTTCAGTAGGGTTTAACAACTTCTTTAGCCATATTTACAACCTGATAAGTCTTTATGTATTGGCTAAGCTGACATGAACTAAGTCAGAAAATGTGATTTGATCTATTTACAACTTGTTCAGTAGGTTTAACAACTTCTTTAGCCATATTTACAACCTGGTCATTCTTTATGGGCTATTGGCTAAGCTAACATGAACTAACTTAGAAAATGTGATTTGGTGTATTTACAACTTGTTCAGTACGTTTTAACAACTTCATTAGCCATATTTACAACCTTATCATTCCTCGTGTGATACTGGCTAAGCTGACATAAACCAAGTCAAAAAATGTGATTTTGTTTTTTACAACTTGTTCAATACGTTTTAATAAATTTATTAGTCATATTTACAACCTCATTAGTCTTTATAGGCTACTGGCTAAGCTGACATGAACCAAGTCAAAAAATTTGATTTTGTTTTTAACAACTTGTTAACTAGGTTTTAACAACTTCATTTGTCATATCCACAACCTCATCAGTCTTCGTGGGATACTGAACAAGCTAACATGAACTGTTAGAAAAATGTGATTTTTTTTTACAACTTGTTCAGTATATTTTGACAAGTTCTTCAGCCACGTTAACAACTTAAGTATTAGTCTCGATGGACTTAAGTAGGTGGATTTTTGCTAGTCTTCACCATGTGTCCAGCCTCATGACATCTCCTTTAGCTTCTTTTGTTTTCAGGCATTTGCAGATGAAATTGGTATCCCCTTTATGGAAACTAGTGCTAAAAATGCCACCAACGTTGAGTAGGCTTTGATGGCCATGGTTGCAGAAATTAAGAATAGGTATTGTAATGCCATCATATAATGCCATTTAGTTTGTAAGGAAACTATTACTAATTGGTTCTCCTGGTTGAATCTATTAAAGGAAATTGAAAACCACAGAAGAATTTGAGAAAAACAAAATTTTTTGGTCAAAAAACAGAGAACAATGACATTACGACAACAATATCATAAAACAGAGTTCCACAATCAGCTCCAAGTTTGTGTTTTTCTTTCCGACCTTTAACCCATGCCCAATCTCAAAGAAGAAATCCTTAAAATTCACCTTTAACCCATGAAGTTCTTTGGTGTCTCCCTCTCATTTTTTTTCTTCTATTGACGGTCACAGTGTCGGTGATGGTGGTGTCTCCAAAGAACTTCATGGTGGTTTTGGCGAGTTAAGCTGATGTTGATAGAGAGGAATTCATCAGTAATGTCAGGGAAAGTGGAAAAACTCGCCTATGCTGCTACCAAAACATATTGTCGAAGGAAGTAAGAAGATGAGTCAACTCTCGGACAAGAACCCCAGCTTCGATTGATGTCGGATGGGAAATAGGAAGATGGAGAGCAAAGTTTTCTTACTTTATTCTTTGTGGGTATAATGGTCTTTACACTAAGGGAATTCATAACAAAAAAGTCCCTGTGGACTTTTCTGTCATGGCAATTTGCATTGAGACTTTATTGCTATTATTTTGATCCAATGGGACCTGAAAGTCATTTTCCCTTTTTTTAATGATTATTTTAAGAAGGTATTTCATTTTGTATTATTATTATTCTCATCATCATCTTTATAATAAGTATTTAGAACTTGATGCTTCATTAAAAAATTTATTTTACACTCTTTGCTTAAATAAAATCTAAAATACAATTAACTATAAGCCCCCAAAATCAAGGATGTTACACTAGGTAGCTCCAGAGCCTCTATACTAGGACCCCTCAAATCCTACATTTTCCTGTTAAGACAACAAAAAAAGACAAAATCTTAAATTATAATATGAAAAGACTATATCTATAAAATAACTATATACATAATTCGGATATGTTAGAATCTATGTTTTGATGATAAACAACAGATAATGAATTGTTTTGAAAATGATTGACAAAGTTTAATCAATAATATTAAGCTAAATTCATTGATAAAAGCAATTCTCAAATTGACAACATTATATTCTGCAGATTATTTGATACACTCGAGTTTTGGAGAAGAATTTGAGTTCAGGTTCATAAAGAACTCGAGTTTGGTGTGTAAGTTTCAATATAACTCTTGCAAGTTTTGGCTAACAATCGAGTTTGCCATAAGAACTCGAGTTCTGTGTGTTGATGAACTTGAGTTGGCTAGTTAACTCCCGTGAGTTTAATCCAGAAACTTGTATTGATAAAGGAACTCAAGTTTGCCACTAAAACTTGAGTTGTGGTTTGAAGAAAACTCAAATTGATATTTGAACTTTCACAAGTTTTACACAAAAGCTGAGTTAGAAACCAAAATTGTCTTAAGAACTTGAGTTTTGGGACATAAGTCGAGTTATGGCCAAAGATGAACTCGAGTTGGCATTTGTACTGTCGCGAGTTTTATCCATAGACTTGTTCAGAATCTTGCAACACCTGGAGAACTCGAGTTTAAGAGTAAAACTCAGGTTCTGGTAAGAAAGAATTTCAAGTATGCTTTTGAACTTACGCAAGTTTTCATCCAGAAATTTAGTCAGAAATCTGAAGTTTTTGGAAAACTCGAGTTTAGGAACAAAACTCGAGTTTTGGTAAGAGATAAACTTGAGTTTACATTTTAACTTTCGTAAGTTTATCCAGAGAAACATTCAGAAGCAGACAATACGGGAAGGACTCGAGTTCTAGACAGATGAAAACTCGAGTTTCTAATGAGCACTCGAGTTGGGATCTTTAAGAATCATATGAAGAACTCTAGTATTGTATATGAACTCGAGTTTGACAGTAACTGAAGTATAATGAAATATAGAGATCAATCCAAATATGGTTAAATGTCATTTATTCATTATATTTACACTTGTTACTATATTTAAACATCAACTAACACAGTACAACGATAAATTTATTACATCACCTAATTCACCCTTCTCTTGGGTGATAATTATTTTAACTAGTTAACTTTCAAAGTAGTTTTATAAAGGGATATCATCACATATCCCTTCATGATGATCATTTCTTATGCCGTGTTCATTATCTGCTTCATCTTCTTCGTTCAATTCTGGTAGGCCCTTAGAAAAAGGAGTCTCAAGAAGATCATAATTTGAACGAATTTTATTATCAATATCAACGAATCTTTTTCCTTAGAGAGCTACAGACCATATTTTATTTGTCTGATCGGTAATATAGAACACTTGTTTCGCTTGATCTGCCATAATAAAAGGTTCATCTCTAAAACTTCTACTATTCAGATCTACTAATGTAAATCCTAACTAATCGATCTTCACACTGTTATTGACATCAACCCACTTGTATTTGAAAATGAGAAATTTAATTTTAATATAGTCAACAACCCAAATATCTTCAATAACCTCATAATAAGGTATAACTGTTAATTTAGGGTTCTTATCTTTCGAACTAGATAAGTATATAGATTCAGCCACTAACATAGCACCACTGTTCTGGATGGTGATCCTATCATCTAGGGACTTCATGTAAAAGGTATAACTATTGATCACAAATGAAGTCCAACTTATGACATCAACCTTAGGACTATGTGCTAACCATTTAATTGTATTAGAAACACATTCTTCTCCATCAACCTTTGCAAAAGTACTATTATACTCCCTAATTAACCTTTGTTTAATCATTCGACTATTTTCTTTTCGTACAATTTCTTTATGAGCATTAATGTAATCTTGAACTTCATCAACATTATTCAATATGTACAAGTGGATTTGTTGCAATTCATCAGGATCCACACTATTTAATGTAGCCCCACATCTACCTCCTTCTTCATCATGACATTTAGGAAGCACAATATGTCCTACATTTGATAAATAATGTTGACAAAATTACATGGCTTCTTCAGAAACACGTTTCTGAACAATAGATGTTTCAGGCCGGTTAGGGTTCTTCACATACCCTTTTAGGATTTTAATAGTTCTTTCAATTTGGTACATCCATCGGAAATAGATAGGGCCACACAACTTTATCTCCCTAACTAAATGAACAATTAGATGTATCATGATGTCAAAAAAAGAAGGAATAAAAAGCTTCTCAAGATGGCACAAGATCATATATCCATTATTTTCTAGTTCATTCAATCTTTCTATATCGATGAATTTACTACAAATAGCATTGAAGAAGAAACAAAGTTTAGTCAATATGTGTTGAAGATCATATTTGACAATACCTCGAATAGCTACTTAGAGTAGTTGTTGTATTAAGACGTGACAATCATGAGACTTTAACCCTACTAACTTCAAGTCTTTCATGGACACCAGCTTCTTAAAATTTAAAGAATACCCTGAGGGAACTTTGATGCCGTGTAAACACTCACAAAAACTTATTTTCTCATCCTTAGACAAAGTATGAGAAGCTGAAGGACAAAAAGTTCTCTTACCATATGGCCTTAGATTTAAATCTTCGCGTATTCTCATTTCTTGCAAATCTAATATTGACTTCATGCCATCCTTAGAAATACTTTGTCTGTTGAGTAGTGTCCCAACAATACTATCACATACATTTTTCTCCACATGCATGAAATCAATATAATGTCCCACATCAAGATTGCGCCAATATGGAAGATCGAAGAAGAAAAATATATTTTTCCATATATTTTTCTCATTTCTACTTTTTGTAGTCTTACAAAAAATAACATTGATATTTTTCACATTTTCATAAAATTTCTCCCTAGTCAATGCCTCCGAAGCATCTTCAAACTCTTGGCCACCAAAAAAAATTTCCTTAATCTATGATATGGGTGGCCCCGTCTAAGAAATCTCCTATGGCCAAGATAAACAGTCTTTCTTCAATATTGAAGTTGATGGTAGCATGTGTCTTTTTCACAAATCAGACATGTTTTATGGCTTTTAACACTATCTTGACAATTTTTCATATGCCGGGAAGTCATTTATAGTAAAAAGATTATAGCTCGCATTTTAAAAATCTCCTTCTTGTTCGCGTAAAAAACATCGACACCTTCATCCCACAACTTTTTCAAGTCTTCAATCAAGGGTTTTATGTAAATATTTATGTAATTTTCGGGTTGTTTTAGTCCCGAAATCAACATAGACAACATGATGTACTTTCATTTCATGCATAACAAAAGAATAAGTTGTAAATTACCAATAGAACAGACTATGAACTATATATATTGCTTAGACTATTATAAGGATTCATGCCATCCGTGCTAAGCCTAAGCCTAAGATTCCTTGGTTCTTCGCTGAAATTAGGAAATAATTGATCAATTTTCTTCCATTGAGAAGAATCAGCTGGATGTCGAAGCTTTCCATAAAAAATCCTCTCATCCGCATGCCATCTCAAATTTTTTGCATTATTTTCATTAGCAAACAAGCACTTGAACCTTGGTATGATTAGACGATACTACAACACTTTTGCAAGGGCCTTATTTAATTTGTACCTCGGGGTTTCACATATCAGACACTGCTGCTTCTCTTCATGCTCTTTTCTATATAATATGCAATCATTAGAGTATGCACATGGATCTTTTTATACTTCATTCCTAGTAGACACAGTATATTCTGAGCATCATAGTATCGACAAGGCAACACATTATCATCTGGAAGCATGTCCTTAAAAGCTTCAAGTGTTTCAGAAAAACTCTTGTCGCTCCATCCATGTCATGTTCTCAAGCTTACTAATTTCAATACTACTTTAAACAATTAGTATTTTTTACACCCTGGGTACAGCGGCTTCTCAGCATCACTGCACATATTACCATATGCATGTGATTGCTTAAAAGCATCTTCTCCTACATCACAAATAATATCATCTATCCAATCATTCAAAGTCGTGTCATTATCATCAAAGGCAACTCCCCCTATTGAGATGCACTTAGCATTTCTAATTATTTACTATGACATACCCATACTGTATAACTCTTACAAAATCCTTCACAAATTAAATGTGTATATATATCTATAACACTTAGTCGCTTCTCATTAAAACATTCTACACAAGGGCAATAGAACATCCTACTGTCATCATCGGCATTTTTTCTAGCAGAGTCTAAAAAATCCCTCACCCCATTATCATATTCAACACTCATCCGTTTAGCATTTATCCAACTACAATATATATATTTCAACGCCTTTTTTTCCTCTTTTCTATTTTTTTCCCTTGTAAAAAGTAGGAGTATGATAAGATCACGCAATCATTACACTCATCAAGTATCTAGTTTAACTACAAGCTTAATGAACAAGTACATAGAAACTTTTGTATTATAATTTTTTTATAATGCAAGCATCCAAAATTTACTCATAAAACAAAGGCTTCAATTCATAACTAACAATAAAGAATACTGTCTCCAAGCATCAATGTAGTCTCATATAGTTTCAATAATCAATTTCTCAACAAAAATTAATATAGGAACTTTTCTTTTTGCCCATAAACCCCTTAATCTAAAAATCCCAGTCAATTAACATTTTTGCTTGTTTGTTTTATCTTAATCAACATAAACTACCATTAAAAACAAATATACAAGCATACCAAACACAAGCGATGCATAAGGGAAGAAGGAGATGACACTTGCACACCCACTCAAGCAAGCAGAATAGAGAGGTAGAGATACATTTTCAGCAATGGGGAATCAAGAAGTTGAAGCATGTTCAGAAATCACAAAAAGCGAGATTGAAAACACGGACACATTAGAGAATAAGCAGAAGAAATAAATGAACATGGCTCACCTTGCCTCCCACAACAGACAAAACAACAAACAAAGGAGAAGAGAATCTTGCAGATCATGGCACCCACGCCACTGCCAACAAAAAGGAAGAAAGACAGAGAAGTGCGATGGGAAGGAGGAATGACGATGACATTAACCAAAGGAAGGGAATCAATGAGGCCGTGAACAAAAAACCTCACAACTCGATGAACAGAGAGAGCAGTGGAAAGTTATGAAAGTTGAAACTAGGCGCGAGAGTTGTTAAGACTGATTTAATTCAAAAAACATATTAGACCTGTTATAGATAGAACTGATCTAACAAATATATTACTTGTATATATTTTTTTAATTATTTTATATTTTTAGATCGATTCCTTATAAAATCAGTCTAAATGATATTTTTTTAGAACTTATGTCAAGGGAAATGGTCTCAGAAAATTGTTTTTAATTATAAAAATACTACCAGTCATAATTTTTAGACCTTATCCACTATAACCAACCTAAAATACCTTTTTGGTGCTAGTGCCACTTAATCCCACCATATTTAATCTTGTAAAGCCGAACTCACTGCCCGCCAACTCATGAATCAAACACGAGACCCACTTACGGCCCAATTAGGGGTCCATGAATAGCTTTCAGACAATATCGTTTTTCCCAACTTTTTATTAGAGAACTGTTGTACAGTGCGGCATCATAGTTTCCAAGGTTCTATTGTTGACATAATTCAATGAACAGGAATCTTAAGGAACTGGGTTCGTTCAAGAAGACTGGATCACTAAGATGAAAGAACAAATGCGTGCTTACAGATTACAATATATATGGTCTTTGCTTCCATTTTTCCTATGGGAGAAAACTAAACATGGACCTTGCTCTTTCCCTAGATTGTGAACTAACATTGAGAAAATTAAAGACATAAAAATGCTTGATTGGAACAAATATAAATCAAGAACCAGTAATCTAAGGAAGCGGAAATTATGATATCATCTTCGATCTTTGCCATAATTTCCACTTGTGTCCCTCGTATACATTTTGGTAGCTCTTCTAACTAGGACTTGGGAAGAGGTTTGCCTGCAATGAATGATTTGAATAACTGGAGGGCAGCTCTGGGCTTGAACAGTGGCACTTCATGACCCGCCCCTCTTACTGTTGCAAACGTAAGCCCTTCATATACCTCTGTCCACCCTCCAACCTAATTTACACAAAATTCATTCTACATGTTTATCTCGTACCAACAACAAAAATTAAATTAAAAATTACTTAGAATAATAGGATAATCCAAGCCGAGCTCACATTAAGTTAATGTTGAGATTCACTTACCTGCTTTTTGACGTACCAAGGATACCAAGGAATCTTGGTCGCCAACTTGAGCTGTGCAAGGGAATATCTAGTTGCTGTAACTGGCACAACCGAATCAACATCCCCACTACATTTTTATTTATAATAATCAAAGGAGACACATTAATTTAAAGCACTTGAAATTAATTGGTAACATAAGGTTGGACAATTAATTAGTTGTGGGGTTGAATAAGAACGAACCTGAAAACCCAGACTCTGGTTCCATGTGCTATCAACTCCCTGTAAATGGGAAGTATGGACACATCTGTATCGTTCCAGTTTCGATTCAGAACCTCACTGTACCACACCAGTCAGTATATATGCACAGTCACTTGCTTGTCAGTTTGATTTGAATTTGAATAATTATAATTTAATGTGTGAATAATGAACTCGCCTGCAAGCAGTCCACTTGTAAGGAATGGCCGTTGTGTTGGCATGGAGTGCTTTCTGAACATCTGGCCTATTGTAGTATATCTCAGCATACTTCTCTGTGCAGGGATCATACCCAGACATTTGCCTTAACATCTGCAATATTTACCCAACAACTATAAATTTTATTTATATTTATTATATTGTTAATTTTAATACCTTAAGCTATTTATCTTGCTCCAAAAAAAGTTAAAAACAGAGGATACTCCCTTTCCCACGTCTTTAATATAATATAAGATATATTTTTTATATTTGTCAAGTTTTTCCTTAATTTACCTTTTATTAATACTCCTTCAACAATAATCAAAGAAAAGAAGAGAAGGGAAAGTAAAAAAAAAATAACTAGAGTGTTTTATAAAAAACATGTCATCTTAACTAATTTTAATAATGTAATTAAATTAAGTAAATATATTAAATATTTATCGTTAAGTTCGTTTGTGTTGACTTTGTCGGATTAACTTTTTCAGCTATAAAAGATGTTGATGCATGTAAAGTGAGAAATAGGACTGAAAAAGAAGGATGAAACCCATGTGCATCAGGATGCTGGCAATTATGTTATGCCTCTCTACAGAGTCAGAGACATTTAAGTTTTAAAAAAAGTTCCTAGTTACTATTTCCTTTGTAAGAGCAAAGTAATTCTCGTATTTTAAGATATTAAATTTCCCTTAATAATGCTAAAATTTACGAGTAATTAACAGTACCGGATGATGGGGACGGTGGGGCAGGCGCATGGAGCGGCGGGTGGTGGCGGAGCTGCCGTCAGAGTTGTTGCACGGAGGAGCATAGATGTTATACTGATCAATGTTACCGAATTCTTGGTCCATGGCGTAGCTATACAAGGACTCACACTGATCGGATTCCTTTTGCCGGTGGAAATCGCACGTGCTCACGAGCTGCCGGTAAGTCTGGTCGGAGATCATAGCGTGGCTCCACCAGTACGTCACCGTCCCCAGGTTATCATAGTAATTGTCCGTCACTGCATTCCCAACCTACAAAACACACACCCGGTCACACAATAAATACACCATTTTCTTTTTCACAATCGTTGTTTCCTCTTTTGGATAAAGATAAAAAGGGAGAGAACTAATTAATTAGTGAAGTGATCACCAAAATTCCTTTGATATTGATTGGGTGCTTGGCTTTTGCATTATACGTGATGATTTCTCTGGCTAATTGTGGAACATAATGGCCTGCGTAGCTCTCTCCACTGATATAAAGTTCCCGATTCTTGTACCTTGGGAATCGTTCTAGCCACCTTATTATGAATTCCAGAGAGTCCTTCGCTGAACACAAACACAAATTTCAGTTCATGAACCTAATTTATTTGGCGTTACATCGTTATATATATATATGATTACATTAAAAGTGGAAGTTTCCACTTTTTCATTCATTGTGTGATAAGATGTTTTTGGTGCTGAAGAGAATGCTAAGTACATAAAATAAAATCTAATCTAATCTTCTATATAAATGCATGGAAAGTCAACAAACACGTTATTATTATTATAATGACATCCAAAATCTGGACCACCCAATAATGAACGGTCCACATATCAAATCGCAATGATACGTGTTTCAGAAACATAATGATGATGTTAATAAGCCGTAATACATTTGGTGAGTCGGCTAATCCGTCCATGGAACCACTATAGTCCAGGCTAATCATAATAATGTAAGGTAAGATTCAATGATTCATTATATATTATATCTATCTATCATCTCGTATTGTATTATCTATAATAATAACTAACATGGCCTACCAACTAATCAATAATCATATAACCCCATGCCTGCTTTAAAGGATTAATTATAGTAGCAACCGTGAATAGCGGTGTGACAATTAAGGGGAAAGTCATTTAATACAAATTAAAGACATATGTAGCGGGGCCTACCGGTGCGGTGGTCGCCGGTGTCGTAGAGATCAGAGGAGCGGTTGGAGTAGGAGAAGCCGACGCCGGCCGGAGCCTCCAAGAAGAGGAGGTTGGCGACGGAGTTCCAAGAGAACTTGTTAAGGTACAGTCCCGAAGCAGTCCTATTGATTCTGAACGGGCCTATCTCCTCGGATGCTCCGTACGCCACCGATGAACAACCAGGACCTATATAACACAAAAAATTCAATAATAATCGTACGTGTTTCCGTTACAGTGTATCATTAATAATTAATAATCTGGGTCTTTGTTCCTAGTTAATTAGACAGTAAAATGAAGAAAGACCAGCTATGTTAGTTTATTATTTAAATATACAATATAATTGTGGTAAAATTAGGGGGTGGCATTAATGATTCAAAGAATAGGAGCTGACAAAAGTTGGCAAAGAGAAAACTTAATAATAGCCCCTGCATGAGACTGATTAATGAGGTGTGTGGTTGTTTCAAGTTGCTTTCAACCATTAATGCCTTCTGATAACTTCGTCATATTTACACACAGACACACCTATATGCGTGTGGATGTGGATGTTTAGGAGTAATGTGTTGTCGTGTAAGGGTGATGATGGGATTTAGTACTATTCATTGTTTCATTGTAAGTTGGGTCATCATTCCTCACAGCCAGCCATCTTATGTCAAAGCCAGCCCTTCTTCGATGTGGGCTCTACCTGCTCTTAAATTTCTCCTTTATCTTTTTGCTTTCAATTGGGGGCTCCAAATTAATGCACACTCTCCCTCCAACTAATTCACACTGCTACCTAATAAAATAGGGGTGGTGACAGTAGTAGTAGTGCATACCCTTTCAACCAAATGGATATAAGAGATTTTTCATTAATCATCCCCCAATAATTAATTATTAGTAGTACAACATCATTTTTTTTAAAATTTGAATGCAAAACCGGTATTTATTAGTATTAATGAGAAAAGAAAGGCCGACAAAATTAGAAAATGGAGAAGATTATAGTGGGAAATTAAGGCTTAAAACATGAAAGGATGTTTACATTAGGTGTACATTTTGTTGACTTAAAGGAATGTTTGAGATGACTTCTAGAATGCTTATATAACACTCCTCTCACATTTTTTAAAACTTTAATCGTGATTTTAAATAAGTACTTATATGCGTTTGAGATATCTTATTTTTATATTATAAGTATTTTTTATATAAATTGAGACAAAACTCATCTCACTTATCTCGTACACTATAAATCACGAATGAAAAATTAATTTTAAACACTCTAATCCAATCACTACTTCAAATGTGTCGGCAGAATAGGGGAAAACAGAGTTTTTATTATTATTATTATTAAGAGAGGCGATATAACAGTGACTAGAAGTGAGTGGAGTTAATTAAAAATGTTTGAAACAAAGAGAAATGGGAATGGTAAGTTGAGAGTTCAAACCTCCATTGAGCCAAATGACGAGGGGCTTGGAGAAGGGGTATTGTGGGGATTCAGTGAGCCAGTAAAAGAGGGCTCTACCAGCAACGTGATTGACAGTGACATAGCCTGAGAATTGTTGGAAAGACACTTTTGGTTGCCCAGGAAGTTCCACGATCCTATGAGCTTCTTCTTCTTCTTCTGCAACTTCCATGCCACTACTTGCTCTGATGAGCACCACCATGAAGTAGCAGATGATGAGCGCCAAATGAAGAAAGATCTGTTTTTGCTTCATGGCTCTTTAACTTGAGAGACCAGGTAATGATCTTGAAGAAGAAGAAGATGATGAACAAGAAGAAGAAGAAATGTGGGGGTGGGGGAGAGGAAGCTGTAATAGGGAAGGAAAGTTTGGGCAGAGAGGCGTTGCAGGGAGGATTAAATAGGAGAGAGAATGTGAGGGCGGGATAGGAGTTATGACTCCAACAATTTGGACGCTATTTTAGTTTTTAATTTTAAAAAAAAGTGCCCTTCTTTGTATTCTATCCCAATCTGGTCATTCATATAGCAATCGTTAGACATGATGGCTAATCATGTAAAAAGAGAGTTAAATTATTTAAGATAACAAACTTTTGACCAATAAAAAAAATTATAGAAGCAAGATGAAATTATAATTACACGATAAAAATATTACAGAAATCTGATTAAAATCAGATGAAATTACCATGACGGTGTAATAAATATGTATAATATAGGGACCTAATTAAAAATCTTGTAAATTTATAAGGAGTTACAGATTAATTATTTGAACTAATAAATCTTAAATGTGAAGAATAATTTATTTTAAAAGTGATGAGCATGAATAAAATAAGAAAATAGAGATGGAAAAGGGGGGAGAAAAAGAAGATCAAGTGAATGGATGAAGTTAAATAGGAGTAATCAGAAAGACGTGGGGGGTCATATCATGCAAATCTGATACAGTTAGATGATGGATGTGAAATTCCCGATATGAAGAAGCAGATCATGATACAGTATTTACTTGAAATGAAGCCAATCTTCATTTAATACCATACAGCTACACCTCCCTCACATGCTCCTCTCATGCCCATCAACCGTCCCTTCAATCCTCCATTAATTCAGCGCAATATCCTTGACTTCCCCTCCTCTTTCTGTCTTTTTTTCTTTCTTCTACTATCAGATTTTCAAGTAACTTGACTAATCTGACCCCCACTCTAGGTGTAAAGTGGGAGAGAAGGGGTTTTATAATTGGAGTTTTGAATTCATTTAGTATCTATTTTTTAAAAACGGTAGAAACTACTTTTTTAACGTAATTTATAATATATGAAGTAAATTTATAAAAATAGTTCAGTCTCAACTTACATAAACAGATTTTTCAATCTCCAGTTTAAACAAGCCCTTAAAAGATGAGGGTGTCTCAATGAGAATGTCCTCCAGATCCAGAAATTGAGTTGAATTAGAGTTTTCTCCATACTCAAATTTTAAACTCGATACCAACTAATTAAAGAGATAGAATACCTGTCACTATGACCATAAATACTTCCTCTTCTCCTTCTTCTTTTTAATCTTTTATGTTTTTTTTTTTTTGCCACAAATCTATCCCCTCTCATATACAACACCTTGTTATTAATATACATAATCTAGTTTGCAGTGTAATACAAAGCAAATTGCGCTACAAAATTTATATTAATGAGCCAAGGTAGTTTATACCTATATACATACAGGCTAGATGTTTCGCGGGTTGGTTGGGTTGGAAAATGTCTAGTAGGTCCGGTAGAACACTTATAATTGAGCAAATTATGATTCTTTTTGTCATATTGGGAGTACAGTACAACCTTAATTATTTCCGATTTTCTGGTACCATTTCGATTTAATGAATTATTGTGGTCGTGTGGCAAGCCCCGTATGAGATGACCTCCCCAAATATCTGATTGGCGATTTAAGCATTTCCCTATTACCATTTACCAATAGGGGGCTGTATAAAAATTTCCCCACACACATAATATATATGATGCCATAAATATGCACACGTATCACGTATGTGTGTTGTGTGCCCTGTAATAATAAAAGACTTCGGGAAAAATAAACAATCCCTTGCAATTTCTGGTTATTTATTTCCCGAGTGTTTAGAACTCAATATATTTTGTCTTTCAAAATTATAATCTATTTATTAAAATATGGCTATTGATTGCACGTGTATTAAAAGAGATTCTGATTATCCACCCTATTTACACTGAATAAAAAAAAGGAAAAATAAATAAAAGAAAATAAATTGCAGGAAGGGAAGGTACATGTAGTGCTGAAGTGGTAGAACCACAAGCATAGGGACCTTCAAATTAAATACGATTGCTCCCCAAGGTATCATTCAGAAATCAGAAGTACAGACTTAAGAGGAAAATTAGAGAACAACAACAGTAAATGACAACTTGTGGCAGTCATACATAACCTTTCTTTAAAACAGAAATTGGAAAAATTATATTCAGGTTACGGGCAATAGAAAAAATAAAAAAATAATTTTTTGAAATTCTAAAATTGTCAAAAAGTTTGTAATAAATTTCAATTTCTATTAGTACAGATTAGGGATTTAACGTCATTAAAAGACGTCCATTCTTTAAAAATGAAAGTAAAAATCGGACGCGGTGGCATTTATGTAAATAAAGAGAAACTTTTTCTTCTTTAGACATCATAAAAACTAAAAAAGACGTGTAAAGAGATCTTTAGACCTCCCTTCTCTAGAAGGGACGTCTAAAGCCTGCATGTCAGCAGCAAACAATAGGCGTCCCTTCTCCAAGAAGGGACGCCTAAAGGTTTCCCTTTCCCTCCATATTCTTCATTTCCCTCTATAGCAGCATTTTCGTTCTCTCTCCTTCCTCCCAAGATTCTTAAGGCGCTATCCCCCTCCTTTGTCTCTCTCGCGTCGTATCCACCCCTCTCTCATCGTGTCTACCACAAGGCCAGCGTCAGTGAACCTCCTCAGCTCTAAGGTACAGCGCGCCCCTCCTTTATCTTTATTTAGGCAGCCATTATTTTCTCTGTTGCTCATTGTCAAGGATTTTGCATTGGTTTTTTTTTTGTTTTTTTTGTAGAGTTGGATTTTTTTTATGCTGTTATTTAAGGGTATGAAATGTCACTTATGTGTCTGTGCCATATATTTTTGCTTCTCCTATTACATTTAGAAAAGATATATAATATTTATAATATATTATATTTATTGTTGTACTTGGGCTAGCAAGTTACATCTAAACTAAGAAAGACACTTGTGTCTTTTTATGGCTTTCGCACATGACATATATATATATGTAGATAATCATAAAATATTTTGTAAGTGAAAAATATGTTGAAATTTGTTGAAAAGTGACTATTAAAAAATTATAAAACTCATTACTTGTTTAGCTCCGAAGTATATATGTAATAGAATGAAAAATGAATGAGATTAAAAGGTAATAATTAATTATTTCAAATGTAAAATGTCATATATGTCTGGAAATAAAAATATTTTTGAGAAATAATTGTTGTATCATAATAATAATAATATATAAGTATAAATTTTTTAACATGTCTTTTTTATTTTTTTAGTTTAATGATGAAAAATTAGTGGATTGTATTTTTTATGTTTAAAATAGTTATAACAAGAAATCACATTGTTGTCAATTATTCTAAACTTTAGCGTTATTGAGAATGACTTAGGTAAAAATGTATCATAGTTGGATGAATGCTTTGAGAACTAGTGAAGAATATGAGAATGGGGTGGAAGAGTTTATTGAATTTGCTAAAAGGAATGCTCCAACAAAAAATGGAAAGTATTTTTGTCCTTTGTGTGAATTGTTTAAACGAGAGTCGACGGGATGTTGATGATATAAGGGATCACCTACTTTGTGATGGAATAAATATTCGATACACAAGGTGGATATGACATGGTGAGGAAGTAACTGATTGTCCGTCGCACAAGAAGGAATTAGTGGATGTTATAGAGCAAGATTGAATGGAGAAAATGATTCACGATGTCGAGGTTGAATCCTTCGCCCAGGCACATGAATTGCGATGTTATCTAGCGCCAACTGTTCAAGGGTATATAGTTGTATTTTTATTTTTTGGGATGTTTGAGAAATAATTTTCTTCTAATATAAACTTCATTTTAATCTGTGTATTGTTGTAGTTACTATTGGAGCCTGTGTGTTGTTTGCCCACGCCTCAATGAAATCTATTGGTTTGATTCCTTGACAAAAAAGCCCGACAAGGACACAAAATCCGTCTTCAACACGTTAATTTTTTTTTATTAATTAAAGAAATGCTTGATTTAAATAAATTGTTCTAACTTAAAATGTTTTACATTTTAATGGTAGCGCGACCCAAACATATAGAATGCTTGGCGGGTCACGTGAGGGTAGAGTTGTTCGCAAGCCAAAGTGATTCTATCCCAAAGTATGTGGTTCCAATATAATTTAAGTTCTTTTATTTAGGGTCGTTTTAGAAATGATGTATGTTATTGATTTTAACCAATTGTTTTTTATTTATAGTGCCCTCAACAGCCAGGTGTTACTGAATGTGACTATTATGTTATACTTTACATGTATAATATCATTCAAAGTGGCGTTATAAGTGATTTTCAACAGGTAATCAAATGATAATATTTTGGGTCTATGTATTTTAATTGAATTGCTAAACAATCCTTTAATTTCATTGATTTCGTATAATCATATTTTATAATTTGCAGATCTTTGAGAATGATGCTGCCTACTTATATGAAGACATTAATTTGATCAGAGACTTGTTGGCTGGGAGGATTATTCAACACGTTGATTTGTAGAAGTTTATGGTTTCCTATACATTTACTTAGTAGTTGTTTATTAGTGGACAACATTTACGTCAACACTGTAGTGCATGAATGTTTCATTATAGGTGGATGTTGTGTTTTGTTAATTATATAATGCGTGCTTTATGTTTCCTTATTGTGTAAGTAGACTATGTTGCTGTTTGCTTTCAGAATGGCCAGAAATAATTCAAATAGCACCGTATTTAAAAAAAACCTGTAGGCGTCCTTTACGCTAAAAGGGACGCCTAATGTGAACTTTAGGCGTCCCTTTTAAAGCAAAGAAACGCCTAAAGTCCGTAATTTAAAAAAAATTCTAAACGGGGACTTTAGGCGTTCCTTTTCATAAAAGAGACGTCTAAAGTTTGAGGTTTAGGCGTCCCTTCTTTTAGAATGGACACCTAAACCCTTACTTTTACACGTCATTTTACAAAGGACGTCTAAAGTTCAAATTTACTACGTCGCTGACATACGCATCCCCCATAAAAGGACATTAAAAGTCCCAGAAAAAAGAAGTTGGAAGTGTTTTTTCTAGTAGTGTTCGTTGAAAAGTCTATGTGCATCCGCTGATAAGTCAATACGGGTGTCATTGACGAGTCTAAGGATGCGTCATTAATAAGTACAGAGACGTCCATTGATAAGTTCAGAAGTGTTCATTGGCAAATTCATGAGTGTCAATTGATAAGTCCATAATTAGAATTTATTGTAAAAAGTCCCGGGGGAAGTTTTGGCAATTTTTAGATTTCAAAAAAACAATTTTTTTATTTTTCTCCCTTACCTGAAACCTGAATATAATTCTCCCAAAGAAATATTACCTCTTGTTGCTATTGTTAAATCCCCGAGTCAATTGTTTTGAGTTTATCTTTTTTATGTTTATAACCTATAAAATTATTTTAACTTCCATTTTAAACTTAGCTGCAAATTCGACTAAATTCATAAGTCTATATATCGAGTTTATAATTTTTATTTCAATAATTTATAAAAAATTATTAGGTTTTAACATTTTCAGTGGCTTTATATATTAAGTTATGATTTTCTTTGCTGAGTATTGCCAAGTGTGAATGTTGATATATTTAATTTTAATTATTTATATTTGCATTATATTTAAACTAGGTTGCTGTCAATTTTTATATTTTAGTTATTCAATCATGTACTATTAATAATTATTTATAGATAAAAGTAAACTTTGTGATTCAAACTGACCATTCAAGTTGTTATCTATACCACGAGTTTGAGTTAAACTCATAAATTTAACAACTTTAATTGTACCGTTTCACAAAACCTATTATCAATTGTGGATTTGTGGTGTGAGTGTGGGTAGTGCTTAGCTTAAAGATTGAAGTTAGTAGTGCTAATTTTAAGTGCTTAGCTTATTTAAAAAATTTAGAAAAATATTTTTTTGATAAGTAAAAATAAAAACCTTCTAATATATCGTAAATCATAAAAATATTCTCAAAACTTAAAATGATACTCACGATCTTTTTGTATAATGCATTATTTGGATGAGAGTAGGAAACAAAGTACATGTTGGTGTGGGGTTTGTTTAACGAGGCAGGAGGAAAAAAGAAAAGAGGGGCAGGAATTTAATAAGGGGAGGAGGCCAGGACCCTTTACGTGCACGCGAGGTGTAGGGGCCATGGACCTCTACATACCTCAAGTCATCAGCATTATGATGCCTCCTCTGGACTCTCCTCACTATCTCATGACATCCACCATCTATATAAATTTCAATTACTCATTCGCTTTTTAATATAATAAATATTTAAAAAATATATAATTTTCATATTTATCTATATTTTTATAATTTACTCTTACATATGATACTTCATCCATAATGACTAGAAAGAAGATAAAAGGGAGGAATTAAAAAAGATTATTATGATATTTTAAAAAATACATGTTATATTAATTAATTTAACTAATTTTTTAATCTAATTAAATTATATAAATATATCTTATATTAAGGACCGGAAGTAATAATGTTTATATTTTTTTACATTTTATATACATTTCAATTTAAAACTATTTTTTTTTTTTGTTAAAATTTATCTATTGATAAGTTGTTCCAGTCGTTTATCTCATATATGGTAAGTTTTTATAAATTATATATACATTGATATTGATCACACTATATTGTTAATTAATAAGTGATAGTATTATTTGTGGATGGAGAGGAATAGAGAGTAGGTGATTCAAGGAGTGGTGTACGGTATGATATTTTCAGAAGCTAAAAAAGGGCACAGAGAGGTGGACGGAAATTAGGGTGCATGAACTTGGACACTGGATTCAAGGGAAAAATTAATAGGGAGAAAAACAGATAATATATTAACATCAATATAAAATAAAGCTCATAATAAATCATATAATTATTATGGTAAGAAAAACCAGATATCATGTGACGTATTCCTCCAGCTCCATGGTAACCCACATATCATGGTAAGAAAAAGTAACTTTTTGGATTGGTAGGAGTATGTTTGAATCTCATTGTCAATTTAAAGTTATTATTGACGAATAATTTATAAATGAATGCAAGTGATGATTGAAAATGGATGCATGCTTGATCTTAATCACAGACACTAACGGTTTGAAGTCATTGACAGGGCCAAGTCTGTCATTTTCCATTTACAAAATGGCTTTTATATTATTAAACTTCAAGGCCATTCATGGCTGAAGAGAAATTTTACATTTGCTAGTAGCTAATGACCTAGGTCTTTTTCGTGTCATTCTTAAAAAGGTTAAGGGGCAAGCCGTGGGCAATTTGCACATGGAGATTATAGATGGACTTTTAAGGTAAATTCACTCATTTAATAAAAAATTTTACGTGGATGATATGTTGACTGTCAGTTTAGTATATTTTATTAATTAATAATTAAAATTAGTTAGAATAATAGTCAAAACAGGATTACTCCTTTCTTTTATACTTCTAATATTAAATTCCTTTAAAAAAAATTTTATAACAGAATTATCCCTCGAAGACAACCTCCAAACCCAAAATTGCCGCAGTCCTGACCCTTTTAAAAATGTGAAGTCTTCAAAGTTCAAATGGTCATTTGTGTTTTTAAGGTGGTGCTTGTAATTATTTCCAACGAAACAAATGGGTCGGGTCTAGTATTATGGGTGACCGAGTAGGGTCTATCCATCTATTCAAAGGTTCTGATGACATGGGGAAGGAAGATGAGATTTTTGAAGATACTCGCAGTAAGAGCTACGCTAAAAACACGTGCCCCTTCAAATCTCTCCCATCACCGTCCAATCACTGCTTCCACCTTTGTTGTCCCTCCTTTTTGACCCATGACCTTACTCTGAAATCGACGCCCAAGTACTCTTCTTGAGTCTTTTGCCCCTAATCTCGCTTAATCTAAAATATAAATTCAGTTTAATAAATATTATTTTATTTTATTTTTACATAATTACATTTTATAACTGGATAATTCATTATTTACAATTAAAAATATTAATATTAATGATCCTAAATATAAATACTAAAAACGCTTTTATAAACTCTAAAAGATGAGAATTATAAAATGAATTTAGAAAAATATAATAATTCGAACAAAAAATCACAATATTTTTAAAAATTTCAAAATTATAAGATCCTTAATTGTTACTAATAGTTTAGGTGATCCTTAAATATCATCATTTCTCTCAACCAATGGAAGTTGATTCTAGCCAAATGAACTAATTTTTCACTGAGTAGCGAATTAAATTTAGAATTTTTGTTGAAAAGATGTGATACATGTAAGCAAGGAAAAAAAAATCGGACGGAGTACCAGTCACAATACATGTTTAAGGGTTAATAAATCAACCCAGTTTCAACAGGTGGTTGACCAGACTATATTAAAATATTACAATTTATCAGTGACAATATATATCTTAATATATTTTTAAACTTCTATAGATAAAAATAAAAATCCTTAAAAAAATTGTTTAAAATCTATTAATATTAGTTATGACCTATATACTTATATAATGATATTTCATTTTCTATAATTATTATATCATTTTGAATAATTTTTTCATCATCATCTTTGTTTTTTTTTAGATTTATTCTTTCTTTATCTATTAATCTCTTCATCCTGGTCTTTAACCTTTCATTTTTTTCTCTAAAAAATAGCATAAGATAGTAGTTAGAAGAATAAAAAAATTAGATTTCATAAAAAAAAGATAAAAAAAATATAACCAATCAAACAAGTTAAACCATTAATTTTCCCAATTTTAAACGGTTCACAGTCCAATTGTTAAACTAGGCCAATCAATTTACCGATTCACGAGCAAGTCCGATCCCCTTTTTGGTTTCATGCATGTAAGTACTTAAGAAACCATTTCTCTCGTTAAGGACCCTACATTTTTGAAGAGGATAGCTAATCTACGCGCAGCATCGCTCGGCCAAAGAAATAATTAATAAGTGCCGATAAAGAATATCTAATGCCAAAAGAAGTACATATTCTTATTTTATTTACCTAAAAATTTCAATTATAAATATAAAAATTAATTTTTAATACAAATTATACTATAAACTATATTCTACAGTCAGGATTGGAATCGGAGGAGTACTATAAATTAAGAAGAAAGAAGGCACTAGAAATGGAAAAGAACGGATTTTGCTTGAAGAATTCCAAGCCTCAGATAAATGAGATGCGCCATTGGTAGAATTCTTCGTGGATATACGGTATCATACATTCCTTCCTATATACTTAAAATACTTACTATTTTTTTATTCTAAATATAATATGTGGTTGACTTTTTTTTAAAATATTAATAAAGTTAATTAAATTACTTAAAAGTACTTATATTTATCATTTTTTTCTTCAAACTATTTTACTTAGTTTATAAATTGATATATAATATAATAATAGATAATATGTAATATGTAATATGAATAAGTAATTTATTTAACTTCCTCAATCTCTAAAAATAAATCACCTATACCTTATATTTATATTAAGAATAGGATGGAGTGTTACTGTAATGTCCAAGTCAAATTATCCAATCGACCATTTAATGACATCAGATGTAATTTGAGCAGTTTGACGTCCTAGGGCTAGAGCTTATAATGCTGCATGAAAATTATGATTTCCCTGATCACGCAAAATGTCTCATACTGTATCCTCCTTCTAGAGTTCTAGTGTTAAATATAAGATTTAAGTTATAGTGTAAATTATACTATAAATTAGGTCAACTTGTAGGATTGAATAAGTATATGACAAAACAAGTATAGGGTCCAGCTATATTAGCCACAAAATAATAGTTAATAACAAGTATTACTATCATCACACATCATGCTGTTGTGTAACAGCATAAAATGAAGTATCAAAAATAAAATAACGTGACTTGAATGATGTGGGAAAAGGCTAATTTTCTAACCATATCACCGTTGAATTCAAATCAGTAAAAACAATATTTTGCCGCGTAATATATGTTTCAAACATTTATGATTTGGATGTGAATAAGTCCAATTACTTATCCGTTGTTCTATTAGCGAAACTATTTTTTCAAGGCATTTAATAGGAGTTTCACTAAAAATATTCTTATTACCGCTTGGACTCATTCTCTAAGGGCAATTAATCAGCAAATAAAATGTAGTTCCCGCTCTAATAATTTGACTACGGGACTTAATTACTTGATCCTGAGCCCTGAAAGTGATATGGTAGCCCATAAAATGGAATTTACATGCGGAAGAGTGAAGGTTAAAACACCTTTAGGTACATTTTTGTGTTTTTTTTTTTGGGTCATGATGACCAAAGGAGGAGACAAGCCAGAAAAAGAGGGACAAACAAAAGACAACAAAGGGGTTGGTGCTGTTTGGCAATTCTAATGATAGTAGTATGGTCCACAAAGAGCATAAAGCTAATTTTGAGTGGTAAGTGAGAAGAACTATTTTATGCCCAGTCGTCCATACCACAAACTATATGTGTGTGTGTGTCCTTTTCCAGCCATATAATAGCCAGTAAAGAAAAATGGAAAGATGCACAATACCACGAAGGATTCTTATTCCCTTTCCACGATAATTTTTACCTCTCAATATACCTCTCTCTCTATATATATATATGTGTGTGTGTGTATTCAATGGGCATTTTGATTGGTCATCATGTGAGTTTGAAGTTGAAGCAGGCCTTACTATATTATTATCCACTCAACTTGGCTCTTATCCTCAACATTCAAACGCCCCTCCACAAATGCTCTGTCTCCTTCACTGTGTTGCCCTTTTCTTTCTACAGGAGTTACTACTCTTGTCCTTAATAAATAATATATTTATCTAATTTAATTAGATTAAGAAAACTAGTTTAGATAGTTAACATAACGTATATTTTCTGAAACACTCTAGTTGTCTCCCTTAATTCCCTTTCCTCTTTGATTATGGTTAAGGGAGCATCATAAGAGCAGATTAGAAAAATACTGATAAATGTAAAAATTATGTCTTATATTTAAAAGCAAGATCAACCCCTCAAATATGTCTTATATTAAGGGCATGAGAAGTATTATAATTTTTTCAAAATAAAAATGTACATAAATTAGTTGGATGTTTGTTTAGAAAAATAATTGAATAGTCATCACTTTGGCATGATGACAAATCTAATAGGACTGAGCCACAAAACAATACTCCATGGTATCCCTAATATTTCAATAAAGAAATTAAACTACAACGTTGTATTAAGGATTGAAAGAAGTAATTTATAATGTAAAGAATTCAAAAAATGTCACAACGTATGATTGTAAGAAGGAAATGATGCAGCTATTACACACCCATCATATTTATGAAGGGTCAAACTCACAACCTCTTATTTAAGTCAAGACTTAAATTGGCCCTAAATGTCAATTGAGCCAAATACAGGGACTTGTTAGTAATTTATGAATGTTGTTGTGTTTAACAGACTCCATTGTTTTTTCAAACAGGAATGCCGGGGGCTGCTTGGAGCAGGAGAAATTGTGGATCCAGCTAGCGAACAAACACTTGCTCCCACGTTAATGCTCGCTCCACTTGCTCTCCTCTATGAAACTCCCAGCACATCTACTTGCAAGAGCTTTCAAATCTTGACCCGGACTCATATCTTTAATTTCTTTTGGGCCATATTTTAATTTGTGATTTATTACCATCAATTTTACTCGATATTAATTGAATCCAGTTGCAACTTGCAAGTTAGGAGTACGGTTCAATTGAGAAAATGTTGGTATCACTTTATGAGTTGGGAGAATTGCTACAAAAGTCTCACAATAAGTGAGATCATGCAGCATATTGTCCTTTTCTACTGCTAACTTGTAGTGAAACTTTTTAGTAATGAAATTGTTCATCTGCACAATAATTTTTCCTCATAAATTTGTTATACACAAGATTTTTTTTTTTTGGGATAAATATCAACAGATGCTGGTTTATAATTGGAACGAATTATTATTCTGTTGTAGCGAAAGTATCGAATTGTTAGCCAATTCTGCTCCAGGCGTAACTCGCTAGTTTTATATAGATGTAAAGCAGAATATTATTTTATTTGCAGTTATTGTCTGGTAATTAAATTCACTTGTATGTTAAAATTTGGCAACTTATTGGGGTTTTATGAAACGGTTGCAAGCCTAATAATATTAGTTGCAAAACGGGTGAGCTGGAAATTAGTTTAAATAAGATAGGAAAACAGCTCATCTATTGTCCCAAGCAAATTGGTCGTGAGTATTGTCATTGAAAAATTTTATTATATAATAGAAATAGATTAATAAATCGCCCAGGTTCTATATAACCAATCTTATGCTTCTTGTTATAAACTGGACAACCTGTACATAATTAGGGACCAATAACTTGTATATTTGTGAATGTAGTACATATCGGAGCATGTCATGCGATTTGATGCTATAATATTGTAATAATATTATGATAATATTATTCACTCAATATTGTAAATATTAGTATAAAGATATGGTTGTCATGATATATATATATATATATATATATATATATATATATATTGATTGGGCACACACGCAGATGTAGTAGCATATATATGTATATTTAGTTCTAATCCCATGAATGGAAAATGAGTCATTCATTCTTATTTCAATATTTTACAATTTGCTTAACTTTTGTTTGATGAGAAAATGTTCAGGAGCCTCAAAAAGCATGTATTTGGATATAAATGCACAACACACTGAACCAGGTAGAGATTTACACTAATGTTATCTCAAGGGAACCGTGAAAGAGCAGATATGGGATGTGTCAAATAAAACGTAGGCTTTGGTAAGGGAAAAAAAGGAATGAAAAACGCCAAGACTATGCTGTTTCATTACTCTAAGCGGACTTCGTACCATTGGACTGAACCAACATCTCCATCAATTTGCAGTTCACAAACAGACCTTACCAGGAAGGAAACAGCTTCATCAATGGTGTCATATCTTGCAAGATCAGGAGGAAGGCTCTTGCTAGGCCAATTCTCTAGCCAATTTTTCAATGCACTCTTCAACTCTTCCTCACTCACAAACCTCTCTTCCTCTCCTGGTTCTAGCAGTACATAAGTTCCAGTCCTCTCATTTGCCCTTCTCCTTCTCCTCATTGCGTAAACCTGACCCCAAACTCATCATTATAATTGAATCACACTATGTGATAGCAAAACCCGAATTTTCAAAGACATTGTATAGGTTTTAAGACGTGCCGAGTTCCAAATTTTTACCTTCACTGTGCTTCTGCAGCCTCTTGCTACTGGAAGCAGCCTCTGATGGATTGAAGAACTAAGACATTGAATTTGAATTGGGGAAGATGTGTGAAGTATTGGACTCCCAGCATGGTGATTTCCTCCTTCTTTAGCTGCAAACAACACCTTTATTCTTCTTAAATTTGGACAGATGCATGTGTATGTAATTACTGAGAATAGGCAATTCAGGACACGTTTAATTCACTCCCATCAATGTCATTTTAATAAGTGAATATTAAAGGCTATTTCTGAAGGAAGAGCAAGTAGGACTAGTCGTGAAATAAAGCAAGAGTTCAAAGAAGGCAATGCTTTTAAAATACAAAAAGATAGAGTTCAGAGCTTACAGCGGAGGTGGTGAACTCCAGAATTGAAGAGCTGAATATTCAAAACCCCATCCATTATACTTATTCTTTTGCTTAATCTTTATTCATATTTCTGCAATACGGTCTCACGAATTCTCACTCGTCAAGCCCTTTCTCTGCATCAACAAATATCACAAACTCTGGAGAAGTGAAGATAATTAGATAACTCCTTACTTCCTGGTTCTTCTAATCACCCTCATAGTTCATTTTATTTACAACTCTGACCTGAGTGCGTAATTTGTTAAATTGGGCTGGTCTGGGCCCAAGCCCAAATGATTTAAGAAGAAATGGGCTCGCCGTTGGGAGTGATCGCCGGTCAAGTGGGTGCTTGCTGGCAATGGCGCGAAACGCCCCCACTCTGTCGTTAACGGTTCGTTTCGTCCGATTCTTTTCTTTGGTGAGTTCGTTCATCGCTTTAGTTACGAAACAGATAATTCCCCGATATCCTCTCTGTCACTTCTCCTTTATCTTCATCTGTTCCTCCCTCTGCAACCCAAGTTTGAATCCCCCTTCCTTCCCCTGATATTTCCTTCTCCTTTTCTTAGCGTTGCATTGTCATCGTTCCTTTCGGAATACGTGTCAATTTTTGTTTCCAGGCTCCGTCGATCGCCGATGCGGTGATTTCTGTGGATCTAGAATAATTTGAGGAGTCCATTCGGTTTCTGCGACGGGTCTCTGGGTAAGTTTTGATTCCGTTGATTTTATTCGGTCATGTTACACAGAGAGTCGATTCTTGTAGCTTAATTTGTCTTCTCTTACTATCAACGACGCTGAAGAGGCATTCGTGCTGTGAATTTGTGTTGATGCATCATACATCTGGTAGCTTTTTATATAACTTGCATCAACACATTCAATGTGAAGACATAATTACACATTGCCTTGTGTCGATAAGATCAATTGCTTCTGCACCTTTGATTTATTTTATGATAGTATCCAATCCTTGATGTTCCTCAAATCTTCTGTCCTCCTTGTGTCTCTTGTGCGTGGCCTTCGTTAGAGTTTTATTTGCGTTCACTTCGTGTTCGCAGTTATGTCTAAGCAATCACCTTATGATTTGTTGATTCTCACTTTGCCTCAATTTCGCAGCCTAAAGAACCAAAATGATGGCTTCCTCGGATCATAAAGATGAAGAAGGAAGTGTCAATAATCTGGAACTGCATCTTGAACATCCTGAGGATAATGCTCACTCCATCTCTCGCAAAAAACAGTCAAGATGTTCTTCTTCACTGTCCGACTCTTCACTAGAATCAGTGGCGCTAGAGAACAATGAAAATGATGGTATAGCTGGTACCTTTGAATCTAAGCATGTTCCAGCAATTTCATATTCAAGCGACTATGCTTACCCATCTCCAGTGTGGAGCTTTCAAAGCGCATCAACTCCACCACGCCCTCCAAATCAAATGATGGCTCGACCGGCCGGCTATGATCCAAACAGAATTCCATTGTCTATATTTTCTAGCAGACCCACAAATCCTTTGGCATGGAGCTATGCATCAAATGAATCTCTTTTTAGCATACAGGCGGGGAACAATAGTTTCTCAAAGGACCATTTCTTTCCTGTTGGCAACAAATGTGTAGAATCTGCACCAAACAATTGTGCTGACAGTGACATTATTGAAGAGCGCTTACCAGATTCAGTATCAACAAGAGTTTCATTTGAGGAAACTATAGATTCGCCCATAGTGATGCACTGTGAATCATTTAAGTCGTTGGCAGAAAGTTCAACAATTGTGTTGCATGAGATTCCAGAGGATAATAATAGCAAGGAAGCAAAGGCCCCCAGGGAGGAGGCTAAGAATATCGCCAGTTTGTCTTGCCGTTCTGAAGAGAGCCGTATCAGCAATCGATCTTTTCAATTTCCCCTGTAAGGACCATCATGCTTTTACTTATCTGCAGAAATATATAGGCCATTCTTCTCTCGGTTGGAACTTTATTTATTATATGCAGACCTCCCTGAATAAGCGTACGTGTGCATATTCCTCATGAATTACTTAGCAACAGCATATCATAATAATAACCTTCAAATATAGTTGATGTTTGTTGGACTTTCCAAATCATGGCCAGACAGCTTGCTTGGGAAATAATTAAGAATACTTTCCAATCAATTAATCACAATAATTGAATGAGATAAAATATTGGATTGCTGAATCAACCATTAGTTGGCTGGATGTAATGAGGACTATTACCTAATTAAATATAATATAAATTAAATAGGTGATCTAATTTATATCATATAAATAATTGGATATTATAAATATGTGATGAAGAATTTAAATAAATATTTAAATTAAAATCACTTATCACCTATTAGTGGTTAAGAATTTAATTAAGATAGCTTGAGAGGTTGCAGAAATATTTATAATGAGGAAATAGTGGATATTCTGGTTTTAACTATTTGAATTTGGGAAGAAGGTATATATGATTGCTAACTGTTGACATTAAGTTTGATTCTGATTTTGTTTCAGATTGTCAGTGTCCGTTAAGGTTGGAAGGAAGAGTAAGTTAACAATAAAACCAGAGAAGCAGGAGGAAGATAAGCCATTAGAGGCGCCGTGTGCTCAAGCTGAAAGAGCTCCAAATCAAGAGGAGGCGCCCTGTGCTAAAGCTGAAAAGGCTCCAAATCCTCGACCAAGAATCAGAAAGCGCTGGTATTTACCCTCTTGTGGTTGTTCACCATGTCGTTGTTCACAAAGCAATCACTGAATAAAAATCAATCAGGCCTTGCCTTGTTGCATCACCATCTTTATCAAATCTGTTTATAATTATCGTTTTCTTGTCTGTCGCTCCATCACATAAGCCTGCTCCCCCCACCCCTCCCCCCAACCCAAAATTTGGGCTTGAATTACTCTTATCCTAAATGAATATCTAATGTACAATGGCTTAATCACGAACACCCAGATTCAGCATCGATAAACTCAATACTGGCGGCGGCGAAAGAGTTAATATACGGGTAGTTTTTAACTTCTGATCAAATCATCGATTATGGGTGTAGTTTCAAATTTTGGTCTCTATTCTTTCCTCCAAACTTAGTTTGAGACTAAGTATATATCCTATAACCAAGACTTGTTAAAATTATAGAATTACTTTCAAAATTATGAGGATCAAAACTAACAATTTGAAATTATGAGAATCAAAATTAAAATTTGATTATTTCCTAAAAAAGAACATAAATTTAAATATTAAAAAGCATATTTATTAAGGATGGTGAAAACTCTCTGTTCCAAACTTTGAATGGGGAAACTCATAATCAGATAAAAAAAAAATTTAGTCAAACTATAAAGACTAATAATAATATAAAAGAAAAAGATAAATTTAATACTGAGACACCTGAATCTGAAATTTTAAAATACTCAAAAAATCTTCCTATTCTTATACGTAAATTATAAGTTCATTCCACATGAAGTTTGGGCATCTGCCTAGAATCTCAATTACATATATGGTTGGTTGGTCGGTCGGTCATGATTGATTTTGGTATCAGAATCCACAAATCAGTTTCCATAAAACAAGCACACTTTCCACTAGGCCTGATTAAATATATTTTGTCTGACTTATCTTGTTTGTAATTCTTAGGAGCTTATTACTCCCTCCTCAATTTAATATAAGACATATTAGTAGAATTGATTTTGATTTTAAATATAAAACATATTTATTATATTTGTCAATCTTTTTTTATTTTACCTTATTAATACTCCCTCAACAATAATTAAAAAAGGAAAGTGACTAAGGGAGTTAAGGAACATTATTAGAGTATTTCAATTAGAAAATGTATGTCATGTTAACTAACTAATTAACTTTATTAATATAATCAAATTTGATAAATATGTTATATATTAAGGAATGGAGGACTATTATATTATATTTTTAATAATAAAAATGCTATATATTGATAATTTTTAATATAATTACTAATATATGAAGCTGCATTATAAAAAATATATTTATATGTTAATATCTTTACTAAAAAGAATTAATAATAAATAATGCGTACTCGGAAAAAAAAAAAAAAAGGTCCTTGATCATGTCTCTTTAGGAAAGCTATCACCACTTAAGCTTGACACAATGCTTAAATTTAATCCGATGTACAGTCATATATATATATATATATATATATATATATATATATAAAGTCTTTTCAATTTTGTTACGTCACCTACAAACAAATGCAAGCTTCCACAAAGTTGCCCCATATCAGCCGTTGGTCTTTCGGATCCATGGCATGCTTCACAATTCCTTCTTTCGTACGCTTTAATTTTACTATTTTATTGAGATTTCCGATTTCCCTTGAGATACAGTGTAAAGTAAATCAATCAGGATTTTGTTTAGATAATAATATAATATTTAAATTTGATTTTATAATTATTTATATAAGGAATATTCTTTGGTTAGAATATAAATAAACGCTGACGCTAACTAATCTCCAAAACTATAATAAATATTTCCATGACCTTTAAATTTGGCTTCCGTGGCCTGTGTGTTTTCAAGTTCTTGTTAGTTTGTTGGATTATGAGGGTTTAAGATTTGGAGGTCCAAGTCAAATGTGAGGGCGTCCAAAAAGGCAAAATAAGACCTATGCATGTCAGTCATTGTGGAAATTCACCAGTCATTGGCCTGTGGAGGACTCAAGTGAATGCCTTATCTTTTCGATTTTATTTATTTTTATTATTAACAGAAAGAGAAAGATAGAATGACTTACTTGTGCGACCAATGAAGTATGAGTCATGTCACAGGCGTCGTTTTTGCTATGCTTGCTCATAAGACCAATGGATGTGTTTTGATATAAAAACGAAAAAAATAATTAAATTGTAAATATTTTTTTCACACGAAAAGTATTATTGAATAATGAATACTAGTAACAATAAATTGTATGTTCAAACATGCGTCCATCAACAAGCTGTTATATAGAAATACACTGTTTTATTGTTAGTGACGAAAATCATCTATACTCTAAATCTTAAAAAAATTAGTTTCACATATGTAATTAGATAAAAAATTCGGAAATATGCATTTTTGAATCACACAAAAACATTTCAAGTAAAAAAAAAGTGACATAAAAACATTCCTTTCTAATTTTGGTTAGTAATTCTAAATTATTTAAATTAAATTTTCTGACCTTCAAATTATTTAAATTAATCGAATAACCATAATTTATTTGTTGCAATTATTATTTTCAATTCGAGACCAAAAGGATCTTTATGAGAATCACCCTGTCAACAACTATCTTTATTAGCGGAGAGTTTTTAAAGTTTTTGGTTCAGATCAACAAAAAATATAAGTTAATATGATTAAATATAAAATTTATAAAAAAATTATACTTTTTATATAAGTTACAAGCTCTTGTCAACTTGTCATTCGGGAAATTTATATATAATCATTTTTTTATAATTTCATTAAGGTCACTAATATTTCATCCTTTTATTTTCAATATTTTCATATACTTAATATAAATTTAAATATTAAAATTATAAATACAGCATAATTTTGATAAAAAATTTTGGCAACGATTTTAATAAAAGTTTAAGTTGTTAGCATGAGATAAAAATATCTAATTGGAAATGGGAAGAAAGATGATAAAGGAGGGGGCTCATATAAAAATAGAAACTCCATAAAATTGACAAGAGTGGGGCCCTTGGCTTATCTGGACCTCACGAAGCAAGGACCAACAACACCAAAAAGAGGTGGGACCCGCTAACATCCCAGAACATTATCCCACGTGGGTTGCTATCCGTAGCGACACGTGTTCAACTTTAAGGAATCTTTTGACACCTTAAAGCCTAACTACCAAGGACCCCTTAATTTGACGTGGCTTCATCATTTGTTGACCGGCTGTGGACCCCACGCTCCGACTGGCTAATGTAGAGTGGACCCCATTACCCCCCGCCATTTCCAATGGCCACGAAACCCCTTTTTCATTTATTTATTTATTTTATTTTATTAACAAATATAGCCATAAATAATTTTTTAAAAGAAAATAATTGTTTTTTTAATAACAGAAAACGAAAGAAGAAGATTGTGAAAAAAATGAAAAGCAAAACTAGACCAACAAAAGAAAGGAAGAAAAACGCGTTTTCTGAAAAGAACACAGTTGAAATATTCACACACTTGATTGCTGCACTATTCCTTCGCCCTTGGCTCTCTATCTTTTTCTCTGTCTTCCTAGCCAGCAAAATTAGGGTTAGGGTTTTCAGAAAAAAAAAAAACCCTTTTCTTTGTCTGCAGCTCAAAGGGAAGGGTTTAGGGTTTAAATTATCTGGGTCTGGAAGGCCCTTCGAGGGTTCGTGAGATGTTTCCTTCTTCCTGTACTACACTGATCAAATGGCGTTTCTTTCACAAGCCCATGTCCCCCTTGCTTCTTCTGGAATTCTACTTGATCTTATGGGTCCTCTTCCCGTCTTGTAGTGACGCCTTTCTCGCCGATTCCGACAAATCAGTGCTTCTTCATTTAAAGAGTTCGGTCTCCGATCCATCAGGGCTGCTTTCGAGCTGGAATTCGGCCGGAGATTCCAATCACTGTTCTTGGTTCGGTGTTCTCTGCGACTCGAATTCGCGGGTTGTCGCCCTCAACATTACTGGAAATGGTGGTGGAAGTAATCGAAGCTCTTCTCCGTGTTCTGATTCTGCTAAATTTCCACTTTATGGGTTTGGAATTAGGAGGAGCTGTGACGGCAGTAAAGGAGCATTGTTTGGGAAGTTTTCGCCTCTGATCAGTAAGCTTACTCAGCTCAGGATTCTGTCACTTCCGTTTAACGGTTTTGAGGGTGAAATTCCTCCTGAAATTTGGAGTATGGGCAAGTTGGATGTTCTCGACCTAGAGGGCAACTCCATAACTGGGTCACTTCCGTCTCATTTTGATGGCTTGAGGAACTTGCGAGTTCTTAACCTCGGGTTTAATAATATTGTCGGGGAGATACCAGACTCGCTTGCACAGCTTGAAAGTTTGGAAATTTTGAATTTAGCTGCGAATGGCTTGAATGGATCTGTTCCTGGGTTCATCGGTAAGCTGAAGGGGGTGTATCTACTGTTTAATCTGCTTAGTGGGCCTATACCACTTGAGATCGGGGATAACTGTGGGAAGCTTGAACATCTGGATTTGTCAGGTAACTTCTTAGTTCAGCGAATTCCAAGCAGTTTGGGAAATTGTAGTCAATTACGGTCACTATTATTGTATTCCAATTTGTTGGAAGAGGTAATTCCTCCCGAACTCGGTAAACTTCAGCTGCTTGAAGTGTTGGATGTTTCAAGAAATGCTCTCAGTGGTCCAGTACCTCCCGAAATTGGGAATTGCTCGGAGCTGTCTGTCCTTGTGCTATCAAATCTTTTCAGTCCACTTCCTGAAGTCAACAATACTGTAAGGGAATCTTCGCAATTGGTTTCTGTAAATGATGAATTGAATTATTTTGAAGGTGCCATGCCTTTGGAAATTACATCTCTCCCAAAGCTGAGAATATTATGGGCACCAAGGGCAACACTGGAAGGTCGTTTCCCAAGCAGTTGGGGTGCTTGTGATAACTTAGAGATGGTCAACTTGGCTCAGAATTATTTCGATGGGGAATTTCCTAATCAGCTTAGTGGCTGCAAGAAGCTGCATTTTCTTGATTTGAGCTTGAACAACCTTACTGGAGAGCTTGCTGAAGAACTTCGTGTTCCTTGTATGACTGTGTTTGATGTCAGTGGGAATATCTTGTCTGGTTCAATTCCTGAATTTTTTAATGGTCCATGTACTTCAGTTCCTTCCAGGAATGGCAATCTGTTTGAACTTGACAGTGTCTCAATTCCATACATGTCATTTTTTTCAACAAAGGTTCATGATGGATCCCTTTTGACTTCAGTGGGAGAAGTTGGTCTGTCAGTTATTCACAATTTTGGGAACAACAATTTTACTGGTATGCAGTCATTGCCCATAGCACATGACAGATTGGGGAAGAAGATGGGTTACGCGTTTCTTGTTGGGGAAAACAAGCTTACAGGGCCGATTCCTACCAATATATTTGATAAGTGTGATGGGTTAGATGCATTGCTCTTAAATGTCAGTTATAATAGGTTATCTGGTCAGATTCCTGCGAAGTTTGGTGGAATGTGCAGGTCATTAAAATTTTTGGATGCATCAGGGAATCGGATAGCTGGACCAGTTCCTGTTGGTTTAGGGGAATTGGTATCTCTTGTTTTTCTGAACCTTAGTCGGAATCAGTTGCAAGGTTCGATTCCTGCCAGCCTTGGCCAGATGAAAAATTTGGTGTTTCTTTCGATGGCCTCTAATAACTTAACTGGCTTTATTCCTACCAACTTGGGGCAGTTGTTCTCTTTAGAAGTTTTGGATCTTTCATCTAATTCTCTCACGGGTGAGATTCCAAAGGGTTTCGAGAACTTGAGAAATCTGACTGGTCTTCTTCTCAACAACAACAAACTTTCTGGACATATCCCTACTGGTCTGGCAAATGTCACTACACTCTCAGCATTTAACGTGTCCTTCAACAACTTGTCCGGATCTTTGCCATCTGATAATAACTTGTTGAAATGCAGTAGTGCTGTTGGGAATCCATTTTTACGTCCTTGCCATATGCTTTCTTTGACCACACCATCAACAGATCAACAAGGGCAGGTAGCTGATTATAATTCTAATTCTGCTGCAGCACCAGAAGCTTCCAGCAAAGGTAGTGGGTCTGGCTTCAATTCTATTGAAATAGCATCTATAACGTCTGCATCAGCCATCGTTTCTGTTCTTATAGCCCTGATAATTCTGTTCTTTTATACCCGCAAGTGGAACTCCAGGTCCAGGGTTGTTGGTTCCACAAGAAAAGAAGTTATTGTTTTTACTGATATTGGGGTTCCATTGACTTTTGAAACTGTCGTTCGTGCCACTGGTAATTTCAATGCAGGCAATTGTATTGGAAATGGAGGATTTGGTGCAACCTACAAGGCAGAGATAGCACCAGGAAATCTAGTGGCTATAAAACGTCTGTCAGTAGGACGATTCCAAGGTGTTCAACAATTTGATGCAGAGATTAGGACCCTTGGAAGACTTCGTCATCCAAATCTTGTCACGTTGTTTGGTTACCATGCCAGTGAGACTGAGATGTTTCTGATATACAACTATTTGCCGGGTGGGAACCTGGAAAAGTTTATCCAGGAGAGGTCAACAAGGGCTGTGGATTGGAGAATTCTTCACAAGATTGCATTGGACATTGCCCGGGCGCTTGCCTACCTCCATGATACTTGTGTACCACGAGTCCTCCATCGCGATGTGAAGCCTAGCAACATACTACTGGATGATGATTTCAATGCATACTTGTCCGACTTTGGATTGGCCAGACTTCTGGGAACTTCTGAAACCCATGCTACTACAGGGGTGGCAGGAACATTCGGTTATGTTGCGCCTGAGTATGCCATGACTTGTCGGGTTTCTGACAAGGCTGACGTGTACAGTTATGGTGTTGTACTTCTAGAGTTGCTCTCAGACAAGAAGGCGTTGGACCCTTCATTTTCTTCCTATGGGAATGGCTTCAACATAGTAGCATGGGCATGCCTGCTACTTCGGCAAGGAAGAGCAAAGGAGTTTTTCACAGCTGGTTTATGGGATGCAGGACCAGCAGATGATTTGGTGGAGGTGTTGCACTTGGCCATTATGTGTACCGTCGATTCGCTCTCGACGAGACCTTCCATGAAACAGGTTGTAAGAAGGCTAAAGCAACTTCAACCGCCATCATGCTAGCAGCAGCTAGCCGTTTGGTTGGTGAGTTTGACATAGTGATTCTTAGAAGTATTCCCCTCTTTGTAATATCATTTGTGATTTTTAGGCTTGGGTCCTTTTTTGTGGACTGTTCTTTCCTAGGGTTGAGTTCTAAAATTGTAAATTGTAATATAGTGATATGCCCTCAGTTTTCGATGCTTGTTTCTAAGATTGAGGGGGCTTTGGTGATGAATCTGCAGAAGAGTGCAGATATGTGATTTCCACGCCATACACGTGTATTCCTGTTTCATTTATTTAATAAGATCATAGAATAGAATCAGTTTCTCCATATCTTCTGTGATCTTCTTCTGGTTTTTTCCTTCTTAATTATTTTGCTTCGCAGGCGTCTAGGCTCTCTAGTAGGAAGAAAGATTAACTAGAAGGAACGAATCTATTAAAATACTTACCACCGATCGCTGGAGTAATGTATAACCAGAATGGGAATCCTATCTGTGAGCAACTATTCTTCCATGTTCATCCCCATTATTGCCCTCGACAGGTCTCAGCCTGCTTTTTTGTTTGATTTTAGAATGAATCGATAATATATTCACTAAATAAAAATCAGTCTCGTCAATAAAATCTCGACCACTTGATTGCCGAATCAAAGTCGTTTTTTAAAGACTAAATCATGACCACCAGTTTCTACGTGATACCAACAGAAATTTAAAGTTTTCTTGAGCACTGATTACTATATTTTGAATGGCAGTATCGGTATTCTCTTTATTTCTGGATATGCGGAGAAAAATATATAGTCAATTAATCATTGACTATTTTAAACCAAGACAATGTTCCATCACCCTCTCCCATAGTCAACTAACTTGATGGTTTTAAATTGTGATGCTCGCCAACATGTTGTGAGAATTTGAGATCTTGGAACAAATTCATTTCATTTGAATAATGATCATATGTACTCTTATTCATGCATGTCAATAGTGATTTTAAGTTTATTCTTAATTCGAAGAATATATAAGCCAGAGGCCTTTGTTGACAAAATATCAACGACCACCTCTACCGTCTGAAACTTCGAATTCAGAAATAAATATACCAAATTTTCTTCACCCATCCATCCACAACTAAATACGCAAGTGCTTATTTAACATTAGAACTCTTCAACTCCGAAACTAACAGGAAAGAAACAAGGAGCAAAGTGAAGGAATGGAATGCCATTTAGGAAATGATAACATTAACATTGTTCCCTCCTACTATAAGTTAGCTTTTGCAACCATAAAAGAGAACAAGAAGAAAGATATCAGATCCTCCATAATAATACCTTAGACTTGGGGTATTAAATGTTTGCAGGAAACTTCCATGACCAAATAAAGTGCCAAATTTCAAAAGAAACCAAGAGACTAACAACAATTTGACAACTCATCTTTGGTTCTTTTGTCCTGTCTCACATTTTAGCAAGTTACAAAAAGCTTGGACTCACAACAATATGCTTTAATGGGTGATCCACATCACCGCCACCAGCATGCTTAACGAACTCGGCTGGGGTGAGGAAACTGCCATGACAAACACACAGTATCCTCACTTCCTCTCCTTTCCTATACCGATAAAGAAACCCTTGAACTCTCTTTCCATTGGGTCCCTTACCTATGGTAGACACACAAGGCATATCTTCAAACATGTTCTTCATCACATCTTTGGTCCCGTTTTCTGGTGATACAAGTTTGTTATCCTGGTTCCTCATTGTAACAGCACTAGTGTTGACTGATTTTTCAGCAATTAGTGTTCCAGATGTTACCGTTGATTTCTGTTCGCCACCTAGAGATGAGTTAGTTCCATTAGACATTCTAGCATCAGGGGATTTTGTTCCTGAAAGAAGCAAAAATGGGTTAGGATAAAAGCATAGTTAAACGTTCATATATATATATATCATAAACACAGTAGAAATTTTGGTACAATCTCGGGAAGAACATGCACCAGATCATATATTGATCCAATTTATCGTTAAGGCATGAAGCCAAGCGACAATTTGACAAATACTGTATATTATGATAGCAGCAGGACAACATTGAAAAGAGACAAGTGACAGAAATATAGTTGAACACTAACAATCCCAACTGTCAAAGCTTTAGAGTAGTAGAACTAAATGATGCATCAAAGTAACTATAAATATGTAAGTACATATGTTCTCATGAATCATGATGTCCTTGTACTATCTGTTTGATCCAAGTAAATCAGGTTCACTGCAACAATTATATAATTGTTAATTGGACATGCCAAATAAATATAAACACTCTGGTTAGTTGTGAAAGTCAATGCAAAGAGAGTAGTGAACCAAACTTTGAACGACCTGTTGCTGCCTATTTTGATAAAGTTGAAAAGAGGCTTCAATAGTGTTTTAAGAAAGATTTTGTCCATGTAGGAATCAAGACCTATTTATTGAACTGAAAATTTATAACACCACATGAAACTTTTTCTGTTAAGATGTCTCCGTGTATTCCCAAGAAGCCCGAACTAAGTCGCATTGTTAATGGATAAAATATAATGCAGCTTCCTACAACTTTTGTAGATATATTGATGATAAGCAAAGGCAGAGTGACGCAAATAAATGAGGAATAAACTCATCTTTCAAAACATTTTTATGACTAAACACTGTTTTGGTTATTTTAAGTGAATTTCTTTCTTTGTTCAGTTGTTTATGTGCCCAGAAGAGTTTTTCAAAAGATGTGTGCAGTTAACCCCTTCATGGTCCTTGAATAAACATTTTCCATATTCTTCCTGCCAAATTATTTCAGATTCATAATTTATATGATAATCTAGCGTTTTTGACACCTTCCTTCAAAATATGATTAATTTCACATCAAGAATAACATTTCTTCATAAAAAACATTAAAAAGATTGAATAAATTTCGTACATATTGGTCTGATCAATGCTCAGGTGGTTAGTACATTCAACAAAATATAGCACAACCTTGTCTAGTCCCTCACCCTCTTTCCCTATTTTAGAATTTAAAAACTCCTAATCAAGGACTAGTCAGTGTAATTAGACATTCAGATAAGGCTATATACAGTAATCTCAAACAATCAGCCTGTGTCCAAATTCGAAACATCGATTATAGGAGCAATCTGACACACTCGTGAAATTACAAACAAAAAAAAGAGGGGAAAAAAAACTAAGTAGAGCAGTTCTAGAGCTGCTTGAGGCCAAAACAGAGAAGAAACGAACTAAGAAAACTGGTGAAGTTTGGGACTGAAATTTTGTAACATGCTAAAAAACAACGATACACGAGAGAGAGGGGGGACGACGAATCGAGCAAGAAAATGCAGATGACTTCCATGACCAAAATGGCTTATGAAAATTAGTAATTAATTTACCAATTGAATGGTAATTACCTGAAGGTGGTTGACTCTCATATTCTGAGATCCCATCTGACCCATTGGAGGTCTTGGGAACCGATGGAGGACAAGGTGGTGGTAAACCACTGCCCAACGACGTCGTTCTTGAGCCGGCGAAATCACTCAACGTCGAAGTGGCATCCCGCTCAACGACGACGTCGTCTTCTCGATTTCGCTCCCGAACGGCCCTCAAGTTTCTCTGCTTCTCCGACCGCTTCCTCCTAGCCTCCAGTCTCCTGAGTGTCTGCAACTCCTTCCTCCTCCGCCACTCCTCCTCCGTCGCCGTCGGCAGCGAGCACGTCCTCACCAGCGAACTAGTACCACATCCCATTCGCATGCCGATCGCCTTCTCTTCCTCTTTTAGAATTGGATTGTGATTCATGAATTCCGGTATCGACGAAGTTCGTTTAATCTTCTTCGCTCTTGGGTCCACCCCAAAACGACCGTTCATCGAAAGCCCAAGGGTCAGCTCCAGCTCTTCCTCATCCTCCTCGCTCGCATCCTCCAGCTTTACCTTCACCGGCAAGTGATTTACAGACATGAATCTCTCCAACTGCAACAGATCTCGCGGGAAATTACTACTCATTTGGCTTGGAATGAGCCTCTTTCCTCCATCCCCAACGTCCGCCATTGACGCAACAAGCTTGGACAGATTAACACAAACACATATGGATGAACATCACGGAAAAGTCAAATTACAGAGGGATTTATGTTGTGAGTGATATAAGAAACTGCAAGTTCATAATGACCCCCGGGAAGAAAAAGAGCTTGCAAGTTGAGAGCGCTGGGTACTTTTCAGAGAAAAAAGTGGAATTAAGACGTTGTTATAATTCGACCTGAGAACAGAGATTCTACAGTTTCTTGCGGCTTCCCGGTAAAGTCGTTTCCCCTCAAGACACGGACGGGCATGATAGGCACGAGGTCGCCAAGGTATCAAGTAGGAAGAATCAGGCGGAGGAAAAAGAAAACAGTTGAAAAGCCGTAAAGATAATAAAACCCAAAAATCGGCAAAGGGGAGGGGTTAAAATGGCGGGATTACCCCTGGTGACGTAAGGAGGCCTGAGAATGGGACACGTGGGGTGGAAAAGGGCGGGAGGGGATGACGTGGCGAGGGGCCAGATCTTGAGGTAACGCCCACTAGGCGTCTGTATGTGTTTGTCTTTTAGGGAGGGGGCTACTTTTGTTGGGATGAGGGTTCCTGTATCCACGTGTCGAAAGAGGATTATGCTAACTGACACAATCACCATGTGGGTGAAATGAATTACACCACGAAACGTTTGTAACAGGGCATAACTCCGAGACCAGGGCCTTACTGTTTCCATCTCTTTCCTTCATATTAATATCATTATTCATCTTCCGTAAAGTTTGTAAACAGGTTAGCGTGTCAATCATTTGAGATTTTGGACTTCGCTTGTTAAAAATTTACAATATGATCATTTTTATATAATTTTAAGGGGCAGTTAAATTGTAAATTAACAAAAACTGTTAAACTTCATCAAATATCATTTGATTAAATTTAACAGTTTTATAAATTTATTTTTTTTAAATTATTTATTAATATTTTTATCCCGTCTAAAATTTATTTGTGTTACATATCTCTCAGAATTTTTTTTTTTGTAAATTTACATCTTAACCTTCAATAAAATTACAATCATGTATTTTTATAAATGAATCAACATTTTTTTCATTCACAAAAAAATATTTATCCATTGAAATATTTAAGAATATTATTGTAATATAACAAATTCAGGTTAAATATAATTTCATCTGTAAATAATCTCAATTAATACGGGGGAAAATTGACACTTGAATTTAATTCCATTAAAATTTGCTACTGCTTCCAAACTTTTTCTATTTTGAAAAAAAAAATTGTATTTATTAGATTAGATTTATTCTTAAAGAAAGCATATTTATTAGAACAACTAGAATCAGGAAAACAAGCCGATCCGTTTAGGATCTAAATTTGTAAAGACTTGGCTTAAGATTTTTGTCTTAAAAGTGAAAGATGGCCTAAAAGGGTTAGCCCTGTAGGGCCGAGGGTCTAAAAATACCGTATATATTTTTTATTTTTAAAATTATTTATATGATAATAATAATATTTATTTTTTATACTTTGTTAATGATGTTACAAATATTTAATTGTTATTATCTTTTTTAGAATTAGGTTTCATAAGAATATTTTACATTAGGAATCCTAAAAATTAAAACTTATAAAAGATATTTCTTATTTCATAAGTATTTTTATCAATTTTGTATTTTTAGACTTATTTTCTATTTATTTTTTTGTGTAGATCTTATATTGTTTATTTTGTTAACTACTTACACTTTTCAAGACATATTTATAAGAATTATTTTTAATTTTGTTAAGTCTTCTCATTAATTATCTATAATTATGTTATGTGGACAATAGTTTACCTTTGATTATGACTTAATTACTGTGTTTGTTTGTTGCATGATGTATACCGTTTACACCCTAATTTTGACGACATTTATGTTTTAAATTAGGACTTTTATTGTTATAATTTTTTAAAAAAAATAATAAAAATTATTAAAATAACTTCAGCCTTCTAGAACCAACCTTAACCCTTATGTTCATATACTAAACTTAAAAAAATAATTATTTTTTTAGTTGGGTCTAAAAGAATCGGTTGTTTTAAGTCTTGCCCGGTAAAGAGCATACCTTTTTTTCCAACCCTAAGAACAACAGACCAGCACGGGAGAAAATATTGAAAAATTTAGGAAACGTCTACCTCCAACCAACGTGTCAACCAGATAAAATTACGATCGGACGTCTCAAGTTAAAATAACTGTATGCAATTAACGGCGTCAGCCATAATTTTGTCTTCTGGTAAAGAATGATTAACCCGGATTTAAATATTATCGGATTTGTAGTCATTAGTACATTTTAATACGTGAAAATGTTAATTGGGAAGTTGAAAGTTGAACCACTTGAGGGACAATATGATATCAACTTGCGCAACTTGATCCTTTTACTTACTGACAGCTATGCATTACGTGTGATTCCAGGATATGTTTATTTCGTTTCTGTATCATCTAGATTTTTTTGTTTTTTGTTGGGTGCTACATTACCAAAAACAAATAATATAAAACCCTAATTAACAGATATATTAGTAAGTCTCTGGACAACCAAAAAAACGTCAGAGTGAGTCAAAAATAAGTTTTGTTTAAATTATATTTAATAAATCTATATAGAGAATAAATATTAGTCAAATTAGTTAAGTTGGCTTCTAGAACAGGAGATTGTAAATTTAAAGTCGTGAGTTTAAATCACAATAGCTGATTTAAGAATTTTATTGATGTCGAATATATATATATATATATATATATACCTGTCAGTCACCCGTTGCCTTAACAACAAATGTTTTCGCCTTGCGTTGTAGATGTCTCAAGTTCTGACTCAGGGTTGTGCGCGTGTATATTTTTTTCATTATTATCATAATATAATATTTATCGTTTGTTAAATGATCTGAACCCTTAAATTAAGAATTTATATATATTGAAATATATTTCAAAACAAAAACATTAAAAACTTTATTCAAAATAGAATTACAACTTGTATAACTAGGGTGGCAACATAGAATTCATTTTCATTGACATGATAAGTGAGAATGAGAAGGGAACAAAATCCACACATCACTGTTGCAAAAACTACTTTTTAACTGTTTAAAAAAGATATTTTAAATCGGTTCTGGATCAAGTCTTGATACAATCGGTTTAAAAAGTATCTAATTTTTTAGACCGGTTAAAAAACGGGTATAAAATATAAACTTTTAAGACCGATTGTATCACAACCGATATTAAAGTTTGACAAACAAACCCGTTAAACGGATATTTCATGTTTAAAATATACTTTTAAGACTGGTTTCTCGAGAACCGGTCTGAAAAGTATAGGATTTTAAGAACGGTTCAAAAAAAAATGGTCTTAAAGTTATATTTAAGACCGGTTATTATGAAAACTGGTCTTAAAATTGTTTGTTATTTAAGACCGATTCTCATAAGAACCGGTCTTAAATATCAATTTAAGACCGGTTATCTTGAGAACCGGTCTTAAAGGCTATAATTTTAAGGCCGGTTCTCATTTTAACCTGTCTTAAATATTACTTTAAGACCGGTTCTTATGAGAAACGGTCTAAATTTTTTTTTTATTATTTGTTTCAATCTACCCAGGCTAATAAGCCATATTCAACGACAATCCCCTCTCCACATACACAAGCAACATCACATGTATATATATATATTCTCAATCAGAAGCAGTGACAACAATATTTTATTTCCAGAAACACTTGGTATTTCTCAGAATCAACTCAGCCTAAGACATCATGTTATCCTATATATGCAAACTTGCTCCAAATTTAGAATCATGAAACCTAAAATCCTTATTAGTTCCCCTTTTCCCTCTTTTGTTAAATACGACCTTAGTTATTCTAATTGGTATGAAGCTATAAATGTCATTATCTTCAAGGCAACAACACTTGGCGCTTACAACCCTCCACCCTCAACAATCACAGAATCAACATTATGAATAAAAATCATTCAAAACAAACACATTCAATTCCAATAACTACCAATAACACATGATCAACTTATTCAATTCTCAGCAACAATACAATATTAACAATTTATAATCATCAGGTATTTTGAATCACAATGAACCACAACATAACAATGATAGCAGGAAAATCTCAACATTGTGTGCACTTTCAATCCCAAAGCTTATAAAGAAAAGCAGGAGAAGAAATATTTCTCATTATATGGAAAAAATTCCTAAGCTTTACAGAGAAATGAAAAAAATGGAAGAAAATTTACAATAGTGATCTCATACCTGTATCGACAGCCAACTAGTATCATCAATATCCAAGCAATTGTCATGAGCAGAGATATAAATCAAGTTAGGTATATATGAAAACCATAAGTATTATTAGAACAACATAGAATCTGATTCAAAAACTTACTAATCTTGTAAAAGCTCATAGATGAATTCAGCTCAACAATTGCGGATGACATCAATATCTTCTTCAGGAAAGGGATCAGCAAGATCAAACATCTGTATGTGTAACACCAAAGCCAAACAAAACATTAACTTACTAACTTAATAACAATAAACTAATACAAAATTTTTGAAATATAAATTTATTACCTCCTCGATAAAATCAGTCGTGCCTAGGCTGATAATATTGTAAATTTGCCTCAAAATATAAAGACCACATAAGTTGGAGCCCGGTGGTTGCCTACGGGTCTGAAAAAGAACATGATATCATCAAAGAAAGCATAAAAGCATAGCTTATGTAACACATCTTAAAGAAAACAAATATGTACTAACATTTGGCATGATCCATGTAGGGTCTTTTAAGTCACGAACATGCCTACCGCATTTAGCGTGTAGGAATGTCCGCATAGCCCTATCATCAAAATCATAAAGATTACTTATTCTGCACATAACTTTACACACAAAAGGTAATAAAGCAAGAAGTCTTATTAAATGTTAAAGAAAACATACCTCTTTTTCCATATATTTTTTTCATTTCGACTCTTCGAAGTCTTACCGAAGATGACATTGATATTTTTCACATTTTCATACACTTTCTCCCCAGTTAATACTTCTGGAGCATCTTCAAACTACTGGCCACCAAAAAAGGCATTCTTTAATTTGCGATATGGGTGGCCTCGTCTAAGGAATCTCCTATGACCAAAATAAACAGCATTTCTTCCATGTTGAAGTTGATGGTAGCATGTGTCTTCTTCACAAATCGGACATGCTTTGTGGCCTTTAACGCTATATCATGACAAGTTTCCATAAGCAGTGAAGTCGTTTATAGTACAAAAGATCAAGGCTCGCATTTTAAACATCTCCTTCTTGTTTGCGTCAAAAACATCGACACCTTCGTTCCACAAACTCTTTCAAGTCTTCGATCAGGGGTTCTAAGTAAACATCTATGTCATTTTCGGGTTGTTTTGGTCCCGAAATTAACATAGATAATATGATGTACTTTCATTTCATACATAACAAAGGAGATAAGTTGTACTTGTAAATTACCAACAGAACAGGCCATGAACTATGTATACTTCTTAGGCTACCGTAAGGATTCATGCCATTCGTGCTAAGCCCAAGTCTAAGGTTCCTAGGCTCTTTGCCGAAGTTAGGAAATAATTGATCAATTTTCTTCCATTGAGAAGAATAAGCTAGATGTCGAAGCTTTCCATCGGAAATCCTCTCATCCGCATGTCATCTCAAAATTTTGGCATCAATTTCATTAGCAAACAACCGTTTGAACCTCGGTATGATTGGAAGATACCACAACACTTTTACAGGGGCCTTATTTGATTTGTATCTGGGGGTTTCACATATCGGACACTGTTCTTTCTTTTCATGCTCTTTTATGTACAATATACAATCATTAGGACATGCATGGATCTTTTTATACTTCATCCCTAGTGGACACAATATTTTCTTAGCATCATAGTATCGGTAAGGCAGCACGTTATCATCTGGAAGCATGTCCTTAAAGGCCTAAAGTTCTTCTGAAAAACTCATGTCGCTCCATCCATGCCGTGCTTTCAAGCTTACCAATTTCAATACAGCTTTCAACAATTGGTATTTTGTGCACCCCGGGTACAGCGGCTTCTCAGCATCACTGCACATATTACCATATGCAAATGATTGCTCAAAAGCCTCTTCTCCTACATCACAAATAATATTCTCTATCTGATCATTCAAATCCATGTCATTATCATCAAATGTGACTCCCCCTTGTTGAGCTGCGCTTGGAATTTCTATTTCTTCACCATGCCATACCCATACTATATAACTCTTACAAAATCTTTCACAAATTAAATGTATATATATATCTGCAGCACTTAGTCGTTTCTCATTCAGACATTCTACATAAGGACAATAGAACATCTCACTATCATCATTACCATAATTTCTTCTAGCAAATTCTAAAAAATCCCTCACCCCATTATCATATTTAACACTAGTCCGTTTAGCGTTTATCCAACTACGATACATATATTGCAACACCTTTTTTTCTTCTCTTCTGTATATTAACTCCTCTAGAAAAGGCAGAAGTATGATAAGAGTATGAAATCATTACACTCATCAATTTATATAGTTTAACAAAATTCTTTATCAGAATTCCTCATAAGATGTAATTATAGTTTGTTCCATTTTCTTCAAGTAATTTTTCCCTATTCACATAGTTGTTATTTATATTCAAGAGACCACTGTAATTACATCTGATTTTGAAAACATAAACAGTGAAATTTATAGACTCAAGAAAGAAAATGATTCAACAGATTTAAAACATGTTCAATAGACCACTTCAACAGATTCAACAGAAAGAAATTGATAAACAGCACAATTACTTCTTCAAAATATTCAACATAAAGAAATTGATATGCAAAATGCGAAAGGCCAAGCAATTGTGATTGAACAAATTCATAACATCCAAATTTGTAAATCACAGACCACAACATCAAACAATTGTTTCCTATCCAGTAATAAAACTACAAGCCAGCGCCAATATTTATGCGAAGAGTTCTTCAAAATCATTTTCGCAATTAAAAATCAATTTCACTAAATTTTGCTATTTATACGAAGAATTAACTGAGACAAGGAGACATTACTCTTACCTGGTTGTAGTGACCTTGGATCGTGGCTTGAGGAGCAGGAGGAGCTGCGGTTGCAGTGGATGGAGAACACGCCGGAGATAATGGTGGTTTCGTGGATACGGGCCGAGGGATAAACGGAAAATAGAGAAGAAGGGGCGGCGGTGGTATTTTTAAAACCAGTGGGTTGAACGGAAAATGGAGAAGGAGGGGCGGCGGCGGTATTTTAAAATCACTCAGTTAAACGAAAAATGGAGAAGAGAGGGGGGCGGCGGCGGCAGCCGGAGCCGAGGCTGAAATATGACCGGAGAAGAAGCGTAAGGCTGAAATAGAGCATTCGCGGCTGTGGAAGGACTGAGAGGGATAGAAATGAACACGGGCTAGGTTTGAATACCGCAATTTTAAGACCGGTTATTTAAATAACCAGTCTAAAAAAATTCATTTTAAGACCGGTTATCAGTAGAACCGGTCTTAAAACGCCGTGGATTTTTTATTTGCATTTTAATCAGATATTTAAGACTGGTTATTTAAGAACCGGTCTTAAAAATAAAGGGATTTTTTAATTCATTTAATTACACTTTGCTTTTGAGACCGATTTTTTAGAAAACCGGTCTAAATAATATTTTTAAGACTGGTTATTTAAATAACCGGTCTAAAAAATTTCTGTTAATTATAAAATCGCCACCGCGTGTTTCTTTTAGACCTTATCCGCAATAACCGGTTTAAATGATGTGGTCTAAAAAGGCTATTTTGCACTAGTGCATGTTCCCCACAAGCTCTAAACGTCACTTTTAATTTTTTTTTTTTTTTGGGTTGCATATTAGTGTCGCTTCTGTTCCTTTTCATTTTCTACTGAGAGGGACTAATTTTCTTTAATTATCCACATTTTTCCCAATTAAATTTGGGGTCTGCGAGAATTCCAATTACAAAATATTTATAATTGTCCATAAAAGTGTGGTGGCTGTTTTTTTTTTTATAAAAAAAAACAATACTATTATAGTACGCTAGGCTATGACGTTCAATGTTTTGGGAATATTCGGCAACTTATTTAATGGAAAAAATCAACTGATGATACATTATAGAGATAATGAAGCGCACGTGCCACGTTTATAATGAATTTGGTGTCAAAACAGTGGGTAAAAGAAGATGATGAAACCCATGGTTACAATTGTCTACGAGTTCAAGCTAAAAGGCATGCAAAAACTAATTAATTTATTAATATGTAACAATAATTACCCACCACCATTGGCTATGGTAAAAGAAGTTTTAACGCCTTAAGGATAGAGTTTGAGTTGATGTGAAAGAGCTTGGTATAATAAAGATTCAATAATATTTGAATATGTTCTAATAAGATAAATATAAAATATTATTCATCATCATCAAATAATTTTGTTGCTTCAATTTACTGAAAGTCTATTTTAAATATTATCGGACTCATGATGAGCTAGGGACACGTAAGTTCACCTGTAAGAGGGAGATCCCGAATTCACTTTTGGCCCTCTGTTTAAAATTTCAAGTTGTTAATGCTTGTTAGAAACAAGTGAGAGAATGAAAAGGAAGGGGAAGTGTTTGAATGGGAAAAGGGGAGATGAAAGGGATAAATGGGGCATAATGGCAAAGATTTGATGCTTGACTTGGAAGAGGAAAAAAAGGAGGGGAAGCCAAGATAGCAACTAGCAAGTGGCAGCGTAAAAGAAAAGCGGGAGTGGTGGATCAAGTGGGGAAGCAAAGGGAAGACGTGAACCGTACGACTAAGACGTTGATGAAGGAGATCCAACGGTCGGAAAGGGGAAGATTTTTTGGGGGTTGGGGGACACGTGTCCAGCAGAGAGGGGGAGGAACACAGCTAAGGAGGAGGAGGAGGAGGAGCAAGTTGTGTGGGGTGGGTGACGTGTCATAAGGAGAGGGGATGTCGTACACACGTGTCGTGTCAGAAGGTGATGTGTGGGGCCCACCTGGAGGGGGATTACTGTAAGTGTCGGCCTTGGAAAAGCTGTGATCGATAATGATAGCGTACAACGCCCACTCCAACTAGTTCCACTCCTACACAAAACACCCCCCCCAGTTCAAGAAAAAAAATTCATTCTATGCCTCAACTTGTCGCTTAGGTGTTTTTGGTTTTAGGTGAGGGAGAGCTAACATTTTAATTTTCTCTTCATTTAAAAATTCACACCAAATAAAAAAAAACAGGACCCTCCCTTCAAATCAAACACACCCTTAATCGCTTAGTTTTTCCAGTGAACAAGTTGCTTTTAAAATTTATGGGATGACGTTTAGTATGATAGAAGAATAGCTGCCGAAGTATACTCAACTGGGAAAGTCCTGTAATTCCTTTTGTCAACATCTAGAGATGAAAAAAATTAATTTAGTTAATTTAATCATCATTCTTAATGAAATCTCTCTTACTATATGCACTCAAAGACTGCTTAACGAAAAAGTTAGACTTGAGAGATAAAGATGTTTGACATCGCATAACAAAATAAATCTTTTAACTAACTCCTACGTTCAAGTTTGTAGGGAGGATTTTATACTCAATACTTTAAAAACATCAGTTTTTTTCCTCTTTAACTATACCCATGTGACTTGCCTAAAAAACAAAAGTAGAATATAGTTAATAACCATGTGATTTAAGGGTCCATTTGGTTCGATTTCATTGTACCTTGCAGTACAGTATAATCAATGCTATAATAATGTAATGTAATATTAATTACAGAATTAGTATTTTGTTTGATATTTAAGTAAAGTGCAATGAGCTATTTTTTAACAATTATTTAAAATTTAAATATCACATAAAGTCTAATTTACCTTTAATATAATCTTTATAGAAAAAAATAGTTAAGAGTTATTATGTTGTCTTATCATAATCATCACTCAATCTCACCAATGATTGTCCTATAACAATGGTTGTGGTGTTGGAGGCTACAGTAACTATAGTATGGCGATGGTAGTGGAGGCGATGTAGTAGCAGGTGGTGACAGTGACAGTGAAGGAGGAGATAGTGGTGACAACGATAAATGGTGATAGCAACAACAATGGATGAGGTAGTGGCGGTGGCCACAACTGTTATGGTGGTGACAGCAGCAACGGTGGAGGCGGCAGCACTAAGGTGGTGGTGGAGGAGGAGGAGAAGGCAGTGGTAACGATGGTAGCTGGTAACAGCAACAATGATAGAGGTGGTCAGGTGGAGGTAGTGGTGGCGACAACGATGGCAACGGTGGAAGTGGCAACGACAGGGGGGCAATGAAGGAAGGAGGAGGTAGTAGTTATGGTGACGGCTATCATGGTGGCGACAATGGTAACAGGAGGATGGCAATGGAAGGTGGTGATAGAGATAGTGGTAGAAAATGAGGTAGTAGCGATGGCAACATCTGCTATGCCGGTGCCAGCAGCAATAGTGGAGGTGGTAGTGGTCGTGGTCGTGGTCGTGGTCGTGGCGTGGCGGGTGAAATGAGATAAGTGAAATAAAGACAAATGAGCCTAAATAGTAAATTGAACTTTTTCAACCATATTTTGGGATGATAATGAGTATTCATAGGAGGAGGTATGAATGAGAATTACCAACTTTATGATAATCACCATTATCATGATAAATCTTATTATCATACTAAAGAACAACTAAATACTCTTATTTTAACAATGTAATCATGATTACTATTGCAGGCATGCAATGTGATTGAACCAAATAAGCTCTAAGTGATATGAAAGCTCCCGATATCCATGAACATTTTTTTAATTGATAAATGTATTCTCAAGTCACTTTTGAGTTGGAACTAATATCTTTCTGGGTTTAGAGTCAAAGGATTTTGCCTCTCTTCATAAATGTGTTTTTAGAATTGAAACTTGTGTTCTCTCTTTCCGATGGTAAGAACACTTATCAACCAAAAAAAAAATTAACTGCAATTTAATTGAAGTTTCAGATTTATTTGATCCTTAACTAAATATTTGTGGTGAAAGAGGTTCTTTTAGAGTATCTTTGAATGGAAAAGAAAGTGAGAAGAAGAAGAAAATATTAGAAAAAAACTTCACAAAGTGATAAAAAATTTACTATTTTTTATCAAAATTATTTATAATATCCTTTCCCCCTTAATTTTCTCTCATTCAAGCAATATTCTTCCCAAATACCATCATGTGCGTGGGAAGACAAGGGCTGCCCAATTTGACCCGGAGGGGCTCAACTCGGTCCTAGACCCTATCGTCTTTGTCATCTAGTGGTTCTATTGTTGCGCAACTTGAATTTATTTTTTTAAATTTGTCTCAAGTAAAAAAAGTTAATAAATACAAACATAGCATATAAAGTTTAAATGAAAAACCTCACATCTGTCCCATGCTTCTTCTCCCTCACTGCTCCTATGTTTGTATTGCTTCTTTTGCCTGGTCATATATGCTTCTTGGTTGTTTCTTTCTTTTCCCATATGGTTTTAGTTTGTGGCCCATATTGTCAAGGATAGAAAAACAGTTTGTTATCAAGTTAAGCGAAATTCTATTATATATTACTTTTTTTTTTTGGCCAGCATATTATGTATTACTATTAACCATAGTTAGTCGTGTATATTGTATAAATACTGCTTCCACATTAATGAAGAGTGAGATATTACATTTTCCCAAATATTTGTCCCTAATTAAAAAAAAAAATTTGTCATGCATATATCCGGTCCAACCCTGTGTGGTCCAAATTAAGCTGGTCTTGTGTCTTTTTATTTTTAAGTTTTTTCCCTTCAGTCAGGTTGCCTCGAGGTCAAATTAAAAGCTCAAGGCATTTTCATCATGATCGTATACGTGTATAAAAATATTTAATGGCAATAATTGTGAGCATAAGATGTGACATTTAAAAGGTGACACTCTAATTATGTATATAAAAAATAAAAAAGTTGGGAGGATAGGGAAGGATAAACTCATAAAAGATTAAATAGAGGTGATGAGTTGTAGAAGCTAAGTTAGTAGTATGTGGGAAGAGTGGGAAATGCAAGTTGCTTCAACACACAGCCACTCAAAGAAGGCACTAGGCTGTGTATTTCCACGTCGGATGCCTGTGAGTGCATCCTCATTGGCTGTGCCACTTCTTTTTTTTTTTTTTTGCCCATCCATGAGCATCTCACCACCTTCGCTTCCACAATAAAAAATTCATATGTTCTTCCACAATTTGTCAAAGCATTTTTTTTAAAAATGCTTTATACATAATAGAATAATTATTGAAGTCTTTAAAATTTATTTTTCAATCATAATTTACAGAATACAAGGGAAGTATTTAAAAGGATGATTGTCTCAACTTACAAAGATAAACACCTATAAACCCTTTAAAAGTAATATCAAACATGCTTAAGTCAATGCCTTCATCACTTTTTTGGATCTTTAAACCCAATAATACTTCAACATAACTCAATCAGAAACTTACATATAAAAAATCAATACCTCAAAAATGGGTTTGGATTTCAAATATTAATATTTCATTTATTTTCCGCGTGTATAATGTATAGTATAAAAGATATCAAATTCTAATACCTGAAAATTATTTATTAGGGTACACGTTTAAAATTACTACATGAGAGTGGGGATTTGAAATTCTAACTACTTATTATAATAATAAAATTTGCTTGAATTTGGAACAAATCCAAAATTTTATCAACCCAAACAAAGAATTTGACCTGAATTCGAATATGAATTTAAATATTCTCTAATAATTTTTTTCTAACTATCCTTATTAATTGCACATATTAAAAAAAATTAGTTAGGGTTTACTTTAGTCTATTTTTTTTCTAAAAATTATAATTTTTTTCATAATTACATATATTAAAAGGAGTCCAATGTAAATTATCAAAGAAGATATTTTAAAAAAAAATTTACCTTTTACATTATGGAACGAGCACAATATTAGGTCATTAGTTTTAATAAAACAAAACAAATTTTTTTGAAAAGTTCACGAAAAGATCCAACAATTTAATTATATTTGTTTATGTCCCTATCGGATTGAATGGATAAATACATGATTGGACAGACCCAACGGGGACGTTGAAATGGATGAAAAGTTGAAAACTTTTTATTTGCAATTTGTTTGATTTTCTTGGACCAAACAAAAGAAAAACCACCTTGTTTGATTAGGTTTTATTATCCAATTGCGCACATCACTTTCTCATTATCCCTCCAAGCTACGCTAAAAGGTTCCATATAATCCCATGTTTGTTTGTTTGAGCCTATTCCAAAGTTCACTGCTCCCTTGCTCCGAGATCTCCTTAACTAAGTAATTTATAAAAGTTAAAAAAATTTAGTTGAGTTAGTTATTTATAAAAAATAAGTTTTAGTATATGTTATGCTTCTTTAATTATTTACATTGGAAACTATATGTTATGTAAACTCTTTTCATAAGTGCAATTAATAGGAGAAAAGTTATAAATTTAGGAGCTAGAGATTATGATCTTACATTTAGAGAGGAATCTCTTAAATAGCTTATATATTTAAGATAGGAGGGAATAATAGTTTATAAATAAAGGACGTGACTCTAATAAATTATTAGAGAAATCGCAATCATTCATTTTATTGTTTATAAATCAATGAAATTATGTTTAGAATTGCTGTGTGTAAGCAGGCACGTCATCTTGAGGGGACCCTCTCCAATGCCTGAGGAGTTTCTGATGGAAGAGAGAAACAAAGGAGATGAAGACCCGCCTGCATGAACTTTTTCAAGTCCCATCTCTCATTTATTTCTTTTTTAACAAATTGTTTATTTAATGTAAATGAATATCCAAAGAGATGGCCCACGCACACTCAGCATGCAGCTTCACTTTCATGAAGAGCCTATGCAAGTGGACCACAAAAGAACGCTACTTTTCCATTTAATATGGGTTAAAAAGTAAATTTAGCAATCAATTATATTTTTATTGGCATTTAATATAATTAATTATTTTTTTGGTATAAAAGTAGATATAATCATCAGGAGTAGATATAGCAACGCCGTTAACCCAAATTAACTTCCGTTATTTTTTGTACCGTAGATCCCATAGTCTTATCATTCTTTATTATTTTAATATATTTTTAGAAGAGTTAAGATGCAAATCTGATAGTGAACTATTTTTCTATGGACACTCAATACAATTATTTTTTATAAGAGTATTTATAAGATAAATAAAAAGATTTACAAGACATAAAGGGATTTAAAAGAATCTAGGGAATTACAATTTTTTGATTATTCACATATTTGTCTTTTTACTGACAAAACTTAATTTTCTTTTGACCCAATTGGGTGTAGTAAAATTTTTTTAACTTACTGTATTCTTTTAAATTCCTTTATTTATCATGTAAATGCTCCTATAAAAAAAATAAAGTAAATGTATTAATGTAAATACTCATATTTGTCTTGTAAATGCTCTTATGAAAAATAAGTATGTTGGGCGCCTATGAAGAAATAGTTTATTGTTAACTTTACACCTTAATCATTTTAAGAATATATTACAATAATAGAGAGTGAGAAGATTAGTGAGACTCAGTGTAAAAAGTAATAGAAGTTAAGTCTAAATAGCGTTGCTATATATGCTCTTATATAAATTGTTTGTCTATTTTTGAACCAAAAAATAGTTAATTGTGTTGGGTGCTCATAGTAAAATAGTTAGTTGTTAAATTTGCACTTTCACTCTCTTAATAAATACTCCCACTGATCCTTAATATAAAACATATTTACCTAATTTAATTAAATCACAAAAATTGACTAATTTAGTTAATATGCATTATATTCCTCCCGTCATAAATGAAGATTTTGTTTTTAGTGTTCACTACATGCTAGGTCATATATATTTAGGATTGAATGAGTATTATTTTTCAATTGTTGACTCTAGGGCCTCACTTAACTCTTTGGATTGATTCCTACAAATACAAAAGCTTGGCGGTATCATTTTGGACTCATTTCAGTGAATTGTAGCAAATATCTGAGTTATTAGTGCCTTTTCATTGTAATTGAACAAACGGGATATAGGCTTAGTAAGATTGGATTATAGGAGAGAGATAATGGAATGGCTAATTCAATGCCAACTCTAGTCAAAACTGATCCACCAAGGAGGAACCAATAAATTCAACATAGGCATTCGTTTCCATAATATTTAGAAATAAATAAATAAATAAACAAATAAAAAGTACAGGATCTTAGGGGCTAGATACCTACCTACCTACCTACTATACTAAAACACTAGCAAAGATCATTGCATTATAACTACAACTACTATAACTGTGCAATTGCAACACCAGGAGCTTTTGATGCTCTGCTTGAGAGCCGCATGAAGATCGTGCAACCAGCCTGTGCCTGTATTTTCTAACTTGCCAAACAAAAAGAGCCACAATACAGTCTTGTGAGTTTGTCACCGACGATATCTGTTGCTCTTAGAAAGAAACAGCACTGTGCCTTTGTCCGCTTGATCGGCTGCCTCTCCCTCTCCCTTGGTGATAACCATCCCCGCCACGATTGCCAGGGCCCCGGCCTCTTCCAGAGAACTCATGGTTTCCATAGTCATTTCGACCAAACCCTCGACCACCACCAAAGCCACGGCCCCTGAAGTCATTTCGGAACCCACCTCTTACAGCCAGGAACCTACCTCTACCGGGATTACCAACACCCACTGCAAAACAAAGGATACAATTACAAGCCATGATAGAAAGTGGTGTTCATATGACAATTTATATCTGTCATTGTGCTTTTTTCTCTTTTCTTTCTGAAGGAATGATGTTATCCACGCAGGTAAGCAAGGAATTACCTCGATTAGTGGTTCTCTTCATCTCAATTTCAGCCTGACGACCCCCAAATGTAATAGGTGAAGCCTGAAAGAAGCACAATGGAAGTTGTAAAATCTGGAGCATAAAACCAAAAGACATATGGCACAAGTTTTACCAAAAATGCAAACCTTCAGACAAGTACCTGATTCAGTTTTCATGATATAGCAATTCAAAATGACAACAAAACGAAGCTGATTGTTTACCATGCTAGAGATGTTCATGCAGGGAAGCAATAAAAAGGAAATCACAAATTCTAATAAAGGCAACATATGGCGTGACCATGTACTCAGGTTGCCCAATACAATTGCCACCAGCAAGCTAATACTATTAAACAACTACAGTTCAGACAGTTCATTTGACCAAAAAAATAGAAATATTAGTATCAGGCTGTAGCCAGTGCTGCTCTTCAAATAAATACCATATACATCAACATAAGAAATTACTTTGAACCTTACAAAACCTATTGAGTATCCATGCATCATCAACGCATGAAAACAACTTCAGCAGAAGGGTTACACATCAAAACAATAAATAGGCATCCAAGAATAAGAGGATTGCTGCTTTGTAACAAAAACTCCACAGTCATGGCAATATTGAGCATATTTGAAAGACAAAAAATTGTTCTTAAGTAGCAAAGCATATGAAACAGAAAAGATAAGGAAATATATTGTGAATTTCAGGGATTTTTGCATTTGGGAGCATGACTTTAAGAACAGAAAAGAGGGGGGAATTATATATAGTGCCGTGTTACCAAAATTTCATTCTGAATTCAATATAGTTCCTAACCACTTCCAGAAGTCCTCGTCCACTTAAAATTTTACCAAACATTGCAAGTTTGCAACCTCTCCATGTCAGAAAACTATTGATGCAGGCAGGTTTGACAGCCACGGCATTCCAGATGAATGGGGATGGTTGATACTTAAAGCTAATGCTTCCCATTTTAATATACTACAAACAATCCTTTGAAAGCATTGCAATATGGAGAACCTTTTAATCCACATTTCGAAATAGAGGACAAAACTTAAAAGTTACATTGAAATCCTTAATATTGATTACTGTCTATAACTAAGATTGAATTCACTAACTAGTGAAGTGATGCTCCAATTAAAATCTTCCAATAAAAAGGCATGCTTGCAGGAACAGTTGAGTTTAAAGTCAATGCCAGGTTTTTCAGGCTCAAAGTGGCTGTAAAGGATACATGTGAAGTTACAAATAAGACATGTCTTAAAACTTGCCAAATGCATGTTGCTTTTAAAACAACCAAAAGGTTACTATCCATGGGGGAACCAGTATATAGCCATTAAACAAGCACAAATAAATGCCAGAATTCAAGGAAAAAGAGTCTACCTGAATTGCACTATTCATGGAACTCACAGACTGGAATTCAACAAATCCAAAACAGTATCCCTGCTGCTGAAAATACCAAAAAAGAAAAGGTGTTTCCACTAAAGCATCATTAGGACTGCAGAAGTGGAACACAGAAATTGAAAATTTAGAAAACACAAGTCACGTGAAAAATAAACTACCTTATTATTTCTGACTTGGATGCCTCCTTGCTTGATGGGTCCAAATTTCTTGAATTCTTCCTCCAATTGAGAAGCCGTCACACTAAAGGGCAAATTTCTGATGTAAATGGAATACCCTTCCACTGTGAGGTTTACATGCATGTCAGAATCAGTTACAAGTTTAAGCAAGATACTGTGGCTTCAATCAAGCAGCAAGTTGAGAACAATAAAATGTAGTTTAATGTTTTTTGAGTTCACATTCAAATAATGCAAGCTTTATAAACATAAGTCAAAACATAAATTATATGAAACACGGAAAAACATGTACCTTCCTCGTGATTATTACTACTTGCAGGGACACTGACACTATTTGGTTCTCTTTCGGGTTCAGGTGATGCAGTAGTTTCAACTGGCCCAACTGACTGGTTCTCAGTTTTTTTAGGCACCACCCTAACAGCATTAGTAGGAACATAGACTTTACTTGATCCTGAGCTTCCTTTAAGGACTTTCACCTAAAACAAATCCAATAGACTTAGATTTAAAACTTCACACTGCTTGAAGCACAAAATCTGAGTTTGAACACTTACAATAGATGCATAAGACTTCTTTGGAGCGTCCTCTTGTGCTGAAGAAGCCAATTCTGTGGCCTGGGAAACATCAATGCCATTTGTCTGAGACTGGGGCTCTTGAGCACCCTCAATTTCAACAAGGGGTTGTCTTTCAAGATTAGATGGCACATAAGCATTCTCAGCACCATTTTGATCCTTGTTCACATGAGAATTTGCAGGGTCTGGTGAAGATGGATCAGAAACATGACCAGGGTCTGCATAAGATCATGAAAAGCATGAATACAGTTTCCAAATAATGACGTAACTTTAAGAAAAACAAATAGTTCTTTTAAATTGATCTTGCCTGGGTCAGAAATTATATGAACATCAGTTGCATCATCAACCGCATTAAAGGAATGCTTTTCTGATGGTACACTTTCTTCTAGATACCTGAAAACATCATTCAGAACAAAATATCCATTGTCCTGAGGAGCAAGAAAGAATGATTGTGCAAATCGTCTTCTCAGGTTATCCTTGCCAGTCAAACAACCCGTTACCAACACAGTGACTCCATCATTGTGAGACTTTTGAGCATCAGCAGTCTTGATCTCAGCTTTAAAGTCTTTGTAGTTTAATGAAAGGATCTTCTCGTTAATGCCCTGCAGCATAAAAGACAGTGATGCCCCATGAAATCAGGGATCGCTGGTGTCTGTATAAATTTGCAGGTCAATAAAATTTACTTGAACAGCCCCATCCTGCCTAACTTCAAAAGAAAAGGGAAAAAAACAACCTTGCAGATAAAACTGATCCACATTACTTGCAAATAGGATACATGATAGGGCAAATTTTACTGGTTCATTTATATTGGTAGATAGCCCATGAATATAGCACTTTCTTTTCTTTCTCCTCTTCTCTAACAGCTATTAATATAATTATAATTATAATTATAATAAATTATGTTAATTATCACATGATGGCATTATAGTATTTGGTTTCCTAATGAAACAGTCAGGGGGGGAAAACCAATGAAGAAAGAGATATACAGGCACCATTTCCAGATCATCTTACTTTCATTGTTGTCACTGATGTCATCACCCCAACAGAATCAGGTCTGCTTAGCACGCTAGATTCTTGATAGAACCGATAGACTAATTCTGGTGAACTGTGAAGAATATGGTAGTACTGTTCAACAAATGCATTTCCAACCATTTCAGCACTGGGAGTAGTTGGATGAGTAACTCCTTCCATGGCCATTCCGCTAAGAACAATCAACAGAAAATCTCAAACCTCACGACACTTGAAAACACTTAAAAAAATGTATCAACTAGGCATGCTAATACGTTTAATAAAATCAGGAAACATTGACTCGTTCTGTTAAGGGGGGAAAAAACAATCCAACATACATTCAAACAGGAAGCACATACAGCATCATGTACTAAGGTATACTGGGCACACATTAAATCTTAATGTTTAGCCCCTATTGAAATATGTAGATAAAAGCCGCATCAATCAAGAAAATATTCATCCATAACTTCATTTTAAGACGTGCAAGGAAGCATTTGAACCAGAAAAATCCATGTTTGGAAAGGCAAGGGTGAGAATTTAATTATGAGGCCCATATAAAAGCTAGCTAGAATAATGCTGGGGCAACCTTCAATGTTATGAGCAAGTCAGAGTATAGCATTTTGATTAAAAAAAAAAAAAGAGTTTAGCATTTTGATTTCATCAAAATGGCAGGATATCGGGCGACCTGGATAAATTAGTCGCACGCTGATCCTACAATACCTCTTGACCAGCCTCAAGGTCAGGAAGTTTGTGAAGACTGACCTTGGAATGATAACATTCTCATTCACACATCTAAAATGTAGAGGTAGAACAGAAAACATAGAGGTAAATAAAAAGAAAAAGAAGAAACGATGGGGAAGTTTTGTGAGTAAATAAAAACCCACATTCTCAAAATGAAGCAGAACGAATTGAATATATCATATAACCACGTCTTATTAAAACCTCAAGCGTGTTCAAATGAATATTGTAATTCAAAAATTTAAAAAAAAAAAGTCATCAAGCTGATATCTTGAAGGGCGTACAGCATTAAGACAAAACCCATAACGGGGGAACAAAAGTAGAATCAGTACAAATACCCAGATCCAAAGAAAAAAACAACTGAAATGTAAACCCTAAACCGACATCACAGTGAAAAATACAAAAACACCCACTATGATTAACAGCAAGCGACACAAGCATTACATACGGAAAAAGTTTCATGCTTGAGAAAAAAAATATTAAAGCTTTGAAAATAAATACAGTTTAGTCACACTATTTATTAACTTTCAGCTATCTCGAGGAACTTTAACAATGTCTGATCACGAAAAACGTAAGACCCATTTCGAATCAGGACGAAAATGAAAGCTTAACGCAAGACAGGCATTATCTGAAAAACGAAAAATCAAGCAATTGGTTGATGGGGGTGTACGAAATCGTTCAAAGATGACACCAAATCCCACTCATCACGAGAATCCAAGAAAAAAAAATGCCGCGTACCGGTGATTCACGAGAATGTTTATGGCAAGCTTATAAGTTATGAAGCGATTGGCGAAGAGCCGCGATGAGACAGGGCGTTTGAAGAGCGGAGTGAAGAAGAAGAGACGATCAGTTAGCGCACGAATAACCGGGAGTGTACGAAAGCTACCCCTTGGAACTGTGAACTAATTTCCCTCTTTTCCCTTGGCCGCCGGGTCAGGTGATCTCTTTTACGGTTCGTCCGGTTCGCCTCTTGCGCTGCTCTGGTCCGGTTCGTTAATTATACTGCCACCAACCTGCGGCTGACATGTGTCCCGACTCATAGGTAATTTAGACCGACCATAAATTTAGAACTGGAGAATTCTGCATTAAATGCATGTATTGTAAATGGATTGTAATATTTTTTTGGGATTTAAATTTTAAAATCTCAGATTCAACAATAAAATATTTTATCAATTGTATTATCATTTTTATTAATCACATTAACTACTTTGACAATAGGATTTTGAAATTTAAAAGTTTTTTTAAAAAAAAATTCTTTTTTTTACAATAAATATTATTATTTGAACATTATCCAAATAACTCGATACATACATGTTGCTATGTTAGTACAGTTAGTAAATATATCCAGACCAACTCATTGTTTGGCTTTCATTAGTTACTGGTTACATTAATTGAAAAAAGGTTATTATTTACGGAAATATATATATATATATTGGCATGACGGAAATATAATTTCTTGGTACAAGACTTTTAATCTTAATTGATGAATTGAACTAAGACGATGTAATCCGGCCGGAAAAACAAAAAACCAAGACAGTGTAATGTTAAAGAAATTAAGTATATATTAATTGTTTATATTCAGCAGTCGTTCGTCTCTTATAATTCTCATGTTTTTGCTGGCTAGACATATGAAAGTGCAAGCGATTCCTTCCTCATTTCACATGGAAAAGTGTACTAGATTTCTATCATCTACTTATTACATATAAAAAAATGGTCTTTCTCTTGTCTTTGATTAATATAAAACCTGTTTAGCTAATTTAAAATAGAGTTAGTTAAGTTAATTAATTATAATAAATAATTGTTTAATTATCCTCTTTAATTTATTCCTCCCTCCTATTTGAGCAAGTATTAGTAGTGGCATTTAAAAAAATTGATAACTATAATAAATAAGTCTTATATTTATAACAAAAATTAACTCTACAATTAGATCATGCGTTAAATTAAATAATAGATAGATGAATACTTATTATTCATAGACAAGATAAACTTAAATATGTATATTTCTTATGAACAACAATTAAATATACACATTTCACTTTTTAATTAGCAAAAAAGATTATATGCATGAATCACATTTAAAGGCAATCAATCATTAAGTGAATCAAGAGACACAACCTTATATTTAAGGGTGAAGGTGTAATTTTAATAACCAAGTTTTTTCTGAAAAGCGTTTAGCACAAATAAATTTTAGAAGGGTCAAAAATGACAATAAACAATTTAAAAAAGTGTAAATTCAACAAAACCATTAAATTTTCTCAAACGCTGTTAGGGTTTTATTTTCTTATAATTTAACTTTGTTTGGTCTAGTTTAACGGTTTTGTTTAATTTGCACTCTTTTAAATTATTTATTATTATTTTTATCCTTTATAAAATTTATTTATACCATATACTCCTCCAAAAAAAAAATTTGGTTATTACAATTGAAGCTTAACCCTATATTTAAATGGAAACAAGAGCTTTTTGCATTGTGAGCAAGCTATTTGAGGGCACACGTACGTTATGCTGGGAAAGATAGATAAGTAAGTGTTTGTCTAAAATAGCGATTGAACTATTTTAAAACAGTTTTTTAATAATAATTTATGGTATATAAGATAAATAATGAGAAGAGTATTGTATTGACTTATATGTATAAATACTTTCAAAATTTCCAATCATGATTCTGAACATATTTTAGTGTGCGTCTGAAAACTTTTCAAAACATAGTTTACTTAAACCGAGATAAAACTTATATCATAAATCATAAAAACTATTTTTAAAAAATTAATCTAAACTATAAGGGTCGTGTGTCTCTGGTTGTGCTTATGTTGTCATATCATCCGTGCATGATGTGGCTGTACTAGCTAGTTGGTGTGCTCCCATTTAACTACCTTGATTTAAGAATGATTAAGATATGTAGTTTGTTTGTTTTAACGGTGGCTTATCTTATAAGTGTTTATATATATAAATCGAAACAACACTCTTCTTATATTACTTACCTAATATTTCATTAATCATAATTAAAAAATATGTTTAAAGATTACAATCACCATTCCAAATAAATATATAATAATCCATAAATAATTTTTTTTAAATTACAATAAGGTCTCAAATAAATGGAAATATAAAAAAATGATCACAATGGGTTGTTAATGACAATCCTTATATTATTAATAGAAGATTCTCATATTATTATTAATAACTCATAAGATCATTTTTTTATTTTTATTTTTTTTTCACTGACCTCGTAGCCTCTAGAGATTGAGAGAGTCAAGAGTAGTTACTTTTTTTCGCGACAGGTACACCACATGATTATATGTTCCGTACGGCTCCTAATAGTAATTAATAACATAGCATGATCATGGACAAATATCAACGGACAAGTTTCGGTTACCTACGAATATTTCATGATTGGTTGGTTTGGATTAGTAGTGGATAAATAGTTTTTTTTAATATAATTTATGTAGAAGTTAAATTAAAAAAAAATTATATTATAAATGTGATTTGTATTTGGATTGGTAGTGGGAGAAGTGACTTTATTTTTTAAACCCAATGAAAAAAAGTCATAAACTACTTCAATGAGCTTATAAAAAAAATATATTTTTTTTAAACCCAGTAAATCTTACTGTGTTCCTAAATAAATCTGCATATATCAAATGAGTTTTTACTATTTAAAAGGATTTTTCCCCCTTCTAATGATTCTCAAACAAGCCCTATGTATGTGTATATATGTATATTTGACCCCAATACTCCTTGTTTGTATTGGGGGCATATATATATATATATATATATATATATATATATATATATAATTAATGGCATTACAGTTCCACCGGATACATTGGGTGTGCATATATTTACTACTACAAATTATTTGAAGTTGTAGATGAATATGTACTATAAAGGTTATCTTATTTTGAAGGCAAAAGCTAACAAAAAGTTTCTTTTTTTGTGATGGGTCCAGCGTGGGGAAACTCACAAATATGGTTGGGGTTTATAAATTTAAGAGGCTATACATTCTAATATAAGCTAATTGTTTAAGATTTGATTATTCATTTAAGTTTGTTTTCATAATAAAAAAGTTTTTGTTGAGAGCTAGATATTTATAAAAATGGCTATTTATAGAAGATTTTGACTAGTAAGAGTCAAGCAAGGTGCTATGATGTGGAGTCAATTGAGTTCTTCATTTAAACTTGTGTTGAAATTCCAAATCATCCACAAATGTTCAATGAACTTCATGTTTTCTTGGTCTTCTCGGCGCAAATTGATTAATTTCAAGTATAGTGGTCGATATATGATAGATGATGCTATTATGACTATTACATTACAAACAAGATCGTATAGTAATACTAAGATAAAAAGGTAATATCATTTTTTCAATTGTACTAATCTTAAATATAAGCAAAAATTATACCACAGCCGAGAACTTATACTAAGATAAAAGGTAATATCATTTTATCCATTGTACTAATCTTAAATACAAGTGGAAAACAAGAGAGAGAGAAGCAAACAAGGGCAGCAAAAAGTAATATTGATGCAATAAATTCATAGTCATGTTGTAATTTTGTCTTTTTAGTTCTTAGTGCTTTTTTCCTTGTTTGAAATTGTGATTCATGAGTCCGTTCAAACAAATTAAGATAAAATTATTTTATACATACATTTATAGCTGTCAAGGCATGAACCTGATCGGTATATTAACAAAACAAATAATTGAGATAAAATGAACCTTACAATGCCATTAATTAATTCAATACATATATTTTTTTTTTTGTAGAATCTAAACGATATCTTCCATCGATAGTTAGAGATGAAGAGTGTATTTGGATGAAAAAAGCAGACCACAGTTTCATCTTCAAATCATGATTTTATTAAAAATTTGCTAAACACTCTAATTTTTTTAATAATCTCGTCTTTATATAAAACTATAGTTTCATCCCTCAAAATCATGGTTTGTTGAAAAGCTTCTTCTTGATGCATTGGATTCACTCTCCCCCTCTCCTCATAAAATATTACCGTTGTGGGGCAATAATTATTCAACTCTCCCTCTCTCTTCTGCCATTGATGAGCTTCCCTTTCCTTTCCCTTGTATCAACGTTTGTTGTCCATATCCTCCTCTCGAGCTTCAATTTCTCGCCTCTTCCTCGTCATCACCAGATTAGAACCTTCATCGCCATTAGTAGCTTGTCTTCCCCGTCGCCACCAGATCAGAACCTGCTCGACGTTAAGGTCTTCCCCGTCGCCAATCAGCACCAGATCACAACCACTTCACCGTCGAGCTTCAACTTCTTCTCGCTTCTTCCCCTTTGCCACCAAATCAGAACCTGCTCACCGTCACATTTCCCTTTGTCATCTTCCCCTTCGCCAATCAACACCAGACAAATTTAAATAATTTTTTGTTTTTATTGTTTAACTTTATATTAAATAATATATAAAAAATAATATTATCTTTTTATACATAATTATCTAAAAATTAATGTCCTTTTATTAATTTAATCATAAAAAAATATTCATAACCTAATACATAAATACTATTATTTTATCAAAATCAATTTTTTCCTATAATCTATTTTTCTAATAATCTATTAAAAAATTCACTTTTTTTTATTTTTTTTCTAGAAGTTATTTTTAAAAACTGTATCCAAACATACCCTAAACATCATAAGTATCCAAACACACCCTAAACCTCATAAGGAGTAAATCCTCTTTCAACAAAGTTTTTTTTCCTACACACGGCTTAGTTAAAACCCAAGATATCTACTAATTGTGTCATACCTGTGTGTGTTTTATTTTTATAGAACAAACATCATGCACACGTAAATCTCTCAGTTTGTCTGCTGATTCATCAATTCTATCTCTCACCATTGACTTCGGGAGCTTGCAAGCGATTCAAGATGTTCACCAAAAACATTAATAAAAGCTTCCATGTCGCATCTGTTCAAAACCAATCCAATCTCTACTCCTCCATCACCATCTCTGCTCTCACAAATAGAAAAAGCCCTCGTCTTGTCTATAGAAACTATATCAACCTTCACCGGCCTTCCCCATCCAAAATCAACACTATAAACCTCAAATCTCGGTGACCCAGAAATGGTAAGTCCTCTTTCATTGTTCCCACTTGTTCCCATCTTCTTCCTCGAACCCCAACTATCTGCTCCTCTCACTAACCCCATTTCCAATCTCCTCATAGCTTCACTCACTGCTTCCACTGCATTCACAATTCCTAATTCTTCATTCTCCAGTATTGCCTTCGTCTCTGTTATCGCACTCTGTCCCACTAAGCAATTCCCAAAGTACGTACTAGGAATTGGAGAGTCCAAACGGCCCCTGCAATCCACTGCGAATCCGAAGTTCACTTTCTCGGACTTTGTCTGCTCTGCCTTCACCAGACAGCAACCAACGTAGGCGTATGTCATCGAGAACGTCGACACGTGTCCGTTGTTTTTTAGCTTCGATTGTGCGTATTTCCTGAGGATTTCGATGTGTTCGCGTGTTAATTCGAACGTCCCTCTTACTGCTTCTGATGGAACTTTGTGATCCCAGTTCCATAATATTAGGCTTCTGTTGTTTTGTACTCCGCCGTAGTTTAACACCTCGTTGACGAACCTCTCGTATATTCCAATGGGGTCTTTGATCACGGTTCGATCATAGAATGGAAGTAATTGTTGTGGGACCCCCAAAGAAGAATTAGCTGCTTCTTGATCGAGGTTAGAGTTAGAGCAAAAGTAAGCCCATAGTCTCAGGACGGAAATTGCAGATTTGCCATCCATGACTGCGTGGTGGATGGTAAGTCCAAGAGAAAAACCAGAGTTTGGGAACAGGGGGTAACCTGAAGGGCCAAAACAGAGGCTTTTTGTTGGGAAACAAGTAAACGGGGTGTTAAAAGATTAAATTTTGAGGCTTCACGAAGATTAGAACTAGAGAGATGGATGAAGCTGCATTGGGACTGGGCAACCGTGACGGAGACAGAATCGCCAGGGACGTAGTTGACGGTGGGGCTGGGAGAATTGTGGGGCCAAGTGAGGTTGCCGGCGAGGGGGAGATAGTGTTGAAGGGTGAGGGAAAAAGAGTGTTTGAGTTTTGGAAGAAGGTGGTGGAAGAAGGAGGATGGAGACCACTCAAGAGGTGGGAATCTTAGCCATCTTATGTCGAAGAAAGTGAGTGGTAGAGATATGGGAGTGGCGGCGGCGGAAGGCGGCGGCGGCGGCTCCACCGTGCAAACCTCCACGACTTTGACGTCCTCTTCAGCCATGATGAAGATATCAGGCGCTATATTCTTCCCAGATTTAAGCTCCGTTTTATAGCAGTCTGAGAACGATGCAAAACGAACATGCTTGTTGAAGATTCTAAGGGCATGATTTATTAAAAAAAAAAAAAAAAACTTGTGCTCACGTTTTCTTATAAAAAATTATAACAACTTGTTTAAAAATGAGCTGGAAGGAGTAAAAGAATGGTGTTTATACTTTATATCCCAATTGCAAAAAGAGAATCCCATATAAAATGACTATAAAATATTAGGTGATTAATATAAAAGTTAGTTGGCTATATTTTTAAAAGATTAATAAAATTAAATAAATTAGTTAAACTATTTAAACATAATATTGTTGTATATCATTAGATTATATATAAGTTTATAAGTAAAATAAATTAATTTAGAGTAAAATAATAAATATAAATATTTTAATATAACTTACTTAACTTTTATAATTTTTTTAAAAAAATACTTAATTAACTCTTATATTAAAAATAATACTAGGTTGATGCTATCAAAGTCAACTTCTATCTCATATAATCCACAACGTATGTATGGCTTCGATGATGAGTGAATTCGGAACAAAGAGAATGATGAATTGCGTTAGAATGCAATCGACTTTACGCCATAAGAACAATAAACAAAGATTAAAGAGAAAATTGTCCATGAAGATTTTAATAAAAATTTATTTGTCAACTGAGACTTAAAAGTATTTGAGGAAAGATATTTTGCATACAGAAAATATTATTTGAACATAAGGAAAGATCTTTTACACATAAGAAATATTATTTAAACATAAGAAAAGATATATTAAACACAGGAAAAATTATTTAAATATAAAAAAGATATTTTGTATATAGAAAAAATGGTTTGAATATGGGGTCTAATAGATATTTATGAGTAATTTTTCCAAAATTAAATTGTTGTAATTGCCCATCCTTTGCGTACATTATATAATCACACACATGTAGACACAATATACACTATACGACCATTGAAATTTTGAGTAAAAGAAAAACTCCTTTTTGTTTGTTGCAACTGCATTTTGTTAGCGCGTTGCCCTCTATCTGTAACGTGTTAGTTCAATTTGAGATAATTTAAGAATATGTATAATTAAATAACGGACAAGATGTAAATTTATTCCTAAAAGCTTTTATTGAGGAGCATTGGCGGGTATTCAGAAGTTTTTCTATATTTAATATTACTCCAAAAATATTGAAATCTTAGCAAATTTGCCCCACTGTTAAAAAGTAAACTTTGACCCTGACACTCGCCTCTTTGACCACTCATACTGATGTGGCTCTGCCACCCTCCCGATGTCACCATGTTTTAAAAATCCGTACAGAGGGCTTTGTCCTAATTAATTCGAATCCGACCCGTATCGCACATCTAGTATGGTGGGTGAGTCTTTCAGCTGAGATTTTCTGCACACACAAGACTCAAACTCGAGACCTTACTTAAGCGGAACCGAATTACTTACCATTCGGACCAACCCCCGTTGGTCCCGATGTCACCATTTACTTACAATATGCTCAGTTATTGCCTTATTGGGCTTTTCTTAATAAAGCAACGCATGAAAAAGATAACGATGATTGGGGTATTTTTCTGGGTCAGACTGAATTGGGCATCGGCCCAAGTTTAAATACAATAAATTATATTTGGGCTTTGATCTTTGTTTGAAAATCTTCAAAAAAGATTTTGAGACGAGGTGAACAAATACACAAGCCCAAAGTTAATATAAATCCTCGTGTCTATGCATGCAAATTAATGATAATATTTGTTGCCCAAAAAAAAACTGATAATCTTGATGTGGGAAATGAAAATAATCTAAAATGGCAATTATGTACGGTTAGACATGCATATTAATAGTTCAAAATTTGAGTAATGTACAAGCATCTTAAAATGAATTCCTCTACGAAAAGAAATTGGCTTTCTTGTAGTTAGACTATGGGAAAAGAACGAGGCTAATTAAAGCCCTAAATGTATTGGAATTTATATTCCGTATTGGTTAAACAAGTTGGAATTCTTCAATCAACAACCAAAAGCATTGGCTTTTTTTTTGCCTTTTATTAATGGCTTTTAATTTACATTAAATTTTGTGACTATATATAAATTTGTTTAGAGAAGAGATTTAAAACGTAAAGCGCAAAATTGATAAACTCAGCTAGCCTATTGGTGGCAATGGAAAATGGGTGTGCTAAGAGAGCAACCTTTACCAAACTCAAATGGATGATAAGATGTGAACAGAAACATTTAATATGTAAGTTGTTATTGGGATTACGTAACTTTCATGTTTTGGAATTTTAGTCCATATTTGCTGCAAGCAGAGACGTGATTCCAATTATTAGATGCACCACTAACGTCTGTGTCTGTCTTGATTTTGTTGCATGGCCCATATATCTTGTTTTTTTTATAAGGTTTGTTAAGAGGTCCAAGTCAAATAAAAAACATCATGTTTGAATCAATATCTAATATATTTGGTTGAGGTTTTGTTTAGTTTATAAATGTTTATTTATATAAGTCAAAATAATATTCTTCTCACATATTTACCTCGTATTCTGTAAATCATAATTGAAAATTTATTTTTAAATATTAATTATAGTGGCATTTTGACAGTCTAATTATAATCTTTTAGTTTAGTGATGATCAGATTGCTTGGCTCATAATTATTATGATAATTTCTTGATTAAACATAATTTATTAGGCAAAAATTTTTGACGCACGGATACTAGTTATCTATTTATCAAATTTATGGAGATTAAAAAATCTAAATAAATTACTTAATTATAACATATGTGACATAATTTCTTTAAAATATTTTTACATAACATTATATAATATATCAGTTTATACAAGACAAATTATTTTTGAAGAAAAATGATAAATTATAGTATAATAGAAAAAATGAAAAAGAATTTTACATTTAAGATAAAGATGAACACAACTTCATAATCTTAATTAGGCTGATTTAAGCAAGATTCTGAATTCTCCCTCTTCCACCCTTTTTTTAACCAGAGATTAATAACTGTGACCAGTTTAAATGCATACCTACTGCACCTTCCCGGACCAATAATTCCAAGGATTTAGATAGATAATAATGGAACAAAAATTTAAAAACAACACAAATTGGATAAGGTGTCATGACAGAGAGAAGTGAGAGTAGAATAGTACGGATCAACAGAGAGACAGTGTTTGGTTTGGTTAACAAGAAAAATGGACAAAACATGACAGAGGTAAAATAGTACACTGAGCAAACATGATCACATAAACAAGTTATCTTCTTCTTTTTTTCCTGTTTTGCTAATAAATAATAATGCATATGCACCACGCGCAGTAGGAAAAGAGCTTTTGTCTTGTGATGTTCCCTTTTACTTTCTTTGACATTTTAGCATTCTAGCAGTTTTTTTCTGTCTTTCTTTGTCTCTGTCATTTGCAATTACTCCTACGTTGCCTTGCCTCTATATGTTGTATGTACTGATCAATTTTTTTTTAAAAAAACTGAATCCATTGTCTCAACGTAGACATTACAGCAAAACCCAATTAGAACGTCTAACCTGTTGCGGAAGTGGGATATATAGAACGTAATCGATTATACTAAAAAATCATAATATTATAAAATAAAATTTCTAGAAGTAATTTAATAATATAATAAATCACAACTATTATATCTAATAGCATCCAATAAATAAGACAACAATAAGGAAAATACCAGAATCTAATTTCACTCTAAAATTTATAAGTGAAATACTATAAAAGAGAAGGAAATACAAAATGCCTTATAGAAGGAAGAAGGCAAGTTGAAAGGATGATTTAAAGGAGGGAGGGGGGCCTCCTATTTATACTCAAAAATGGCCGCCCCTCCTTCACAATTTTTCGATGTGGGACTTTTCCCACATCTTACAAATCTTCACCTTGGGAAAATTCCCACATTCCTAATTTTTTTAATTACAATTTTATGCTTACAATTCAACAATCAATGTTCAACAATGTTGATCAAATCCAAACAATGTTGAAATTTGACAGAAGTCACAACCTTTGTCAGCATATCAGCAGGATTTTCAGTTGTCCGTATCTTCTGTATCATGACTCCACCTTCTTCCAAAATTTCTCGTATGAAGTGATATCGAACATCAATGTGCTTCGTCCTTGCATGGTAAACTTGGTTCTTTGCTAATTGAATAGCACTTTGACTGTCACAATAAACAATGATGCTTTCTTGACCAACACCAAGTTCTTCAAGCAATCCTTGAAGCCAAATTGCTTCCTTTACAACCTCTGTAATTGCCATGTACTCTGCCTCTGTGGTAGACAAAGCAACTGTTGACTGCAAAGTTGACTTCCAACTAACTGGTGCTCTTACAAAAGTAAACACATAACCAGTAGCTGACCTTCGCTTGTCCAAATCACCCGCAAAATCTGAGTCACAATACCCAACTAAAGATCGATCACCTTCTTGCTCAAAAACCAATCCAACATCTACAGTATTACAAATATACCGTAGAATCCATTTCACACCTTGCCAATTCTCCTTCCCTGGATCATGCATATACCTACTCACAACTCCAACAGCTTGTGAAATGTCAGGTCTTGTACAAACCATTGTATACATCAAGCTACCAACGGCATTTGCATATGGTACCCTTGACATATACTCTCTTTCATCTTCATCCTTTGGCGACATATCAGCACTGAGCTTAAAATGAGGGGCGAGTGGAGTGCTAACCGACTTCGTTCTCTCATTCATACCAAAACGATTTAACACCCTCTTCAAATACTCCTTTTGAGATAAAAAGAGTTTCTTTGATTCTCTATCTCTTGTTATCTCCATACCGAGAATTTTCATTGCCTCGCCTAGATCCTTCATCTCAAATTCCCCTTTTAGTTGAACCTTCAGCTTCTCAATTTCTGCATGACTTTTGAAGCAATCAACATATCATCGACATATAAAATGAGATATATAAAGGATTCATCTTCAAGCTTCCGCAAATAGACACAATGATCGTATCTACTTCTTCTGTACTTATGTCGCAACATAAACTTGTCAAATCGTTTATACCATTGCCTCGAAGATTGTTTCAATCCGTATAACGATTTTTCAAGTTTACACACCATATTCTCCTTTCCAGCAACTCTGAATCCTTCCGGCTGAGTCATATAGATTTCCTCCTCCAAGTCTTCATTTAAAAATGCAGTTTTTACATCCATCTGAACTTGTTCCAAATCTAACTGTGCTACCAAAGCCAACAAAATTCTAATAGAGGAATGTTTCACAACCGGAGAAAATACCTCATTGTAATCAATTCCCTCATTCTTAGCATAGCCTTTAGCTACCAATCTTGCTTTGTGGCGTACATCACCTTGGTTAGGAAATCCTTCTTTCTTTGCATATACCCATTTGCAACCAATTGCCTTCTTATCCTTGGGGAGTTTGGCCAATTTCCACGTACCATTCTGATAAAGGGACTGCATTTCTTCATTCATGGCATTCCTCCACTTTTCCTTTTCTGAGCTCTGGATAGCCCATTTATAAGTTGAAGGAATGTCATCAGCTGCAATTGAGGTTGCACAAGCCACCATGTCTTCAAAATGAGTAGGCTTTCTTATTGTTCGTTTTGGCTTGCTGGTTGCTATTGATTCACGTTGCTGTTGAGGTCCATGAGTCGAAACCTCTTTATCAACTGGCTCTTCTTCTACATCAGGAAAGTCTTGTCTTGTTTCCCCGTCTGCTCCTTGTACTGGAAAAATCATCTTTCCTTCAAACTCCACCTGCTTTGAAACACTATCACCTTGCTGGGTATCTTCAGCTTCTACCTTTCTTACCATGACAGATTCATCAAAGGTAACATCCCTACTAAATACAATCTTCTTTGTCTCTGGACACCATAAACGATATCCTTTGACTCCAGAAGTGATCCCCAAGAAAATAGCTTTCTTTGCTCTCGGATCCAATTTTGATTCTTTTACATGATAGTATGCAATTGAGCCAAATACATGCAAAGAATCATAATCTGTAGCAGGTTTACCATACCATTGTTCCAACGGTGTTTTACCACCAATAATAGTAGATGGTAGACGATTAATGAGGTGGCTCGCATATGTAATTGTCTCAGCCCAAAATTCTTTGCCCAAGCCAGCATTGGATAACATACACCGAACCTTCTCCAGCAAAATTCGATTCATGCGTTCTGCCACTCCATTCTGCTGTGGTGTATTTCTGACGGTGAAGTGTCTGACGATGCCATCATCCTCACAAATCTTCTGAAAGGATCATTCCTGTATTCTCCTCCGTTATCTGTACGAAGACATTTGATCCTCCTGCCTGTTTGTGTTTCTATCATCGCCTTCTATTTGAGAAAAATTCCAAACACTTCATCCTTAGTCTTCATCATATACACCCAAACTCTTCGGGAAAAATCATCAACAAATGTTACAAAATAATGTTTTCCTCCCAATGATGGTGTTTTGGAAGGACCCCAAACATCAGAGTGAACATAATCCAAAATACCTTTTGTATTATGGATAGTTGTTCCGAACTTAACCCTTGTCTGCTTCCCCTTTACACAGTGCTCACAAAACTCCAAACTGCAATGCTTTAATCATTTTAACAACCCTTGATCTGAAAGAGTTTTTAAGGAGTTTCCTCCAGCATGTCCCAAGCGCATATGCCACAACCTTGTTGCTTCTACCTCCTTCTCATCACTGGATATCACTGCTGCTATTCCAATAACCATACTACCTTGATAGTGGTACGTATTATTGTTCTTCCGGATACCCTTCATTACCACCAGTGCACCAGAAAGTATCTTCATCACTCCACTTTCTGCAGTGATCTTGAATCCTTTTAAATCTAGAGTTCCCACATAAATAAGATTTTTCTTCAAATCTGGTACATATCGAACATCTGTCAATGTTCTGATCAATCCGTCATGGTTCCTCAATCGAACTGAACCAATGCCATATGCGGTAAGTGAAGTATTGTCTGTTGTGTGGACAACTCCACATCCTCCTTCTTGGAAATCAGTGAACCAATCTCGTTTGGGACACATATGATGACTGCAAGCTGAATCCAACAACCATACGCCTGACGATTTTGACAACGTCGTTGTAGATAATGAAAAATCTGAATTTTCATCATCACAATCAGCTACATTTGAATCCATAGCAGTCTTCCCATTGTTTTGTTTGGCTTTGTTCTTCAACTTTGGACAATCCTTCTTCCAGTGGCCCTTTTCTCTACAAAAGGCACATTCATCCTTATTAGATCTGGACCTCGATTTGGATCTCCCTTTCCTTGATCTCGATTGATTTTCAGCACGCCCTCTTGTGACTAGTACTTCTGCTTCTCCGCCTCTTTGTTTATCCCTCTTTCTTTGTTCATAACTGTATAGCGCATAACAAACATCTTTGAGAGATACTTCCTCTTTGCCGTGAAGTAGAGTAGTCTCCAAGTGCTCGTACTCATCAGGAAGTGATCCCAACAACATCAAGGCCAGATCTTCATCTTCAAAAGTCACGTCCAAATTCTGCAAATCTGTTACCAACTTGTTGAAGCTGGTAATATGATCATTCATTGTGGTACCAGGAACATAGGTGAAGCGAAACAATCTTTTCTTCATGTGGAGCTTATTCTGACTGCTTTTCTTCAGGAATTTATCCTCTAATGCCTTCCACAATCTACAAGCAGAAGTTTCCTTTGTGTATGGATACTTCTGTTCTCTGGAAAGGAACGATCGAATAGTACCACAAGCAACACGATTGATGATCATCCAATCTTCCTCCCCCATTCTATCTGGTTTTCTTTCTTCAATAGCAAAATCTAGTTGTTGTGTCAGAAGGACATCAAGAACCTCACTTTGCCACATCCCAAAATGTCCCGATCCGTCAAAAATTTCAACTGCAAACTTCGCATTGGGCATAATTCTCGTCATAAGCGAAGATGCCGACGACGAATTGTTAACACTTGATGTGGATTCTTCAATCTTTTTGTCCGCCATTTATGCTCCAAATATTATTTAATAGCTGCAAATACAAAACCTCAAGGTAATTCTTTTCTGATGTGGAAGTTCAGATTATACTGCAACCACAGAGCATACTCAGACAAAACCTTGACTCTGATACCAATTGTTGCGGAAGCGGGATATATAGAGCGTAACCGGTTATACTAAAAAATCACAATACTAGAAAACAACGTTTCTAGAAGTAATTTAATAATATAATAAATCACAACTACTATATCTAATAGCAGCCAATAAATAAGACAACAATAAGGAAATACCAGAATCTAATTTCACTCTAAAATTTATAAGTGAAATACTATAAGAGAGAAGGAAATATAAAATACCTTTTAAAAGGAAGAAGGCAAGTTGAAGGGATGATTTAAAGGATGGAGGGGGGCCTCCTATTTATACTCAAAAATGGCCACCCCTCCCTCACAATTTTTCGATGTGGGACTTTTCCCACATCTTACATAACCTTCATTAACATCAGCCTCTTGGATAAACGGAAGAGGTTGATCAAGAAAACAAAAATTTCCTTCTATCCTATAGAAGCATTTCGCTAATCGATCAGCAATAGTTAATATAACACAATGAAATGATTAATTTTCTAAAACCACCCTTCCGCTTCATTATGGTTGTGGGATACTCTTTCAATTAAACCTGCATGATTTAATGGCAAAAAAAAAAAAAAATTTGCATGATTTTGTTAATAAACTTAGAATTGGAGAATATATGAATCTCTTATTAAGAATTAAGAACCATCATGAAATTATAACAATCAATACTTTTTTTTGGGTGAATCTATTGCTTTAAACTTAAGGATTAATGAAAGGTGATGACCTAAGTTAACCTCTCTCATTTTAGTTGAAAATTCTACCATCCTTCATATTTATATTTTTAATATTAAACCTATATTTATAGAATCTTACAATAATTAACTACTTTATTAAGATTTTGACTAACAAAAATAGGGATGTCAACTAACTAATGATTTATATCTTAGAACTGCTTCTACAACACTACAGATCAGGCTATTTCCTTATTAATCTCTTTCTTGTAGATCATTTACTTATCTCCAATTACAGCCATGTGGGATATATACAAATTGAACAATATTTTCGTGAGTTCACGTCGGGAAAGTTCCTTTAAAGCAAGAATTTTATAAAGCCTTTGTTATTCCGTTCTGACAGCTAGCTTTGGAATATATTGCTTATTATATTGATTGTGCTCATTATATTGATGTTTTCGTCGATGTATTTAAGAACTTCCTTCAGTGTATTTGGGTTTAAGTGCAGAATCTATCTGTCTTCCACTCTTAACTGCTCACACGTTAATGGTTTTTGTGAAGTCGGTTTCTCGTGGTTGAATTTTTTTTTTAAATGAAATTATCGTGGTTGAAATTGAAACTCATATTCCCCAACTCCTGTGTATACTTATTAACTTTTTTACTTAAAGTTAGTTAATTAGCTAACTATTAACAGCGTGCGCACATACACATATCAAAGCACTTATAGTGCAATAATTGGGGACATTCTCTTTAATCCGCCTAGTCTCTATCCGTGGAGCTTAATATTACTTTTTATCTTTAAAATGAGACATATTTATCTAATTTGATTAAATTAAAAGAATTAATTAAGTTAGTTAATATTACATGTATTATTTTATAAAATATCCTAATTATTTTTCTTGATTCGCTCATTTCCTCTCATCATTAACTATTATTAAGGGAGTATCAATAGCGTAAAATTAGGAAAAGATTAACAAATATAAAAACTATGTTTTATATTTAGGATCAAAACTAACTTTTTAAATATGTCTTATATTAAGAATCGGGGGAGGAGTATATAATATACGTGTTTGGACTGAAGATAATTTTGGACCTAAAGAAAAGATAAGAACAATTTTAATTCAAACATTCGTTGATTTATAAGTAAGTCTAATAATTTATTTTTCTCCATAAGAATATGTTCTCCCGAATATTTGACTACAGAAACATCATGAGCTGCTTGCTCCTGACTCTTCAGATCTTAGTGGACACGAGCCAATTAATTTGGATCTTGATCGATTTGTGTATATTGATTAAATCTAAATGCAATTGAGCTCAATCTATCTAAGCTAATCGATTATAGCTTGTTTGGGAAAGCTTTAGCTTTTCCATAAGCCCGATTCACGCAAATCAAGATAAATTTCCTCTACATATTTACCTCGAATACCGTAAAACCTACTTCGTATTCTGTGAATCACGATTGAAAAGCACTTATGGAGCTTCCAACCGCTATCCCAAACGAGCACTAACATTAACTCAAAAGCAATCTATAAATTAAACTACAGCAAAGTTCAACAAAAGGACAAAACCCCAGACAAGCTTCTTCTGATGCATTTCCTGTTAATCAGAAAGTTGAGAGCGATTAGTCATGAACCCTATATATCCAAGACCAAATTTGTATCTGCAAAATTTGGGACCATTTTGCTGTGCCATAACGGAACCCTTCTCTAGTAACCACTTGCTCACTCAATTCTTGAGATGTACACCCAAAGTACTAGAGCTTATTTACACTATCTCTTGGCTCCTCACATGGTTCTCTCCCTTTATTCACCATTCTTTGTTCTTCAATATCTTTCTTTGCCTTTACCGGCAAAACATACAGAAGATAAATTGATAGGTTCTAGAGAGGCCACAAGTACAGAAACCTTCAAGGATTACTTTTTAATTTGTTTATCCTACCTCTTCTTTCTCCTTTAAAATCAAAGGAGTAGTAGATTGGCTTTAGTGAGCTGTCTGTTAGATATTTTATTATTATTTAATATAAATTATATTTATATATTATCTTATCATTATTTTTGGATAAAATATCTATTGATTAAAGCTCGCATGTGATTTTGATAAAGATTTGGTTTAGGGTTACCTATGTGGTTGATAAGTTGTTGTAAACTTTGATGGGAAGTTATAAATAGCGTTGACCATGTTTTATAGTAGGAACGTGGAAAACCCACTTACTTGCTTCTTAGGGGTTCCCTAATGAGTGATGACTATTCTCAGATCATCATTGTGCCTCATCTTTTCGTTAGAAGAAACCCTAACCTATTCTATTCTTTTTATTTTAACTTTCTCTTTTGTGTTCTTGAACATAAAATGGGGGTAGCTGAGATGAGGATGTTAAGATGGATGTGTGGCCATACAAGAAATGACAAGATTCGTAACACTCATATACGTGATCGTGTTGGAGTGGCCCCTATTGAAGAAAAAATGGTAGAAAATCGTTTGAGATGGTTTGAACATGTTCAACAAAGGCCATTAAGTGCTCTGGTGAGAAGGGTTGATCAAGCAATATGGAGTCCTGTCAAACGAGGTCGAGGAAGACCGAAACGAACGCTCAATTAGGTCATTGAGAGAGACCTTTTAATTAATAATATATCGAAATCTATGGTTTTTGATAGAGCATAATGGCGTCGTACAATCCATGTAGCCGACCTCACCTAATGGGATAAAGGCTTTGTTGTTGTTGTTGTTTATTTTCTCTTTTGTGTTCTCTAAGTTGTGAGATATTTATTATATATAGAATCACTATGGCGGAGAGATTTTATCAAGTCTTCCACTGCTCTCTCTTATCAATTTATATAATATATTTAAAATTTTTATTGTTAGATTATTTCAATATTGTCTTCGTTCCATCCTCCTCCCTCTTCTTATTTACTATTTTCACTGTTTTACTTGGCCTTCCATATATAATAATATTTTGTACGATGAAATGCTGCTGTCTGATCTGCATGACTAGAGTATCTCTGGTGTTTTCTACAACTAAATCCTTATTTTATATTTATTTTCCTACGAAAAACATAATCTCCATTTAGAGGATGACATTATAACCAACTCTAAATTTCCCATGTAGCTTTTCTACAATTACATCTGAATTTTAATTTGATAGTGAGATATAGGTTTCGAAATTTTAGGTTATCTTGACCAACACTGCTTCAGTTACTCAACATTAAAACGCACACACAAACTAGGATGTTTTAGGGTTTTTCATCAAGTCTATGTATCTATACATGTTCGATTTCGATTACACAAAGTCAACAGATCGATGAGCGAAAATCTCTAGGAGAAAATAAGAAAAGAATCTATGTAGGCCATAGCTTGCTCCTAATTTCTCGTGCCCAAGTTTCTGCAAACCTATATGTGTCGAGAGAAGAGAAACTGATGGTTGTAAAAAACCTTTCCTTGTTCAATTTCAATTTTCTTTGTATCTTTTTGTTTTCATGTATGAGACGAGATGATTTTAGGGTTTTTAAGGAAACGTCTCATATCCTCCTAAGTACTGTGAATAGTGAAAGATAAGCCTAAAGGTGAAAAGTAGATGGAGTATTGAAGAAGAGAAAGAGAAGTTGTGTACGTTTCTGTATCACCTCAGAATTTATTTAGATAGAAGAAATTAAAGCATGCTACGAAAACCCACTTTCATGTGGAAAATATAATTCTCTAGTTGCTCCCATGCGCGCGCGCGCTCATATATATATATATATATATTATTGGGTTACTATCTCTCTGCAACAGTGTCTCTGTGTGAGTGGTCCTGTTTGTACGCAACGCCTATATATATATATATAGGTCCCTCGCCTACAATTGAATTGCTTTTTTTTTGTTTTCAAGAAAAAATAAAATTGTCCCGTGTAGACATCACGTCGTGCACTTCCAAAATCACAATCCTCACACACCACAGCTTTTGAATCTGAAGTGGTTTTATCTTCTTGTCTTCGGATACCTTATACTTTGTTTTTTCTCCCCCTTTTCTCGATTCTCCTTTCACTCTCGTTCTTTCTTTTCCGGTTTGTAATGATTCATATCTTTATTATGAAGAGATAATTAAACCAAAAAAGAAAAGCTGACGTAGTTGCTGATGATATATAGTTATATATACACATGGAACTCTCAAGAAGTTGTTTATCAAAATTTTTGAGTTTTTTAAAGATCAATAGACTGAGATGTTATACAATACATGAAAAACATGTTACAAAATGAAGAACACTTTTGCTTTTGCTACATATTTAGGCTAGCTTGTTTTCTCATATATGTGTGTGGACCCTCTAAGTACAGTGCACTTCGGTTACAAGCTTTTGTAGTTGGCGATGTAGAATGACTTGCCACTTTTCCAGGAACGAGAAAAGTGTAACAAAGGTCCTCTTCTTAGGTTATTAATTAATTGTAATCATGAACTAGCTGTTAGAGAATAACATGATAGTTATTACAATAATCACGTAATAAATCATTTAAAGTACTTTGTTTTATAGAAAGGCCTTCACTCTAATGAAACACTTTGCAATTTTTTTCTGAGTCGAACTAAAGAAATTCTCAAAGTCGAGTCTAACTTGAAAATAATATTTTCTTAAACTTGCAAAACACTTTTTTAGTCATGCTTTACAATAAGTTATATGATGATTTATCTATATACTTAGTGAAAAAGTCTCTTTAATTATATAATCAAGAGAAGTGTTCAATGCCTTTTAATATATTCAGTCCTTTGCTTATTTTATTACAGGCTAATAATTTTTTGCTCTTGAATAAACTATAAAGGCATGCATTTTCAAAAGCTATAAAACTGCTTATCAGTAATTAATTAATGCGAGCCCGATGTCAAATTGATATATATGAGATATATAGATGGGTGGCTAGCTAGCTAGTTAGAAGACCATATTTAATTATTAGAGCAATAATGAAGAGAGAGCCACGTGGTCATTTATGAGCCTTTGCTTTAGCTTTCAGAGCGGCTTGGTCGGTTCAATTCCGGCATCTAGCTTTTCCAAACCTGCGGCCTCAAACTTCTTCTTAACCTTCACATTTCTAAGTTCTATCCATCTACCTAATTGGTATCACAGCCAATCTTCACTTCTTCCCTCTTCGATTTGTTACACATGTGTGGTGTCATCAGATAGCTAGAGGTATTTCTATATATTATTAGAGTTCTCTTGATGCAAAGTCTTCAACTTTACATGCTAGCTAGTGCACTTCATTTAACTTTATTCTGATTTAAACCTTGTGCTCATGTTTTGTTCTTTAGAATTTCCCCTTCTTTTTTGGTTATGTTGTGTTTCTTGAGAACTGTAACTGTCTCTTACGCTCTTTTGAATTTTATGAACATGTTTTCTGATGATTCACGCTCCTCCGCAATGAACTCGATGCTTGCAGTTGATTATTCAACTTTCCCCTAGAAATATTCTTAATGTGATTTATTATACTACCTCCAAATCCTTAACATATATAAGACCTTGTTCGTGGTGCAAATTGCACTGTGGAGATTTTATATTATGGACTATGTTAATCTATTCAGTTTTGGGAGTTGTCATAGCTTGATCTTGGGAAGAAGTGTTTTGATATGAGTCTTACCAATTGAGCTCATGCTAAACTAGTTAACTATGCCTTACCGATTTAACGTTATATTTTGTTTTTGAAGCAAACGCTTGCTAGCGAGAAGAAACAAGATCTGAGTTCACACCCAGATTTGGACAAAAACTTCCATGGGAAATAATCAACAAAGAGAGACAGTATTATTATTTTTATTTTTATTATAAGATGATTAAGATTCCAAAAGAGGCCTCAGATCTTGCAAGAAAACAAGAAGAAGGTGGAGGTAATGATCATGATTCACCAAGTAAATATTATGAGAAAGCAAGGGCATTATTGGCATCATCATCAACAACAACATCGAGCAGCATGATAGAACCAAAATGGGTGAGGTTACAGGATCCAAGGATAGTGAGGGTAGCAAGAGCCTATGGAAGCAAAGACAGACACAGCAAGGTTTGTACCATACGAGGTTTAAGAGACCGAAGAGTTAGGTTGTCAGTGACCACAGCGATTCAATTGTATGACCTTCAAGAGAGGCTAGGGTTTAACCAACCCAGTAAGGTCATTGATTGGCTTCTTCATGCTGCCAAGAATGACATTGATCAACTTCCTCCTCTTCCACCATTAAATCTTGCCCTAGTTCATCATCATCATCATCATGCTATTCTCACCTCTAATTCTCAGCCCAACCAAGAAGAAGCTGATCATCCTGAACATGGTGTTAAACAACAAGTAACCAATAATAATGATGATCATAATGAGTTGTCTCGTCCACGTCATCATCACCATCTTCATAATCCCTCCATTGTTGGGTACCATGGTGAAGGTGTACATGTTTCTCATGAGACAGATTTGCAGTGCCTTAACGTTGTACCTTTCTCATCAACTTCGTCTTTGTCCACTGCGGATTCTTCTCATCATCATCATAATTTTGCTTCACAACATTTTGGAGGGAACATGGACCTGGATGATCGAAATCATATTCTTCCAAGACAAGTCAACTACAATAATAACCACTATCCCGCCATGTTGATGAGTTCTAGTTCAAATCTGTATCATCCTATCTCTATGGCACAATCCTTGAAACCATTTGGGTTGAGTATGATGACTCCTAATTACAACACTACTACTACTACAGATCAGAGCCAGTCACATAACCACCTTCAGAATTTTCCCTCCACCAAGTGATGTGATGACACGGGCGACAAAGAACAAGACAATAACATAAATTATTGCTGCTTTGTACTTGATTGTTGCTAATAAATTACGAGTTTGAGTTGATCTACGTACAATTAATATTGCAAGAAAGTAATACCTCTCTTTAAAATCTATGAATTGTTCAATTAATGCAATCAGCGATCAGAGAACACAGTACTGTACTGGACTGTGCCATCTTCAATATGAATTGATGAAGCTCAGGGCCGAGATATATTACAGGCAAATGCAACAAGATTATCAATAGAAATATACAGTTATGACTTGTGTGTGTGTGTTCCACGCTGTGTAATATCAAAAATGATTAGCAATAATTTATAATCTTTGAAATTCATATTGTTGATTGATTTTATTTCCTTTTGAAGTTAGCAGCTGGACGTGATCTAATTATGTTTTCAATGTGACAAGAATCAACATCAATATATGCTGTAATTGTATGTCTTGCTTCAATATTATTCTTCAATCCTTATTCAGTGAGATCGATGAGAGACGTATATATATATGTACGTGTATTGTGAAGAAGTAGAAGTAATATTGTCAAAAGTAATTAGTAGGCATCATATAATAATAAAAAATCCTTACAAGGACAGTTGCCCTAATATATATAAACAAATTTATAACAAGTTGCAATATATCAATAATACAACTTATTTTTTTAGCGAATTTATGAATGTTCTTCTCATCAAGAAAAGGTACATGGATAAACCATCAAGGCCTAAATGTATTTGGTTAAATTTACTAGACGCAAAGTGAATATTATCCCAAAGCTATGTGATGTCACATTCTAGTGTGCCATGAGCAGGGTGAGATTCAGAAAAACCAGGTCAGATTTTTTTTCCCCCCAAAAGAAATTCAATTTGAATTTATTTAATTGAATAAAGAATAAATTACATCTCAAAAAGAGAACGAACATGAAATAAACGACAAAACTTTAGTCCATTTGGTTATATCCATTAAGTACAATTTTCTAATCAAATTTTAGCATACGGATTTCAATAATAAAAATGTTAATATTCTATTATATCATCATTAATAATAAAAATAGCATATACATAGATTAGATTTGATTAGACGTAACAAAAATAAGCAAATGAAGTTTAATATACAAATTACACACACATTAAAATTTTTCGCTCACGGTTTATTTTTAATTTTTTCTTAATTAAGAACTACTACTTACTTTAGAGAATTTAAATAAACGCTTTATATTAAAAGTTCCTAAATATCTGGCTTCGTAGTACGTATTAAGTTCAGGGTTAGCAATTTTCTCTCTGGGCCTGCACGTTCATGGCTAGAGCATTGGGCTTATGTTTGGACTTTGCTATGAAAGGCAGTCCAACATAAGCACAAGGCCCCAAGCTAGAACTTAACGCTAAATTTTCATCCTGTAAACATCGAACATTAAATCCATAAATCAACAAAATGTCTTTTTATTCAACAAAAAACTCCGTCACTTCTAATAAAATGAGTCCCACTTTTGATGAGGAAGGGAATGTGATTACTTAATTGAGACCTTAAACAAGCTGGTTTTAATAAGCCCCGTTATTATTATTATAATAAAGATCTAAAAAAAACCTTTATAAATTAAAATATTAAAATATTCAACCATAATTAGTTAATACTTACAAAATTTCAAAATTACCCTCAATAAAATTCATCTAGTTAATTTAAAGCTTGATAAAGCAAAGGATATTTATAAGAAGATCATTTTAAAGAGTTATATGTTAAAGAAAGGAGGGAGTATTGATTATAATAAACACTAATGATAACAGAACCACCTTAATAGTTAATTTTGATGAAAACGTAAAATAATGACAAAACTTGTTGATAAATAAAAGGCAGCAGTTGACACAGCACTCTGCATGTTTTAAGATCATGACCAAAACGACTAGTATCAAAATTTGAAGTACAATCGTATCACCTTACAACTAAAATAAATATAAAAGCTGTAACTAGGAGCAGATTACACCTTTCTTCTTTTCTTTTTGAAATATTCCAAACTCAGATTAAGCCTAATTCTTTAGACAAGTAACTCCCCCTCCCGAAAAAAATAGACGTCCTTAGCGAACCAAGCCTTGTGCTGCCTGAGAGCCATCTTCGGTTATTTTGTTAGCTTGAATGGTGCTGATCACATTAGCAATGTTCCCCTGATAAACCAAAAGGCTTGAATTAAACCAGTATCAAGAAGAAAATATGTGGGGTTTTTTGAGTTGCATACAATTTCTATCAAGAACCCTATCACCATCAAGGAAACATACCACAAAACAGACATTAATCTAACCAAATGGCCTCCAATATACAGTTTTCTTTTGAGTGGCCAGAAAAAAAAAAAAAAAAAAAAAAACTTGTCGTTCAGGAATTTACCCTCCATGCGGCTAGTTTTGTTCTTAGTGTTTGCCACTGGTGCTGTCCGAACACACGAGAAGCATGATGACTGCATTATTAAATTTAGGTCAAATAGTGCCCATTAATAATTAATTAAATAAATAACAATTGAACAAGTAAAGCACAGTAAATAACAATTGAACAAGTAAAGCACAGTAAATAACAATTGAACAAGTAAAGCACAAGGTACTGGATCAGATATAGCTACAACTGACAGGAGGAGGAGGCATGGAGACACAGAACAAACCTAACAATTACAAGTTCATTCATTTGGTCCATCTTACAGTCAAGCAACTTGGCAGTGATTGCTTTAACTACCCATGGTTCCACCTCATCATCGCTGATCTGAAAGGCAATTTACAATGTTTCAAATAAGCTAGAGAAGAAAGAAAACAGCCAACTACAACTAAAAGGAAAGCTAGTGCAAATACCTGAAGTGTGTCCCTAATAAGTGCATATGGAATTTGGCCTGATCCATCAGATGCAAGATCCACTAAAGACATCAGCCTCATCTTGGCAACACATTCTTCATGGACAAGATCTGAAGACATAATCCATTAGATATTTTAATTATAAAGGAAGGAGAAATATAGCTTTGTATCTGCAACTATAGACAACCATCTGTGGTATGAAATTACCATAGCTTTTCAACAAAGCAGAATTTGCAGCATGAAACTCCAAGTATGCATCCAGTGTCTGAGTAAGGAAAATTTTGAGTAGCTGATACACCAAAGCATATTTTGCATCCTTCTCTAGTTGCCGAACAGCTGGCATGTCTAGTAAATCACACTGTAACATTACAGTAAAAGACTATCAGAGTTTATCCAGAACTTGTATTGAGAGACATGAAGCAGATGACTTCTATGGAAAGAGTGAAAAGAAAATGAACAGACCATAATACATACAGCACAAAATAATTAGAAAACAAATTTAGGTCCATCCATGAAACAAAACTGGTGCTAACTTTTCATCTAAGAGACAAGAAACACAATAGGTGGCAAAAAAATGGTGGGCATCATTAAACCCAAGAGTCTACAGTAGAGGTTCACCCATACATTTGACTATAGTTTAAGATTTTCTGAATTACAATTACTGAATTATCATGGAAACATTGCACTCACCAAGGAACAGAGAAATTCAAGCACCCTCAGTGATAAAGACATAAAAACAGACTTCAAGAATAACAGCATGACTTCCGAGATAGCTACACTGTTGGAACAGGAGCATCAAGATAGGCATTTTATCAAGAAATGACATGGAAACAATAGTTCCTGTGATTCTTTAAATTGCATATAAGCAAATAAGTTACCTGGAACATGTCAGGCACCTTCACAAATTCAACAATAGCTCGCACAGCCTCTTCTTTCGCTTCGCTTAAAGCAGATGCATCTTCTCCCGAAAAAGTTGCCAAATACTTGGTCAGAAATTTTAATGAATCCTTTGCCATGCTGGGACGAGAGGAAACAACGTTAATAGGACAAAAAAAGAATATTGCAAAATGAATTATTACAAAATGGTTGTCCTTTTTGTGGGGAAGGATTGTCCTGATAGAATGAAACTGAATTTACTCCAGAAACCAATTAGGGTGAAGCAAAAGCATATTAATTTCTGCTCAAGAAAGCAATTCTGATTTATGCCTTACCTTTTATTATCTTTCAAAATGTCTGATATAGAGAGGAAGAGCTCACGTTGCTCCACTATCCCAATACTGCCCCAGTCTTTCAGGAAGCTATCCATCTTTGCGAACGAAGGTATAACATGTTCTGTGACCTTTCCATGAACTGCTAAATTCAATGCCTTCAAATATACATAAAACCGGCTGTATGGCGTCTCCAAAAGGTTGTACAGATTGAACAAACTGTAGAGAATGGAGAGATTTTAATTTTAAAAAAAAGTTATCTGAGCAAGTATTACCAAAACCTTTAAAAACAGCATGAATATAGGAATATTACATCTTCAAGCGCACTGCAGGCTTTTCATTTGGTTGTTGAATTACTTTTGCTGCTATGACTTTTGTTATCTCCAACTCTTCATCTGGATTCTCAGTCTTTGAAACAAGATTGCATATAATGGTGAAGATGGATTCAACATCTGCATCAGAGATAACCACAGGCCCACAGCATGAGTTATGATTGACATTAAGATAATAATTAAGTCTTTGTTGACAAACTCAATGGACTATGTTGAAAAAGGTTTGACAAAGATCAAGTACCAGAACTTCCATAATCAACCGAGGCAGCAGGAATTGGAGAAAATGTCAGATAATTGTAATACAAAAACACACACACACACAAATGATTAATGTGTTTCTATCAACAGAATTGGGAAGAGAATTATCTTGGGAAGCTAGAACACAACACTGCCTTAGCATGTAGAAGTATGCTACAATTTAACAGTGCAGGCAATAGATCACACACAAAAAGCGTATTCTACCTTTATCAGACACCTTTGAGAATATCAATTCAGCAGAAGTAACCATCAGTGACGCTAGCTCTAACCACTTTCCCATTGCAATGAATTCCTCAGCCTCCCTACAGAGTCTACTGACTTGTGGTTCAGCAACCTGATAAACCAATAACAAATACATCACATGTACGGTCAGGGATGAGCATACAACAATAATGCACTTTCCAGATTCCAATGACAGCAAAAAAGGCATATTCACATATACAGACAAGGAGGTGCAGGCAAGAAAGTTAGAGAATATAGTAATCACAATGCAAAACATTTAATTGACTTTATATTTAGCATAAAAGAGATTAAAAAAGAATTATAACTGAAAACTTTGTAGATTCTCATGATACCAAAAAAATGCATAGATTCATAAAAAAAACGCCTGCTTAAAAACATTGATATAATTCTTTGAGCAGGAAAAGATAGAACTGTCACGAGTGACTGTATTTTAAATTCATCCAGCCTCAGCCAATACCGAAACTTGAGAAAGATCAAGAAGCAGAACGTGGAAGTTGGATAAGAGGAAAAGAGAACACAACTAGAGAAGGAACATAAATGCCTAAGGTTTATAGAAGGGATGAACCAGAAATTTTAATTTAAACCCAATAACAGTCAGCACTCACCCCAATCAAATTTATGGGCAATCCAGCCAACTTTTCCTTTTTTTTCTGCCCCAAACTAAGTTTTACTACCTTCAACTTTTTTTGTGTTGAAAGCTCCAGCTATAGACAATCACCATCTCCCTCTTCCCTCCACAGCCCCCTACTACCAAATAAGAAAATCCTACTTCCCAAAGACGACAAAAAATACCCAAATAAAAAACCATGATCATTTTAATTTATTTATTACTCATTCTTTCTTCTGCACTCTTGCATCCTCCACAGGCCTACTGAGAAAGCTTTTATTGATATTCTGCGATGGTTCTTTCATTTTTCCGAGCATTGAAGTGGGTTAGATCAGTAAACAAATGGGGAACCAGTATGAGTAAAGAACACTTAGCACCCACACTGATTCTTAAGTACTTGGTAAGGGGGAAAGCATCGAATCTCAGGTATGTATACTTTTCTATGCAGTACGATCACTTTAGTTACCAATTCTATGCCATCAAACTCTAGAAGCATCTCCAGTGCACAAACGATTCTTAGTCAATAAACTATACTGGGAGGAGGGAATCTACGGGTATACGAAAATAAATGAAAACAAGAATTAGCTCAAAGATGGGAAGAGAAGCGGTTAGTACCTCAGGACCGGCATCGGCCCAGGCAAGCTCTGATGCGAATCGAACGACAGACAATGAGGGATCTTCCTCGGAGGTTGGCACTACAGTCGTCATTGTTGGTGGGAGAGTCGCCTGCTCAACGAAGTTTGAAACCCTAGAAACAGAGCAGAGAGGGGAAGGAAAGCGAACAGTAGAGAATCAAAAACTATAAATTATGAGGATAACTGGAAAAGTATGATAGACAGAAGGCATAAAGCTCCAAAGTCACAGTTATAATTTACAAGTCTCTGGAAACCCAAAAGTTTCGATAGCATCAAGGATATAAGATTGACCCAAAGGCATGAAGCAATAGTCACAATACATAGAAGAACACAGCATAATTTTTTCCTAAATATCGTAGGAAGAAAAACCCACAATGCCCAGACCATTTAGTCGGAAAGTGAAACAGAGCAACTCACCAAGTCCGAGAAAGTTGACGATCTCAGACAATGTCGCCGTCGTCAAGAGTTCTCTCGGGCTTTCGTGAGGACTGAGGAGAATAGATACTTCTTGCCCTAGCTATCGAGGACGGGGGGCCAAATTAAAAATACCCATATGTAATGTGATTTTCTGTGGTTTGCATTCTCTCACAGGCTTTTATTTCCCTTTTTTTTTTCCCTAATGATCTTATCTCCATCTTCATATTAAAAGAAATAAGTGATTTAAATTCATATTTTTATAAAATTTTTATTTTAAATATAAATAAATAGTTTTAAATTATTAAAACCTTATCCACACAATAATATAAACAAAATTTTAAAAAAATAAATTATAAAACACTATAGCAATAGTTTTAGAAAATGTTAAATCTAAACTATTTATTTTTTAATATGTGGGTGAAGATGAGATTTTAAAATGAAAAGAAAAAGAAAAAATGATTTTGAGGGTATCTTCTTCCAATTTTATCTAGTATATTGACTTATCTCATAAAAAAATGTGGGATAATATTTTCTTTTTGTTTATCTTCTTAAAAAAAAAATTATCTGAGTGATAGGGGTTATCAAGCCTTTTGGTTATTTTTTATCTCTATTTTCTTGCATTCCTTATCCTTCTGGCGCTAACCCCAGATAAGTAAACCAAAACCATATGAATTAAATGAAAAAAGCAGGAGGATTTAAGGAGGGCCAGCAACATGTGAGTTGAGGTATAGCCCGATCATTGATGTTGAAAAGATGAAACACGAGTTCAAAATTTTTCAATTGATAAAATTTGTGTCAAATCTCTCTCCCAACATTATAAATCATGCTCTCTCTTCTCTTTCTCTTTTTCCAATACAAATTTAATTAAGATAAAATTTTAAAACAATCATTGATAACTCTTTAGATATAAAATTGAAATTTTTTAAATGTGATGATAAAGATAGTTAAGCATAAATTTTGAATAAATTTTTCTTCCTGTGTTCTAAAATTAAGATATAATAAGCATATTAACCTTCATTCGTAAAAACGAGAGGGGAAAATTCATACAAGAATCACAGTAGCAAATTAATTTCCATTAACCCTTAAACACAATTTCACTGTAGTCCAATGGGGTTTAATTGAAATTAATTTGTGAGATTGAAAGACGAAAATAACCATTTAAAAAAGGAGGAAATAACAATCTGATCTATAAATGGCGAATAAGTCATGAATAAGTGGAATTAATTTTTTAATAAATACACATTAGAATGTGATTAAGTCAAATTTTATTTATAAATGGCGAACACATTAACATCAAATGGAACAATCTTATAAACAAGTGGAATTCCACTTTTTCATCAAATACCATCATTAAATTGTTTATATAGTTCTTCTACTAGTTTAAATGATTGTTTCACTTCTAATTGTTCATATGTTTGGAATGGTTTTTGAGCTTCCTAAAAGTGTTAATTCACGTAAATTGAGATAAATCTCTTTTTATATACTTACTTCTATAAATCATAATTAAAAAATTATTTTTAAAGACTACAATCCCTATTCTAAACCAGCGTATTCTGATTAAGCAAGTAATTTCTCAGACAATGTTCCTGTCCACTACGTCAGGACTCAGGAGTTATCTCGCGCCAGGAAGTTAGAAAAGGGGCATATGTGAAATAATAGATTTCTTTTTTGTTTATCTTTTTAAAATATTTTTAAAATTTTGGTTTGGTTTTTCCGGGGTTATTTATTGTCTTGGTTATTTTTTATCTCCATTTTCTTGCAATCCTTATCCTTCTGGAGCAATCATGTTCTTGGACATATCACGGGGAATTAATTTGAATAGTGAGTTAGTTGAGGTCTTAGCTTGTATAAATGGTCCTAATTAATATGATTTAGTTTGAAAGATGATAGTATTAATTTAAATAGTTAATTAGTTGATGCTCTAATCTATATAAATGGTTCTAGTTAATATGATTTAAAGTAAAGGATGGTAGGATCCTTATCAAATGAGATAAATTAACTTGATCATCACCTCTCATTAATCTTAAAATATCTTAAAATTTAGGGTTAATAATAAAATCGCCTAAAAATGATTTGTTATAATATTATTGTGACTTAAAATTCTTAAATTAGAAATTAGTGTTTCTCCAAATTATAGGTTTATTAATAGATACAACTGGTATAAAAGTGTCTCCCAGCATTTATAAATCACGCCTACCCTCTCTTCTCTTTCTCTTTTTTCGATGAAAATTCAATAAAGGTATAATTTAAAAACAACCATTATTTTATCCTTTGAAAAAACAATCCTTTATAACTATTCAAGTAAATTTATATTCAAGATAAAAAATTTCTTACACTGCACTTGTTATGAAAGATTAGAGTGTGTTGGGATGTAGATGAAAAAAAGTATTTTTCTCAAAATCATAATTTTAAGGAAAAATTGTCAAACACCCAGATTTTCTGCAGAATCTCGTTTTGTTCAAAAACCATGGTTTTAGTGTCTAAAACCATAGTTTTGAGAAAATTTTTTTTTTCTTTTCTTTGTCAGTAGGCCCCACGTCTCTCTCTCTCATTTATCTTTTCACATGGTGATGGTCTCATGCGATGGTTTGATTACTTTTTTTTCTTTTTTTAGGCTTGTGGGATCCACGTCCCTCTCTCCCTCCTCCATTCTTTTTTGTTTATTTCGAAATTCTCTTTCTCATCTGTCATATGTTTTTCCTTTTAGATAAATTTAATTTAAAAAATTTAGAAATTTAATTAAACAAATGTAATATTAAATATTAAAAAATTATAAATTTAATTAAAAAATTTTTATTTTTGACTGTATTAAAAAATTAGTTAAATTAATTAATATCACATATAGAAAAAATTATTTTATTTTTTGTATTTATTAAAAATTTTAATGATAAATATTGGGTTAAGGTGCAAATTTAAAAATAAAGTTTTTTTCTGAGGAGCGTCTGGTACAAATAAGTTTTGGAATGAACAATAATAACAATGAATAATTAAAAAGGGTGCAAATTTAAAAAAAATTAAATTTGAACTAACGTTGTTAAGAATTTTATTCTCTTATTGTTAATAAAATATAACCTTATACTATATATGTAATTATTACAAAAGATAATGTCCTTTTTGGTAATTTGACCATTAAAAAAATGATTCTCAACCCAATACCCAAACACTCTCATTTTATTAAAATCATTTTTTCTCATAATATATTCTTCTCATAATCTATTAAAAAAAATCACTTTTTCACTTTTTTTCTCCAAAAGCTATATCCAAATACACTCTATGACTCATCTTCTTTACAACCAATCGTTTCAACATTTAAACAGTTTGATGATATAGATATTATTTAATCCTATCTATTCAAACATAATCATAATATCTTAGATTTATATTTCTAAGATAGATATAATATAAATAAGTATTAATATAGGATATAGTATCTATATCAAGTATCTACTATTAATTCATTGTCATGGTATTCATTAAGAGCCTGTTTGGGAACTCGGTGGAGAAGTGGTTTTTTTTTAATGGGGCTTTTACAGAAGCCCAATTGAAAAAAATCCAGATTGGAAATGTGATTTGTGTTTGGATTTGCGGTGAGAGAAGTGACTTTTTTTTAACATTGAACCTGTTTGGATTAACATTTGAAAAACCCGTTTAAATAGGAAATGACTGAAAAATGTATAAACCTTGTTGGATACTACATATATATTATTATAATTGATGTTAAAAAATATAAATATATTTTTTTAAAATAAAAAATTGAATGAAAAAGTTCAAAAGCCCATTGATAGAAGCTCAAAAGCTAAAAAAATGAGCTTAAGGAAAAAAGCTTTTTTTTATTAAAAGCCCATTATAAGCTAATGATTTTTCAAACACTTATCATGTGCTTTAATGAGCTTTTGATGTCCAAATGAGCTTTTTTCCTTATATAATGTGTTTCCAAACACACCCTAAATAGATATGTTTATTAATATTAGAACATAGGAAGAAAAATTTATGCTTAACTATCTATATCATCACATTAAAAAAAATCCCAAACATAGTAAAAAAAATTATATAATATATTTGAGGGGATTTTTTAAAACTAAAGAAACTACGCCCTCTAATTTTTAATGTAAGAATTATTTACTAAACTTGAATGGACTAATAATACTAGTTAAATTAATTAATAATGTAATATAACTTGGTTTTCCTAAAACACATTTACCACATGAGAAGTTCTTGCATACACAGGGAGCACCATGTGATTTGTGCACTGTCCAATGAGAATAGGCCAAGTCACATTACTTTAATCCAACGTGAAATCTTACATGGCATTTATATAAAATTACATAACATAATAAATCCTTACGTGGGTTCACCATCTTCTTTCCTGAAATGACTCTCTCCTTCCTCTGCAATTGATTCTACCTTCCATCCTCCTTGCCTCCCCTGTGGCGGCATCCACCATCTTCCCTCAAAGCGAAGGTCTCACGAACATACTCTTTCGACTTCAAGCTCCGCAACTCACTTGTAGATTCTGCACATCAATCTCGGGGTTTTTGGCATATTGAAGTTCTTCTTTAATTTGCATATAGCAAGCAAACTCCCCTCTTTGATGAGTATTATGCAGATCTCTCGACGGTTCTTCTTCGGAACGATCATGGTTGCGGCAACGGTGGCGGCGACACTGAGCCCCCGTGTGTGTGTGTGGGGGGGGGGGGGGAGTTGATGTGTTTCAAAAGCTGATGCGTTTGATTGTACAAAAAATTATGTAACTAGATTCTTAGAAATGAAAATCCTACAAACTAATGCCTGAGGCCTACAGTATTTTTGTGATGACCTGTTGTTTGCGGGGACTTGAACTGCGACTTTAATAACCTCTCACTCCATTGTTAGTAGCTGAAACTACGATTAAATTTTGGTTTTGGTGTTTGTTCGGAAAAAAAAAAAAAGGTTTTGATTTTAGTGGTGAAAGAATGAAGCAAGCGAGAGGAGCGTAGGGGAGGCTGAGGACGATGGAAGGGATAATTAATTGCAGAGGGATGAGGAGAGAGTAATTTCAGGGAAAGAAGACGGTTGAGGCCCACACAAAAATTTATCTGATTAAATATAACTTTTGATCCATAAAGTTTGATTTGATTTTTGTTTTAGTCCTTCAAGTTTGAAAAATACTTAGTTCTACCTTTTGACAGCTTTAATTTGTCTAACGTTGCGCTAATGCCTTTAAAATAGTTTAAGGTTAATACAACTTTTAGTTTCTGAAATTTGACCCCATTTTGATTTTGGTCCCTCAAATTTGAAATCGGTGGTTTTGATCCCTCAAGTTTAGTGCGTTTATTACCGTTTGTCTTTCAAATTTGAAAAGGACTTGGTGGAGCATTTGATGGTGTTAATTCGTCCAACATGACACTAATACCGTTAAAATAACTTATGTGTCATACCTATTAGGATAGCTGATATGACAAATATATTATATATATATTATAATATAATATATTGTGCTGAAAAAAAAAAGTTATCAACATGAAACGCACGAGCCTAGCTTTTCCCCCATCAAGTACTAATATTTTTTATTTTTAACGTATAATTAGATGAGAAAATCATTTAAATTTAAAACAAAAGCTCGTTACTTTTTGTTTCCTGTAATTGGAGCCACCAAACTCTATCCATTTATTAATTTATAGTGTGTTTGGAAACCCAGAAAAAAAAGCACTTTTCTTACTAAACCATGGTTTCACTAAAAAATTGTCAAACACTCACATTTTTTAGATAATCTATTTTCATTACCAAACCATGGTTTCACTCCTCAAAACCATGGTTTGCAACAATACACATTTTTTAGCTTTTCCCTCTTTCTCTCTCTCTTTTGTGGGTCCCACACTTGATTAGTGACATTTTTTTAATGTTTGTGGGACCCACATCCTCCTTTCTTATTTGTAATTTTTTTTTTCAAGAGATTTGAAAAAATAATTAAATTATTTTAGAATATTTATATTTTAATTTTTATATTTTAGAATATTTATATTTTAAGGATACACAATATATAATATGATTAAACAACTTATTTAACTTCTTTAATCTTTTTAAAAAAATTAGCTCTATCTTATATTTAAGATGGAAGGAGTACTTATTTAAATATAAGATATAGTATTATTTTAATTATACTATATATATATATATATATATATATATATATATATATATATATATATATATGATCTTTTTTTTATGTTAGATAATTGATTAATTTTATAATTTTTAATTTTTCAGATGATTTTATGTCATGTTTTGCATTTATTACGAAATTTACTATTAAATAATATATAAAATATAATCTTATCCTTTATATGTAATTATCACAAAAGTTAATGTCCTTTTCAGTAATTTGACCATGAAAAAAGCTATTCTGATCATAATATTCAAACATTCTCATTTTATCAAAATCACTTTTTTCTCATAATCTATTCTCAAAAATCACTTTTTTTCACTTTTTATTCATAAGCTATTCTCAGAAGCTGTTTCCAAACACACCTTAATCTAATCCAACTTTGAATTTCTTTTGTTGCAAGCCAAGAATACAAACATGAATTTAGGTGAGAAGTTATACGACTTAACTCCAATATAATTATTCGAATGTAGATTACTCTTTTTGGTACTTAAATATTTTCTAACTATTCCGATCCATTCTCTTAAAATGAGGATGATGCGTCATGAAAGGTCGGGATAGCTCAACTAGTAGAGCAGAGCCCATTGCTAGAGAAGAAAATCAATATATTGCTTATATAGCTTATCCCTTAGATATTTCTTATGCGTTGCATTTTAATGTCATTTTTCCTTTTTTTAACACAATATATTATATTATAATATATTTTTCATATCAGTTATCCTAATAGGCATGACACATAATCAATTTTAACGGTGTTAGCGTCACGTCGGATGAATTAACACCGTCAAAGGCACCACCAAATCCTTTTCAAACTCAAGGGACCAACGGTTATAAACGCACTAAACTTAAGGGACTAAAACCACTAATTTTAAACTCGAGGGACCAAAACCAAAATCAGGTTAACTTCATGAATCAAAAGTTGTATTAACCCTAAGTTATTTTAACGGTATTAGTGCTACGTAGAACAAATTAACACTGTTAAAGGCAGGGACCATGTCCTTTTCAAACTTGAGGGACTAACGATTATAAACGGAGTAAACTTGAGAGACTAAAGCCACTGATTTTAAATTTGAAGGACCAAAACTAAAATTGAGTCAAACTTCAACGGCAAAAAATTATATTTACACATTATGTTTTGTAATTTTGTATAAATGTCATGTAAGTTTCCATGTTGGATTTAGCTTATCTTACTTCGCCTATTCTCATTGGACGATGCACAAATCACACGGTGCTCCAAGTATACACAAGAATTTCTGATAATCATCTTTTTCAATTCTCTCGATCTTTCTCCCTCTTAATCTCTCAATTTTGTATAAATGCCATGTAAGTTTACGTAATGGATTTAAGTGATGTGACTTGACCTATTCTCATTAAGCAATGCACAAATCACTTGGTGCTAAGTGTATGCAAGAATTTCTCACAATCATCTTCTTTAATTTTCTCGATCTTTCTCTCACATAATTTTTATCGAGAGAGCATTAAATAGAGTAAATTAAAAAATAATAGAAAAATATGAGAAACAAGTTTTCCATTTAAAATTAACATTACTTTAACGACAGAAGGGAGTAATAAGAATAACTTAGCCAAACCCCAAACTCTAAGAAAGAAGTCGTTAATGCAAATTCTTTCCATAATGTCATAAATTATCGGGAGAATAACGGGCGACTCTTGACTTAAACACAATACACATAGCCAGTTTCATAATAGCAAACCAACAGATTTGCAGAGCATACTAAACCAGTCAACCAGCAAATAAATGAAGGGTCATCAGTCACACCAATATTAAGGCATTGGGTTCAATTTCTCAGGGAACAAGTCCGTGGTTACAAACCTATTAGAACAGTTAATATATTACACACAACATGTGACGTTGAAAACCACATTCAATTCAAGTCTTAACACGGAAGATCAGTTCCCAGGAGGACCGCCAAAGAGGTAGTCCAAAGAAGATCCGCCTCCAGGGGCAGCATGAACCTTGGTGGATGGTCGATCCTGCATCCAAAATAAAATTACATCACAAATAAGAACAATATTTGCCCATATATCATAAGAACAGCCGCTAATAGAAATTTCACTCATTCTCAATTCCTTTATCACCACCATGCCAAAACTCAAGTTGAAATGAGGCAGGACAGCAATGCATGTTACTCTTTTACGTGGAATTATTATTATGCATTAAGAATCAGAATTCACTATTATTTCATTCACACTCTTATCTATACAGATGCTGCTCTATGGAAAGGGAATGTTCCCCATAAGACGTAAGTATGTACTGAATGAGGCCGGGCATGGAATTGCTACATAGGGAGCTCTACAGAAAATCCAAAAACTTGAAATAGTGTTGTGCCAAAAAAAAAAAAAAAGAAGCACACTGAAGACTGATTACCAAGTGAAAAGATACAGCAGTAGCACCAATTTTATTGGGCATGTTAGTTTGCCAATGGCAACTATAAACACTCTAGAGTCCACAATCCTAGAAAATGCACTCCGAGGAACATAAGGTTCATTTTTCATAAATAAACCATTAATAGCCTTTCAAGACCGGGCATAAGAACAGAATTCTTAGTTTGGATGCTTTCCTGTCCAGGAAAGGATCCAGTGCTTAACAATTGCAGCTAATTTTAATTCGAATAGCTTCTCTAGAATGTGATCCTAGAATTTCCCAGGTCGCAGCACTGTTGTTATGCATATTGTTGTTTGCTGTCCAAATTGGTCTCGCCCCTGGCATAAGTTGTAGACTCTAATAATGCATCTTATTTTTTTTAATGAGAACTATCAACAAGTGAAATACAAATGGGGAGATTCCAATCCTCATTTCTCATAATATTAAGGCTTAGAAATTAAAATTTTCAAAATATCCTACGTCCAGACCGGGACAAACATATCTAGGACATGCATACATTAGGGAAGATATTCATGCAGTACAGTTCAAATGAACTTAAGAGAGAAGTCAGCAAGGGCTTTACAGTGATAAAATTGCCACAGTTTTGCCCGTCAGCACGATGGTAATTGTTTGTCAGATTCCCATGAATTCCAGCCGGAATTTCCTTATTAATTGCTTGCGGTTGCTGTTGCGGTTGTGGTGAAACACTTGCATTTTGAGAGTGTCCTCCATTTGCAGGTTGGCTTTGAACTAGCGCATTTTGGGTTTTGCTGGCACTAGCAGCCTCCCCACTTCCAAAAAGATAGCCCAGGGAACTCTGGCCGCCACCACTGCTATTCCCACGACGCATTTTCTGCTAATTTAGAGTTTGTGGACAGACCTGCATTGCACATTTTCTTTGATGAGAATTGAGAAATATAACCCCCAGCATTTATGGGCTGACAAAAAGCTAACCTATATAAGGAAAGGCAGAATGAAAAACCAAGTGATTAGGAATACAGCAAAACAGAACAATAATCTATCAGGCCATCTGAACCTATAATTCAATATCCACTTTGGAGACTCATGTTGTTTTGTGGCGTTCAAAGAGCATGAGCTTCAATGAACAAGGCATGATTTGACATGAGTTTCCTCTTCACACCCAAATAGCTACCGTGAAGGAAAAGGAAGACCGTTGAAATCAGATGCTACCCTAAGGAAATGCGACCCAAAGAACTTCAGCATTGCGTAATTTTAACCCTTAAAAGAAAAATAGAGTATGGTGAACCAGCATTCTTGCAATTCCAGTTGAATTGTCCCCCCGGGCATCCCACACTTAAATCCATAAATCCAACAATCGAATAAAAGCTAAATCCCGCAACAAATTTTCGCGGAATGAAAGTAGCCAACATGTATGTGATGATACTAGGAAAGCAGGTAGAATGTGAAGCAGAATATGACAAGTTAATTGAATAAATTGTCATCATAAAGTAGAAAGAAAAATCGAAGTGCTTTAGGAGTAAGAAATTGTCATCGTAGAGTAGTAAGCAAAATTGAAGTGCTCTAGTTGAAGAGTAGGGATCGAAATGGAAATCCTGAGAAGCAAGAATTTCAGATCTGAGACTTCCTTACCTTGTTCCCCGGAGCGAGTAGACGATAAGGGAGGCAAACTCGCTTCGGATAATAAACAAATATTTATGAAGAAGTTCAAAGCTATACTAATCAATATATATATATAACATTGAGTGTTGTGTAACTCAAAATAAAAATCGTGGTTTTAAATTTTTTTAAATTGAAATAAAATTTTTCTCATATATTTATTTTATAAATTATAAAAATTATACTTTAAAAACTTAGATCAAATGCACACATATTAATAATATATCGATAATGTATAACTCAGTCTATCATCGATATGTTTAATAAACCCTGAATCAATAAATTAATAAAACCTTCTGATTAAAAAAACTAATAAAATAACATCATTTGAATTTATAACAAATAACAAAATCATGAACTGGCGGGTTATTGTGCAACAACAATATTCTCGAATATTTCATTTATTATTATAAAATTCTTTTTAAAAATTGAAATTTTTCTTAGCCGTTAGTTTTAAAATTGAAATTGAAGTTTTATGAGGTTAATTAATGACATTATTTTAAAAGTTTCCTTTTTCTTAATGTCGATGGTCTCCAATCTGCAATAGACCTTGAACGAAAAAATTGTTAAATATAAATAATGAAATCGGATCTCATACAACCTTCTGTGTAGATAAGATTATAAAGAAAAAGATAAGGGAACAAATATTTTGAAAAAAGGTACAGCAGAGAGGATGAGAGGTGGGTCCAAAAAAAAGGGGTAGGGGTGATTTTCCTTTTTATTTAATATATCTTATTTAACGACAGCTAACTCAAACTCAAAATTTTATGTTTAGATGGTTAAAAAGTATTTTTCACCATAACAAACATCTATTACTAGTTAAAAAATTATTTCTTCATAGTCAAATTCATATTTTTTATGCACTGGCAACATAATAACAATTCTACAAATAGTTGATGTACATCATCCAACCAATTACCAATTAAAGTTGAACTAATAATGCTCAATTACTTCTTAACGGCCTTAATAACACCCTATCAAGCAATATTTCACTTTTGCAAGTAAGAGCAAATTGACTTGATATGTTATTAGAGACTGATACATCTCAAACTTAATCCACTAAGAGTGGGTAATTAAGATACACAGTGCACATTACTTGAGGGTTGCAATTGCTAGAACTTGCTTGGCGGTGAGGCAAAGTGATGTGAGTGAGTGAATGAATGAATCAAAGAACTGACCTTTAGCTGAAAAAGATAGAGAACTGACAAATCCCTTGCTCTAGTATCACGCATGTGACAACTTGCTGTTTCTCATCACACACCTTCTTTTTCCCCAGTTTCTTCAATATAAAGCTTCTTTTTTTGCTTACCTATTACCAAACCCAATTAAAGTTCTTTTATATAGGCTTACCTGTTACCCAACCCTATTAAAGTTTGCTTCTCTGTACATATTTATTGAACCCACATGTCTTTGCATACATTCTGTTTTAACATAGGCTGTAAAGCGAGATCCACCAACATTAACTAAATGGCATGTTTCAGCGAATTAAATAAAGGCACACTAAACATGTAAGCCCAAGACATAAGCTTAGCATGCACCAAGTTTCTGATGTGAATCTCGACATATATATTTGGTGTTCAAGATATCAGGGGCAAAACCAGATGAATTTGGTTACATGTAGGGTGTGTTTGGTTCAATGAAGGTTAAGTTAGGTGAGGTTAATTTAAGTTAGGTTAGGGGAGGTTATAAGTTTTGTTTGGTTCAAGAAGGGGGGAGGGGAGGGGATGGGAGGTTTGATTTATTGTTTGGTTCAGAAGGGTAGGTGAGGTGAGTTAATTATAAATTGACAAATATACCCTTTTTTCTTTATTTATATATTTTTCTTCTTCTTTTATTTTTTAATTTGTAAATCTTAAAAAACCTATTACCTCAAGTATATATGATAAAACAAATTGTATACATTTTAAGGGATATTTTATTGATTTTTACATATTATCTCATTAATTTTAAACAAGAGGGATAAACTTGGAATATTAAAAAATAAGTATGTGCTTTGGTCAAAGTGAGACAAATTTTTCTCTCCCCTCCAAAAACCTCCAATTTTGGAGGGAAGAGAGGGGAGGGGAGGGGAGCAAAATAAGACAAAATTTTTAACCTCCCCTCCCCTCCCCTCCTTCTAACCAAACACATTTTTTTCACCCCTAACCCTCCCCTCACCTAACCTCCCCTTTCAAAACCTCCAACCAAACAAAGCCGTAGTGTCATCCTCCTTTAATTTATTTCACAATCGATAGATGTTAGCGGAATAATTAGTTATTTACTTTCCCTTCTTTGTTGTCCGTTTCCCCAAGTATTTCAATTTGATTTGCTTATTAATAATAATAATAATAATTAATGATAATGACTCAGGCTAAAAAATTATTAATAATGATAATAATTATAACAATAGCAAATAATTATTAGAAGGGTTAAGAGGCAAAAATGTCCATTGTGCTTTTTTCAAATGGGCACCCAGCACCAAATACTTTCATTATATGCAAAAATGCCAATGAACTTTTTAAAATGGGGCAAAAATACCTACACCGTTACCCATGAACTTTTTAAAATGAGATAAAAATGCTCACACCGTTAACTGGTACAAACTTTTGTTTTGTAGGATCAACATTATTGTTTTTAATAATTATTTAATTTTTTAAAAAAAAAACTCTTCACCCCCCTCTCTCTTTCCCACCACTCTTCCTCTGATTTCCTGTGAGACCCTCCTCAAACGATTCATCACATTGGTGTTTTCATTGAATGCACACTAGAAACCTAAAACTTGGTGGAAAGTTTGAGAGTACTAAAGAGTGAATGGTTGAAGTCATTGAGTGCTTTTGAGATTTTTTTTAAAAATAAATAATCATTAAAAACAATAATGTGGATCCTACAAAACAGAAGTTTATACCAATTAACGGTGTAAGCATTTTTGCTCTATTTTGAGAAGTTTATGGGCATTTTTGCACCAAAAAACAAAGTTCATGGGTATTTTTGTACTTCAAAAAATAATATTGTGGGCCCTACAATAACCGACATTAGTACCCATTAATGATATGGACATTTTTGCCCCATTTTAAAAAATTTATGAACTTTTTTTGTATCCAATGAAAATATTTGATGCTGGATGCCCATTTGAAAAAAGCATATAAACATTTTTACCCCTTAACCTTTATTAAAAATATAGTTTTTCGAGCGTCTCCCTCAACAAGCAGTTGTATTGTTAGGAGACAATGTGAAAGCACATTTTAACTTATTTAAAATTCTGTTACATATAAATACTTGTAACATAATATGGCTTCATATCACAAGCATTAGAGAATTGCCCAACAATCAGGTCAAGGGAAAAAAAAAAAAAAACAAGAAGATAATTGCCCAACAAAGGTTCCTATATATTGACAAGTAATTCTACTCTCTCTCTCTCTCTCTCTTTTTGAGTAATAAACTGGATTTCATTAATCTATAAAGAGATTAATACAAAAACATGGATATAACATCAATCAACCAATGACCATCCTCAAGATCCTACTCTCTTTTTAAAGAAGAGGCCAAACGATCCTGTAACTTGAACAAATACAAATGTAACATACAGTAACCTTTTTGCTAAGGATAAAACTCATGAATTAAGCGTGTGCAATAAGGATCTCCAATAAAAATACAAGAAAAACTGATATATATATATATATATATATATATATATATATATATAAACAAAAAGATCTCCATGTGGCTTTTTTTATTTATATATTTCAATTCAATCCTTTACATGTTATGCTTTTATCAGAGAGCATAACAAAAAACAACTAAAGAACTTGACCTGAGTCTTATCCTTATTCCAAAGAGTGCAAATTAAATTACTGATACCATTTGCATTCCTAGGCCATGTTAGTTGAGGTTTCTCATGATTATGCCATCAGAAGCAATTCGAGTAGAATAACGATTTCAAGGGATCTGTGAAATCTCTACCAGTAACTTGTGCAGGGCTTGAGGCTTTGAGAAAAATGGAGAATGATCAGCCCCTTTCAACCGTAATACTTTTTCTGGGGGATTTGCATTTATCATGTTCTCCTGGAGTGCGACGGGGATGGCATTGTCTTCTGGTGTTACAATGTAGAACCTCCTCACAGATCCATATTTCAGGTTAGAAAGAGAAAGCTTCTCTAATACCGGTGCAAATGGTATTGGCCTCATGGAAACAGAAGCTAATGCCACATCCTGTAACAATATGTCGAAGTAATCAGAAAAGGGGGAGGATCACCCAACACTAGAAGACTTAATTTTATCCCCATGTTGGCACACATGAAAGACAGACACAGACCACAACCACAAGAGAAATTATCAAATCTCAGTAACAAACTTCCATTTAGTACCCAGATTATTGAAAGTTCTATGCTCCACGGCTCCAATATCAACTAAGAATTTTATGCATTAGGAGTTATCACAATCATTAGGGAGACTGCCTGTTCAGCAGCATGAGGAAAAGCTTCTGCAGGAAGGAGGGGCTGGGAAATGAGGGAATCTGGCACACCATAGGTTATGAACTACTACCTCTGGTCCTTAATGTGTAACGAGACCTTATATTAAAAATTGGAGGTAGTAATAAATTTTACCATTAGAAAACAAATCTGTAATAGCTTTCTGGCTGCCCAAGGAAATATCACTTCAATGGCTCACATGTGCCTTCTCTCTCAAATGCTCCAAGGGACTAGATCCTAAAAATTTTTGTGCACGTTTTTAACACAATTCATGCCCCCCCTCGCCCAAAAAAAAAAAAATAAAGAAAGAAAAATAAAAAAAAATAAAGTAAAAATAAAACTATCCTTCTCGTCCAATAGATCAATTTCATGCATATCACAATTTAAAGTAACCAAAGAATTTCTATGTTAATACCCTAACTTACTTTGGCTGGACTTTGGTTGAACAACAAATCCCTCAACAATGACTTGTCTAGATCGATAGAAGAAGGAGGCTGATCTTTCCCATTCGAATACAAAAAGATCTGAGCTCTTTGAAGAAGATCATTTGAACCCGCCTGCAATTGATAGACATGATGAAAAACACACTGACAGGATAGAGGAACTCCGGATTTTGATTTATAAAACTTAACTGTTTTAATAAGAGCAGGAAACCATAAATTAACTACAAATGATCTTTCTAGTCATCTCTAACTTCCTTGAGGCTTAAAAAGATAAAAGAAGCATTGAGAATGAGGTTTTAGAGTGTCAACATTTTCATTTGACAGAGATTATTAGTTTAAAATTACATAAATTTAATGAGAAGGATTGAGCTAGAAACACACCAGTTAAGAAAATGTTAATGCACATTAAGTACACTATGCAGCCATAGAGTAGCCGTAACTTGGGCAATAATAAGCATTTCAACTCTGAGATGGGCAAATTCTGAAGCAAGTCTGAAATGAATTTTAGTAACCTAGATGAAACCACTAATTATGGAAATATTAAAAAAAAAATCCACAGATTGGTATCAAGGAAAGATTGCCGTGCACATAATTTTGCATGTTACTCAATGTATGGCTGAGAAGCGATACAATAAACTGAAACATCTTAGACAGAGTCAATCACATCAGTAGCTGTAAGCTCATAAACATTATAATGAAGTATAAAACTATGAATGGCAACTACTTACTTTCTATAAATTTTATAAATCATAGATGTAGCAGTTGTAACGTTAACAGGAGACGTTCACCTGTTGAGAAAAGATATCAAGAGTACTTTGTCCACTGATCAGCATTGCTCCAGAAACAAAGACAGCCTTGGAAATTTTGAGAGGAATAAACTCCATAGCATATGATATACATGCCCCACCAAAATCATGTCCAACCAATATCACCTGCAAACAAAATCAGGGAGAATATAAGTAATACACAGGAAGTACATTCTGCAGATAGCTTATTCTCATCGTTAACCCAAATTTTGCATCCCACCAAACAATACCCAACGGATCGATGATAAATCATAAAGTGTACTCAATCCAAATTATTTTTCTCTGTTTTCAGTTCGATTACCTTTTAAGCGTCTTTGTTTCTTATTGCTCTGTGACTATTCTTCAAACACAAATGATCATCCCCATTCCTAGTTTTCTTTTGTAGCAATTCATCAAATATTCATGCACATAACTCCACCATGACTTCTTACAGACAAATAATTACTCATTTTGCCAGAATTAATTTGGGACTGCAGTGTACGGGGAAACACATGCACTGAGAGTGAGAGAGAAAGCAATTAAAAATGTCAGAACCTTCGCATGATGATGGCAATGTTGATAATAGATAAACTAAATGTCAAATTTTCAGTTGTTAAACATGAGAAAACAATAAGATAAGCACCTTCTCGCCTTCAGGAAGCTTGTCAAGAAAATCAGTAAGCGGCTTCACATGTTGTGATAGACATGTAATGTTGTTGGTATCAAAGGAATCAACGCCAGAACCAGCCAAGTCTATGGCATCAACTTTAAAGCCACCTTCTTCTAGAAGTGCAATAGTTTTATACCAGCACCAAGCGCCAAAGCCACCTCCATGGACAAGTATAAAATGATTGGTCTCCAGATTATCAAGCTTTATATCCTGTCAAAGTGGGGCAATCATGGCATTTAACTAAGGGATCTCAGCATTTAAAATATCAGGTTTTGACATTTCCTAAGTAGCTTTCATAGAACTACTTTTGTCTATATCCAGACACAAATTGTCAATTAGCGATGCCTCCATAGTCCATACACCCACAAACAAATGACATGATGTAATACAACTTAACAGCAATTAAAAGTGACTTTCCACAAGGCCCCTAAGTTTTGAGGACAGCATTGAGCTGAGGCTCCCTTCAAACAACCAAGTCAAAGAGGGTTCCGTTGGATCCGACTTTAATAGCATTTCAGAAATTGACATCTCTCTGGCGAAAGGAAAGAAGCAAAACAAAGTTGACTTCGAAGCTACACCCAATTTTTAATGAAAAATGGTTAAAAGGTGTTTCTTGATATATTCAAGCAGGCGTATAAAGATCTTGAAAAAAATTCTGATACATGTATAAAAGACGTGGCTTCGGAGGAATCTAAACTCCATAAATAGGTATAATTTTTATCATGAATAATAGAAACCCATGTATAAGCTGTATTTCCCTTCATAGCTCAATTACCCAGACTCTAACAATGGTAAACAACACCGCGAATACAAAGGGGCAAAGAAACCAAATCAAACAACGGAAAAAACAGAGAATAAGCAGCGTTGTTTCTTTTGAAGGTTATGATCATAATTCGAACTGGTCAATTTTCGTCCTAAACAGTTGAATTCTGCAAACATAGGCAACCGTCCATAAAAGCAAACCTGATTAACAAGTTGGTGAGGCTGTAGCAAAGGGTCAGCAAGTGATCGAGGCCTGGAACTGGAACTCCGCGGCAACGAATTCTTCTTATTACCCGCATTCTGTTGTCGGACAGAGCTGGATCGATCAAACGGTAAAGTACCATTCTGCTGCTGATGCTGCTTCAAAAGCATCGCAGCCATTATCGCTTGTTCTTGAATTGTGGCATCATCGATTCCCTCCTTACGAGAAGAACGAGTACGGGTCCAACGATTACTGGAATTGGAAATCGGTGGTTCGTTTGGTAAGCGCTTGGTTTGCTTTCTCTTAGGTGTTGGAGGTGCGGGGATGGCACAGAGATTGCCCATCGATGGAATGCATGCACGCAGCAGAATACAAAATTGAAGAGAAAAGGTGTGACCGCTGAAAGTGACTGAAGAGACAGCGAGCGATGGAGGCTGTTTTATATACCTGACGGAGCGTGATGCGCTAAACCAGAGGAACGAGAACGGCTTCAAAATATGCTGCGAAATGCCCGTACTCGTGCATATACTGTTTTTTTTTTTGTTTCCAAACATTTCCTTTGTAGGAGTACGTCCGTTAAACTGTCAACATTGATAAATCTGCGTTCACACATCATATCCAAACTGCCATGATAAAATTTATGTATTAAAAAAATGATTCTCCTATACCTTTTATTTTTTTTAAGAAAACAAAATTAGATGACCTGAGTTCGATGACTCACAAGGAGTGCACATATTTTAAAAATCAAATTTAAATTATGAGCAAATTACTTATCGACGGACGGAACCAATTTTTATTGGTGAGTAGAATTTTCAATTTAAACTGTAATGAAGCCCTCGCACGCTTTCTAAAGAGAATGAAAGTCAAAGGTCAATGCCCAATTTAACATTTCGATATATTTAGTGCTTGTTTGTAACAGCGGTTGAAAATTTCAAGGGTAAAGGTGCAATTATGGCCCTGAATTATTTTCAGAGGTGCAATTTTGGCCCTGAACTATTTTTGGGTGCAATTTTGACCCTGAAATAATAAAACTGGAGCAATTTTGGACCTCAGCTGAAGGAAGTGGAACGGTGTTTGCCACGTCATCGTATTTTTTGGGGAAAATAACCATTTTGCCCTTACAATTTTATGAAATTTTGCAATTTGACCCTTAACAATTGTGTGACACTTTTAAATTAGTAAATGACCTCCAAAAATTCTAAAATTTTTCAGAAAAAAAGTAGACATGATAAATTTTAGTTTGATAGGTCATATGTAATTTTATTTAGTCAAAATGACCATTTTACCCTTACAATTTTCGCAATACTTAAAAAATTGGCAGATTTGTCACCGAACTTTAAAAATTCATATCTAATTGTATAGATATCCAATTGGGGTGGTTTCAAAGCCTATGTGACCCTTATTAAGTATAGTTTTATACAAAAATATAAAAGTTAGCTAATAGAAACCTAAAAATTCCCATAATTTTTATTTTTGAAATCTGCTCCAGAAAAAAAAGTTAAATTCATTGGGAAAAATTCAAAAATTCATTTCTCCTTGTATATAACTCTAAAAATTCCATATGATTTATTAAATTAAATCTCATCATGTCTAATTTTATTCTACAAAATTTCAGATTTTGTGGAGGTCATTTATTAATTTAAAAGTGTCACACAATATGACTACCTCAATAGCAAATCACGTTGGTAGCAACTTCAATAGTACCATGAGCTTCAGCACCGCGGTTTCGACATGGTCATCGGCTGGCACGGCAATGTCGAGCAACGCAACTGCGAATTGGCTCTCACCACCGCCACTGCTCCCACCGTCGTTGAGCACGACATGACCCGCTGACTTCATCGATTAACGTGTTTCTGCTCCATCACTGTAAGTTGCCGCCAATGTGATTTCATGTTGAGGCAGTCAGATTGTGTGACACTTTTAAATTAATAAAACCTCCACAAAATCTGAAATTTTTTAGAATAAAATTAGACATGATAAGATTTAATTTAATAAATCATATGGAATTTTTAGAGTTATATACAAGGAGAAATGAATTTTTGAATTTTTCCCAATGAATTTAACTTTTTTTTCTGGAGCAGATTTCAAAATTAAAAATTATGGGAATTTTTAGGTTCTTATTAACTAACTTTTATATTTTTTTATAAAACTATACTTAATAAGGGTCATATAGGCTTTGAAACCACCCCAATTGGATATCTATACAATTAGATATGAATTTTTAAAGTTCGGTGACAAATCTGCCAATTTTTTAAGTATTGCGAAAATTGTAAGGGTAAAATGGTCATTTTGACTAAATAAAATTCCATATGACCTATCAAACTAAAATTTATCATGTCTACTTTTTTTCTGAAAAATTTTAGAATTTTTGGAGGTCATTTACTAATTTAAAAGTGTCACACAATTGTTAAGGGTCAAATTGCAAAATTTCATAAAATTGTAAGGGCAAAATGGTTATTTTCCCCAAAAAATACGAGGACGTGGCAAACACCGTTCCACTTCCGTCAGCTGAGGTCCAAAATTGCTCCAGTTTTATTATTTCAGGGTCAAAATTGCACCCAAAAATAGTTCAGGGCCAAAATTGCACCTCTGAAAATAATTCAGGGCCATAATTGCACCTTTACCCAAATTTCAATCGTGCTTATGAATTGTAATTCACGGAATACGAAGTAACTTTTACGGTCTACGAGGTAGTTTTTACGGTCTACGAGGTGTTTTTACGGTCTACGAAGTGCTTTTACGGTCTACGAGATAAATATGTGGAGGAGATTTATCTCGATTTACGTGAATCGGACTTATATAATAAGCCCAATTCAAATAAGCTCAAACAAACAAGTACTTAATATCATATCAGATTTATAAAATAAAATTGTAATAATACTGCTTCAAACTGGATCGACAGACGCACAATTTTTTGTATTTATATTTCTGCTTGTGAAACATTGGCATTTTGTTCTGTATGTGCCTTAATTTGTGAGGTAACCACAAGAATTTCAATGACGCTTTGTTTATTTATTTTTGATAAACAACGCCACTTTTTTTTTTTTTTTGGTTTAGGTTGGTTTCAAATTAGGTGAGATATTCATTTACTACTTTAGATGTGATTTTTCACTTACCATATTATTGATGTCCTCTAAGTGCCCGTTTAGTTCATAGAATTAGAGATAATATGATAAAATATAATGCAACGATGATTACATGAATTTATTTGTTTTGTTATTAAAGAAAAATGACCCGTATGCATAAAAATATTTGGTTGAATTACATCGAAAATGAGAATAATACATCAAGAGACAATATTACCCCTATCTACACATGCATGTATAATATACACGTTGGGTTCATGGTAATTTTTTCAATTTGTATAGTGTACACGATAGGTTCATAATAATATTTTAATATTTAATGGTGGAAATTTTATGCAGTGTACATATTGAGTTCATGGTAACTTTTTAATATTTAATGATGAGATTATTATTTAATGGGATATTTTAATATTTTTAATGGTGGAATATAATTTTTTTAGTAGGGGAATTTTTTTATACTTTTATATAATTAATTAATTTTTTAAATATTTAATGGTAGTAATTATTTAATATTTAACATCATTTATGAATAGGCATTTTTGTTAAATTAAAAAATTATAATGGTAATAATATCTTTTTCACTTGATTACAGGATGTCTGTATCATCATTTATCAGTCTTAGCAATATAATCATCTTTATATTACATAAGCCAACCCAAACGATGTAATTAATCTGTTATATCAGGATTACATATAATCCCCTCCTATAAAATCCAACCAAATCAGCTATAAATGATCAAGTCCAGTGGCAGATACGGTAAGTAACATTAATGGTACATTACTTTGTGACATTCATTGTATTATAACTGTAGTTATTAATTATTCATTGTGGAATCGAACATATTCCAGGCTTCAGAAAATTTTTTGTGTTTGCCTAGACCTAATTGATTTTTTTTAGAGATTAATGAAGTCAAATAAATTACTTTACTATGGTATATGTTATATATCATAAGAATATAAATATCACTTTATAAGTTAGTAAAATTAGTTTGGAGAAAAAATGATAAAAATAAATACTTTAAAGTAATTTATTTAGCTTTATTAATCTCTTAAAAAAAAAGTCATCTGAATCTTATATTTAGGACAAGGAGTATCACTCTAGTCCTTATTATAAGTTCACCTTTAAAATAAATTTTTAATCATAAATATAAGTCTACTTACATGTTATTAATGATTTTTTTAATTTTACCTTTATTTAATTCTTATTGGAAAAAGAGAAAGAGAAGAGTTAGAAATGTGAAAATGATTTGTAAATGCACAGCGAAAGAGAGAGCATTTTAATAAGGGTAAATTTAGAAAATTTTAAGCATATTTAATGACTTAAGTACTTAACTAACAATCTTTGATATGTGAGAATTAATTAAAATATACTCATGATAGGAATCAGAGTGGTAGTATTATTTATAGGGTTGAGAGATAATTTTGTTATATGAATATACAATTTTACGTTTTATTTATTATTGTATTGACTTTATTTTTATTAAATATAATGTATATTAAATAGGCGAAATTATATAAAACCTCCATGAATTTTAGGTTAGTTACATATAACTCTGTGATATTTCAAAGTTTAAATTTAATCCTCCTGACTTTTCATTTTTTAATTATTAACCACATGCCGTTAAGTGACCATTATGTTTTTAAAGAAAAATGTCACGTCAGATTATGAGATGACACGTGTCATCCTATATGGCATCTAATGTAAATTACTAATTTCATAAAACCTCCTGAAATTTTGGACAGTTCAAACCCCCTCCGAAATTTGATCAATTACAAACAAGGTACTAAAAATTGGATTGGACATTGAATAAGTCAAGGCGCTAGGTTAAGGGTTAGTAGTTCAGACTGGAGTCAACCCGAGGGTCAAAGCGGGGTCAATTAAAAAGATATGTAATTTAAATGTTCATGTATACCATTTAAAAACCTACATAAGAGTTTGTTTTCCATTCAATAGTCCAATATAACCTCCTGAACCTAATACCCATAAAAGTATCATTAAGTACATAAGGATTTTTCTCCAACCAATGCAAAATAGTAAAAGTATTCCACAATCCTTTTAAAGTCCCTTACAAATTAAAAAATGTTAGGAAAGTAATTTAAAAAAAATTCAAAACGATGTTGTTTGTGGTATTTAAAAAAAAGGGCAAACCATAACCTGCTGGGTCACCCCGAGTCATCCCAGGTCGCCCCGCCGGGTAGGTTCAATCTGGTTTCTTAACCCCCAACCAGACTGGTCCGACGTCTTGTTCACCGATTTTCCAGTTGGTCCCGTCTAGTTTTTAATACATTGTTACGAATAACTCCCCTGACATTTCAAAATTAAAATTTAATTTCATTAAAATTTTGATTTATTATATTAAACCACATGCTATTACTTCCTATCATTTTAATAAATGTATTAAAATTATTACTATAATTTTTCAATTAAAATATTTATTTTGTATAGCAAAAACTAAAAGAATAATATTTAGAAAAATATAAAATAAATGTTGAACCTCTGATTCAAGAAAAAATATATATTACTAATAAAAAAGTAATGAGGTCAAGAACTATCCTCTAACAAAAATATAATATTTAAACTATCAATGCTTAATTATCCCAATAATATATTTAACATAAATAATGATAATTTTATACTATCAATGCTCAATTAACTCGAGAAAAAAAAGTAAATCTTATACAATGATGACATTTTTTTTTATATTTTTAAATATTATTCTTCTAGTTTTTTCCATACAAGAAAACTATTTTAATTGACAAAAGATAGTAAAAAACTTGGTAAATTTATTAAAATGATTAAAGTAACAACATGAGGTTTATTTATTATAAATTAAAATTTTAAGGGAGTTAAATTTAAATTTTGACATGTGAAGGATGTTATTTGTAACTGATCAAGGTTTATAGAGATTATCTGCAACTATTCAAAGTTCAAAGGGGTTTTATGAAATTAATGGTTTATAAAGGATGCCACGTAGGATGATATGTGTCATATCATAATATGACGTAACAATTTCTTTTAAAAAGATAACGATCACTTTACAATAGGGGGTTAATAGTTAAAAAATAAAAAATTAAAGGATTATAAATTTAAAATTTAAAACATTAAAGGGTTATATGCATCTGACCTAAAATTTAAAAGATTTTTATATAATTTAGCCAATTAAATATGGATAAATTTTAAAAATTGTTAAATTTTATTATAAAATTAATAAAATTTAATTTTTTTCCCTAATTTGTGTCCAACATCTTAGAGATTCCCACGAGAGTACTTTTATTGGTCAAACTGAGACCACGGAGATGGATTAACCAGATATCAAATCTTGGCTCACACTGAGCATTTAAGGATATATTTGATCAATGGGATCTCTTGGGAAGGGGAAAATCAAGGGTTTGTGTAATTTTACTAAAAAAGACGATTGAAGAAGGACAATTGCCATTGCAACCATTTAATCAAACAAAACTTGTTAATTTCTGATCAAGTTAGTTTTAGAGAAATACATTTATATAAGATGAGATAATTTTTTATATATATTTATTTTATATACTATAAATTATATTAAAAAAATAATTTTTATCACCAATTTAAACTCACACGTAAAATCAAGGACTCTGTACTCATACTCAATTTCTTTTGGCCAATTTTCACATCCAAAATCTAAAATATAAAAGGATGATAGATGTTTTTGAATTGCAAATTTTAATCACTGTAATCCATACACAACTTTCTATTATTTATGTCGCTTTAGATGGTAGGAGTACGAATTAAGTAGAGTGTGGGAAGGGGCTCCGTGTTTAAGTTTTTTTAATGTATAATAAATACTTTTATCCCATTGTCATGTTCTCTGTACGAAGTAGAGTATCTACAGCCAACTACTATGTTCGCCCAGTTTTGAAGGGACTTCTTAGATACTTTCTTGGTCATTAAGGAATTGATTGAGCATTGAGTAATTACTTAATATGCTACATAAAAAATTATACATTACTATTTATTTCTTATTTATTAATGTGGTAAAACAGATACTCTTGGCTTGAATCATAGTACATCATTATAATTGTTTGTTTCACTCAGAGATGTTATTTAAAAAGTTTATAAATGGCTACTCATTTTTTTTAATTATAGTAAAGTTCAAATTATTTGTTTAAATGATATGTTTTTTTTTTTGAAAAAAAAATGCAACAGAACAAGGAAAGTTTTGCCCCCAACTTCCTAAAAGAATATTTCTTCACCCAAAAAAGCCTCATAAAATTGCAGCCTTCTTTTATAATCAAACAGATGAAATTGATTGATTTCTCAGTGTTACCTCTCATACAGTCTTACTGATCCCAACCAAGTCACATCAATATTTATTAAGGTAATTTTTGTGAGCTATATATATTTTAAAAAAAAACATGATTTTAGTTAGGGAAAATGGGTGCCTATTTAAAGATTTTATCACTAAAGATTTGATATGTTTTTATATACAGGAAAAACTCACATTTTGTAGAATTTCATACATAGAATATAACATTATTTGAAGAATTTCATATGAAGAATGTAATACTATTTGAGTTGAAATTCTTTTAACCAATAAAATTTTTAAATAAGAACCGTAATTTTGCAATCACTCATAAATTATGTTATAATTTATAATATTTGTATTTATAAAAAGTGAGATAGGATAGACTCGTTCGTCAAGTTTTTTTTTTTTTTATGAGTATTAGATTGAATTGTTGACGACACTTAAATTATTGTGATGAAATTTGGATAATCCAAATCTAGATATTCTAAATTTAAAATTTTTAATTGGTAACCTTTTAATGATAACTTTATATTCTTAAATATACATTATCTTTATTTTAAAATTTGCATCTATTAGCAATAAAAAAAATAAAATTTGCGTCTAATAAATACAAAATTATTTTAAATATAAAAAAAAAATTTAGAGAGTAGTTCAGATTAATAACTCCATTCTCTCTGATTTTATTTTTTTTGGCCATCGTAATAACTCCATTCTCATTCTTGCTTGGAGCATGGAATATACCCCTACCAGTACTAGATTTATCCCAAAAAAAAGGAAAAAAAGATAACTGAAATATCAGCCCCGAGGCAGGTGGGTGGAAAGAACCTGGAAACTTGCGAGTTACAAGTCACAACTAACAGTTTGCACTCATTGCTATTAAACTTGTGTCGGCGCGTGCTGTTTTCCACGCTCTGCTTTACCGCCCCACCACCTTCCACCACTCACTAAAGCTCCCCGTTGATTGATTGAAATATTTAATGCTAATTAATTTCACAGTTAGTGATATTTTAATTTAATTCGACGACCGATGCCAACATATATAAATAGCTGTGCACTTCAAGTCTTCACAAACCCCGTAGAAAGCCAAGGCCTTTCTCTTCCTCTGTCTGCCCAGGAGCGCCAGTGTCATCTAACTTTTCTGTTTATACTCTTGTGTAAGTCTTCTTTCTTTCTTTCTTTTTTTTTTTGACGGTTTTTTTTTTTCACTACACGTCAATTTTGTCTTTACGCTGAATCTGATCAATATTCTGTAGTGCCTGCTTCGATTAATCTATATGAAAATTAAAGCCCCTCCTTTTTTTTTTAGCTTGCTATTTTTGTAGTTGTTATTCCCTATTTTTCCTTATGTATGCATTAATCCGTGTCTGTTTCTTTTCCTGTTAGCCTTCTCATTTGGGAATAGATGTCGCCTTTCAAATCTATCCTCATATTTTGGTTATGGTTTCGATTGTTTCCTGTTTAGTTTATTGACTTCGACTTGTTTCATCTCCGTCCGTGCTTTTGATCCCTTTGATGCATCGTCTTTTACCAGCTCTCAAGCTTTTCATACATCGTAATGGTTTAGCCATATATAATCAGCTGATAAATTAATTCTTGTTCAGTCAAGTTTCTATAAATGGATTTAAACCACGCTGATATTGAATGCAATTCTTTCTGATAAGAAATAGCGTGTATGATGTATCTTGTGCCTTTACACCATGCAGCCTTATGGGGCGCTATTAGAATTAGAGTTACAATTTTAAGATAAATGAAGTGCTATAAACGCTGAATGAAGGCTTACATTCTTTCCATGAATATTGATCATTAGGTTCTTAACATATCATTGATTCCTTTTAGTCATTTATTTTTCTATCAAACTGTAATCTTAAATTATAGATGGTTTGTTTTAAAGTGAAGCCGTAATTTCAGAAGTATCAACTCATGTTTTGGATTGTTGGCCATTTCTGGAGTTAGAAGAACAACTAAACATAAAAAGTGCATCATAATGGCGTTCCATTATGGATCACTAAGACATAATTTGTTAAAAGTCAGCCTTTGTTTGAGTGAAATAATGCAGAGCTGAAGTGGAAATAAATGCATTATCAGTTCTAAAACAGGATAAAGAAACTTATTACACGGGGCAGAGGGATTTTTCCACAATATAGTTCTTCTCTAAGACACGTTCTGGTCTGCATTACTGCATTAAATCATTTTTGTGAGCTTTCCAGCTTGGTTTACAGAAAGGTGTTTTTATTACCTGTTTTGAAGTTAATGCTGCCATTGTTTGCATTGTTTAGAAAAGGGCATTGGAGTGAACGAGAGCTGATTCAATATTTGTAAAGAAAAACAGGATGGAGAACCATGTTGTAGAAAGAAATGAGCCAGTTCGCTCTGCACCTCAGGAAGCTGTTAAAAATCCAATTAAGACAGATGAAGCAGGAAGTGACAGTAATCTAGTTTGTAATATACCAGAGGAGGCTACTAGCGATCCAGTTAAGACAGATGAAGCAAGAAGTGAGACACAAGTAGTTCTATCTAATGCTGATGAAGGAAGGAAAATTTCTGTTTCTATCTCAAAAAAAGAGGCTAGGCCAGAGGTTTTGAGAGCATCTTTGGTTGAACCATCAATTAGATCTTTGAAGAAGAAGCTTCTTATTCTTGACATAAATGGGCTGCTTGCTGACATAGTTTTCCCTCGACCAATTGGCCACAAAGCAGATGAAGTTATTGTTGGGCGTGCAGGTGAGAATCAATTATTTTATGTGTTTTCTGCATTTCTGATAATTCCTTCATACTTCACTGATGAGGTTGTTTTTTAATCTTCAGTATTTAAGAGACCTTTCTATCTGGAGTTTCTGAAGTTTTGCTTTGAGAATTTTGAAGTGGCTGTATGGTCTTCAAGATTGAAGTAATCTTTAACTATCTTTACTACACGTCATTCTCTGTATTACTTGTGTTCAGTTTGTATGTTATTGATCTGCTGTTTTTATGTAAACAATAATCTCACATTCAAGTTTTTAATTTTTTAGGAAAAATGTTGATAAAGTCATCAACTGTTTGATGGGTGACATGAGACAGAAGCTACTTTTCTGTTGGGTAAGCACTTGAGCTATTTCTATTGGCTTCCAATTCTTCATCTCTCTTGTTCTAATGTTTAGCAATGCAATAGTTAGGGCAATCGTGTTTGATAATTGATGACTCTTGTTGATAACATGTTATTTACAGTGGATTTCCTTCTTGTTAAAATGTTAGGAAGGCATTATCCAATTTTTCTGTTGATTCTGTTCTTTTGCGTGGTTCTCTCACAACTCTGTATTAATTGGATTTAGATAATTAGATGTGATACTTTTAAGTATATATCCTTCTCTTCCTGTATGTTTCCTTTGAACATAACCTAGATACCATAAAATATTCTTGACCATGTCAATCTTATTTTTCATGACATATTTATTATGCTATGACACGTCTGAGTTATTCCTTGGCGGATTCTTCATTTATAATTTTTCTGCTTAACCTCATTGCTTTGCAGACTATAATTGATTCTTGTTGATGTTGAATTTGGCAGGATCATTCTCACTGTACCCCAACAAGTTTTGGAACCCTTGAAAACGAGCACAAGCCTCTGGTTTTTAAGGATCTGAGGAAAATTTGGGAGAAGCGTGATCCTAATCTTCCGTGGGAGAAAGGATACTACCATGAATCGAATACACTGCTCTTGGATGATTCTCCTTACAAAGCATTGCTGAATCCTGTAAAATTTACCCTTTTTGTGTGACTATCTTCTATTTGTGTTTAGATAACTATACAATTTCACTTACTTATTGGTGTTCTGTGCAATCATCTCAGCCACACACCTCCATCTTCCCTTACACATACACGTATCAGAACAAGTGTGACAATTCATTAGGTATGCTAACTTGGTACATTCCCTGTTTGTATGGATAAACAATCTTAAAGCGCCATAATTTCCTTTTGTGATTAGTACTTTCATAAATGCTATATATAGCTTTATCCAATATGTTATATGGCTGGTGCAAATTTGATTCATTATATTACAGGTGTTGGAGGCGATCTGCGAGCATATTTGGAAGGACTAGTGAAGGCTGGAAATATGGCAGGGTACGTTGAGCAAAACCCTTATGGTCAAGAACATATCACTGAAACTAGTCCTTCTTGGAGCTTCTACATTCGGGTTATGGGCAGTCTTTCTACCAGTCAGCTTGAAAAGATGAGCCTCTCAACTTAGAACTGAGTCAGGCAGAGCAGAGTCATTCATTATAGACATTGTTTTTTTGGTTTTTGATCCATCAACAGTTTCATACACGTTAATGTTTTCATCAAAGTGTCCTCCAAGATGTTAACTGCACGTTACTTGCTAGCAAAGCTGTATCAAGCATTTAGGCTGTTGAATTAGGTTGTTGGCGAAAAGTATATCACAGTATCTTGATATTTATAATATATTCATGTTTTGCCATTACCTCTGATCTGGTTGAGTAGTTTAAAAATCTTCATATATCTTTGCCTGAGTTTTCTTTCTCATGAAGGAAAAATATTACGCTACTTTTGAGGCCCATCCGTATTGGGATCTTTTTCTTTTTGGGTCGGCAAGTGTGGAAAAAAAGGTGGTGAGATTGGGATTTCCTTTGTGCATTAAAAAACGGGAAAAAAAAATAAAGTTGTGATGAAAGCGACAGAGAAAAGGTAGGAGATGATGGTAATATATACATACGAGGAGTGTGGTATTTTCTTTTTGTATTACAACATACTGGTGAGTGGTGGGGGAAAAAAAGGTATTACAACTCATAATTAGACAAAGGGCTTGATATTTGAAAGTGAAAAGTGTGATATGTTATATATTTAAATGCCGAAAAAGCCCTCATGGACACTGTATTAGTATAGTCAATATAACAAAATTTATAGAAAGTCATATACTATTCATATTTCTAAAGAGTACGATGGAGTTACCAAAAGAAAAGGAAGGCAAAATGAGTTGGCAACCTAAGACTTGGGCAGCCCAAACAGTGTAATGAAGGGACAGGAAACTAGTTCCCACATTTGATTGGAGAGACAGAAACGCATGCATTGGATCACACAAACCCAGACATGTTGACCGCACTAAACACTTTGTGGGATTCCCACTTTGTCCCTTGTGGGGTATCTTATCTATATCCATCATTCACCAATCTTTCACTTGGCTTCGCTATGATTATACTCTGCTGTGTTATATATGAGATATATAAAATTTTAATTAAATTATTTTAAAATATTTATATATATTATTTTTTAAAATTATTTTTTAATTTATAAATTCATATATAATCTAAAAATATATAATATATAATATGATTAAATAACTTATTTAACTTCTTTCATCTTTAAAAAATTAATTTTATCTTATATTTAAAATAATAAAAAATATTATTACAATCCATATCAGCACTAGTGTTACTATGAAGTGGAAACCCAGTGAGGAAAAGAAAAAAGCTAGGCCCAGAACAGAGAAGGCATTACTGTTATTATTATTATTATTATTATCATTATCATTATTGAAGTGGAGCTTTTTCCGCAGGAGTGAGATCATGAGTTTGAGCATGCTCCCACGTACGTACTTTGCTCATCATTCTCATACTGTGACGCCTCTCTCTATTGTTCTTGCCCATAACCCCATTAAAAATTATACTATATATTTATACATATATTTCACGAATATACGTGTATTGAGCATTTTTTTTATATTTTTTTTATAGCAACCGAGCCATATGATATGCTGCATGCCAAATCATTATCACTTGCTGCCTATTCCCTATCACATTCTTCTGTTTCCCACACTCTGCTGCATCATGTTCTTCACGGCTGGCACCTACGTACAATCTGCTCAATGCCACCACCACCCTAAATATGCCTTGTTACACTTGTACAATGCTTCTATAATTTTTAATATAAGATATATTTATCTAATTTAATTAAATTAAGGAAGTTAGTTGAGTTAGTTAATATGATGTGTATTTTCTAAAATGCTTCGGTCATTTTTCTCTTTTTCTTGATTATTGTTGATGAAGCATCACTAGGGGTAAATTAGAGAAATAATGATAAATATAAATTTTTTTTCTTATATTTAAAATCGATGTCAACTCTCTAAATATATCGTATATTAAAGATCGAATGAGTACTACTTTTTGTTTTTTAATATAAGAGTCATATAACTAATTTGTGGATATCAATAAAATTAGTTTAGTTAGTTAAATTTATGAGACAAAACATATTGATGTATTATATTTTAGACTAAAGTAAACTTGTTAACTAACTCATATTTATTAGGATTAGAAGGAATATTCAACTTCTTCCAAAATTATACATTTACTTGCATAAGATTATATGTTCGTATATAAAATGGTTGATAATATGTATGTATATACACTGACAGTGACACGGGATCTGAATCCTTCTTCTGCTCTAAATACATCCCATCCCCAACTCTTGAGTTAAAGATTCAATGATTGAGATTTAATTAAACTCATTTATTTATTTTAATAATAGTATGCAATTGTGAATTGTTAGGACCAAATTTTAATGGTACGGTCTTTATTTATTTATCTATTCATGTTATAAAATTTTAAAAAAACAACTGTTTAATTTTTAGATTCAAATGTGGGGATGAGTCGAGATGAGGACAAGAACATGATAAAAAAATGAGGAGATAATTCTGCATTTGATTGGATTGGAGTGTACCAAAATCCAAAACCGTTCTACCAAGGTACAAAAGGATAGAAAGAGAATTAAGTTGGATTATTTTATTGATTAAAACATGAATCGGGTAGAATAACACAGTTCAGTGAAATTGTATATAGAGTATGCTCTTGGCAAAAAAAACAAAAAAAAGTATATAGAGTATGCTAAAAGGAAAGTTAACGTAATTCTCTATACAGATCAGAATATAATTTTGCCACAGTACAACACCAACAAATAAACGTGCTGAGGAATAGGATCACTGGGCCTACAAGAAACTGGATCATAAGTTTATCTAACTTGAAGACAAATAGTAGTAAACATGAAAATGGGAAACATGTTACGGATTTTTCTTTTCCTTTTTTCATTTTTTTATAGCCAGAAACAAAAATTATTGGAGCTTCTTATTATGAAATGGGCATGTGATTCTGTACTGGGAGCCTTAGATCCTGACGACCTGTCAATTTATTCAACAATATGATATAATTTTTGACTTTTTCTTATCAATAATAACATTAAAAAATATCTACTTCCACTTTCTTTCCTTCCTCCCAATTCATTTCAATCAAGGAAGGCGATTATATATTTTATAAAATCTTAAATTATTCTTAGTACACGTGACTCCTATTATTGATACATACTTTATTCCCTTCTCCTTATTCCAAGATAAAAAATAATAATAATTTGTCAGAGAATCCAAAAGTTATTCGTACGCCACTAATCGGCTGGCCAGAACCACAATCTTCCTTCCGCTTTTTATTGTTAATTCAATAATAATTTTTTTTAAAAAAATTATTAAAAATTCCTCTCTTACAAAATTTATTATTTAAAGTACCTAAAATTTGTTTAAAGACTCAAATACAACCTATCTTCCTCCAATACACTCTTTTTCAGCTCTATGTAATATTTTTATTAACTATGTGCAACTAATTTTTATTTTTGTATAGAATGAAAAACGTAACATTTGCATATAGCTAAAAATATATCACACTCAACTAAAATAGAGTTACATTGATTCAAAGATATAAATCCTTTATAGAGCATGTAAATAATATGGCTTAGGCAGGTAGAACTTGCCCAAAAGTGTTAAGTTCAGGTTGGTCAAACCGCATTGTCTGACCCGAATTATAATCACCAGTCCTTTTATATATATATATATATATATATATCCGTGGGCAATAAATTTTGTGTTGTAGAAGATTTTGAGCAATTTTCCTGTTATTTTAACCACTTGTCAATTTTCTCTGCTTCTCCTTCACCTTCTTCGTCATTTCCCCTGGAAATACTAAGAAAGATGCCAAACTTAAAACATAATAAAGGTTCAATTATTGAAAGTGAAAGATAACCAAGTACGCAGCTAGCATATGCCTTAAAATTCAATGCCTACCCCACCAAACAAGAAAAATAATGGGGTAGTAGTTAAGTGCTGATTGTTGAGCCTGAATCTGCATGTGTACGTAATAAAATTTCATATATAGGATCACATTTAATTTTTTCATGTGACATTTATATATATGTGTATATTAGGGATAAGATAAGGTGGAGTGTATAATATAATTAGACCTCATCATCAAAGGGTCTCTATAACATGCCGTGTCCCTTGTTTTAAGGTCACTTCATCACTGAACCTTTTAGGTATATGTATCCCTTAGGAATGTGATTAGATTCTAATTCTGGCTTCCTTCTGAATCTATGCTTCTCTATAATTGTTTACTTGATATGATATTCCATCATTTGGGTACACTAATATTCACCCAACTCAAAGTACTCATGCACATGGGTAATTAATACATGGGATAAAGTTTCTTGAATCTTGGAACTTAAGGTATGTTTGGTGTAGATAGAATATTGAAGAATAAAATGAGAGGAATAAAAACAATAATGCTCCCTATGGTCATATGCATAAGTTAAAATTTTTGGGATAGGGCTCGTCCCTTTTATAAATTTTATTCTTTTTTTCATTTTTATCTCTATTGATTTCATGTCATTGTATTAATTATCGCATTTTTTTAATTATTTATTATATTCTCTCTCTTATTTCTCTTTCTTGAACATTCTCTCTCGTATTTTTTCTACTCTTCCTCTATCACCACACTCTTTTTATAAATAAGTTAAAAAAATAAGAGTATATTTAAATATTGTATAAATTATAAACCTCATGTTTCTAATAATTTGATTACCTTTTAATTGTTATAATTCAAACCAAAAAAAACCTCGATTGGGACAAGAGGATGATGGAGATGAGTAGAGATCAGTTGGTCCATGCTTATCATCAATTAAAAAGTAGAAGATCCCTCGTGACGCTCACCTTTTTCCATGTGATTGTGTAACCCACTTTCAAAATACACTTCCACACCTCACATCATCTTTCTCCCAAGCAATCATATATATATATATATATATATATATATATATATATATATAAACACACTCACACACATCAATATGAGGTAGACATATTCTAGTTTACCTTTTTTAATAATGGAGAAATTCTCCCTGAGTTTTTGTTTTAAAAAGTTGTTTTGCCTCATCATTTTCATCCGAGTGAAACCAGGAATACTACTCACTAATTAACAATGAAGGCTATGTTTGTTCAAAATATAGAAACGAGACTTCTTTTTCTTTTTTTCTTTTTTTCTTTATTACATTGGAAATAAATACAAAATTTAATTTTTGGGAATGAGTGTGATTTATAACAGTCGTGTTCCCTGATATTCTAAAGGAAAACGATAATTAAAATGAATTATAGAGTAATAGTTTGTACAAATATATGATTAAACAAATAAAAAATTTGTGTAACTTTTCCAATATACGCCATTGCCAAAAGGCAACACTAAGTTAATTATATATAATGAATTAATCATCACTTGTAAAATTTAACTGGACAAGAAGGTAAATTATGAAAAAAATATTATAGATGCTCAAATTATTAGACTTAACTTATATTTTAGACTCACTGCATCCAAATTAATTGTTGCCCATCCAATTCATTATCAATATATATATATATATATATATATATAGTTTTTTTTATTCCCATTAATCATGTTTGTAAGATAAATTTAGGTTTATGTTTTCCCCTATTTCCTCTCTCATTTGTCTTCACATGCATGCACAGTTCATCGAAAAATACAAAACGTCATTGTGAATTGATATACACACATTTCCAACTAAACATAAAATTCAAAGTGAAAGGAAGAAAGTTAGAGAAACTCTTTGCCGTTTATACCGAATTCATAAATGATTATTCGACAAGTTTGAGTTATTTCACACACAAACACACTGTTGAATTAATGATACGATTTGCCTTCTCTCTCTCTCTCTCTAGTTTTTGTGATCCTCTCGTCATCATCCCGTAAATAAACCCAAGCGAGGTAGACAAAGTCGTAAGGGCAATAAAAGAGTGACACAGCTGGCTAGCTAATATACATTAAATTGATCGTACTTGATGCTGTTTTTCTATACTATGATAATCCCTTCCACTATACCACATGACATCGTCTCTTGTCTGGTTTGTGATCTGACACAAGAAATCAATTGGCCCAACATGTTTCATTATCGTCTTCTTAACTTAGAGCAGGTAATTCCCCTCTCCTTTCTGAATTCGTCTACATTACGCCAAAGCTTAAAAAAGCTCTAGCTAGCTAGCTAGGCGTAGCCTCTGAGTTTCACAATTACAAGGTTTGTAGGAAGAGAAAATTTATATCAAGTTGTTTTTATTCATTAGCCAACTTAACTAATAAGCATATTTATTATTTTGTTATTATTGTTAGTTTTTTTTGGTAAAATTTTGTTATTTTTAGTTGCTAATTATGCATATGTGCATTTGTAAATTCATCTACATATGAACTTGACCTAATAGATATAAGTAACTGGACTTAAGTTTTGTCTAATGTGGTATAATGATATAAATATATACATTCACATACTCCTTCCGGTCCTTAATAAAAGACATAATATTTACCTAATTTGATTAAATTAAAGAAGTTAGTTGAATTAGTTAATATGACATGTATTTTTTAAAACACCCTAGTTATCTTCGTTAATTCTTTCATTCCCTCAATCTTCTCATTCATTATTGTTGAAGGAACATTAATAGAGGTAAATTAAAAAAAAAATTGACAAATATAAAAAAATATGTCTTATATTTTAGACCAATATCAATTCCTTAAATATATTTTATACTAAAAACTTATAGAGAATATTACTGTCGTGGCTTCTACATATGAACCTTAACCCTTCGAGGAGTTCACCATGCAAACTTATATATGAGATGACTGTATAACTTTTCTCTTTTAATCTAACTCAAGCCTTCTTAAAGAAACCCCAATTTTCCCATTCTTTGAAGTTTGAAGCTAACGAACAAAACCAGCAGAGAGACCCAATTAATTGTAAAGAAGCATTATTAATTAAAAGGACAATGTTAATTATATATGTCATAAACACGCACGCATTCGCATAGCTTATTGTCTTCACAGATTAATCAAACCTAACCCTAGCCAGAGAGCCAAGTTACTTATCCTACGCCACGCTTGACCTAAACCTAAAATATTATTGCAGTCACCATTTAAGTGTAAGAATTGATAATCTCCAAAAATATACATAATGTATATACTATGATATAAGCTCGTTTTTTTCTTTCATAGCTTTCTATGATAGCTAAATTTCCTGGCTCAATAAGAGTTAAAAGACGAACAGTAGCGTTTGAGCATGGCTACAGTAATAGATGAAGAGACCAAATTTCACCTTAAAATATATAAAGCAAAAGCAGCATCATTCAAGTATTGTAATAATGGACATGGTGCTCATTTTTGGAAAATAAATTAAAGGGGTCCAGTATTTGTACCATTTGATTATAGGGTTAGACTTTAGCTTTTGAGTAACCTATATAAAAGTTCATATGTATTCTCTTTTATTAAATGATTCAATAATATTTTAGACTCTCTTATATCCTTTATATTTCAGTCCTTCAAATTCTAACACTCTATATATAATTTTTTTAATAAAATCGAATTTCCATGCCTGCAGGAAGATCTAATTTAAATTCCCATTATCAGGTAGTAGCATTCTTGAAAAACACATATTTACAGCTCAAGAGATCGAAGAAGATTATGGAAGAAAAAGCTTCACATATATAATAAATAATGGTTTGGGGTCAATAACATAGTAATTAAGTTATATTATCTACTCATAAATATTTTTTGATGTAATGGAAACATGTTTCAGTCAGAGTCTAGAACTTGAACCATATTATTTTTGTATGTATGGGTTATGAATGATTCAAGAGAACACTGATAATACAGTAGTAATAATGTTATGTCACTTCATTTTTCTCTGCTTTCGTTTTCCTGCTTAATTAATTACTCTTGTTCTTTCTGCGAGTCAGTAGCTCTGGCAGAAACAAGCTAAGTGAAAAAGAAAGTGAAATAATCCTAAGTGTTTGTGAGTACTATAATTTGATAGCGATGAGGCACTAACTGAAACAAAGAGAAACCAATAAAGTTGGCGACGAAAACGATAAATATGTATATATTATCAGCTTTCTCATAGGACTGAGGTTTTTAATTATTATTTTTTGATCTTTCTTCAGTTTCATAATTTACAACATTGATTCATCATACATAGTTCTTGTATGTCTGCACTTGGCATGATATTTCCTCTCCTTTCTGAATTCGTTTACATAATACCTAGCTGGCTGGGCGTAGCCTCTAAGTTTCATGATTACAAGATATACACGGACAAAACTTGAGTCAAGTTAACTATATTCATTAGGTCAAGTTCAGTAATCACAATTGTTATTTTATTATTAGTAGTTGTTAAATTGTGTATGTGCACTCTTGTATATAAATTCACATATGAATCTAACTTAATAGATACAAATAATTTAATCTAAGTTTTGTCTCATATATATATATATAAATATATATATATATATATATATATATATATATATATATTATACTATCATTATTTCTACAAATGAACCTTAACCCTTCGAGGAGTTCACCATGCAAACTTAGATATGAGATGACTCTGACTTTTCTCTTTTAATCTAACTCAAGCCTTCTTGAAGAAACCCCAACATTTCCATTCTTTGAAGCTAGAGAACAAAACCAGCCGAGAGATCCAATTAATTGTAAAGAAGCATTATTAATTAAAAGGACAATATAATGTTAATTATATATGTCATAAACACGCACTCATTCGCAAAGCTTATTGCCTTCACAGATTAATGAAACCTAACCCTATAGCCAGAGAGCCTAGTAACTTAGCTTATCCAACGCCACGATTGACCTAAACCTAAAATATTATTGCAGTCACCATTGAAGTGTAAGAATTGATAATCTCCAAATATATATGTATATTTGATATATAAGCTCGTTTTTTTTCTTTCATAGCTTTATATGATAGCTAAATTTGCTGGCACAATAAGAGTTAAAAGACGAAGAGCAGCATGTAAGCAAGGCGACAGAAATAAATAAAGAGAGCAGATTTCACCTTAAAATAGACAAAGCAAAAAAGCAGCATCAATTCAAGTATTGTAATGGGCATGGTGCTCATTTTCGGAAACTAAAGGGGTCCAGTAATTGTACCATTTGAGTACAATGGAGATATAGGACCACACATCGCAAACTTCTTCTATGAATTATGATTAATTGTTCCTGGTTTTGTGTGATTAATAACTATATATGTTAATATCAGGAAGAGAAAACAGTTTATCAGAAGTTTATCATTGCAAAAGGTTGTAAAAAGTCAGAATCCACCATATATCCACTAATTGTACAACTGCGCGTGTGGCGCATAATAGTCAGATTACATATATATATATATATATATATATATATATACACAACAACAACAACAACAAAGCCTTTATCCTACTAGGTGGGGTCGGTTACATGGATCGCACGACGCCATTGTGTTCTATCAAAGACCATAGATTTCGATATATTATTAATTAAAAGGTCTCTCTCAATGACCTCATTAAGCGTTCGTTTCGGTCTTCCTCGACCTCGTTTGACAGGACTCCATTCTGTTTGATCAACCCTTCTCACCGGAGCACTCAATGGCCTTCGCTGAACATGTCCAAACCATCTTAAACGATTTTCTACCATTTTTTCGTCAATAGGGGCCACTCCAACATATATATATATATATATATATATATATATATATATAATGGAATCACAGAATAATATCATACGAAAGATCTTATTTAAATCCTCAGTTGCATGTGAAATGAAGGCTCTATATATAATTTTTTTAATAAGATCGAATTTCCATACCGGTAGGAAGATCTTATTGAAATTTTTTTCCATTAGCAGAGACACCAGCTCTTGAAAAACACATATTTACAGCTCAAGGGGAGAAGATGGAAGAAAAAACTTCATTTATATAAGTAATAGTTTGGTGTCAATATATAATATAGTAATTAAGCGCCTATTTGAGGTGGTATTTAAAAAATAAAAAAAGACATTTAAGTATCACTTAAATTTTAAAATTTCAAATCAATGATTTTTTTAAAAATTGAGTTGTTAGTTACTATACTCTTTTTGTCAATCTCATTACACTTATAGCTAATAAAACTAATTTGAGATTTTGAAGTTCAAGTGGTATTTAAGTGTATTTTTCCCTTTAAAAAACATGTTCACGTAAGTCGGGATAAAACACATTTCACATACTTACGTCGTATACTGTAAATCACGTTGTAAAAACAGTTTTCATCACTAATCCAAACATGTACTAAGTTATATCATCTACTCATAAATATTTTTGGGTTAATATAATATTTAGTCCATTAAGTTTTCCCTCGTTTTGGTTCTAGTTCCTCAAGTTTCAAACCATAACGGTTTGTTTGGTAGTATGGAATTGGAGATAAGGAAGTGAAATTGGTGTATGTGTGTGTTTGGTGAGCTGGAACCCACTTTTTCATGGAAGCCACTTCCATCAAAATTAATGGAAGTCACTTCTATCCCACCCCCCTAAGAACTCAGTTCCACCTCTCGAGGAAGTAGAGCTTAGACCATTTTGCCCCCTCAGCCTTTCCCCCTGAACCACTGCCACTCATGACGAGGACGATAGAGGATGGCAAGGACGATGATGAACGACAAGGTCAATGGTGAACTGTGACTGCTCTTTCACCATGACGAAGACAGCGATGATGGCATTTTTGACAACAGCGATGACAGATTCAATCCGTCAACGAACATGACTCCACCCTCTGGCAACAAACGTGAATCTGCGACGTCTCCCTCCGGCAACGAACGTGGATCTGTCGTCATCGCCTTTTGGCAGCGAACGCAAACGATCGATTTTAAACATGACCCCATAATTGATCTCGATTCTACCGTCAACGAACATGACTCCACCACCGTTTCCCTCTAGCAATGAACGAGAATTTGCCATCGACTCCCTTTGGCAACAAAATGCAACTCCGTCGTCTCCTTTTTTAGATTTTGATCTCCATCCAACCTCTGTCATTAATGATGGATTTCACTTGACAGATCTACAAGCTTCAATTTTCATACCCATCTCTCTCTCTTCGATCTCACTTCCCCTCGATCTCATCGAGGATGGAGGAGATTTGCAAACTCCGATCTTCATACTGATCCACAACCTTCGTCTTTGGTTCGACTTCTTCCTTCAATTTCTGATTTATGAAGACGAAATATGGCTTTGATCGATTTCTTCCTTTGATCTCACGTCCCCTCGATCTTGACAAGGATGAAGGATTTTTTAAAATTTTTTTCCAAATGAAATATGGCTTGATTTTTAACTTGGGGTTTCGATTTCTTCTTTTTGTTGTGAAATCTGATTGTTGATGGTGGCTGCCGGTGGTTTTCACGGTGGTTGCCGGTTGATCTAGGTGCTTGAAGTTGTTGGAGGTGGAGGCTAGGGTTTTTGGTATAAGGGTAGTTTAGTCATTTCACATTTAAAATAAACATATAAATTAAAAATTATATCATACTTTCATAGTTATATCAAATACACTTTTATCTTTACTTCCACTTCCACTTCCACTTCTATTTATAATTCCACTTCCTGTTCCAGTTCCATTTGTATAAAAAACTCTTTCACAGTACCAAATAGGGCATAAGTTTTGGTCAACATTGATCTCTATAACTCAATAAAAATTTAGACAATTTTGCCCCTGGAGGGACTAAAACTAGGTTTGAAACTTAAGAGACTAAAACCAAAATGAGGATGGTTTGAAACTTAAGAAACTAAAACCAAAATAAGGATGAACTTGAGGATCAAATATGGTATTAACTCCATATTTTTTTATTTAAAAGAAACATGTTTCAGTCAGAGTCTTAAACTTGAACTATAGTATTTGTGTACGTACTGGTTATGAGTGATTCAAGAGAACACTGATGATACAATAGTAATGTTATGTCACTTCATTTTCCTCTGCTTTCGTCTTCCTGTTTAATTAATTGCTCTTGCTCTATCTGCGAGTCACAGTAGCTCTGGCAGAAACAAGTGAAAAAGAAAGTGAAATAATCCTAACAAGTGAAAAAGAGAGTGAAATAATCCTAAGTGTGCATAAGTCCCATAATTTGATAGCGATGAGGCACTAAATGAAACAAAGAGAAACCAAAAGTTGGCGACGAAAACGATAAATATGTATATATGATAGCTTTCTCATAGGACTGAGGATTTTCATAATTATTTTTTGATCTTTCTACAGTTTCATAATTTAAAACATTGATTCATCATACATAGTTCCTGAATGTCAGCAACTGGCATGATATTTCTGCCAACATATTGGACCACACTTGTGCTGAAATGTACCTATGATGACAAAAGCAAATATCCAACACGACACAGCAATTTTTTAGCCATTTTCCTCCATTAATTAGTATAGTAGTGTTTCTGATTTAATGATGATTCATAAATGCTCATTAATATTAATTACATTCTGAGAAAGGTAGATCGATCAGTTCTTTCTTGCTGCTGCACAACGCAGTTCCCCAAACAGCAAGATGGAGGATTTATATCATATTATGCTATAGCAGTAGTTCTACAGTATATGTGTGTGTATCACTATCAGGTTATTTATGAATTCTATTTATTGTTGATTGTGAGAGTACTGCAACAACAACAACAAAAGAACAATCCAAGCAATTTCCCCCAAATGGTTCTACAGTATATGTGTGTGTATCACTATCAGGTTATTTATGAATTCTATTTATTGTTGATTGTGAGAGTACTGCAACAACAACAACAAAAGAACAATCCAAGCAATTTCCCTCAAATGGTTGTCAATTAATTAATACCCATTTCACATTATGTTGTTTGAAGCAAACTAATATATGTTACCTTTTTTTTTTTTTTGCCATATAATATATGTTACCTTTTCATTTGTTTTTCCTTGAGAAAAAAAAGCAAGTACTATATGTTACTAGCTGATAAAAAATGATTTGAAAAGCTGGTATAGTTGAGTGAAACAAGAAGATTAGTGTGTGAAAAGTTGAATATAAAGGAGAGGTTTTAGTTTAGGTTAAATAATAGGAGTATATATGTGTGTGTATATATGTGTGTGTGTGTGTTGGTTGATGTTATAGTATTTTTTTCTTTCAGAGTTCTGACAGGCTCCACATGGTAACAGTGAGACTTGAAACTTTCCAAAGCCTGGCCACCCACCCACGTTACTTTGTCCACATGGGAAGTGGTAGCAAATGCCCATTGCTAGCACATCTCATTCACACACAACCTATCCCACTTCTCTCTCTCTTTCTATTTTATTCATTTATTCTTTTTTCTTTTAGCATCTCAGATTTGACCCCCAAAATTCCAGACCTTTTCTCCTCTTTCTTACGTAATGTAATTAAATAGGTTGTCACTGCTTCTTATTATTAGTTCTTATAGTATATAGTATTCAACACATCTCCTTTCACACACACACACACACAAACTCTTCCCCCTCTAGCTCCTTCTACTAGACAGACCCAGAGATAAAAACTATATTCTCTTCTTCTCAGAAAACAGGTGAAAAAAACATCTTTTCTTGGGGCTATCAATCTTCTTTTCTGCAGTTTTGGAGTTAGTAATCAGAAGAAGAAGGTGGTGTGTATGACAGAGGAGGTAGCATTTTTTGGGATTGCTTCATTTTCACTACTTGTTGCTTCTGCATTTTTTTTGCAGAAAAACGTTCTCCCCCCCCCCCTGGTGTCTGAAATCCCAACATCTGAATTTATTTAATTTTCTGTACTGTTCCTCTTCCTTGCTCTGTTTCAACATGTTCTGTTAGTCCTGTTCTTGGACATTCTCTTCTGTTCTGGGAATTTTATTATCTATATTCCTATATGCTTCCATGTGTAACAGATCAACTCAAATTGAAATCCATTTTTTTACAAGTTTTAGTCACTTTGGAAACTTTCTGATTACAAAAATCCAATCTTTCCTTCTTCAAACAGCTTGACATTTCGAATTCTCTTACCTTCCCCAATCCCCGTTGAAGCCCAGAATAAAAAAAAAAAATTGAAGAGAACAAGTAAAGATGTCCAGAAAGGTGTCAAAATCAATGAAGAGCAACGAGAAAACAGATTTGCAGAAACAGGTTGGGTGCATCACTGGATTGTTTCAGCTCTTTGACCGTCACCGTTTCATCTCAGGTATTTTACAATATACCCTGTTTCTGCATTTTTCATCAGAAGCTGATTCTGACGGTTTTAATTAACTTCCAATAATTACTTGAGAATAAAAGCTTGGCTTGACGTGCATGTTAAAAATCACATTCTTCGGCATATGTCAGCCAAATGCGTCCACTCACATACTTTTCGTTTGTTTTGGTTGATGATAGGGTGGTAACAGTTTGTAACCCCACCTAGTACCTAGTTTTTACACAGGTCCAAGCAAAAGGCTTAACCCGTTTGTGTTTGGTTCCTTTTTAATAATTTGACTTGCATTTTTGTTTTGTTAATTCTAATTTCTGTGGTCCAACTTCGTAATGTTGGCTGTTCATGGGCAAAGTTTTGTTTTTAACCCGAGTTCCAATTGTAATCTACAGAATTTACAGTTGATTTGGATCTGACAGACACATGTTTTGAAACTGAAAATGATTTTTCCTTCGTTGCTGTACAAATATATGATCTTGGTGTAGTTTGTTTGGATTAGTTTATGGAAGCTCCATAAGTGCTTATGAATCGTGATTCATAGAATACGAAGTAACTTTTACGGTCTACGAGGTAGTTTTTACGGTCTACGAGGTGTTTTTACGATCTATGAGATAAATATGTAGAGGAGATTTATCTCAATTTACGTAAATCGGACTTATATAATAAACCCGATTCAATTAAACTCATCCAAACGAGCTACTGTTTTTGATTCGGATGCCAAATGCCTTGGACAACTTCCTTTGGCGCTTTTTCTGAGACTTACCAATAGGATGTCCAAAAATGTTCTCCTAGGAAGTTTTTTTACTTTTTACAGAATTCTGAAATTTTCACGTTTTTCTAAAAAACACAATGACACAATGTAATATATGTTCACCAGATTACCAGAATGAGAAACCAGAATACTCAAGATCTCTGAACTCTTAGCACGCAATTCACCCCAAGTCTTTTCGTTTTCCTCGTTTCAGACAGACACGACAGATACCCTGACTTGCTATAAATGTAATTACTGAAGTTTTCGTTTTTTACATTCCCATATGCCTTTCATCGGATCTGAATCCTAACGACAAAGAATTCTCAACCATTGATATATGTGGCACAAGATTCTATAAAATCATTCAGATCTCTTGTAGTAAAAATTATTCAGAGAAATCTGCATACACATAAACAGGGTTGATTCACTATTTCATTTTGATCTCTCCTTAAATAACTACATGATTTATCTCCAAGTATAGTCTGGAAAAAATACTGGATTCTCTGTGCCGTTATTTCCTGGGTAAATATAACATACACATAGTCATACACCGAAAAATATTCTACTATAAAAAGGCTTAAGGAAGAGATAAGATTAAAATTTCATGCGGTTTATGATATTAAATCGAAACTCAACATGTCCTTCTTTCCATGATTAGGTGGAAGCAATGATCAAATCAGAGAGCTTGGTGCTACAATGCCAAAAGCAAAGGTAAGACAACAGTATTCTTAATTATTTAGACAAGTCTAGCAGAGAACAATTTAAGAACTTGCTCGCGTATGATTGCAGGCAAAAAATCTCAAGGCTGGCAGAGAGAAGCAACAATTCTCCACAGAATCATCTATCACTTCTCAGTCTACTTCGTCTTGTTCGTCTAGCATGTCATCTGTTGATTTTAGCAGAGCAGTTCAGGTAGAAGCACCATCAATCCCTCATGTAAAAATTCCAGGAATCCCAACTTCAGAAGCAGCACCAAAGCAACCTGAAACCCCTGGCCATCAATCTCATGATTCGCGAGCTAATGTCAAAGACTCAAAGCGTAGAGAAGCTCAGGGACTAACAGTGAAAACTGTGGCTAAAGAGGGAAAGAAGGGAGGTCATACCTTGAAGTACATAGACTCACCCAGGCCTGAACCTTTTAAGGCCTCCAAATCTGTCAATGCAGGAGTTCTGGTTGCCCAAGAACCCTTGCACATTCTTCCGAAGTCCCAAAAAGCTCCATGGGATTCACCAAGACTTTCTTATGATGAAAGGGTTACACAAGATTCATTCAAATCAACAGCAAGACACAAGGAACTCCCAAGGCTTTCCTTGGACAGCAGAGCAGGATCCGTTAGGAGTTTGAACGAAGTTGCAAAATCTCGCAATTTTCTGAAGGGTCCTCCACAGAAAGGGAATGGAAGTTGCAGCACAACGGTTAGTCAGCTGCAAGAGCCAGAAACCTCACGAAGACAATCCAGCGTTGTGGCAAAGTTAATGGGACTGGACGCCTTCCCAGACTGCACACAAACTTCTGAAACTATGGAGACTTCGAGCTGCCCCACCAGTAAAATGGAGCCCCAATCAAGAGATAGCATAAGTGATGAACTCAAGAACCACCAAAGTTATGGATCCCCCAGAATATTCAAAGGGTCCACCTTGCTTCAGTATGCAAGGACTGATTCATATTTGCCATTCTCCCAAGAACCCACTAGATGGAGGCAACCTGATGATTCAAGCCAAGGCTCCCAATTTCCAGATTCCAAGAACACGGAATCTGCAATTAAGGCCTCAAATTCCTCCCACTCTGTATATGCGGAAGTTGAGAAAAGGCTGGCAGTGCTCGAGTTTAAAAAGTCAGGAAAGGATCTCAGGGCACTCAAACAGATTCTTGAAGCCATGCAGAGATGTAACCATTCATTAGATATTACAAGAGATCAGGCTTCAAATTGTACATCTGACAACATGAGTACCAGCAGTCTCAGTGAAAGCTCAAAGGTACAAAGCCCAAGAAACCGACAAAAGGACCCCAAATCCATCTCAACTGATAGGTCAAATTCATCCCAAGAGAGTAAATTGCCAATTGTCATCATGAAACCAGCAAGAGTTAAAAGAATTTCAGCATCCCAAGATATGTCAATTCATGGTAAATCTGGCCCCAGTGAGTTTCCACCTTGTAATCCTAGAAGCAGAAGATTGGTTGACAGGCAAAAAGATAAATCTATCACTCCAAAAATCAGACATCTTAATGATCCTTTTGGTCCACCACCTCATTCAGCTGAAAAGAGTGATAAAATTGCAACCTCAAAATTGATGGAAACCCCTAGAGTTCCTCGACATATCGATGGAGAAAACATCAGCTCTGGTGATAAAACAGAGACTGAAAGCCCAAGACTGCACAAAAAGTTTGGTTGGGAGAGGCGTTCTCTGCCAACAGCATCATGCTCCAGCAGTGACAGAAGACAACACAGCAGGCGGTCTCTAGAATTATCCTCCCCAAGTACTACACCAAGACCAAAATTCTCAACTGTGCACGAAGCAAATGAACGCTTCAGCAAGACCATCTGTCCAAGAATGGGTTTTAAGGATAATGCTGATGTCATTTCTCCAGATTCTTACACAGACAAAAGGTTGGTCACTCATAGCAACATCAGAGTCATTCATACTGATCAATCAGAGATCAGCAGAACCTCCTCCCTACCCAATGATCTGAATCACAATGTAAGTTCCTTCTCTAAAAATTCAATTTTATGCATTCAAATGAAATGACTTGTACTAAATATTATTTCTTTAAGCAGAAGGCAGCTAAAGGGTTGAGCAAGGAAAGTTCTTTGTCTGAAACAACAGTTATCACAGAACAACTAAGTCCTATCTCAGTTCTTGATGCTGCATTCTACAGAGATGACCCACCATCTCCAATAAAAAAGAAATCAGACATCTCAAAATATTCAGGTATTGCACATTTCATTGAAACTTTAACTCTTGGATTCTTCTAGATCAAATAGTCACTACACCTATAACTCTTTTTGAGTGGTCTTTGCAAAACCATCCAAGAAAGGACAGAGTCTCAATTTGATTCTCATCAAATTTTTACGACAGATGCAGCTCAAAATGATGATGATGAAAAGGAGGAGAACACAACAGATCTTACCAGCATCACAGAATACAACTTCAGCAATTGGGCAAGTGATGGAGACTTAAACACTAAGTTTTTGGTTCAAAAACTTCAAAAAATTGACAGCCCCCGTGATAATGCCATCAATTTCGTTGGACCACTCAGTGACAGCAAGGATCCTGATCATAAATACATATATGAAATACTGTTCGCATCAGGTTTGCTCAGTGGCCCAGGCTCTAGCCAGACACTTCAGTCATCACCCCACCTGAATGGCACAAAGTTGTTCCTCGCACTAGAACAAATCAAGACAAAGAAGAGGCTTTGTAACATTGAAGACAGTGCCAAGACAAAGGAGCAAGTGCAAAGAAAACTTGTACTTGATGTTGTTTATGATATTTTAGTTCAAAAATTGATATTGGAGAGTTCCCCTAGCCAGTGGTTCCTTCAACATGAACTGGTGGGTAGAAAACCAAGAGGACAGGAGCTTCTATGTGAAATTTGCTCAGAATTTGACAAGTTGTGTCATGAAAATAAGAATGCTAGTCTGACTAATGAGGATGAGAATTTGACAAGTCTCTTGTGGGGAGATTTGATGCATCAACCCGCAATTTGGACAAACAACCAGAGTGAAATCCCAGATATAGTGTTAGATATTGAACGGTTGATCTTTAAAGATTTGATAACCGAAGTTGTGAGAGGTGAAGTAGCAAGTAATCCGGGAAAGCATTGCAGACAACTTCTGTTTCCCCAGTAGTAATGATGGTTAAGCAGTTTGAGAGGAAATGTTATCTTCATTTACCTTCCTTTTCCATCAATACCTCATACTTGACCGACATTATAACCCTCCTTTCATATGAATTCATGCAGAACAATTGGTGCCTATGTAACCTCATCTTTTTACATGTGTTCATATTCCTATGTTGATAAAATACATGTAGAAATGCATATAAATGTTTATATCAGTAATCAGTGAGTTGATCTTAGTAAGTTTCATTCTGTATGTCTTCAATTTATCATAGTTAGTCATGGAACAAGTACATCTGTCCAGCTTTCAGGACTAGATAACGCTCTGTTCTCAATGGCAGCGCAGCTGCAGCAGTCCCAATACCCACCCTATCTATTTCAGCTGCAGCAGTCCCAATACTCACCCTATCTATTTCCTCTCAACTGGCATATTACCAACAACCATAGTCAACATAATTGCATGACATGGGAAGATAATTCATATACGCGCTTCCTGATCTAAGCCTGCTAAGATTCAGTCAACATTTGTCCTTTTTCATTCTAGTTATTTCGCTCTGGGGCCCCTTTTTTTTTGGGGGGGGGGGGGGTGGTGGTGGTGGACATAACTGCTGAAATGTCATTTCATACTCATTATCATATGATATCTATCCAAGTTAACTTAGATAACAGGGAACATATAGTAATTAGAAGCCCTTTCAACTAGAAAAGGTTATAACAGAGCCCTTGAAAGACATGATGATGAAAGTCCTTGCGATATTATGAACCCAGGATAGACATTTCGAGTTCTGAGAAAAGATAATCCACCTCAAAGCCACGTTGTACACTAAACATATTTAAAATACTGATTATTTAATTAAAAAAAGAGGTGGAGGGACAGACTATTTGTCACAGATGAGAATCCTAAAATGAAAATGCTAAATAATTGATCCTATGAGTATTAATTAACTTATAATCACTTGAACCCAACTGTTTGTTAATGAAATATGTAACTAAACCATGGGAAATTAATTTGGATGATATCGGAAGGACATTTACAAATTTACAAACATACATGTATGCATGTACGTGTGTGCATGCACAAATAAATATCATTTGAAACCTTTAAAAGAAGAGTTTATCTGCATAATTACTAGTTCCTTTATTTTTGAAGGACCATTTTATATTGCAATTTTTTATATCAAGTCATAATATTCCTAATGCTCCTTGTCTCTTTTTAAGCTTAATAGACAGCAATGGTAACTCCACATATATTGCAATGATTGTGTCAAGATAATTTAAAAGTTCAAACAGTTAAGTCAGCCCCCATATAAATTGAAAAGCAGTACGCAAGTAAACTCACAAATACTTGTCTATATTTATTTATAGTTTGAGTGTTAAGCAACAACTCTTTAATAAGGAAGCCATTGGTGCGTGTGCGTCTGTAGACTTCACGATGACAACCAGCAGTAAAAGACAAAGCACACTACCAAGCTTAATATTTAAGTCATCTTCAGCACACATTTTATTACAATATGAGGAAATGTGAGGTGAATTCATGTTTAGATACCCAAAAAAAGAGTGTAAGTAGTGACAAGACATGCCATAGGTAGCATGTACATGATATGCAACTAAGCCTCCACTAAAATATGTACGTGATAAAATAAGTCTAGAAGAATAGACTCTTATTTCATGTGTTTGTAAACAAGGTGAAGAAGAACTTAACTTATACAAGTGAGTTCAACTATTTTTTACGAGATGGCTATTGTGGTGCACAAATTCAGGGCAACAGCTACAAATCAGAAGTATTGATGCTTTAAAATGTTGTTCGTAAGATAATAGAATGAGAACAAATTTCAATGAAAAGAATAGTGATTTGATTTGCCGAGCAATTGACAAGCACATACCTCAGAGATTGTTAAAGTGGGAACATGTCTCTGCAAAATAGTAACACCCATCCTATAATCCCCAAAAGCAGACGAGGGCCTAGAATTCACTATCCCAGAACTAGCTATCCTGACAGTCTCCTGAACAAGTATAAAAGTTCCCTAAAAGCGATATATATTACAACTGAACAAGCTCATTTGGATTTTCCAAAGATTCCCTCAGAATTTTCTCGGCCCTCCTTTTCCTATCATCCTTCTCATCTTCCATTACAAACCATGGGAGAGTCTTCTTATCATTTTCATTTTGTGGACCCAAATCAACCAACCTACCGACAAAATTCTTTTTTATTCCAATCTTAAAATGCACATTAGGCCTCCTATTTGAAAGAAGCTTACTCTTCTCTTCATCTAAATCACACTGTGAGCTTTTTATTGCTTCAATTGCTGGAGCAAATGTGTCCAGCACTGAAATAGATCTGTCTTCAACAAAATCTTCCACAACAGGGTTTGCTGCAGCTGCATCATTGAAAAGCCTGGCTGGAGGAGTCAAAGAAGCCACTTCCTTCTCCCCAAATTGCAGGGGGGCAGCAAGGAACGGGTTACTTTCCCCTGCTACCTTTTTCCCCTTCGCATTAGTTGTGTCAATCAATGTAGATTTTTCAACCACATTAGATACCATCTGTGGCTGCAAATTTAACAAATGCTGCTCCCCATTAGTATACTCTCTATCTGGGTCAAGTTTGGCAACATGAGATTCTGTCCCTCTCTTATCACTCGTAGGTGACGAAGAATATGTTTGAGGGTCAGGGAATGTAGGCAACCAGCCAGGTATATGATCTGCAGGAGGCTCTTCTCCTGTTTGTAAAAAACTTGGAGTCAGCACCCGTTCTTTCACAACAGGAAAGCGTGGGACGGCATAGGTAAATGGAATTGGCTCACTTTCATTCACAAACTGAATGATATCCCGAACAACGCCTGAACTTCCAATGCAATGATCAATATCTGAGGCACCTAAGAACCCCTGTGCCGATCCAATGTCTTCCAACCCTTGCATGATATCAAAAACGTTGCATTCAGTTCTACCTGCAAGATTAGCATGGTAACGTGCAGTTTTCCCAATGTTCTGAATATACAGAGCTGTAATATCGGATAGTGTTTCAAGAGAAGACTGTTGAATGGCATGAAAACCCTGGCTCTCACATACTTGCCCTACTGCTACTTTTGCAATTGCTTGGGCAAAGTCATCACCACCCAATTTTCTCCGCGTATTTGGCTGTTCAAGCTGTCTTCCAGTCTCCCCAGCACCATCGCTCATATTCAGCACTTCACATCACTTGAACATGAGATAAACGCCCAAAAGCACCATTCTTCACTCCAGAAATCTCAAGGGCCAAATCATTATCATTCGCTCGGCCCCTCAATTATAGTCATCACTGAGAAAGTAAGGAAAAAGTGGAATTTCATATTTCCATTCTATGATAGAAGAAAAGGAAGAAAAAAGAGTAATTAACAGAGTTCTGCCAAAAGCAAAGATTTGACTATTCATAGGAATCCATTTTCCCACCGAGACGAATTAAAAAAGTAAGACTTCCATCCATTACTCAAGCGAAACCCCTCAGCTTTATTATTTCGAAAAGCCCACTAGACAACTAATCAAGATGCCAAAAAAAAAAAATTAAATAATAAAGAACCAGCCCAAACCCTAGCTGATCTCAGTTTGAATGCCAAAGGAACAAACGTTAGGCCGAGGTAAGAAAATTTAATTGAAAAACAGTCTCGGGCTTACCAGTGATTTGCAAGTCTTAATTCGATCTCTTGTAAGAAAAGACTTGAGTTGAGAGAATAAAACGCGCTCAGAAATGATGGATGATAAAGGCAGTAACAGAATAAATATGCTGTTAGGGGAAACAATGAGGAAGAAAAAAGAATAATTTGGGGTTTGAGTCAGGTTTTGCTTAAACCCTCGTAAAGCTCAAGATCAAGAAGAAAGAGATACTAGGCGAAGAGGGCGGGCGAAGCAGTGAGTGAGAGTGAGAAGGAAAGCTTCGATTTTGGTAAGGAGGTGGCCGAAGTGGAGGGTCACGCTCGGACACAATTTTAAACTTCGAAAAATGAGAGAGAGATTGAATCTGGAATCTCAAACCTAAACGACATCGTTTTTGGCGATGGTACGACCCTCATAACTGAAATTCAGTTTCTGTTAAAATTCAGTTAGGGCGCAAAAGCAATGGATAGAGGAGACTTCTATATTTCTGTGGAAACAATAATGTGTCTTTCAACTAATAACTACACATTTTGTGCGACCTTTTTTCTTCACTTTGTTTATAAAGTAAATATATTTTGCTTTGAAATTTGAATCATTTAAAATTGAGCTTGTTTGTGTTTTCCTTTATATGATGATATAATAGGATAATACATTAATATTTTCAATTGAAATAACCTTCGGTGAAATCGCTACTAATTTCTCACTCCACTTGTAATAATGATCTTGATTATGATGAATTGATGACACATAAAATCATATATTAATCATAAACTCTTCTAATATTTAAAGCACCTTAAAATTCAATTATAAGGAACATGTTGTCTTAGTTTTTTTGACCATGTAATATATTGTCTTAGTTGAGAAGAGTCAGACTTTAATTTCTCTTATATTTTTTAGTAAAATTTTTCTTATGATTTTAGTCATACCTGTTCTAATTTTAATAATATTTGTTTTTATTTTGAAAGAAATAGAATATATTAACAAAAAAAGATACTATCTTTATTTTTATTTTGCAACATTCAAAATAAATAAATAAATAATAACTATAATTATAAATATAAAACAGAAAAAATTGAGATTTGAGTTCCGCCTAACAAAGGTTGCATCCAATTAAGTTAAAAATCAATAAATCTTGGAGCCAAATTTTTTTAAAGTTATTATTTGTTAAACCCTGGACTAGCCAAAAAGTGTTTAGATCCTGTGCATGCATTTTTGCTGTCTAATATAGGTAATAACAGTATCTTAACTCTGGAAAACAACATTCCCTTGCATTTTCATTCTTTCTCTTTTCTTTGGTTAAATGTACAGACATTGTTGCTGTCTGTATCCCAATCCTGAACTACACGAGCAATCATGGCTTTCAACAAATGAGGATTAACAAGAATCAAATGTCTCAAAACATGTCCCAAGTTAATTTGGTGCTGATGAGCAAGCCTGTGAAGTTGAGCCAGGCTGAAATCACAAGAATCAAAATTCATTATCAAAATTGTCGAACTTGAAAGATTCTATTCTTAAACAAAACAAACAAGTTAAAGTTGAAAGCTTTTTACCACACATGCATGGACGTCGTCACACCCACACAAAAGCTTCCCATTAAGAGTGTCCACAGCTTGAAACGATCCTCCTCCTTCACTCCTCTGTGCAGATATCAGAATCATACATCAATGTTCTTTACATAAGATGACTCCAAAAATGGAAGCTTTAGCTAAAAATATAACAAGGGACAGAAAAAAAAAACCTGTACCTGGTAGTAATCAACAGCAACAAAGTTAGCCCACCTGTTGCCAGCAGCACCATAACAAGTACTTAACATGTTAATCAAATCCCCAGAATTATCTTTACACGTGATGGGCTTAATCGGTGCAGATCGAAAATAGTTCACCAACACTAAAGATTTACTTTTGTCATCAAGAGCAGATGACTCTGCCCTGTTTGGACAGTTTCCTGATTTCATTCCACCATCACCATCTGCACAAAAAAAGCAAACAAAAAAAAAGCCTCATATAAATAGTTTTATAACACTTTATATGGAGAGAGTGTTTTGTGAAGGAGATGGTGTGGTTCTTCTTCTTACACTGGTTTTCAACCATGTAGTTCCATTGGTAAGCAATGCCTTCGCTTTGTTCCTTAGATTTGATAGAAGTGAAGACAAGCAATCTCTGGTTTTTGGAAACCATATCACTGACGAGAGGCCAATCTTGACCATTCTTAGGCATTCTTGAGAGAGGAAACCAGTATTTCATAAGACCAGCATCAGTGAAGACCTTAGTTAAGCCTTTAGGAGCTTGAACATAATCTTCCAAGATCACATTCACAATCTCAGATGGATTTGCTGATAGAAACGCCTCAATCTCTTTCAGGGTATCTATAGCAGGTTCCTACTTGTTTGTTCGTTCATTCATTCATCAACACAACCGAGCCAGCATTTTAATTTTCTGTGTTAATTAAAACCATTAAATTAATAATTAGAAACAAAGGTGTTTTTTTTATACGTACAAAAGCTGTGTAATCATGGCACTGTCCTCCAAATGAGTGGCATAACCACACGTCTCCTTCAAAATCGTATGTATCTAACATTAGTGCTCGAACTCCGTTCTTCAGATGAATCATTTTGAGAAGCACAAAGAAAGGTGAGTGAGATTAAACATGAAATTTGAAAGGCATGAATGAATGATGTAGAGGTTTGGAGGTTGAATATATTATCATACATTTAGCTGCTGGGTGACAGTCTCTTCTTGGTTAGTGACGGTTAAGCGAGGAACTCCTGTCTGAGATGGCTCTCCATCAATTGCATAAGAATTGTGTGTTGTCAAAAATGCATATTTGTTGAAAGGCAGAGAATTATTCTGTTGCACCCAGGAAAAAAAAAAGCATAATTAAGATGATCTGGCTTCGAATGCTTCTGTACCAGTCAAATTCTAGAAATTTTGCATAAATTTAATCTTAATATATGGTAAATCTGATTAGCTTCCCACTGGTTGATTTTCATCAGTGTTTTCTTAAATCTTATTATCCAACCAGAAGTTTTCATATCCTGAATATATATATAATATAGCATCATACTTACAATGAGCTTGAACTCGTCTGTAATGGCTGATCTAACACACCTAGAGCCTGAGAACCCAAGAGGGCAGGAGAAACAGTACAGGCCCGAACCACAATCTTTATCAGACGAACAGTCATCGAGAAGCTAATCAAAGTATGAAAACATTCCAAATTTAAACCAGTGAGATAGATCATTCAAAAGGAAAGTTAAAGAGTAAACAATTGAATTGATGAAGAAGGTGGAAGATACAGATACAGACCCTGCAAGTTCCATCAGAGCAAGCAGCAGAAGCAACACTGTAAAACAACGGAGATATGACAAAAAGCAAACACAAAAGAGACCTCATTTTGGACGAAATCAGTTGGGTTTTTTTGGCAAGAAAGAGGGCTCCTTTTTTATGTTGATTTGTGTCAGAAAACACCCCAATAGAAGAATCTTCGGTGTCGGCGGAGAAAACAAAGGAAAATCATTGGTTTCTCAGAGACAAGAACAAGCCAGGACAAGATGATAGTAGAAAAGGGAAGTAATAGAAAAGAAGATAAATTAGTTCCAATCTCCAGCAGTAAAGTTTTCAACTTTTTTGGTTATTTCGGTGGGAGTGAAAAGTTGTGGGAAGAGAAAATTTAGGAGATAGTGGCAGTACAATACGAAAGTTAACGTTGGGTAATAATACATGAATTGAAGGGACTTTTAATCGGTGAAGATGACCACAATTACATACAGAGCTATTATTGTAAGTGAATGAACTTGTTTAAGATATGAAACGTACACATCAACTACCAGGAAAAAGAATCCCATAATAATTGACGTCAATCATAAATTCGTAATAAAGATCGGCAAGCATGAGTAGAAGAAAACTCATTGACTTTGTGATAATTAATGTGTATGGTTGGTTAAAGTTGAAAATGAGATATTTATTTTCACACCGGACTTTTTCCAAGTGTTTTAGATCCCTGGAATTACGTGGCCATAACAAATTTCCTACGTTTGTTGCTTGCCAGCATCGTCTAGGTTGTCTGTACTCGCCGTGTCAAATACTAAACAATCATTGAAATGCATTTGCCAATACTCCGTGATGATGAATGCAACTGATATGTTTTTCAGATTTTTATCTCCCTCCAACAAAAATATAGAAAAAAAAAAGGGGAAATTTTCAGGAAAATACCTTGAAAAATGGGAAAGGACAAATCAGTGCTATGAAATTGCAAAATCTCATATCAATTTGGTATCAATATGGTAGAGGAATACGAAATTTTGAAATTTATGCGAAAAGATGTTCATGCCCTTCAGCTCTCCCTCTCTTTCAGCTCGGAATAACAATATCAGCCTCATTATTAATAACTCAACTTTCTTCATTTACAATTTCATATCTCAAAAACAAACACATGTTTACAAGTTTCAGAGTCCAATAACAACACCAGTCTTTATATTAACAACAACATATTTTACATTAACAACTTCACTTTTTTATTTCACAACTTTGTATCTCAAAAACCAACATATGTTTACAGGTTTCAGGGGCCAATAATAACACCCGTCTTTATATTAACAACAACATATTTTACATTAATAACTCCACTTTCTTATTTCACAACTTTGTATATCAAAAACCAACACATGCCAGTGATACGTTTGAAATTAATATGTTTCAGAGCTAATAACAACACATATAACTTTATTAACAATATTATATTTTAGATTAGCAACTCAACTTACTTTCTTGTTTCACAACTTTCGTATCTCAATTTCAAATTTATTTTTGGGAATGTATTGGTTTTTAAGATACAAATTTGTGAAACAAAAAAGTTTAGTTGTTAATTTAAAATATAGTGTTGTTATTAGCTCTGAAACATGTTAATTTCAAACATATCACTGGCATGTGTTGGTTTTTGAGATACAAAGTTGTGAAATAAGAAAGTGAAGTTGTTAATGTAAAATATATTGTTGTTAATATAGAGACAAGTGTTGTTATTGGCCCTTGAAACTCGTGAATTTTAAATTTTATCACTGGTGTTGTTAACGTAAAATACGATGTTGTTAATAAAGAGCCCGATGTTGTTATTCTGAGTGCAGAGAGAGGGAGAGCTGAAGGGTAGAAGGGTCTTTTCACCGAAATTTCAAAATCTCAGATTCTTCCACCGTACTGACACCGAATTAACATGAGATTTTGTAAATTCGCAGCACTGATTTATCCTTGGGAAAATTCCAAAAAAATACATTTTAAACTTTAAAATCCCGTTGACAAAATCGTTAATGAGATTAACAAGAATGGTAATACAATTGACAAAACATTTTATTGTTAAATCACCTATTTAGAATTTTAAAATTTAAATGGTATTTTTTTAAAATTTTCCATTTATCCTTTCCCATTTTTTAAGTTATTGTTCTGAAATTTTCCAAACAAAAAAAAAAACGAATTTTTCCTGCTGGGATTAAGGTCATAGCCGCATAGAAGTCCCAGGCTTGAGGTTGTGACGCAAATAGCGTGAAAGATGAGCAGTAGAAGGCGAGGGCCGCCGAAGCACCCGAACAAGTTAGCCTGGAAACCCAACGCCGGCCGTAAGATCAACGAAACTGTGAGCACTCATCACTCTTCTCGCTTATTCAGATTTTCCTTTAGAAATTTGATTGTTTATGAGATTGAGTTCTCACCCTCATGTGCAGGAGGTAGGAGGAAAGTTCCGGCCTCTCTCTGAAATCACTGGGGTTTGCCCTCGCTGTAAAGAACAGATCGACTGGAAACGACGTTATGGAAAGTACAAGCCCCTTGTCGAACCTGCCAAATGGTATTTCCTTCCTTCTTTAATTTATCTCTCAAGTCCCTGTTTTTACTGTAATTCTTGTATCAGCTTTAACCACTATAGTATTTGGTTAGTTGATTGGCCTTTTCGAATGTCTAATGTTGCAGCCAGAGATGCTCTAAACGTGCTGTTCGTCAAGCTTACCATAACCTGTGTTCTGGTTGGTTTCGCTCTCTCGTTATTCTTTTGTTGTTAGTTTTGCTTCTAAGATTTGTTTCAGTCTGTAAAGACACGTTGTTTCTGGCATTTTTTCTTAAACTGATTGGTTTTGGTGATAATGTAGGCTGTGCCAAGGAGCATGGGGTTTGCGCAAAGTGTTGTTGCGCTGTAGATCGAATAGTTGGAAGGTGGTCTTATCATTTTATGAATAATTCTGTCTCTTTTTTATTTGTTCTGTCATTTGTGAAGTATGAACATGGGTACCTCAAAAGAAGGGAGAAAGGGGATTATTATTCCTATTAACTTTGCTTTCGCTCTTTGTAGGGATCCTTCAGATGTGGAAGCCGAGCAAAAACAGCTTGAGCAGGTTAAATAAAATGCCTTATGAACTTTACAATTGTTTTTCCTCCAGATGCTTATAATGCTGGTGTTCTTGTTACAGGCCATTAAGAATTCTCGGGAGAGGGACAGGAGAACCCTATTACGTGCTGTAAGATGCTAAAATTATTCTTCTTTACTTGTTTATCTTATGTCCTGCCTCTCTTTGTTCCTAAGGGTGCAATTTTACTTTGATTGCCTTTGCATTGAAATGTAGTACACGACTAAACATTAGCTTGCATATTTTTATTTGGAATTAGTATGAAACACATCCATATTCTGGTTTTCTGCATGGTTCGTTAGGATATGAGTGTGAATACCTTCGTAAAATGGCTATATCATGATTCTTGAACTTGTTGATAATTACTCTCTTTTGTTAGTAGAATGCATAATATTTTCCATTCCATTTGATGGCAAGTGTGAGTGTGTGAAGAGAATTCTCTAATGTGTTCAATAATATTTTGGACCTTTTAGTCTTTGAGAAGTAAATCTCCGCTTATACCACTTTCATGCTCTCAGTAGAGTTCTTTACCAAAATAAAAGGAATATTGATCTTAAGCTCCACTATTTATTGCAAAGTTGTCTCTATTAGCCGATATAGATGCATATGCGCTTATAATGTGTTTTCATACTGTCTCGTTTTGCAAGCATGCTTGATGGACGACACTAATTGCTCTGTGTTCTATACTTTTTGTTAACAGATGAACAAAGGTACATCCAAAAGTTCAGGAAAAACTCCTACAGATGATAAAGTTAGTAAGGTTGGACAATTGTTTCCCAATGCATCTCTGGAGGATTATGCTAGACAGAATAGACATGATGGGGGTCATGTCAGTGGTGAAACTTGTGATGACGAAGACAGTGACAGTGAGAATGAAGACTGCGATGACGAAGTTGGTGACAGTGAGAATGAAGAATGTGATGGCAAAGACGGTGACAGTGATAACGAAGATTTTGAAGATGACAATGAAGAGGACAACTTTAGTAAAATGAATGGAAAGAATGAATGATTGAGGATTGGATTTATATACATTTCAGTTATCCACAAAACTCATACAGGGGCATGCTTGGCTTTGTTGCTGTCAGTTTTGGTGCATCTACTAAATTTTAGATAGAAAATGTAACATGGCTGAGCGCAAATTTTGAAATATAAGGTATTGATGTATTCTGCAGAGATTAGGAGAAGAGTATTAGGGTGTGAGCGTTGGACTAATACTAGGCAACGAGGACAATTTTTATTTATCGAATACTACAAGGAATGGACGCCTCAGTATATGGCTCCAACGGATGTTACTTGGTGGGAAAGGATCTCGTCCAAATGTAGTTAGCTAGTTGCATTTATTTCTCTGTTGCACGCACATTTCAACCAGCTTGCAATGAAACTCAAAACATTGAATTTTACTTTTGAAATTTAATAGCTTTAGTAACAAAAATGTTCCTTGTGGCTATGGTCGGTGGTATTAAAACTGACCATCATTTCATTTGCTTCTGAGGAAAAATTAGAGTGAAGCTTAAATCTATTTGTTAATAGACCTCGCTGTAAATGCGTAACATAGTCCATGTAGATAACCCTAAAGAATAAAGGCCGAAAATGGAGACAAATCTGAGCATGTAAAAAGAGCTCCATCTCACTGTGAAACATTATCCAATGCTAATAAAATCTATCCATAATCCGGATTATTTATTAAAAATGAATGGTACTAATAAAAATTCCTAGCTGGAAAATTTTTTTATCTATGCTTATGCATCCAATAGCTGTTTCAACTATAATCAGAAACAATAACTTCAATGCCTGTAGTTTAACCCTTCAATAAATGTTCAGAAGCGACTCCTGCGCTTAAGGTGGTGGGCTCATAGTTCACTTCATTAGTGCTTATTCAACATCATTGCCCAACAAAAGAATTTCTAATCATATGACCGAATCTTGGGTGAAGATGAGGTTGACCGTTTGCGTCTGTCTATTCATCTTTTGCACACAAGCGCTCTGCAAAAAAGAAACATAAACAAACTTTTAGGCTGAGCTAGATATGTGGCAGAGTAAATGGCACCATGATCCAGATTCCAGAATGTATTATCTCAATTCAGATTCACATGAATATTATTATATTATAATATCATAATAACCAGACCCGAAGCCCGATAACTACTATAAACAGCCACGTGTGGATAATTATTTCTTGCTATTCAGTATTTGAATACACTATACCAGAACAACTGCACAAGACTGTGAAGACATATGCACACAAACAAAGAAAGCATAGAGACAGATCTTACTCAGATATTCATAAGCCAATATCATTGAAGTACCCCATGCCGACATGCTGAAAAATCTTGGACCTAACCCTCTGTATAAACCTTTCCAACCATCCTCGTTTATCAATTCTTTGACAACTTGTTTCACAGAGCTTTTATTTTCATGTCCCATCACCTGAAGTGAATTACTGCTGAGTCAGAACAATTAAAAAGACTGACTGGACCACAAAAAGATCATTGAAAAACTAAATTACAATGATATGATGATCATTAAATCCTCCATTATCACCACCCTAATTGCACATACTAATGTTACAACAACAAGCAACCTTTCCACATTAGGTGGGGTTGGCTATATAGATTGTATGTCACCATTGTGCTCCATCAACAACTAAATCTTTAAATGTATTGTTGACTAAAAGGTCACATTCAATAACTTCAAACTAATGTTGAAGAACATATGATGTAATGTTACTAAACAGTGAAGAACAACAACTTTATCCAAAAAAAGTTTTTTAAAAAATGAAGCATCCACTTGATGGTAGGGAATAATGAATCTAATGTTAATCAAATTCTGCCAACAGCAGGGCTATGCACACCTGTAATCGTGTCTTAATAGTATCCAATGGTGTTGTAATGCAGGATGCAGTTGCACCAGCAATTATTCCCCCAGTAGCCTGAACTAACACAATCTTCGACACACTGGGTTTGCCTTCTTTATTTTCTGCACTATGCTCCAAGAATCTGCCCATGCAACCAGGTGTTGATTCTCATTAACATGAAAAGTTTGTGCAAACATGCATAAATAAAAATATTGGTGTGTGCATGATGTGCTAAATCCATTACCCGCCACTGATAACATCAATTAGCTTTAATTACTTGTTTCTGCAATTTTAGCCTTGCCACTTGATTGGCTTATGCAGTGCATAGCATTTCGGCCGGATGAATCCTAACATTTTTTACTTGCAATAATTTACTACCTGCATGATGTTACACCAACATTCATGCTAAATGGCCCAATTTGAAAATCAAGAGTGTAGCAGATATCATTAAAAAAGTCATATGTGAGTTTTTCCAACACTCCTGCTACTGATTCATGGGATAGAATAGAAGCCTCAAAATACTAGTTCAACTTTAAAAGGAGAAGATAAGGGTTTGATATTTGGATTTCCATGGATATTTGGATCTTACTACCATTGGCTAATTATATGCAATTATCTGAAGATGTAAATACATCTTAGGGTTATTAGCAACATGTATCACCATGCCTCACCAAATTAATTTAAGAGGTAAATACAATAACTTAGTGTTATTAGTAACATGTGTTACCATGTCTCACCTCCAAATTAAGCGTTGGCTTGAACCGTAGCTCGCCCACCATACAGCACTAGAAGGAGCATAAGTCATAACAGAAAGACCAAATCCTCTATATAATCCCCTGATGCCATCTGATCTTAACACTTTACGAGCAACATCCAGACCGCCCTTATATTGAGCATGACCTGAGTATCCTTGCACCATCAATTTTTGGCTCACCTGAGTATCAATCGACCTAAAGGTAATTAACATATAAGAAAGATTGCTAATTACAAATGAGCAGGATAAGAATGTCACCATAATAAAATAAAAGCGGAAGACAAAACAGCAGAAATACAGATCATGAGTAATAGTGTTTAGTAACAGTCCTTATTTATACTTTCAAAAAATCATTAGCAAAGCATGAAGGCAAAGACAAAACATATCCATATGCCAAATCAGCAAATACACATATACGTCTGCATTCAAAATTTTTAACCATGATACAATGAAATTGACCATTGTACTGCAAACAAGGTATACAGTGCAACAAACTCTTGGCAGATATGTACGAGCATGCAGCCACATATATAGATGACATGAATCAACCTGTCGTACCACATCAATTGGAACAAACACAGCTTGAGCGAAAAGCGATGATGTCAAGCCTGCAACTCCATTTGCTACAGCTGCCTGGGTGGTTTCGGAGAGTCTGAATGGTTCAAGCATCCTAAAGGTGGCCACCTTAGTGGTCTCTAGGGTAGTAAGGAATATGATTCTGGCAGGAATTGCACCAGTGATGACAGTGCCAAATCCTCTATACAGACCCGGAACACCATCTGTTCTAAGTAACCCCTTTACAACAGAAAATGCATTTCTCTCTGCAGTATCCTTTGTGGCAACCTGCAATCTAGTCTTCACTACGGAAACTGGATAGAGTGCCAATGTGACACCTGTAAAGAGCCCAGCTCCTACGACATAGAATTTAGTTTTATCTAGCCTGCAAAAATGAGTAACTAATCAATATACAGAGCTTGAAGATACAAAGACTCATAAATTCAAATATGAATTTTTACAGCCAACTAAACCCTTCCTGAGAAGGACAGAAATCAACATAATGACTTCCCATTTGGACCGATACCAGTTTGCAAGTATTAAAAATATTTTTAACAAGTTCATTACACAAGGAATTTGAAAATTTATATGGTTTTAATGATTCCCAAGCAAAAGAATCAGTCACTTATCAATTTCATTTCGTTTACTTTTATTATACAAACAAAATCTGAACCCATTCCTCTAATCCCCACTAAAAAAGAAGGACCATGGGACTTCACGAAACTACAACACCAATAATCGATTTAACAAAGCATATTGAACAGAGGTATAAAAAGTCGTTTCAAACAATAAATGTATTCGAAATGAACCATCTATGGACTAAAACAGTGAATAGCGCATTCATTCAGTGGCTAGAATGTCATTAAAAAAAACGAAGAGAGAATGAATTTGGTGCGCAAACTATTGCATAAAAGAAATTTAAAAAGTGCGAATTTGAAAATTAAAGACAAAGCAAGCGTTACTTGTCCCAGTTAATCTCAGTCTGGCCAAACGAGTGGGCTCGCGAATCAGACGCTGCCATCGGATCCCGGGACCCTAGGATCCAATATATCAAAATTCGCAGGAAACTGAGGAACCCATCCAACGCCGAAAGGAGGCGAGCAAACCCTTCTGAATTCTTGGAGAGGAAACAAGGCTTGCGTGTGCGCGTACTGTTGTGAACGTTTTGACGTTTGACCAAAAAGGCAAAATATGTAAGAATAATATTATCTCAAAAACTGCAAAAGCTCAAGTTGAACGTTTTCCGAACACAAGCTAAATTTCAAGTTTGCTAATATTTTGAAGGACAGCATTGAGCCAGGGAGAGGTCGGAGAACATTGTCTTAGTTAAATGAGATAGCCAATATTAATTAAATCTACTAATACTTACTTGTTAGAGAGGTGAGCTGCTTCCTCATCGTTTGCCCTGTGAGCTGAATGCCACCCTATATTGACAATCTGAACTCAACGAATAAAAAATAAAGTAATTATTTTTTAAAATATTATAACCATTTTTCTTAATTTTTTTCATTTTTTTTATTATGATGGAAAGAGAATCAATATGAATAAATGAAAAAAATATTAATAAATATAAAAATTGTGTTTTATATCTAACACTAATTTAAACGGAAAAAGTATCATATTAATTTTGGTACTGTATATCCCGGGGTGCAACTTACCAATGAATAAGATTAGGAAGGAACCAGGAACGTGTTTTCCAGCTTGAAAGTATGACCAGTGCTATATTATATTTAAAGTTTAAACAAAAATAATTGGCAAGGTAGGACCACTTGACTAGTCAACTTCAACGATGCAGTCAACTCCGTGTTATTCTTCGCGGGCTCACCCTCCATAAATCTTCAACTCACCACGGCATAACTCAGACGCTCACAAGAAAATGGGTTTCAGTTTGAAAGCAAGCTCTGGCATTCTATTTCTTTTCTTACTAACTTGCTTTTGCTTCCCTTCTACAGGTTTGTTCTTTTCTTTTAAGAAAACGAAATTTTGCTTGTATGAAAATTGGTTAAGCACCAGTATTTTGATTTTCTTGGTGAAATGACAAGAAAAGCCCGAAGATCTGTCCTTAAGATCCATGAAGTCCGACATTAGAAATGAGCTATTACAAAACGTTTGGCTAAGTAGGATAATTCATTGGCAAAGTTCTTTCCTCCGTTTTAAGCTGTGAATAGTACCCGTCCTTTTTAGCTTGTACACCACATTGTCATTTGTCATCCTTATCATTGTCACTTAATGCTCGGTGTTCTAAATCTCCTATTCATATTCACTTTGGTTTTTGGTTGACAGAAGCTTATGATCCACTTGACCCAAATGGAAATATCACAATCAAATGGGATGTCATCAGCTGGACTCCTGATGGTTATGTTGTACGTACTCTGTTTTAATTTATCATCTATTAATAGCAGTAGTGAAAAAGACTTTATGAGATAACACAGCATCAAAATTTGTTTGCATCATTTTCCCTCCATAAACTGTGTGTGTCTATTACGAATCCCAAATCAGGGAGCCTCGCAATAGAAATATGGTTTATGACTTTAAGGGGTTTTTCCAACTAATAAACTAGACTTTGGGTGAGAATACCTAATCACCTGTAAAGTATTATAGTGTGGAGCCACTAGAGAAGTTAACGCCCCCGTTCCATCCTCAAGCTAGTTTTTAAGGATTAGGCTTTTCTTTTGAACTTGTGCTCGTAACAACATGTTTCTTGATTTGCAATATTAATTGTTGAATGTGAAGGCTGTAGTCAGCATGCACAATTACCAAAAATGCCGTCACATATCAGCACCAGGGTGGTTTTTAGGATGGACGTGGGCAAAGAAGGAGATAATATGGGCCATGATGGGAGCACAGACCACTGAACAAGGGGATTGTTCAAGATTTAAAGGAAACATCCCACATAGCTGTAAACAGAACCCAACAATTGTTGATCTTCTTCCAGGAACACCTTACAATCAGCAAGTTGCAAATTGCTGCAAAGATGGTGTGCTCAGCTCATGGGCACAAGATCCAACCAATGCACTAGCTTCATTTCAGGTAAGTGTTGGCAGAGCTGGAACCACTAACAGAACAGTCCAGGTGCCCAAAAACTTCACCCTTAAAGCACCAGGACCAGGTTATATTTGTGGCCCAGCAAAAATTGTGCCACCCACTAAATTCATAACACCAGACAAAAGGAGAGTAACACAAGCACTCAGTAAGTTGTTAAACTCCTTTATTCATTATTTTCTATTATAACAGTGAAAATGTAGTCCAAAAGTTTTAAACTTGGCATTATTTCTGGTATGTATATTGCAGTGACATGGGATGTGGTATGCACGTATTCACAGTTTCTTGCTCATAAAACACCTACTTGCTGTGTCTCCCTCTCTGCTTTCTATAATGATACTACTGCACCCTGCCCAACGTGTTCATGTGGTTGCCGAGCCAACTCATCGAGCTGTGCAGGGTAAGTTTCATCAGTATGATTGCTTCTAAACTGATATGAAGATTATGTTTTGATATGCATGTATCTTCTCAATGTGGTTTCAGGTCAGGTTCATCTCATTTGAAACCTCTGGTTCAATGTACTAGTCATATGTGCCCAATCCAAGTCCACTGGCATGTTAAGGCTAACTACAAGGAGTACTGGCGAGTTAAGATCACTGTTACCAATTTTAATAATAGGATGAATTATTCTGATTGGAACCTGGCTGTTCAACACCCCAATTTTGATAATCTGGCCCAAGTCTTCGGTTCCAACTACAAGGGATTAGCATCGGGCGGGGCAATAAGTAAGTTTTCTGTGATTTTTTCCTGCTATGTTTCTGACAGGAACTGTGTATGAGTTATGAGTTTTTTAACAAGTTAAATAGGGACATAAGAAGTATACTATAAGAAAAAGAGCTACTTTTTTGAGGGGATGACTAATTAAAGGTTCTTTTGAACAGATGATACAGCAATGCTATGGGGAATTAAGTTGTACAGTGATGTACTGAACCAAGCTGGCCCTTCTGGTAATGTACATGCAGAGCTAGTTTTTGGGAAGGATAAATCAAGCTTCACTTTCAAAAAGGGATGGGCTTTTCCTCGGAGGATCTTTTTCAATGGTGACAATTGTGTGATGCCACCACCAGATGCATACCCTTTGTTGCCCAATGCCATTTCTGGAGCTGAGAATTAAACTGTACTAAAATAACAACTCTGCCTCTAATAAGTACATTTCAAATTACTCCCTCATGTCCTTAATATAGGATCTATTTTGGGAGTTGATATTGGTCATAAATATAAGATCTATTTTCATATTTGTCATTTTTTTTAATTTACCCATATTGATATTCTTTTAATAATAATTAAGGAGGAAAATGAATGAAAGAATTAAAAAAAATTATTAAAATATTTTAAAAAATATATGTCATACTAACTAAATAATCATAACTTTAAGTTTTACCTTGGTCACCTTAGAGCATATTTGTAAATCACCATGGTTGATGGAAACTTTCTTTTTAAAAGGGAAAAAAAATTAAGTGAATGACTTTTTTTTCCCCAATGGTCTCTAAATATCTTGCATACGGAGAACAATCATAGCACAAACAAGAAACGGGAAATAAATTTTTTTTTGGCCTGAAAATATATAAACTAGTTGGGGCGTGCATGGAGTATACTCAACATGTAACTTGTCAGGGATATGATACGTAAATTTGCTTAGTAGCATTTAACGGGCATCATAACGCTTTTTTTTGAATTAACAAAGCAATTAATCAAATCTAAATTATTAGAGTCAGTCCACCATTTATAAATTCTTGGTCAACGCCTCCTCCTTTGACCACCACAAACGTCGTAAAGTCAACCCAGATCGATTGTGGCTGGGGCGGCACGCTTCACTCCTCTCACATGTGGAACAGATCATAGTGACATTAAACTCTATACTATATATATATATATATAACGAATAATATAAATCAACTGACCAATAATGAGGTAAACTCAGAAGCTCAGAATTCGAAATTTGCTCTTCAGCAAGAAAATGGGTTTCTGTCTGGTACCCATAGTCACATTACTCTCGAAAGCAAGCTCTGGCATTCTACTATTTCTTTTCTTACTTGAGTTGCTCTCTCTTACCTTCTACAGGTTTGTTCTTTTATTTCAAAGAAAAGCTGCATGGACGAAAAATGATTCAGCATCAGTTAAATGACAAGAAAAAACCAAATATCTGTCCTTAAGATCTATGAAGTCAAGGTGTTTGAACTATTGGCTAAGTGGGATAATTCACTTACAAAGTTCTTTCCTCTGTTGAAGTTATCATCCTTATCATTGCCAGTAAATGCTTGGTACTATTTTAAACTGCTATATCTTCATATATACATACACACACACATTGCTTTTTGGTTGACAGAAGCTTATGATGCGCTTGACCCAAATGGAAATATCACAGTCAAATGGGATGTCATCAACTGGACCGCTGATGGTTATGTTGTACGTACTTTGTTAGACAAGACAACATCAAAATTTGTTTGGCTCTTTCTTTCTTTCTTGATCTGTAATAGATCATATATGCTTGCGTTGATTCAAATATTAATGCTGTTGAATATGAACAGGCTGTAGTTAGTAGTTACTACGCAAAACTTTCATCAATATCGTCACATTACAGTACCAGGTTGGACTTCAGGGTGGACATGGGCAAACATGGAGGTGATATGGAACATGGTTGGAGCAAAGGCCACTGAACAAGGGAACTGCTCACGATTCACTGGAAACATCCTACATAGTTGTCAAAAGAACCAACAATTGTTGATTGCCTCCATCAACACCTTATAATCAGAAAATTGCACATTGTTGCAAAGGTGGTGCACTCAGTTCATCGGTACAGGATCCAACCAATTTGGTTGCTTCATTTCAGGTTACTGTTGGTGCAGCTGGAACCACTAATAGAACAGTCCAGTTGCCCAGAAACTTCACCCTGAAGGCACCAGGACCAGGTTTTACTTGTTGGAAGGCAAAAATTGTGGGCCCCACATGGTTCATAACACCAGACAAAGGAGAGTAACACGAGCTCTCAGTAAGTTGTTAAACTCCTTTATTCTTTTTCACTATATAACAGTATGAATGTAGTCCAAAAGATTTAAACTTGGCGTTATTCTGGTATATTGCAGTGACATGGAATGTGACATGTACGTATTCACAATTTCTAGTTCAGAAAAATCCTACTTGCTGTGTCTCCCTCTCTTCTTTCTATAATGATACTACTGTACCCTGCCCAAAATGTTCTTGTGGCTGTCAGAGCAATTCATCTAGCTGTGTAGAGTAAGTTTCATCAACCAGGATATTACGATTGCTTCCAAACTGATTTGGAGATTATGCTTTTGACATGTTTCTATCTTATCTATGTGGTTTTCCAGGTCTGGTTCAGCTGATCATTTGACACGTTTGGGTCAATGTACTAGTCTTAGGTGCCCCATCCAAGTCCACTGGCATGTTGAGGATAACTACAAGGATTACTGGCGAGTTAGGATCAATATTACCAATTTTAATTATAGGGTGAATTATTCTACTGGAACTTGGTTATTCGACACCAGAACATCGACAACGTGACCCACCTTTTCGGTTTCATCCACAAGGTATTAGCACCAGATGGAGCTACAAGTAAGTTATTTTGGATGACACTGTTTCTAATGAATTTTTTCTGCTGTTTCTGACATGAATTGTGCATGAGTTAGGGGGTGAAAATAGGTCAAACATGTTTTATAACAATGTAAGTTTGGCTTGTGGCATATTATAGGCTTTTCTTTCCAGCGAGCCTAGTCTAAATAAAACAGGCCTTCTAAAAGACCTTGGTCTGCTCTTACTTTTAAATAGGTCAGGCCACAAGCCTCTCTGACATGCCTGATCTATTTTCATTGGAAGCATGAGTACGAGTCTTAACAAGTTAATTAAAAGTAGTGTTCAGTTTTGGTTTTTGAAGCTGTTTTGATTTTTTCCTTTCTTGCATGAATTGATGGAACAGATGATACAGCAATGCTTTGGGGAATTAAGTTCTACAATGATTTTCTGAACCAAGCTGGCCCTTCTGCTGCTACTATACAGACAGAGGTACTTATTGGGAAGGATGGATCAAACATAAGCTTGGAGAAGGGATGGGCTTTTCCTGAGAGAATATATTTCAATGGTGACAATTGTGTGATGCCGCCGTCAGATGCATACCCTTTGACTTCATTGCCGGAAAATGCGAGTGCCAGTGCCAGTGTCAGTTTCCGGCAAGAAGTTTCCTTGCTCACCTTAATGATCATGTCTTGCTTGGTTGCCTTGGTCTTTTATACATTTGCTTGAAGTTCCTGTCCTTGTTACTGTTACATGCAACTCTCATTTTGATCACATTATTTTACTGCTTAGTTTCAACAAGTGTGTGAATTTATCCATTGCAGAGGTAGCGTCACAGTCACAGATCATTATGTAATTAATTAATTAAAGTCCAAACGAACGATTTGAAAAATTCCATGTTTGTGCACCGAGCAAGGGTTGAGGACTTGAGGTTGTATTGTCTATTGTCTTGAACAAAAACGGTTCATTCAGGCCGAATAATTTCATTTGTCCATGAGTCCGGCAATGTTACAATCTTTTCATCTTTATTTTCGATACGATATAATCTTTTCATTTTTCATTTAATTAGCCATTTTAATGTAATTAGGCTATAGTTTTTAGATCCTCAGCGTATAAAACGTTATCAACGTTGTGTGTATCTACATTTAAAAAAAAAATAGATGACTCGGGAAAAAGAAATCATTTAAACTATCCAGCGCTTATATTAATTGGTAAGAGTTGTTTTAACTTAACCAAACATTATGGGTTTAATCCTCTAGGAATGCAGCAATGTATGTGATAGGGTTGCCACCTAAATAAGTCTTACTATAATCTAATACGAATTAATTTAGTTTGTAATTATTTGAGGGGTTGGCCGGCTGATGGAGTTTATAATTCTAATGACCCTATTCAGCTTGATTTAAATTAATCAAAGGACTATAATGAGATACTAATGGATGTTGATCTCTTTGAAATTGAATTTTCTGAAATAGTTATAAGTGCTTTTTAGTTTATGGAATTTCTATGGAGGCTCCAAGTCATCATACAATTACTAAATCAAGCTATTGGCAAGATTTTTTTTGCTAACTATAGGAAAGATTTGAGCAAATAATAGTAAGAGACTCAATCCCAACATATAAAAAAGCAAGCAATGCATAACTTTTTTTTGGGTAAAAAAAAGCAATGTTTAACCAGATACATTAAATTTGAAGTCTACTGAATATTTAGAGGCCTGGGGTCTGGGGACAACATTATCTCTGTATATGATTGTAATCACACCCAATACATGAACTAGTTGAGGCATACATAAAGTAGTTGAATTTACAAATAACTTGATAGCGATATGATGCTTTTTTATTTTATTTTTTTAGCATTTAGCGTGTATCGTAGCACTTTTTTAATTAGAAAAATAATTAATTATACCTAAATTATTAGAGTCCCCTATTTATAAAGTCTTGGTCCTTAACCACCACAAACGTCATACACACAAGCGAGGCAGTCTGGCAGTGTCGGCAGGCTCTAAAATTTGATCCTCTACTCGGACTTGTGCTTATTAAATTTTCATGTGTACCAGATAATGACACACTAAACCTTATATATATATATATATATATATATATATATATATTACAAACGAAATTAAAAAAATTTTGATAAAAAATAGTACTGTTTTATTATAAGTAAAATGTGAAAGAATTGGATTATACTCCCTTTTTTGGGCCAAAATTGGATTATTATACTCCTGAATTTACATGATTTGATTCACTACCACCGGCAGTCATTGTCCACTTTTTTTTTTTGTCCTTTTTAAATATATTATTTAGTTAAGAAGAGGTCAATATATAGAATTCGTTAAATTATTAGTGAGATGAGCTGGCTCTTCCCTGTCTTCCTCTGCGCCGATTACGACTTGCGCTGTTGGGTACAGAGTGCAAACACAAACATTTCATTCCTTCCAACCCTATTCATCAACAGCCTAAAAATAATATTCATAATAATAAATTAAAAAAATGATAAAAAAATACTATTTAAATTTTAAAATTCTGTTGATAAATATATTAATGAGATTAACAAGAATAATAATATAATTGACAACTCATTTTATTATTAAATCACCTATTTATAATTTTAAAGTTTAAATGGTATTTTTTTAAAAAATTTCCATAAATTAATAATGATAACAAAACACCCATTATTTACTCATTATATCATTTTTAATATATTCATTTCTGACTTTATATTATTATTATAATAATAATTAGTTAATTATCACTCCATCTCTAGATAAGCTGGAACAGGGTTAAACTATATGCTCTCTTATGCCCTCGTCCGTCCAGAGAACATAATACAAGCAAAATATATAAACAATGTGGAAATAAGGGGTAATTTTCCTCGGCTCTAAAAAAAAATGGAATTATGAAGAACTGGAGTAGAATTAGGTTTCATAATAATGTTGGTACAAAAATCTTCTATATAATATAAATTTTATAAGAAAGTTATGCTATTTATAAGTAATTTTATTTGTTTTTTAAAAAAAATAAAAAAATTATGTTAGTTTAGTTTGTTTTCAAACCACGGTGACTTTAATTTAATATCTTAAACGCTCGTAGAAATAAAATATACATTACTTAGGTAGAGTTACACCATTATTGCATCTGAATTGTTGGCAAAATTTTATTGATTCATCGTTCTTTCTCAGTGGAAGGCATGATTTTACTTTTGATTTCGTTGCAAGTACGCCTAATCAAAATCTGAATTCTGAACTGAGTTCAAAGTTTTAAACAAAAAATCATGGCAATCGCCACATGACGATTTTTTATTATTATTATTATTTTTTTGTTATTTATTCTCAGTGACGAGCTCACGAGCCAACTGGAACAAAGCAGTCACTTAACTCCGTGTTATTTTTTTTCCACGCGCCCAGTCTTACTTCTTTGTTGGGTCATTCCCTCCCTCTTTTTTCCTGCTTCTTTCTTCAGGTCTCCATTAGATCTTGAACTCATCTGGCGAAAAAAAACTCAGTCTGTGAGTCCGATATCGCCTCCGCCGCCAGAAAATGGGTTTCTGTTTCTTACCCGTAATTAGATCCCTCTCGAAAGCCAGCTCCGGCATTCTATTTTTGTTCTTCCTCACTTGCTTTTGCTTCCCTTCTACAGGTTTGCTCATTGTTCTTTACTCTCTTTTTTTTTCAGCTTAAGTTTTGGAATTTTCTTGAATAGAGTGGCGATTATCTTTAGCTAGAAAGTTGTTTCCGTTTATTATAGACTTCATTTCTTGGTGCGTGGAACTTACGCTCTGTTGATTTGCGATAGCATGCTTCGTTCTTTAATGGGAAGAGTCCTGCTCATTAATTAACTTATGGTGTCTTTATCGATGCCCGTAATAGGGAATACGTTCTACACTTGTTTATTTACTGAGTTAAAATTTAGTTATAGAACAACGAAATGGACGAAATTTAATATTCTGATTCTTGCTGATAGCAGTCTGGATTGGTTTGTTCTTTTATTGAAACTAAATAAAGTTTCACGGATGAAAATTGGTTAAGTATCAGTATTTTTTATTTTCTAAGTGAAATGACAAGAAAAGCCCGAAGATCTGACCTTAAGATCCATGAAGTCCGGCATTAGAAATCGGTTGCTACAGAATAATGGTTGGTTTTTGAGCTTTTGGCTAATTAGGACTATTCATTTACAGAATTCTTTCCTCTGTTTATGTTGTGAATAACACTGGTCCTTTATCAGCAGTATCAGTCAACCAGATAGGATGATGACTGAATTGGAAGGCAACTATATAATTTATTGGATGTTGAAGTGTTATCATCGTAATGAAAATTGCGATCGAATTTCTAGGAAAGTTGCATGATGTAAAAATTGAAGTTAGTTGCACAGAAGTATTGTGTCTCTTATAGTTTGCATTGCACATGTTCATCTGTCATTCTTATCCTTTTCACTGAATGCTTGACGTGTTAAGATATCCTATTCATTTAACACTTTATTTTTCGGTTGGTTGTTTATATTTCAGAAGCTTATGATGCGCTTGACCCGAATGGAAACATCACAATCAAATGGGATATCATCAGCTGGACCCCTGATGGTTATGTTGTACGTACTCTGTTTTACTTTATCATCTGTTGATAGCAGCAGTGAAAGCCTTTGCGAGACAACACAGCATCAACATTTGTTTGGCTCTTTTTCTGTCCATAAATTTTGCACACCTTTCTTGATCTGTGATAGATCATGCTTGCATGGAGTTAATATTAATTGCTGAAAAGGTTTAAAAAATAATTAAATAAATCGGCCCAATCAGAAACTGTACACAGTTTGAATTTCAAATCACACTTAAAAGCCTCTTCTCAAGATTGGAATCAAGTTTCAGATTTGTTTAATAAATTTAATTGTATCAATGACTATTTATAAATTTGTGGCTTTCTTTTCAAATTGATTTATTTTATGTTCTTCTAATTCTATAGATGCCTACCTGAAATTCAATTGAATTTACAGGCTGTAGTTACTATGAACAACTTCCAGCAATATCGTCACATTGCAGCACCAGGGTGGACTTTAGGATGGACATGGGCAAAGAAGGAGGTGATGTGGAGCATGATAGGGGGACAGGCCACTGAACAAGGGGATTGTTCAAAATTTAAGGGAAACGTCCCACATTGCTGTAAAAAGAACCCAACAATTGTTGATTTACTTCCAGGAACACCTTACAATCAGCAAATTGCTAATTGTTGCAAAGGTGGGGTACTCAGCTCATGGGCGCAGGATCCAACCAATGCGGTTGCTTCATTTCAGGTAAGTGTTGGCAGAGCTGGAACCACTAACAAAACAGTCAAAGTGCCCAAAAACTTCACCCTGAATGCACCAGGACCAGGTTATACTTGTGGGCCAGGAAAAATTGTGCCTCCCACCAAATTCATAACATCAGACAAAAGGAGAGTAACACAAGCACTCAGTAAGTTGTTAAACTTCGTATGTTAACCATATGTCATCCAAGAGTTTTGACTTCTGTTGGTGTCATGTGCTCTCTTGTGTCTAATTCTATGTAAATTATCAATTGGAAAATTTTGAATTTGCATGTGTTTTTCATTGCATAATGGCGAGATCTGACCAATGTCTCTTAAATCTTAACTTAGCATTATTCTGGTATGTTGCAGTGACATGGAATGTAACGTGTACATATTCACAATTTCTAGCTCAGAAAACTCCTACTTGCTGTGTCTCCCTCTCTTCTTTCTATAATGATACTATTGTACCATGCCCAACGTGTTCGTGTGGTTGCCGGGGCAACTCATCTACCTGCGTAGAGTAAGTTTCGTCAACCAGGACGTTATGATTGCTTCTAAACTAGTCTGGAGATTATATTCTGATGTGTATCTTCTCGATGTGGTTCCAGGCCTGATTCACCCCATCTGCGATCAGTAGTTGGTGGAAAAAATAGTTTGACACCTGCGGTTCAATGTACTAGTCATATGTGCCCCATCCGAGTACATTGGCACGTTAAGGTTAACTACAAGGAGTACTGGCGTGTTAAGATCACTATTACCAATTTTAATTACAGGATGAATTATTCTGAGTGGAACTTGGTTGTTCAACACCCAAACCTTGACAATCTGACCCAACTTTTCAGTTTCAACTACAAGGGATTAACACCATACGGAGCAATAAGTAAGTTATTTTGAATGCCACTGTTTCTATGCATTTCTCCTGCCATGTTTCTGACAGGAACTGTGTATGAGTATGAGTTAAAACTTGTTAATTAAAAATAATGTCCAGTTTAAAAGCTGCTTAATTGAAAATAGTGCATAGATTTACAGCAATGGTTCATGTTTCTGTCATATCTGCCAAATATATACTCTAAGATTGAAAGGATAACAAGGTTTGCAAATTTTTGGTCACATTGCAGCATGAGCTAATAAGTTTTTGATTTTTTCATCATATAACATCAGTGTTTCCTCCTTTGTTCCATGAATTGAGTGAAGGAATGACTAACTAAAGTGGCTTTTAAACAGATGATACAGCAATGCTTTGGGGAATTAAGTTCTACAATGATTTTCTAAATGAAGCCGGCCCTACTGGTAATGTACAGTCAGAGTTACTTTTTCGGAAGGATAAATCGACTTTCACTTTTGAGAAGGGCTGGGCTTTCCCTCGAAGGATCTATTTCAATGGTGACAATTGTGTGATGCCACCACCAGATGCATACCCCTGGTTGCCGAATGCCAGTTCCCGGCAAGAAGTTTCCCTGCTCACCTTACTGATGTCTTGCTTTGTAGCCTTGATCTTTTACACACTTGCTTGAGCTTCATGTCCGTGTTACACGCAACTCTCATTTCCACCAGATCAGTTTTGAGAACTAGTTCAGGTGTCTTACGTTTCGCTGCTCAGTTTCAACAAGGGTTCTGATGTATTGTTATATCTGTCTGATTTAATGTAATGATACCTTTATCTTATTTTGGTCCTTGTTGTAAATGAAATTGTAATTATAATAACTATATTCAGGAACATATCTCACGGAAAGATACACTTTAATGTTTGTATTTGTTGTTCTTTTTAACTATTCACTGCTTATTCATTTGTTTTCAATCATTTTAGATGGATTTCTTGATTCGTAATTGGATTTGCAGCTTCTTACTTTTCATCAGGCTATTTTCTGTATTTCTGGGGAAGCAGGTCGAAAACATGGGGGGAAAGATGAACTATTCATAATGTCAAATTTAAGTCATGATTAAGATGTAGCCACTGTTTTTTTAAAAAAAAATAAAATAAAATGATCAGTTATATAACATGAGAAATTATACAGATGAAGCCACTGTTAACATTTCATTGCTCATGTATCACAAAAAACACAAGCTTGCTGCCAAAAAAAATGAGGGTGCAGTTATACCTGTTCTGTTCTTTCATCAGACACAAGTATACTTAGCTACCAAAATCGCACAAATCAAAATCCAACTTTCTATGCCAAATCACCAAACAACTAACAGGAAAAGCAATGATAAGATGAAAGCTGGGAAGTTGAGCATAGTTACAGGAGCATAATTTGGGAGAAACGGGTATTTATCAGGTGGAGGCAGCATGCATTCATCTCCATTAAAATAGACCTTACGAGGAAATGCCCAACCCTGCTTCAAGGTGAAAGTATCTTTGTCCTTCTGCATAAGTACCTCTGACTGAACATTGCCGGCTGGTCCGGCCTCCATAAGTAGATCATTGTAGTACTTCATGCCATAAAACATACCAGTATCATCTGCGTATGAAAATAGAATACATTTGAGTAAAATCATTTAGAAAGTCCTGAAAATCTGAACTTTTAAATCAGCAAAGTGTTGGCACTCACTTATGGACTCGTATGCTACCAGAGGCTTGTAATTAAAACTGAAAACTTGGGTGATATTGTTAAGATTTGGATGCTGAATTGCAAGGGTCCAAAGGGAGTAGTTCATCCTGTAATTGAAATTTGTTATGGCAATCTTTACTCGCCAATAGTCCTTATAGTTGATCTTCACATGCCAATGTACTCTGATTGGGCACATGTGATGAGTACACTGTAGCAGTGGTTCATCATCTTTCTTATGCGTGTGTACTCCCACCATGCTAAGAATTTTAGAGTCACTCCTGCAATTAAATAACAGGAAACTCAGATCATGTTCTCTGCATGTTTAGACACACACACACACACGAAGAGGTGGAGGAAATGAAATTTTTAAACTTACTTTACACAGTTTTTCTTGTTCTGGCAGCCACATGCACAAGAGGGGCAGGCAGTGATGGTATCATTGTAGAAGGATGACAACGAGACACAACAACTTGGGTTCTTTCTTGCCAAAAATTGTGAGTAAGTGCAGGTTACATTCCATGTCACTGCACAGGATGGAACAGATTAAAGTTGCAGATGCTTTCAATCCAAGTTTACCCAATAAAATCTGAAAGCTGACATGTGCAAAGAGAACTTACTCAGTGCCTGAGTCTTCCTGCGCTTGTCAGGCGTAAGGAAATTGGTGGAAGGGACAATTTTGGCAGGGCCACAAGTATAGCCCGGTCCCGGAGCCAAGAGAGTGAAATTCTTGGGGAGTTTAACTGTTTTGTTTGAAGTACCCGCTTGTCCAACACTTACTTGGAAGGAAGAGATAGATGCTGAAGGATCTTGTCCCCATGCAGCCACAACTCCACCTTTACAACAGTTTGTGAATTGCTGGTTGTAAGGCACACCGGGAAGTAAGTCCACCACTGTGGGAGTTTTCTTGCAACAATGAGGCACATTGCCCTTAAACTTTGAGCAGTCTCCTTGTTCTGTGGTTTGAGCCCCTACCATGGACCATATCACCTCTTTCTTAGCCCATGTCCATCCTAGTGTCCACCCGGGATTCATGATGTGCCGAAACATTTGGAAATTGTGAAGTGTCACCACAGCCTGATTAAAACATGTATTAGGCAGATTTAGTTTAAATTTATTTCAGGGTTTACATTCGAGAGAGAGTTATCTGACTGGTTGGTTCATTGTTGTACTTACAACATAGCCATCTGGGGTCCAAGACATGACATCCCATTTGATTGTTATGTTGCCATTTGGATCCAGAGGATCATAAGCAGCTACAAGAAAACAAAAGACAGCAACATATGATTAGAATATGTACAACGTGATGGTGAATCAAAACCAGTGAAGAGGATATAGCCTTGTTATCTCACCTGAAAAAGAGAAAAGCACCAGAACACAGAGAGCTGAGATGATAAGTTTCATGATAGTTAGTGGTTTTGAAAGTTTTGAGCTCCAAATTGGCCAAGTTTGTTGGCCTGAGTTTGGAGCTGTCAGAATTTGTATGGATCAAGGGGTGTTTTTGCAGTCAAAATGCAATGTGGAATTGGATGTGTGTGGGCATTATAGAAAAAGAGCAGTGCTGGGAAATTTTTTGGGATTTCCTTTTGATGGCTTACCTAATAGGTTGGTTGTTGGGTACCTTCTCATCTTTTAGGTCCATCACTGTCTCATACTTGAATCTCTGCATCACTTTCCATATCTTAAAGCAACAGCCAATGGAAAACTGGACCAGAACAGGCGGGAAATTTAGAGTGAACATAACACTTCAGCTGTTCTGTTTGAATGAGAAGGCACCGATTGATGAAATTACCAGATTTTCCTCTGTTGTTGGTAGTAGCCATTCACCAAATGGAAGTATGGAACTACCTATTACCCACATTTAATATGTCATTTAGTTTTGAAGAGAATTGATATGTATAGGTATTTCCCATAAATTAAAAGATTGGAATGTGAAAAGGGTATTGAATGGTTAGGCATGAGACGCAATAAAAATGTCTGGTTATGGAGGAAGTCTTTTGAATCCTCTTTCCACGTTAAGTGTCAGAGGCATATGAGTTTGGAGAAAGCAGAAGCAAGCAGCGTAGTAGCGACTGATGGCAAGTAATTTTCTGACCAAAAAAGGACCTCCCAACTGCAGCTGAACGTTTTTTAAATGCTTCAAAAGTAAAATTCCTCAAATAGCCTTCTCATTATGTGCATTTAAAGGAAGATAAAAAAAATGAAATATGGGTTTAAGAAGAACAAAAGGGTGAATTGAATATACCATTTTTTGAGGAGAAATTCCATTTAATTTTATATCCCGAAAGAGATTAATTTTAATTGAGAATACTTCTTATATGTAAACAAATTGTCTGGTTGTGGAGGAAAAAATATTTGTTCAATTATGTGAATCCTCCCACTTTCTGACAAAATTAGACTTTCGTGTAAGTTTTATTTAGATCGCTTAAGGTTTAATTCAAGTGATTTATATTTTGTTATTTTTTTAAACTAAATTTAAAATTATTTTCATTGAAAAATGGATCAAAAATAATATCAACTTTCTATTAATTAATGAAAAATTGTCCATAAATACCTCATTATAGCTTATTTGTCAAATGGGACATTCGAATACAAACAATTTTCCATGTGTACAAAAGATCTTCTCTTGTGTTCAAAGAATCTTCCTCTATGTTCAATATATTTTTCCTATGTGACATTCCCTTGTGTTCGAACAATCTTTCCTTATGTACAAAATATCTTCCCTCAAATCCAATTTAACAAATAAGTTTTCAATAAAATATTTATAAGCAATTTTTCTTTCATTAATTTATTAAAAATAAGAATAGATTTAAACCATTTAAACTTAAGTATACATGCCTATATCCCTTTATGGCTCCATCTGATATGAACTCCATCTATCTCCTCTTGTACCATTGTTGGATTACATCAAAAAGCTGAGAATGTTCATCAAACAACCATGTACACGTAAATCACAAGTTCAGATCAGCTCACCACAAACCGATATATTCTGCAGACACTCACTTTATAGTATAATCTTATATACTATTATTTAATCTGAAAACGTTACAAAGCCAATTCACCAGATGAAGGATTTGTGGAATTCCTTGCTGGTCTCTTCTTTCAATCTCCACAGCTATAATCTTCAGATACGAATGAGAAGGAACATAAATTTAAGACAATAATACAATACAATACAATACAATACAATACAAGACAAGACCTGGAAAAGAAGAGATCACTGCTTTGCCTTTATATGAATCAAATTTCTCAGTCATTCGGCGGACTAAATCTTTGATCACAAAGTGGAAACATTGAATATACATTCCTTATTTCATTGATTGAAGAAGTAACAAGTTAAAGTTTCTTCTATCAACAAAAAATAAAGCTCTCTAAAATCCTTCAAGTTATATGTATTTAGATATAAGTAGGACAAATCAAAAGCTAATAATCAGTTTTATAGCAGAGAGCTAACAAATCATCAAAAAATCTAGAAACTAAAATGGAGAACTCGGCATGATAAATCCATCTTCTCGAGGTATGGGGTTGAATTCAGAATTTAAAATTAGAAAAAATAAATAAATAAGAATATGATCATAATCTGATGGCAAGTTAGGAGGATGGATGGAGATAGTATGAGAGAGAATTTGAGATAAGTGTTGAGTTAGGAAAACTGGCTAAGCCCATCGGGCTGACCCGTTTATGCTCTAACTTTGTAAGGGTTAGATCTAAGATTTTTTTTTGCTTTAAAAGTAAAAGCGAGCCTAAAAGGGTTAATTTTATAGGGTCGATGGTCTAAAAAGGCCAGCCCTGTAGGTCAAGGGCCAGTTCTTTTAGACTCGTATATATATTTTTATTTTTTAAAATTATTTATATAATAATAATAATATTTATTTTTTATACTTTGTTAATGATGTTGTAAATATTTAGTTTTTATTATCTTTTTTATAATTAAGTTTAATAAGAATATATTGTATTAAGAATCTAAAAATTAAAAACTTATAAAAGATATTTCTTATTTCATAAGTATTCTTACCAATTTTGTATTTTTTGACTTATTTTCTAGTTATTATTTTGCTTATATCTTGTGTTGTTTACTTTGTTGACTACTTACACTTTACAACACATATTTATAAGAAATATTTCTAATTTTGTTAAATCTTCTCATTAATTATTTATAATTTTTTTATGTGGACAATAGTTTACCTTTGATTATGACTTAATTACTGTGTTTGTTTGTTGTATGATGAGTACCGTTTACAACATATTTTTAACAACATTTATGTTTTAAATTAGGACTTTCATTGTTATAATTTTTTTAAAAAATAAAAAATATAGTAAAATTTATTCAAATAGCTTCGGCCCTGTAGAACTGAACTTTAAAAAATTATTGTTTTTCTTTACTTGGATCTAAAAAGGTCGGCCCTGGCTCATGAAGGATCGGCCATTTTTCCTAACTCTAGATAAGTGAGACATTAATGTGTGTTTAGATTAACTTTTGGGGAATAACACACGTAGAAGAAGATAAACTCAATAATAACTCATTTATTTAGGTAATTACATTAATGCAAATTAATAAATTCTTAACGCCAGATATAATTTAAACTAATTCAAAATTATAGATTAGAATTATAACTCGGATTACTTTAATAATTAGACCTGAACATCTGTTAATTCAAATTAATTAATTAAAAATTAATATCAACAAATTTCACTTGAACTTCAAAATCCAAATCAATAATTTCCTACTAAAATAAGTTATCAATTATTATACTCTTATAGTTAATAAGTATATTCCTTATTGACAACAAGATTAATTTAAGATTTTGAAATTCAAGTGATACTTTTTATAAAGGCTATTGACAATATTTATTGTTATTGACTTATTGCAATTTATAACTCTATTAAAAATATTTAACATGGTTTTATCTAAAGTCTATTGAAAATATTTATTGTTATGGCTGCTTATTTAATGAATACTTAATTGCTATTCAAATTAATTGCATATTGAGTATTAACTAGGATTAATTTAACCTTGTAGTGTTTTTTTATAGGGAAAATCTTCTAAAAATAACTTTAAAAATGTTAAAAAAATAAATATACATTTCCAATATTCATAATATCAATAATATCAAAAAAGTGTTAGGGTCTAATTTATCCTTTTTAAAATTAAAAAAATAACAAAATCATCCCTCTAAACTTATGAAAGAGGTGTTAGACCTTTATTAGATCTTTGGTATTGAAATCGCCATTTCACAATTTATGATAAAAGTTTTTATAAGTTTAGATAAAGTTTTCATAATTTTTTATAAGAATTTTATAAGTTGTAAATTATCTGATAAGGGTTTTACAAATTCTTATTCTTAAAAGAATTCCACAACTTTCTAAAAGAATTTCATAAGTTACAAATTTAAATTCACAATATATGGTAAAGGTTTCATAAGCTTGGATAAGTTTTTCACAAGTTTTCAAAATAATTTCACAACTTTCTTAAAAATTTTAACAAGTTGCAAATTTTGATTCACAATATTTAATAAGGATTTCACAAGTTTTGATAACAATTTCACAATTTCGGATAATGTTTTTTACAAATTCTCAAAAAAATTTCACAAGTTGCAGATTTTGATTCACAGAATTTAATAAGAGTTTCCCAGATTTGGGCAAGGTCACAAGTTTTTAAAATAATTTCATAACTTATTTAAAAATTTTCATAAATTCCAAATCAAAATTTATAAATTTTGATGAATGTTTTATAAGTTTGGATAAAGTTTTCACAATTAATTCTATTAAAGTAAAAATTAAAGGAAAAAGTACAATAAAGTCTCAAACAAATGAAAATATGAAGAAATTGTCTCAAGGGGTTGTTAATGACAATATGAAGATCCTCCATTAACAACCCCTTAAGATTATTTATTCATATTTTCATTTGTTTGGGACTTTATTGTAATTTTTCTAAAATTAAACTCTAAGGGATAATTCTGTCATTTTTTTTCAATTTTAAAAAGGACGAATCATTTCTTTGAATACTCATAACACATTTTTATTTTTTTCACATTTTTAAACTTCTTTTTAAAAGATTTTCCTTTTATTATACAACTCAACACGGAGGAGTACATGGTAAAAAACAACACGACCAGTTTTATCAGCCAATGGATAGTGCACAGCTAAATTGCAGAGAATTTAAAAATGAATTATAAAGCCTAACACCATGGCATTTAATATAAAACTAAAATTAAATGAAGGGACAGAAGTTTTTAACTTGAAAACGACCCATGTCAAAGTTAGAATGTATCATATGGCTTCACAAAATTGCATAAAATTTAAGATTTCAGCTTTCAACCTCTTATATATAACTCAGAGACCCAAAAATCGGAGATAAGATAGCAATAGAGTTAAGATCATAGGAGGAGAAATAAGAAAAGTGGTATATGACAGTTGTGGATAATAAAAAAGATAAAATGGAGTTATAAAATTTCAGTGTTTCAAGAAAATATATGCACGAAAATAAATCTTTTTTTTTTTTTTTTTGCCTGAACTGCTATCTAACATGGAGTTATAAAATAAATCACTCCCATGCTGAACTGTTATCTAACATGGAGTTATAAAATATAATTTTAAATAATTAACAAACATAATCCCCAGTCTTCACTATTAATAATAAAAAAAATTATGTTTATGAATATTATATAAAATTTAATATGTAAAATATTTTCCAATAAACTTATTGACAGCATATTAATAATTTTTGTTGGTTTATACTTTTTTTAACCTTGGTTTATACATTCAGTGGCCGGTACTTGGTAAGCAATTTGTATAAATCTAATTGACGCAGGAGAATTTGAATCATTTTAAGCGAGAATTTCTAATAATAGATTCATATTCACTACATAACGAGATAAATCCATTAGAAAAACTTAAAATTTTGTAGGTTCAATTGCCAAATCTTAAAGCTGAGGAGGTTTTCAAACATCCAAAAGAGTTATTCCATGCTTTGCTATAATGTAGAAAACCAGAATTCAAGATCAGTCCATTACAGACCCATATTTCTATCAAATTCGAATGAGAAGGAATATAATTTTTAAGCAAGAACATAATACTGTAGAAGATCTAAAAAGAAGAGATTAGTCTCTCAGAACAGGTCCAAAGTGCAAATATCGACTATCCATTCCTTATTTGATTGAGTGAAAAAGTAAATAAGTCAAAATTTATTCACCCAACAAAAGATAAAGCGCTCTAAAATCCTTCCAAGTTATATAAATATAAGTAGGGAAAATCAAAGGTTAATCATCAGTGCTATAGTGGAGAGATAACAAAACATTAGAAATCTGGAAGGCGAACTTAGCATGACAAATCCAATGGCAAAATAAAAAGGCTGGTGAGGAATGAGATTGAATTGAGAATGAGATTTTGAAATTCAAAAAAGATAAGAACATGATGAGAAGTTAGGGTGAGAGATAATGGGAGAGAAAGCAGGGGAGTGGTCATCATGGAAGAGAAAACAGGGGAAGGTGGTCTCTGATATTTGCAGTTGCAGCCTTGCACGCCATAAAAGGATAAAATGGATGGACTCCTAAAATTTTGATGTTTAATTTAAATTTAAATTTAATTAATTAAAAAATAATAATATTGACCTGTTATAATTTACTGCCAGTTAAAAAAATCTATTAAAAATATTTAATATGATTTTACCTAAATTCTCTGTACAATACTTATTGTTATTTCTATTTATTTAATGATTACCTTTTTACTATTAAATTAATTGCTTTTAGTATAAAAAAAGAAAAAAATTTGAAATTATAAAATTTCAAATCAAATTTTTTATTAAAATTTAATAAGAAAATGATAAAAATTGATAAAAAATTCATAACTCATTTTTTTAAAAAATACCTAATTTAAAGTTTTGCAATTTTAAAGTTTGTTTTTATGTCTTTTTCCCATTTTTTTTATACTACTATTTTGTTATTTTTATAATCTGGCCTTAAAACGACGTCGTATTATGCAAGCAGTAGCAGACTTGCAGTTAGGGTTTAAGGAAATGTATTGACACAGGTCGCAAGACCACCCCTCCCCGTTACACGCACCACAATTTGTACTCGGAGGAAACGTTAACTGCTTCCAATTTCCGAAATCAAGGAACTACAACACAAGTCGTGAATTCCTCTTACATGGTAGAGGACGAAACAATGGCCGCAGATCTTAGTGATTATACCATTATTAAGGAAGGGGAAGCTGAGATTCTTATGCACGCCAAGAATGAAGTCTTCTTTAATAAAACTCAGGTATAAAAAGTTTGTTTCTTTCTTTTTTGCTGGTTCGTTGAACTTTTCTTTGTAGGAGAAAACTTGTGGAAATCAAACCAATCAATCTTTTCACGGCTCATTGCAATTTGATTTTCAGGTTAACAACAGAGATATATCAATTGCTGTTTTGAGAGCTTTCATATCAAAACGTGAGCAAGAGCATGAAGCATGGTTGTCCAAGAAAACAAAATCATCACAGAAAATATCAGAAAAGGAGTCTCCTGAATCTGTTATGGAGGAAGTTCCACTTAAAGCTCACCAAGATGATAAAAAATCTAATGGGGAATGTGGGGTAGATGAAGAGAAATCTCCAGAGGATTCAAGTACGACCACTGAAGAATCCGTCAAGATCAGCGGAGCATGCAACACGACAGAAGAGCTAGGCGAGAACATTGAAGGATGCAGCGGAAAGTCAGTCGATATTGCTGAAGGAAAAGGAGTGAGGGAACTGAAGCCGCCTAGAGTTCTTGAGGTTTTCTACAATTTTCAGTTTCCTTATATTTATCATCACCATTATCCGTTCAAGGACTATGATTTTGATATGCTCTCTGCAAAAGCAAATCTATACACCTAATATCATGAGTATTGTTGCTTGTCTGTCGCAGGCACTGTCTGCTTCTGGATTAAGGGCTCTTCGATATGCCCGTGAAATAGAAGGGATTGGTCAGGTTGTGGCTCTCGACAATGACAAAGGTGCTTCACCCATTTCTTTTCCTCACATATAAGAGGTTGATGCTTTTGCATTTCACCATTTAGCCTATGCACATCAACTAATGCAGACTTCTATTTTCTGTTGCTTTTGGCAGCTTCTGTTGAAGCATGCAGGAGAAACATCAAATTCAATGGTTCAGTTGCATGCTCAAAAGTGGAGTCTCATCTGGCTGATGCTCGTGTATATATGCTAACCCACCCAAAAGAATTTGATGTGGTATGTTAATGTTGCTGTTATTTGCCTATATTCATCCTTTTATTTGCATTAAAGAATTTTTAATCTTGAGAGTGCAAGGTTCCACCTCCATTACTTGCTACCCAGTGATGATAACTGAACATTTTATGTTGTCATTCTAACTTGTTCAAATAGACTTTCTATATATTTCCTTCAAATTTAGTCACCTTTGTTTCATGTGTTTTACTCTGTCAGGTTGATCTTGATCCTTATGGTGCGCCTTCTGTTTTTCTGGATTCAGCAGTCCAATCTGTCGTTGATGGAGGTATGCTGATGTGCACTGCAACAGATATGGCAGTACTCTGTGGGGGCAATGGAGAGGTCTGCTATTCAAAGTAAGGTTAATGATCTTATTAGTTTTAATCTCTTGCACTACAATAATTTGGTCTGTAAAACTGAACTGCTTGCAACTGTTATTAATATTAGGTATGGATCATATCCACTGAGAGGGAAATATTGCCACGAAATGGCTTTGAGGATCCTTCTTGCCTCCATTGAGGTATACACGCGATGCTTATATCCCTTTAATAAGAATCAAATTTGATTGAATTTGAAGGAAGTTGGATGATTCCAAAAGAAAAAAAGGAAAGGAAGTTAGAGGGGACTTTAACAGTCGATTATCTACTTAGTACATATAATTTGAGAAATATCTGAAATATCCATAGTTTTTTAAAAAAACTTCAAAATTCTATATTATCTTATAGTACAAATGATACTCATTGTCTTGGAAGGCAACGTTCTGTGTAACTAAGGTAGCTTGATCATTCATTAATTGTTGATGTGTAGGTGTTGTATATACCTTTCTCATTTGGATGCCTAAGTTATCTAGCCAAGCAATAATCCCCATGCTTATAACTCTATTTTCCATGAAATGCAGAGTCATGCTAATCGTTACAAGCGGTATATTGTTCCTGTGCTATCTGTTCAGATGGACTTCTATGTTCGTGTTTTCGTTCGCATATACACGTAGAGCATCTTAGTTTTTCTGTCTAGTCAATTTTGTAAGGTACACTTTGAGTGATGGTTCTTTGCTTCCAACTGAAAGTTGAAATAATCGGTTGCAGTTCTGCAAGTGCAATGAAAAACACGCCATTAAAGCTTTCATATGTTTATCAGTGCATTGGTTGCGATTCCTTCCACCTCCAGCCTCTTGCTAGGGCCATGTCCAAGGTGTGTATACTGTTTGGGTTTGCTTCAGTCACCATTTTGACATTTTGTGCTACTAAATCATATTTACTTGTTTATGTATTCCATGAATAGGCCCAATTTTCCTTTGAAAATAAATAAATAAATTTTTCAGAACAATATCTTTATCTTCTCTTCCTCTGCGTTAATGTAATTATAGGCTGGCACATTAGTATGCTGTTCTAAGATAATCTGTGACTATGGTAGTTATTGGTCTTTTTAGGTTTTCTTTGAAAATATTTACAAATTTCTTTGGCATCATTCCTTTTGTTGAGCATCCATCCTTCTGATTATATTGGCTGTTTTTGCTCGTTGACTTGGCTATCCAGTATGAATGATTGAACTTGCCTTTTGCCTATAAGTTGGGTTGTGTCTGGATCAATTTTTTGGGAATACTGTGCATCAGCATCATACAAACGTTCAGCCTTATTATTTACAGAAAAGATAAAAATAATGTAGCCAATAATGTTCACCCGCTATAATTTTAAGCTTTTATGTATCAAGGGAAGATTCAAAAACTCAGAAGTAACAAAAGATTAAGCTTACACCTAGACTGGTCCTAAAACATTACTAGGCCATTCAATTGCTTTTCTTTATGACCAGGACCCATATGATAATCCCCTGAACCTTCAGTATCACTCCCATTTATCCCCCTTTTTGACTTGTTGCCACTCCCCTATGTTCCTCTCTGTATCTAGCGTAGCATGAGGAGGTCAGGTCTTGTCAATATTCAAGACGTTGTAAATTAGATAAACTTGAGATTTGAGAAATTTAGTTTGGAAGTATTTCTGCAATCTTGCATCAGCTAATCTTTTGGTTGTTTTAGTTAATAATCCTCAACAGAAATAGTTGGGTAAAACTAGAACTGAACTGAGAGCTATCAATAGATTTCTTGAAGAGTTCTTACACTGCAATCTTTTGGTCTATTTAAGTTTTCTGTTTGGTCTGATGAAGTTTAACTTGAAAGTCAGAACCTTGAACATGATTCTAATTCGTTTTCATCTGTTTACAGAATAAGAGTGTCAGATATTTGCCTGGCTTTGGTCCTGCTGTTCCTCAAGAATGTAGTGACTGTGGAAAGAAATTCAATATGGGGGGACCTATATGGTCTGCTCCCATCCATGATCAGGAATGGGTAGCTTCTATGCTAGCAGATGTGAAGTCTATGAAGGATCGTTACCCTGCTTATGAGCGTATATCTGCTGTTTTGACGACAGTATCAGAGGTTTGTTTTCATTTAATGTATAATTTTTGATACATTGCTGATAATTGGTGATGGTATGATCCAGATGCGTGATATTTGTATCTTCAAGCATTGCAGCTTTCTGGATATACCTATGAAAATTTATGACTTGGAAATTATTTGCTTATATAGTTTTTTTGAAGAGTTATATACATTTTACTCTTTTCAGGAATTGCCAGATGTTCCTTTGTTTCTTAGTCTGCATAACCTCTGTTCAACACTTAAATGCACTTCTCCATCAGCAGTTATGTTCCGCTCTGCTGTTATCAATGCTGGCTATCGCATATCCGGAACTCATGTCAATCCATTGGGGCTTAAATCGGATGCACCAATGGATGTCATTTGGGACATAATGCGCTACTGGGTAAGAGATTACATGTAATTATTGCTGGTTTGCTTCATTATGTATTTATTTATTGGGTTTTAGTAAGTTGATGATCTGTATTGGTGGTTCTTGCAGCCTGATTTTCTGCTTGCATAAAAAATGTGTGGTATTTATTGTTTTAATAGTGTGTGGTAACTTGTACATTGGATGACTCATTTCCTAATGTCAGAATAGTGTGGTCAAAGATTTCAGAATCATTTGCCCTTTTACTTTCCATTGGCTGATTTTTCTTTCCTATAGGTGAAAAATCATCCTGTGAAAGCTCAACCTCCGGATCAACCAGGAAGTGTCATACTTGCAAAGGAACCTGTCCTTCAGGTATATTTTGCCTGTTATGTTTTATTCATCTACTCTTTCCTCTTTTCCCTTTATGCTATTCTTTCAATGCCATGCTTTCGGTGATGGATAATGTCTGCTGCTCAGCAGGGGGTCTGTAATTGGTTATATTTTAGCTATTGTTTACATGTTTATAATTAGTGCATATTAGGGCATGCTAGGGCTTGGACTTGATGAATTAGTTTTTTAGGAACTTGGGAGTCAGTCCAGCCACCAAGGTCCGGACACAGAATTTGGATTAGGTGATTCACTGATTCAGGTCTATAGTGACTAATGATTAAAGCTTTATGTTCTTTAGGTTAATTTTGCTCGAGCTGTAGCATCTCTTAGCAAGGCTCAAGCTAAGAAGGTTGCTCGCTTTCTACCTAATCCTGAAAGGCACTGGGGTCCTAAGCTTAGGGCAGGACGTCAAATTACTAGCAAGCATGTCTCTCTGTTGGGTCCAGCGGCAATTAATGGAGCTGTCAACCACGAAGCAGAGGAAGAACCAAAAAGTAAGAAGCAAAAGGTGGAAGATATCACATCTTAGTTCACAAATGAGGTTCTTGAAATTTTGTTCCTCAATCTTGTGGTCCTGGAGTTATTTCTGTTACCAAGGAAATCACACTCGTCTCAACGAAAATCTGTATATAAAGAGAGGGGTAACAGCTGGATAGAGGAGGGCCTTTTGCTTAGTAACCGTTTTTTACAAAATGCCGTGGCAATAATGAGGCACTTCCTGTTGAATTAGATGTTGAATGTAGCATTTTTTTTGTCGCGGAAATTGTACTCTGCAAAATGATATTCTTCATTCAAGTCAAAATAATATTCCAACTCTTTCCTCTGTGGCTTGAAGTACGACTGGTGTTCAGTAATTTTTCACGTTTCGAAGTAATGTTGTGCTATTTGTAGTCCTTTTGCTTGTGCTCTGCAAAACATGGAATAATAATATGGTTTCTTGTGGTAAACAATTGGGGGTGTAGGTTCTTGAAGAAGCCTAAAGCTTTTGATTACACGACTCATGATTGGACCTTGGCTGAAAATCTCCGAGGATTGAGAGGAATCAAGTCGGCAATCTGATGTTGTAATATAAACCTGTTGTAAATTGCCTTGGGGCTTAAGATCACACTGGAAAGTGTAAAAGTTGATTAAAATGTTGGTGTTTATTAACTCCCATAAATCAAATTCATGTCAGTTCTGAAAATTGTCAAAGGGTTCAAGAAGGGGATGATATGCGCAAAACCTGCATAACAGTGCAAAATGTTCATCCACTAAAGCTTTGTTCTTTCATTCTCCTGGTGACTGTTAGCATTCTGGTGTCTCACATTTTGAAGCTCTTGGATAATGTACAAGACGTTATCGCAGTCAACATTTGTATATTTGCCATTTGGTGTAGAGAGGGAGTATATATATTTGCTATTATTAATTAATTACTTTTTTAATTAAATTTGCAATGAGATTAGCTCAAATGGGTAAAGGGTGAAGAGGACCACAGGCAGAATTCATCGTTGTTAAAAAAGAGAGACTTTTGCATTACTCTTTGTATTAATAACTTATCTAAAAATCTAGTTTTCGACCAAATATAATGACATCGTATGACATCATTTAATTTTAATAAGTTAATTTTTGTTGTTGAAATATTATTCTTTGTATCCAAATGTGTTAAAAAGCAACTTCTATTTATTTACAAAATCTAGTTTTAAATTGAGTATGTGTGTATATATATAAATTGAGTATGTAAAAAGTCAGTTTGGGCCTTCCAATGAGATGCTAGTCACAAATTTAATTAAAAATTATATCAAACTACATTATTTATTAGTCATGAGTAAAGACTCTCTTATTGAGCGAATAATGTGATCCATGCTTTAAGAAAAGGAAAATAAAGTGAGAGAGTAGGGTGAGACCACACATGGGCCTAGAAACCCTAGCCCAGTATATAGGCCTGCGAGGCTCAGTCCTCGATATGAGCATCATATTGATATGCCTTAGCAGCCCATGTTTACCCTAGCTATCTTCATTAAGTATGGGTTGAGGGTGGTCCACCATGGGCTGCTCCTTCTGCAACTGATGGGCCAGGCCTATTGTATTGGACCCCACACCTATACGCGTGTTTTACTTTTATCAGAAACCCACATCAAACTAAGCATTTATTACCCTTAAATGTCTCATTTCGTCTTGCTCCATATTTCATTTTTTGAAAAATTCTTTGTATATATTTGAATAATAAAATAAATCCCCAACTTAAAATTATAAAATTTACAACAATTCACCCTTTATGATCCCCATGTTCAATTTCTATTCCAAAAGAAGACAATTATGTTGATTATTTTGCAAAATATATATATATATATATATATATATATATATATATATATATATATATATTTTAACCCTATTAATTTATTCAGGTTAAAAAACCTCGTTAATTTATAAATTTTGATTTATTATGTTTTTTTATTTAATTATCTTTTCCTGTTTTGAGATGACACAGGATTTCATCACTCCAGGAATAACTTGTGTTAATCTCTTTACTGCTTACCACTGAACCTCAACCAACCAACAGCTAGTTGGTATTTATTATGTTTAAAGTGAGATTACTTTATAGTTTCAGAAAATAAGTCTAAAATTAAAAAAAAAACTAATATCATTCATTCATTTCTAACTGGATTAAAAAACTATGATACAAAAAAAAAAAAAAACCCCTGGTATGAGCTAACTATATCTCACACTGTACAAACACGATCCTAAGTCCTAGTCAGTAAGATGAGACCCTAATGCGAAATCCATTTGGTGCCTCCACTCTCGGAAATTTCATTAGTTTATTTCCTCCTACTTCTTCCCACCTGCAACCAAAATTCAAACATTAATCAAAAAAACCATCCTCAAATCAAAACACTGTTATTCACCAAACACTTGGTCAAAAATCCCTCCTCACCTGTATTTGGTCACAAAATAGTGCAAGAACGTTGATATTTCTGCTATCCCCAACTCTTTTCCTGGACACTGCCTTGTTCCTCCTCCAAATATCAAGAAATAGTTCTGTGATTCTATGCTCTTCTCCTCCTGGATTATCCACAGTTCAAGTTCCAAGCCATTAATTTAATCACATTCAACAAATATAAAATGGAGAATTCTGATACAATGGACAAGTTTTGGGACGAACCAGCCATCTCCATGGGTTGAAAGTGAGTGGGTCAGGATATAGAAATGGGTCGTAATTGATCTCTCTTGTATATACGTAAATCCTCCATCCTTTGGGAATCAAATATCCTGAAACCACACACAAACTATGAGATATTAAAGTGAGTAAATTAAAATAAGGATTCCGTGGGAACTTCCCCTTTTATAGAAAGAACTCGTGTGACAGTGAAATCAGAAATGGGTTTTGTTGAACTGGTGGGCAATGCCCATGTGGATTATCACTATCCTAGGGATAAATTTGAACTTTCATTACTTCTCTCTTTTTTACTGTAACAACAGTACGTGGCTTTGAAAGTGACCTCAAAGAAGTGCCTTGAGAAGTCAAAAAAACAGCTCCTTGAGCCCATAAATATACAGAGATGCTGAAGCTAGAGCTATCATATATTTATTATCAGACTATATATGAAAAGTTTTGAAAACCTACCGTTTAGTTCCATTTCCTTGGTTGTTTTCCTTAACACTCCATTCACTATTGTGGCCAATCTCGAGGTCTCAAATATCACCTGCCAAAACCAGACAATATGTCAGGTTTTTCAAAATTGAATATTTTCATTTTAAGAGAATTCAACGATTTTGTTCTGAAAAAGGATAAGATTCTTACAGCTCGAGTAAACTTCATTGATTTGAGATCGTTCCAGTCGATGGGATCATCTGGCTTTTTCCTCTCTCTTATGGCGAAATGCTCTTTCTGTGAAATTTATTCGAGTCAGTCAATAAGGTCAAAAGAGGAAAGAAAGATGCGAGTAAAACCAAAAGAAACCAACTTTATAGAAAGTAAGAACACTTTTGGCACTCACTCTGAGTTCTTCAAGAACTTTTGGGTGATCATGGAGGTACTTCACGGCCATCATTGAAGTGGTTGAAACAGTCTCATACCCAGAATATATAATGGTAATGATCAGATCAATGATTTCTTCATCAGTTAATTTGTATCTACAATCATCTTTTCTCATCAAGCATTCAAGCATGTCTTGGTGAGTTCCTGGGGAAGCAGCTTTTCTTTCCTCTAGCAGCTGATTCAGAATGCTCACAATGTTCTTCCTTGCCTGCAAAGACACAGTGTGGGGCAAAAACAAAAAAAAAACAAACTTTAATACTCTTCCATCAACTCCATCAGAAAATCTAAAACTCTTAGAAAATGATAGTAATGATTAAACCATACCTGAATTCCACGGCGATAATTGGAGCCAGGAAGGTCAATAGGCAGAGAAAGTGTTCCTAAAACAAGCTTGAAGAACTCTGACATGAATTCACCAGAGATTGAGCTGGATTCAATGCCAGCAATTTGCTTCAGAGATGACAGAAACGCCATCTGCAAGAAAAGAAGAGGTTTTCTGCATAAGAAACTTCCTTTATTTCATAGAATATAAGATATCTCCATTAGATTTGATGATGAATGAGAAGGGGCAAAAAGCAAACCTCTTTGGTTTTGTCTTGGATGTTAATGAGCCTGTTATCCCAATTGGCCAAGTGGGTTCTCATGAAGTGGTCTATTTTAGGCAAAAGCTGATCTCTGATCATGGTGGGGCTGATGATGGATAAGAGAGCACCTCTCATGTACTTGTGAGTGGAGCTATGAACAGCTGCAATATTGCATTTGCCTAAGATATCTAACATGGATTGTGGGTATCCAGGAACAAGCCCTTTTGATTCATTCATTAAGATGTATCTGTTGAGTTCTGCATCCATGGACACTATGGTAGGACACCCCAGTATGTGGGATTTGAAAAAACTGCCATACCTGCCATTCACAAAAGTAAAAATATATAAATAAAGTTACAACAAATTACAATCATTGCTCATTGGAGGTGGGGAAAAAAAAAAAGGAAATGTACTACATGAAACAACAGTTTTACTTTGGCTTACCTCCCCCCCCCCCCCAAAGTTTTAATTTAAATCATTCATTATGCAAATGTCATTCTTAAGCATATTTTTCTTGGGCTTTCTTATTCCTCCTCTCTCCTAAATCAGAAACAGAGGCTAATCCAAAAATCCCATTTCTTGACATGACTTTTAAACTGCCAAAATTCCTCTATCCCATTCCAATGGGAGATGCTAGGCCTAGAAAAAAACTATAGGCTATAAAAAACAGAGGAAAACAGGCCTATGAATATGAGAAAAACCTATATAAGGTAGTTTCGTTTACCTTGCTCTCTGGTTTTTCATGAAACTTGGACCTTGCTTGAGAAACTCAGTGGTTTCTCCAAAGACAGGCCAACCCATGGTGCCAGGAGGCAAACCCTTCTTGCTGAAACGAACTTCATTCCACCTCAACAGAGCAGAGCAAAAACAGAGCACCAAGAACACACAGATAATTGCAACCAGGAAGACAGCCATTGATATATGCTTCAAACTCAAAAAAAAAAAAACATAAAAACGAAATCTCTAAGAGTAGTAGGAAAGTTTGAAAGGTGCCTCTCTGGGTGTTAGAGCGTGCGCTTATGCACACATATATATAGGGCCCTTGCGCTACAATTTGCATTTAAGAAGAGAACGACCCAAACAGACAAAACCCCAAACTTAAACAGGGGCAGGATCCCCTGCTGTGGCCAGGGCTTGGAACGGGCAAAATAAAATAAACTCTCAAAATCAATCAAATAAACAAAATTAACTAACAGGGAAAAAGTGACACTATTTGAATGATTACAGGAAAAGTGAACATCTCTCATTTATTTTATTTTTGTAGATTTAGAGCTAGATGTTATTTTATTAGCCAAGATAAAAGAGGTGGAACATCTTTTAATTTTAAATAAGATGGAATTGATTTGTTACATATTCAATGTCAAGGACTTTTCTTTTTTACACATTCATATATGTAGGTATCTATTTTTAATTGAAATCAATGATTTTTTGGGGTGAAAAACTAGATTTTTACTAAAATAGAAAGTAATTTATCATAACAAATTCTATATTTTTTATATACTCATTCAAACAATAATTAAAATTTTTGTACAGAAAATAATCACATAATAATAATAAACTATAAATTTTTGTAATATTTTGTTTTCTTTTGATAAAAAAACTCACATGGTATTTTTTTTTATTAAGGCATGGCAGTAAAAATACCATATACTTACAAAATGCACCTAACTTTTGTGATGGTAGTACTTGGATAAAGGACATAATTATATATTGATTTTTAATTGTGGTATACTATGTGAATCCAAAGAAAAGGATGAGGTTGGAAGGATAGTTAATGATAGGTGCATGAGTAGAGAAGATACTGTAAAGTATTTACTGCTGCAGTTGTTAAGTGTAATAAGTGTTGTTGAGCATATCAAGGAGAAGATTAAGGTCTACTAATATTTTTTTTATAAATTAAAAAAAGAAAATACAGACAGTAGGAGGAGGAGGAGTAAGTATACTATCCTACTTATTCAAAAACAAAAAAGGAATAAATGATTTTGAAGAAAGAGGGGCACATGCAATCCACCCCATTGGATCTTCAATTAAAGAGGTGGTCATACCCCTCCCCACTGCTTCACATGTCTCTCTCTATGTATGAGATCTGCTCTTGTCACTACCTGCCCCTTCATTTCCCTTACCATGTGAATTTGTGCTTTCTTTTTTTTCCCTTTCTCCTTTTATTATTTGCTCCCTTTTTGAGTTTTTTCCCCTTCAATGTTCATATTATATATATATATATATATCCCATTTAAAGTCTCTATACATACACAGGTCTTCACATAGCTAGGCAGGCAGGGCCTCTCCTTGCAAGCTGCATCAGCAGTTTCAATCTGTGCACTGTGCATAATAACACTATTAAAACGGTGCTTTTGACTTTCCTCACTGTTCATTCAGTCAAAGTGTGAGAATTTCAAAGCATCCCATATTGAATATCCATCCATTCATGTCTGCAGCATAAAGCAACAAAGATTTTTGAATTTGCTTTTTATAGAGTACTGCACGAATATATGACAGCCATTTAGTATATTGAGTACATTGATTATTGAGAGAGATCTTGTCCTATTGTATTTTAAAGGAGAAACCCTTTTTCCCGCATGCACGCACGGGTCTCTCAGATCAACTTCTGTTCATTCATGAGGAACTCCAAGCGCTAAAACTAATCGAAATTCAAAGCATAAAAGTACTATTTTTTTCAGGCGACACCTCTACCTCCCAATGCAATTGTTCTCACAAGTCTTGATATTTAAATCTTTAGTTAAGTTAGAATAACTCATACTAATCGGTCTAAACGTTCAGTAATTGGAAACACTTCATTTTTTTGACGAAGTTTTAATACGAGTTATATCCTGACACCTATATATAGGACGGTGTGATTATAACAAGTCATGTGAGAAATAAGAGTCTGGGAAATTCTTGAGAGCATGATAAATGACTAATTAAGGAGATATGAGGTATCTTTCAGTTATACAACGTGTCCAATATTAACACGAGTGTAGAGTTCAGATTTGGGGAGAAAATTCTAAGTTTTGTGCAAATCACATCAATCAGAGGTCACATTAATATGATTTGGATACATACTTTGGAAGAAATACTGAAAGTTACAGGAATTTTAGTTTAATTTGAATTTTCCAGCCTTGTTGTATGGAATATAAAGATACTGGGCTAATTATTTATTCAATATATTTCTGTCCTCTCTACGTGGATGTGATATATAAATTGGACACCAACCACACGTAGCAGGATGGTGCTCAATAAAAGCTCAATCATCGTCGTCCAACATCAAGAGGATATAAGATGAGGATAACTCGTATACTGTTTAAAAAAATGGCAGTTTCTTAACACCAATCAGATCACTATCCTCAGAAAACTTTGAAAGCAATGTTCACTGTTGAAGCTACGTTCAATCGCAATCCATTAAGCGGGCTTGTTTGGGAAGCTCGTGTGGTGGATCTGAGGCCATGCATTCATCGAAATCTGAGGCTAAACACTTCTCTTTCACTTTCTCTTTCTTCTCATTCCCATTCAAGGAATGGTTAAATGTTATCAAAAATTTTGTAGCCTAGTCATATGGATATTCTCAATAAATGAGATGTTACAGTTCAATCCCGCTAATAACTCAGCGGTTAATATGCCTGACCTTGTAACTACACAAAATAAAAAGAACGCGCAAGTGTTTCTTCTCTCAAGGACGAGAATATTCATCATCATGAATTTATAGAATACTTTTTATTATTACCATTTTCTCTAGTAATTACCAAGACGTGTGTATATTTACGTGTGAGCAGGTAGTTCATACGAATCCGATCCGAGGGCCATACATATATCCGTACATAGATCATATCTTGGTGGTGTGCGTAAAATCATGGCAGCCCAATCAAAGAAGGGATATATATATATATATATGATTGATTAGCTAGCAGATCAGAATCAGACACGCGAGCGTGTGGGTTCTATGATTTGAGCATGTTTATCTCTTTTGTTATGGTTTTTTGCGTTTTTGGACTTTGGAGGCTTGAAAGGAGGATTATATTTGAAGAACTTTCCCCTCAAGTGGCACAAAAAGGTGACATTGGATTGTGACTTGAAAGCAAAAGTGTGGATCCTAGCTAGATGGAGATTTTACATTCAATTACATTATATATGCACGTAACCCCTTCCTTTGTTTCTTCTCACTGCTCTCTCCCTCCCTCCCTCTCCCTCTCTCTCTAACATAGTTATTACTTTCACATTATGAAGCTACCAATCAATTATTATGAATATCATTTGCATGCATGAAACCCAGAAATTAATTACTAGGATATATATGTTGATCTGATTTGCAGCTGTCACGGAATATTGATACATGCACATTCGTACACACACACACATATATATAGGGCTTTTATCTTCGCAGCTTCCTCATCTGGGTACGAATAAAAGCAAATAACAAGTGGCCACTGGCCCCCCACTTGGCTCCCTGTTTCAATTATTCAAACCAGCCTAAGATATTGGAACCCTATATGTATATATATATCAAATAATGATCACTTGAACTATAATTATTAAGATCATGATCTTGAACTAGATCTGTAATAGGGGGCTAATATTTAGTAGCTGTTCACATGCACGTAATAAAAAAAAAAGCACTGATGTACATATACATACACAAACGAAATCAAATGGTTAAATAAAAAAATTTCTCATATGTTTATTTCTTCTCATTGAAATCTGAGGGGAATCAACGTGTGTGCATTAAATAAGGAATAATGAAATTTGAACGACCAGGTACGACGACTTGTGAAATGACGGTTACAAGAATTTTATTCCATACATATCGAATGGAATTTTTGTTGTTATGAATTTCGAAACGTGAGATCCTTAATTCCTTATTGTTTCCCAATCCGACAGACACGTCAATGACATTCAAATGCGTTTATTTGGATATCTCCAGTCAAAACGTGTGGACGGTATCATGAGAAACAAATGGCGTAGGATCAACCATTTCATATAAAATATATAATATGTTTCACAACACAATAATTTAGATCAAATAATTGAGTCCAACTTTCTCTAACCAATCATATATTATAAAAAAAAAGTAAAAAATAAAATAAAACAGAATAATTAATGCGTAGATTTGGGGACTCAAATAGAACATTATTAAGATATTGGGACCTCAGGTCATGCAAGAGACTATAATTAAAGTTTAAAGTTGAAGAATTTGTGGGTGAGTGTATTAGAAGAATTTGTGAGAGTACGTGTAAACTTTGAATATAAAGAAAAGGATGAAGAGAGAAAAAAGGAAAAAAGTGGTCAATAATTGAATTAGGAAGAAAAAGAGGTAGAGGAGCTAGCATCAGGGATGAGGAATAGGGTGGAATGTCTACCCCACGTGCATAACTTTTCCTTCAGATTAATTTGGCTTCTTTATTGATAAAATCAATAAATAAATAAAGAAAAAGAATTTTATGATTTATTGATGATAATAATGTAAGTTTCTGATTTCCACTGAGACATACAGTTCGCACGAGGGCCTCTATTTTGTTGTTTTGTGCTTTTTTTCTGCCTGGAAATCAGCACCTTTTTCCTCCTCACAATTAATTTCTTTTTGGGCCCTTAATAATTGCAAATTGGCTACATGGTTACACATGTGCACACGTGAGTTGCTTTCCCTTGTAGTAATATTGTAGGATATCAAAGGGCAATTTTGGGTTTTCAAAGTTGTCGAAATATTTACCCGAGTTACCCATTTCATTAATCCCCTTTGGGTTCCGAACATTATCCCTTTGTATTGAATCCGGAGATCTTGTCTCTCTTTTCCCTCTTTTTGGTCAATTCCCGTGTGGTTGTCCTCTAGCTCCATTTTTCTTCCTTCCTTTTGTTTTTATTTTCCTTTTCCAATGTGGTTCCTTTTCTTTTCAATTTCTAGCTGCATCAGATTTTTTTAAGGAAAAATATAGAAAAATATCATTTAAATTAAAAAAATTAAAAATATTTACTAAATTAGCAAAAGGATAAATAACTAATCTGATAGAAATCTGAGATTTAGAAATTTGAGTATAGAAATTAACAACTTAGGCTCTTCAAGTTGTCATTCTGTATACCCAAGTTACTAATTATTAATATTAAATTGTAGTTTTGTATTTTTAAATTGTCATCACCCAAACTTCAAAATTTTAAATTCTTACAAGATTACTTATTTGTCATTTTGTTAATTTAGTAGATATTTTGAGATTTTTTTTAATCCAAATGGTATTTTTTGTCATTTTCCCAATTTTTCATTGTTTTTAAAAAAATTACTGACAAATTTTCATCACACAAATTTTTTTCTCAAAAATATCTGAAATTTATTTTTAAGTATTGCGTCGTAACCTATCTTCGATTGTTACAAATCTTATTTAGCTCTGTGTAACTTGTTTTTAACTGTGTAAAATAAAAAATATTTTCACGTGACTAAAAATATGTTATATATAGTTGCCTAAAGAATTGTTGTATCCGCTGAAAATAAGTGGTACCCACTTAAGTACTTTCGTTTGTAGGTATCTTTGGATGATAACTCTTGAAATGGGAGGTTTTTCATCACTTTTTCCATAAAAATTAATTTAACATCTTTGTAACGATATTTTAAAATATTATATTTAAAATTATTCACATTTAATTTAATCGGTCTAAGTGAAAAAAAAACCAAATTAGTATATTTTCGAACTAAGCCGGTTATGTATATATATATTCCACTTCCGATCCTCATAATTGAAGTGGGCAAAATGAGACAAAATTAAGTATAGTACGTGAATTTTCTTATAGAAAGAGATCTAATAATAGATTGTTATGGTCTAAAGGAGCGGCACTAGTGCATCTAATTTTATATGAAGATCTCAACTTTCATCGAGCGCAGTGATATGCATTATCTATAGTATGACTACAAATTGATTGATAAAGTGTGATATGAGAAACAACTTTTGGTGGTAACAGAGCCAAATATATATGCACATGAAAGCGCATATATATATATATATATATACCAATTTATCACGACTCTCCCTTCTGCGGGCGGGTTTTGGCTTGGTTCTACCGAATAGTTATTATCTTGAAAGTTGAACAAATTTCTCTCTACCTTTTTTGCTAGGTACGATCACAATCATCAGCAACTTTTGTTATCTTCTATTGCTCCAAAGCTGGCACCGTGTTCTTGTTTTTGTATTTTTGTTCTCACTCACTCCAAAACATTGTACATGCATGAACCATCCCCTTCCAAGTTTTATCCATTCATGAACGATTTAGCCAGCTATTTATCTAGCTAGCTAGCTGCTACACAACCAAATTAAAATTTCCCCATCACTATATGATTTATATAATATTATGGTATGAGTTAATTCCATAAACTGTGACAGGCCAGATCTTTCTTCTATATGAAGATCATGATATTTGTTGTAGATCTGTGGGATAGTCGAATCTGACACAAATTCATTCTCCACCGGTATTGAATCAAGACAATATAATATGACTAATTATTAATAAAATAAGGTTTTGATATGACAAATTAAGCAGGTTTAGTCTGTGAACGTTTATGGTACGCGTCATCGTTGGTTATTTGTATCTCTCGGATGAATATTTAATTATAATCCACAGGCAGTTGATGCGTAGAGTTAAAAATGAGCAAGTCAATCTAGCCAAATGGTCGGAAATTGAATTAGGTGAAGATTTAATTTATAGGGTTAAGTTACACATTTATTTATTTGGAAAGTTTTGGTTGAGAAACAATATTATCCAGAAAATTTATTTTAAGATCAATGTTGCCTCTTATGGTTAAAAATTTAACAGTTACTGTTTGCTTTTTAACGATATATGGTAACATTGTTATTTTTAAAAATTTCCAGAACAACATTGAACTTGAAAAAAACTTCTGTGACAACGTCGCTCCTTAACAAAAATTTTGGAGGCAAATTTACACATTAACCCTTAATTCACATCATAAAAAATTTATATGTATTTTTTTTCCCATTCTTGTTGTTGGACACAAATAAGATGTACTTCTTTAGTTCTTAATATAAGACATATTTATCTTTTTTTAGATATTAAGAAAGCTAAATAAGTAAGTTGATCATAATATATGCATGTATGTCATTTGATTATATATCAGTTTATAAATCAGATAAATTAATTTATCATAAAAAAGATAAATATCAATATTTTAAAATAATTTTTTAAAAGAAATTTACTAGATCTTATATTAAACACAGTAGAAAATATAACTATGATAATATCAATACATCTTCTTGGAAATCAGTTTTGGGGGAAAATGAGAGTGAAAAGATCCGTTTGGGCCAATATTTTGTTATGCGGAGCAAAGGATTCCTGTATGCTTTGCCTGCTTGCCGCTAAAAGGTTTCCTTTCCTATCCATTGTGCCACTCTGATTTTTTTACAAGCCAGCCCCCCCCCCCGGGAGGATTGGTTCTTATTATAATCAGTAAAAGCACGACACAGATGGTAAATGATTGGATCTTTTAAATAAATTAGACCATATGCATAAAAAAAGTTTTGTCTGAAGAAATAAAACCCACTTCTGTGATTTCTATATCTATGGATGGTTAATTTCTACCTATCGGTTGGGAAGAACTCCTAAATTCTACCAAAAAAGATGACAATGTTATAATCTTGCATTCTTGCCCCTATTACATATAGAGAGGGAGAGAGAGAAGAAAGAGGTGAAGTATAATATATAAAATATTTTTATAACTATTTATAAATGAGGGAAAAATAAAAAAAAAATTGTAAATTTATAATATAGTTAATGAATTAACTAACTTCCCTAAACACATGAGAATTATATAAAATTGATTTATAAAACATATCAGAGTGGTAGAATACAAGTAACTTTTTTTTTTTAAAAAAAGACTAGTCAATAATAAAAGTTATTTGATGAGTAATTAATATTTATTCATCAATTTTACACCCATAATTTATGATTATTATGACTTTTTGTATTTTTCCATTAATTTGTCACCTTATTTAATAAAAGAAAAATTCTAAAAAAATATCATTTGAATTTTAAAATCTCAAATCAGTGATTTGACAAAAATTTGAGTTGTCAATTCCATTATTTTTTTGTCAATCACATTATTTTTATTGTCAACAAAGCTAATTTAGGATTTTAAAATCCAAGCGGTATTTTTTTAAAATTTTATTTTTAATAAAAGTAAATTTAAAACAAATTTAGTAAGTTAACTTATCTTCTTTAATTTTTGGTGAGGTGATTGAAAATATCTTATATTTTAGATTGAAAAGAGTATACGGACATACTACTCCAATAATTGAGGGAAGACATTTCTAAGTACTATTATTGGTAATAAATATAAAACTTAGTTGATTTTTTTTAGAAAGGTTAAGGAAGCTAAATATGTTATTTAATCATATCATATGTTGTATATGATTAAATTATATATCAGTTTATAAGTCAAACAAATTAGTTTAGAGAGAAAAATATAAATATAAATACTTTAAAGTAGCATAATTAGTTTCCTTAATTTCCCAAAAAAATCAACTAATCTTATATTTAAAATCGGGAGTAGTTATTGGCAATTTGTACAACCTTGTTGTAACTTGAAATGTGAATAAATAAATTGTACTCCCTTCCTCCGGTCTTTTATATAAAAATCTAAAATTTAAATTGTCTTGATCATTTTTATAAGAGATCGATCAAAATTGCTTTATTATTTAATGAGTTTTTTTATTTGTACCGCTCATTAATTATATATATTATATTAATTAAAAGATTGATGATATCTTTATTTACATTATTTTTTTCTTACTTTATTCAATAAATAAGGGCATGCTTAAATAAAAAAAATTATTTCAAATTTACTTATTATTTTTAATTATGTAATTCAATTATCAAACTAAAATGAAAAGAGTATTAATTACAGAGGGGTGGATGGAAGGGAGAGTAGGGTGGGGAGAAGGGGTGCAGAGGAGGATAAATAGGGTGGTGGACAATAGGGATAGAAGTCAGAATAATTAAATGAGGGGTTACAGCTCCTTCTCCTTTATTTTCCACTCTCCCTTTTCCTTGAGACTCCCAATCTCCTTACCAATAGCTCCTCAGCCATTACCGACAGTATTTACCTCCCTTTATTATATTACTTCCTTTAAAGTGAGTGTTTGGAAAATATAAAATTATAGTTTTATAAATTTTTCCTCTAAGAGGTATATTTATTTCATAAATTATAAAATTTATTTTTTAAAAGTTAAATCCAAACATACACTATAAATAAAAAGTGGTTAACTAATTCAGAATAATTAAGGAATATTAGTTAAATTATTTAATATATTTTAAATAGATAAACTTGACCTATTTTATTTAATATGTTACAAACGGAATGGGATGAATACTAATTATGTGTTTTTAAATATCAAATACTTATCTTATTTTTAGAAAAAAAAATTAATGGCTTAACCACCATTTCTTGTTACACATGTCTTATAGAGGTTAAGGGGAGTACTAGTCACTTTTTTAGAACAAATTAACTAGTGATGTTGTTATGTTATTAATTATTTTGCAGTAAGAATGGAGTATTAACTGGCTTTTTATAAAATCACTCAAATCTTAAACTTGGCATATTTTAATTCTTTTTTAAAAAATTAAAAATAAGATAATTAGTTTAGGAATCAGGATTGGTGGGGGTAGTTGGTGACGTGGGGATGGGGAGAGGAATATGAGTATGACGCATAATGAATGAATGAATGAATGAGAATGATGATTAAGTGCACGTGTGGTAGGTCATGTCCACATGCATGTGTTCGTATTCACACAGATCCATTCCTTCCTTCCTTTATTTATTCCTAATATTTTAGTGGGCCCAAACACATCCCATTAGCACTGTGTACCAAAAGAAATTAAACTTTTTACTGAAAAAATCTTAAAAAATTATCACTTAAATTTTAAAATTCTAAATTGATTTCAAAATTCTAAATTGATTTTGTTGGCAAAAAGAGTAATGAGATTGATAACTCAAGTTTTTGTCAAATAATTAATTTAAGATTTTGAAGTTCAAGTGGTGTTTTTTTAGAATTTTTCTTTTTTTATATACAAGTAATTACATTAAAATGTATTCTTTTCAATTCTTAATATAAGACATCTTTATTTAATTTAATTAGATTAAAAATGTTAGTTAAATTAGTTAATATGATTGATTTTTTAAAGACACTCTATTTATCTTTTTTAATTTATTCATTCCCTCTCCTTATTATTTGTTAAGGGAGCAACAATATGGTAAATTAGAAAAAAAAAATTAAGAAATATAAAAATATATCTTGTACTTAAGATTAAGATCAATTAAAGTGTTTGTTTGGGATAGCTTTTACGACCAAAAATGCTTATTCACGTAAGTCGAGATAAAATTCCTCTCACATACTTACCTCGTATACCGTAAATCACGATTGAAAAGTTATTTTTGAAGGTTCCAATTACTATTCCAAACATAATTAAATTTGAATAAGTATAGTTTTGCTAAATTTGAATGAAATTGTGAATAGAAATATCTTGGAATGTAAATTTAAGATAAGTAGTTAAGTATTATCTTCGGTCCATAAGTCTAGAAGAAAATGCATTGTTTAAAATATAAGTCATTTATAGTATAATTAATGCCATTTTTTAAATTTTATCCTTATAATTAATATTTATTTTATAATTTTGCTCACTCATTATACTGAGGGAAAATGACAATAAAATGCCTCCTAAACACTAAAAACCCAAAAATGTCCATTGAATAAAGAAAATGATAGAGAAGAGTTCATGTAGAAATATGGGTTTTGAATGTTTTGACTAAAAGACATGACTATCCTTTATCTTATTCCCTTTGTCTTCTCACCAAGTTCTCTCTCCTCGCCTTCGTCAACAAATCGCAAGAAGCCTTTTTGTCTCACCGCCAGTGACCTCTTTCCCAAGCATATGCTGCATCCGCTGTCACTGCTCCTCTGATCTCACGTCATCTATTTCCTTTATAGTTTCTACCTAATTGCATCACTCCTCCAACTACTTTTTATAGTTTATTTGACAATAGCACACTCAATCTTCTAAATGCTCAGAATGCTAAATACTATCACTCTTACTTTCTTAGCGTTGACTATTACTATTTTAGTGCTTATTGGTTGCCAATCCTTTTACACATTTTGTAAGTACTTATTGATTTTATCAAAACCATTGTGAATTTTGTCAAAACCATTAATGCTTTAGTCAATCTCATTACTCAATTAGTCATAGTTCAAAACTCTTGGCCAATCATTTCCCATATTTTGGCAGTACTTATTGATTTTTTCAAAATTATTACAAATTTTGTCAAAATCATTAATTTTTTAGTCAATTTCATTACTTAATTAGCCATAGCCCAAAACTCTTGGCCAATATTTTTATATATTTTGTCAGTACTTGTTGTTTTTGTCAAAACAATTGCAAATTTTGTCAAAATCATTACTGTTTTAGTCAACTCATTACTCAATTGGTCATAACCCAAAACTCTAAGCCAATCATTTCATACATTTTGTCAGTACTTATTTATTTTTGTAAAACCATTATAAATTTTGTTAAAACCGTTAATGCTTTAGTCAATTCTATTATTCAAGTTGTCATAGCAAAAAACTCTTGACCAATTACTTTAAATATTTTGTCAGTAGGTATGAATTTTGTCAAAACCATTAATATTTTAGTCAGTTGCATTACTTAATTGATATTATGAAGAATATAGTTTTTTTATAAATTTCAATACTGTACTTGTCATTACCATTACAATTTTTGTGAATAGTGACACTTTTTTGTAAATAATGTAGACGTGAAAGATCATGTTTTATGGGATTCATGACTTATATACATTAGGTGTAGGTGATATTCACAAGCCATTTAACCATTTATGCGATAGTTGCTGTCATGAACGTTTTTGGTTTTTTGTCAGCGGAACAACTAAACTTGTCATTCCCATTAACAAAATTAGTGAACACAATAACTGATTTGATCAAGACGTTATGCATTTGTGAACACTATTATGAATTTTGTCAACACTGCTACTGATTTAGTCATTTTCATTACTGAATTGCTTATAGCCTACACCTCTTGGTCAAACATTTCACACATGTGGTCAGTACCTCAGGCATTTGTGAAAACTATCATAAAATTTGTCAAAGTCATTACTGATTAAGTCATTCTCATTATTGAATTTGTCATAGCCCACACATGTTGCCAAAGACTAACACATTTGGTCAGTATATCATGCAATATTCGTCATTCTAATTGAAAGTTTTATGAAAACCATTATTCATTTAATAATTCTCATTACTCAATTTGTCATAACCCACATCTTTTGCCAAACACTTAACACATTTAGACGTTATGTAGTATTTGTTATTCCCATTAAAACTTTTGTGAAAATCATTATTCATTTAGTCATTCCCATTACTCAATTAGTTATAGCCACACCTTTTACTAAACACTTCAACACATTTGGACATCATATAGTATTTATCGTTTTCATTGAAAATTTTGTGAAAACTAATCATTTAATCATTTTCATTACTCAATTTGTCATAGCCCACACTTTTTGCCAAATACTTTAACACATTTGGTCAATACGTCATGTAGTATTTGTCATTCTTATTATACAGTTTGTCAAACTCATTATACATTTAGTTAATACCATTCCTAATTTTCACATAATCTTTCCTATTTTATGAGTTCCTGTACAAAAAACGTGCATAATAGCATAATTTTGGAATAAAAGGACTGAAACTTTAGTCAACCTCCCTACACTAACAGTACATTACAAAAGACCACAGGTTTCAATCAGTATACATGATCAGTGACAAAAAATGTGCACCCACCATCGTTGATTTGGGAACACTAACGCCCACTGTGATAGCTTAAGGAAGAAGAAGTTGGAGCCTATGATGCAACGCCCACAACCCAATATCCTTAATACTTACTTACTCCCACTCTCCCTTAAGCGAGTACGTGATAGATTGCGCTTACCATTGTCGATTTAGGGACGCTGACGCCGACTGTGACTGTGACAGTTAGGAAGAAGAACATTTTTTGAACTTCTAAAGGATGAAGAAGTTGGATCAGTCTCTCTCTATGTCTTGAATTCATTAAGTCTTAAAGAACATTTTGATCTTTCAGCCAAAACATCAAAAATCCATATTCTCACCCAATTATTTATCTATTTTTTACAAGTGTTAATGGTGTTTTATGGGTTTTGCAATTTCATGTGATGTTTAATTATCATTTTTCTTTATATTTATTCTCTCTTTTCAAAAAAACACAACAGGTCATATTCTTTAATTAAGGTAAAACTAGAAAAATATTATAATTCATGACATATTAAGAGTTCGCCTTTCAATTATGGTGAATTAGTTAAATAATTATATATTATAAAATGAATTAAGTGTTTAACTTTTGGGAAGGGGGGGGGTTGTTTTCATGGGTGAGAGGAGCTGAAGTTTGTTTGATTGATAGGACCTCCAAGTTTGGACCCCAAGCACGAGCGGAGAAAGAGAGAATAGTCAACTCTTCACTGCTCTGCGGGCCCACTCTGCTGTATGGGTCCCCACTCCTTCATTTCACCATCACCCCTCCATTACCATTTCATTTCCAAATTCTAACATCCCTGTATAAGGGTGAACCAATTTTTTTCCATTTTAATATATTTTTAAAGTTAGAATTCATTGCCATTATTAAACTTAATGAATGTATAATTTAAATCACAATATTGATTCCGGGCCGGCTTATTGCTTAATTAACATACCAAACACACATGAACAAGGGATCAAATATTATTAACGTAGGAGATTTTTCAAAAGTACAATGTAACAATTATTATTTGTAGGTGTTTTAAATAGTTATTGGAATCTTTAAATTGATTTTTAATTATAATTTATGATATATGAGATAAGTATATGAGAGGATTTTTATCTCAATTTATATAAAAAATATTTATAAAATAATTTTAATCTCATCCAAATATCCCTACAATATTGTACAGCGGCTTCATCGACTTTTTTAAGGGCCGACTCTATTACACACATAGTGAAAATTAGATTTTGGATTTAAATCTGCAAATTAAACGAGGAAACCCTGTGCGTAACTTACTAGCCAGTACACACACATAGAGGTGGTAGTATGGGTTGGGACCATGAGCCGAGCCCGCCCAACCCGTAAATATGGGCGGTTTGGGTTCTGAAAAATTGGGATCATTTGTGAGGGGTTCTTTTGGGCTCAAACCCATATGGTCCCAACCCATGACGGGTTGACCCATATTTTTTTTAAGGATGTTTAGTGTCCATTGGACAAGGGAGATTGTGTGAATGGTCAAAGGCAAACAAGACTTAATTCAATTTGCGTAACCTTTTAGGTCATTCATTATTGTCCATTTCATTGATGTTTTTTAGGGTTGTGACTTGCTGCCAGTTGCCTAGTTTGAGTCTTTGAGAGTTAAGACGTGGTATTCGTAATTTAGTATACTCCTCCTCCCTTGGATTTATTTTTTTTAATTTAGTATACTAAAATATTGATAGCTTTTGGATTTATGTTTTTTTTTGTTATGTGTGGATTTGTGATTAATGTTTAATTTTTAATGAATTTTTAATTTCTTTATGGTTTATGTTTGTAGAAAAAATAATTTTTAGTATATTGTATTAAAAAAATTTTAAAAAAATAATATGGGTTGGGCGGGCCAACTCAGTGGTTATGAGTTGAGTTGATTAAATGTCAATCCATATTAATGCGGTTCTTTTGGACCCAACCCATATGGTCCCAACCCACGGTGGGTTAACCCAAACCCAGTGAGTTGGACCATATTATCACCTCTACACACACACACACACATATATATATATATATATATATATATATATATATATTGTGTGTGTGGGTGCGCGTACTCATAGAAATGTTAGTAGATGGGTAGAGCCTGGGACTTAATAAAACTCATAGAAACATGGGTAGAGCCTGGGACTTAATAAAACACTGATCAAGATCATTAATATAGGATGCCTAATAATTGATTGTTAATATATATAGAGAAAAGAGACTCTACTATTAATTACAATATATTCAATGTTGGCCAAACTACATTTATATATAAATCATCTCAGGAATCTATATTGTGTTTTTTTTATGGGGCTAATAATTAAGGCCAGGAAACCTTTTTTTCCTTTTATTTTGAAATGTTATTAGTTACTAAGAGGTTTGGATCAGTTGCTTTTATTCCTATTATTGTCTTTTGATGTGAACAATTCTAAATTTCCCAGATTATTTATCTGTATCATTTCTTCAAAGTAAATATTGATACATCATCTTTGTAGGGTCGGTTAGAGTTCATGTTTAAAAAACTCATTTACGCAAGTCGAAATAAAACTCTTCTTATATACATACCTTATAAATTGTAAATCATGTTAGAAAAGCAGTTTCTACCGCTGATCTAAACAAGCACTTAATCAAACATAGTACCGCGATTGTCATAATTTCTGACAAAAGATGGAGAAAATATAGTTTTAAATATATGGAAAAGGGCATTTTTTTTGGCACAAATAAATTATATAGACATAAACTAAAGGAGTGAGTTAATAAGAACCAATAGCGATTTGGTTAAGTAAACAAGGCTCGATTATATTCCTTAGATCATGTATTGGGATTGACCCATTTAAATCCCATACACACACACACACTTTATCTTTATATTGCTCAGATTGTTGAGAAGATAAACTCTGTAGCACATGCATTACCTATAACTTAAACCTACCTATATATATATGTGTGTGTGGTAGATTAACTCAAGTTTTTTTATTTGATAAGGAATATAATTATTTTTGAGGCTTAGAGCATAAATTAAAGAGTTTTTGTCTCTCTCTATAAGTATATTTCATGGAGTTTAAATTTATGTTCCCTTCTTTATTACAAGATGAAGTTACTTATCAACTTCACTAATAAAAACAGACGAGATAGATGAATATGTGTAGGTAGGCTGTAGTAGCAAACTAATAAAAACAGACGAGATAGATGAATATGTGTAGGTATAGGTTGTAGTAGCAATGGGAAAAGGGTGAATAAGAAGCATAAGTACTAGTGATGCTGATGACCAGTGACCACAAAGGACGTAGGGTTGAAATCAAGAAAATGAGGGAAAAGATTCGCAGCTTCAAGTCTTTAACACATTGGGTTGGCTCCACTTCACAAAGATGGATCAAACCCCATGTGTTGCAGGTCCCCCCCCTTTTCATTTTTTGTTTTTTTGTCTTTCTTCTTGTTCTTTCTTTCATCTCCCACCCCATATATATATATATATATTCTATACTCAATAATATCCATATCATTTCTTTATAACCAATATATATATATATATAATCACCATTCTACTTATTCATCATCAGGTAATTAACTAATAACTAACGCTCGTGCATGCTTGCTTTTAAAGAGAGAGTAGTACCAGAAGGCCATGTGATATGAGCGAAGAGTACTGCTAGCTAGGAGGCCACCATTAATGAAAGATGGTAATTGGCGCACTGTTTTTTTGTGGGGCTTCGTACCCTACACTGATGGATCTATGTGATGAATAATGATCTCACTCTTAAACTCTTTTGGCTTTCTCCTCGTGGGTGTGTCGTAATCGTCCTTTCGTACCAAAGCCAACCCCTTTCATATTAAGTACCACCCACCCACCCATTCACTCCCTTGCCTTCTTTTCTCAGCTCGTTACCTTCTTTTTTTTCTCCTTCCCTGTACCACGACTACATTACTAACTTACGCATAAATGCTTATTGGAATTATAACGAGAGTTTTTTAAAATAGTTTTTTAATTATAAATTACGATATATAAAATAAATATATAAAATTTTTTTTATCTCAACTTATATAAATAAATACTTTTAAAAATCTAAAAACATAATCATAAATAAACACTAAATCCCACACATTCATTTCTCTTCTTGCTCCATCGCTTCAATACTTAGCTATCATCTATACATTTAGCTGCCAAATGCTACACGTGTTCTTTTCTTTTTGCTTGTTTTGGGTCTATGTGTATATCAAGTGTGGTAAGAAAAATTTAGAGGCTAGTTATGGCACATTGAATGTTAAAAATTATTATTTATAATTCTTAATATAAGATCTGTTTGATTTTTTTTAAAGAGATTAAATAAATTGGTTAGTTATAGAATATATCATAAATCATTTGATTATATATTAATTTATAAATCATACAAATTAATTTAATGTAAAAAAGATAAACTTAAATACTTTAAAATAATTTATTTAACTGCCTTAATCTTTTTAAAAAAGTTAACTATATAAGTAGTATATATCATCCATGTTGAGTAGAATATATCATATATGTATAGAAGTCTTATTATCAGAGATTATGATAAAATTTAGAATTTAACAAAGCTTCATGGGAAAAAAAATTATACGGCCAATCCTTAATATAAGAGTTTATTAAATATTATATTTTGTTTTAAATATAAGACTTCAATTTACTTTATCCCTTAAATTTATAATTTTTTTCTCAAAATATTCTTATTCATGGCACACATTAAAGAGTTTATATCCAAAGTGGTCATGATGAAATATAACATTTTAAGAAAATCAACATATATTTATTACAAATAACTAACATAACTAACTTTTTAAATCTACCTAAATTAGTTAATTATCTCTTATATTAAAGACAAAAAATAGTACCAAATTTAGACAATAATCCACTCTATTATTACGCACACATCACCAAAGGAGAACTTAATTATGATTGTGAATAGTACATTGGATTTAGAAGCAGACTCAGGTAACATGCATGTATGTATTAAGTACAGTATCAGAAATAAAAATTAAACATTTTCGTGAAAAATATATTAAAATCATAGCTATATCCTAAGCGTTGCTCATAAATTAATTTTTTTCTCACAAAATAAATAAAAAAACACATCCATCGAGACATAGAGTAGAGATGAGATATCCCAGAAATTGGTGGAGCAAATTAAATGATATATAAATCATGAGGACATACTAAGCCTCTCTGTTATGTGTGTGGCAAATTCTACAACACACTGGAGGACCAATAACGTGAGGGCCACTATATATTCTTGCAGAGAGTGACCGAATCATCTTGGAAGCAGGGAAGCAAAATAAAAAATATATTAAGATTAGGTTAATCATCAGATCTTGTACGTATATACTCTAATACATATACTAATCCATCATCAGGCTTCACTGTTCAAAGTAAGATTAGGATTTGTTTAATTTGTTAATCATATATTTTTTTCTGGATTGGGTAGCATGTGTGAGGTGGCTCCTAACCTACCTACTCACATGCTTCAATCACGAAAATTCATTGGATAATCAAGCCTAAATGATTTGCCCAAATCAAGTCTTGAGAATTCAAATTAACCATCGAAAGCTGTGTTTGACCTTGAGGAATATTATTGAAGCCCTCAAATTATTATGGCTTCTCATTTGACTCTGAAACCCTGAATTTGTGTCGGCGTGCATGTGTGTTGTGTTCCAAATTAATATTGCTTCACATGTGTTAAGCTTGACATGTTTTTTAAGAATTTATTTCCATTGAGAGATAGATGGACCCAAAGAATTAGACTGATCACATCCATTTGAAAATCTCTCTCCTTTTCGTTAAATTCAAAAAGGAACGTAACCATACAGATCAGTGTGTCGTCCTTTGCTTTCCCATTTGGAGATTCGAAAAATCTTGACAAGTCGGTTTATGTAATAATCTCACCTTTTTTTTTCTTATTGAATCCAAACGATCGAGAACCAGATCTCTTGTAAAGTCATGCTTGGTTGAAACCGAAGTGGAATCTTAATTATTGCTTAATGACAGTGATATTTCACTTGCATTATTCCCCTCTAAAAAGTATCTCTTTTTCCTCGTTTGTTTGTTTTCTTTTTTATCATGATCACGATTTGTACAAGGAATAGCCTTCATTAATTCCTCTGAAACCGATCATGATACTAGAATCGTTCTTTTCCTTAAAAATACAAGATAAGAAAACTGAGACGAGCCAGTGAGATTCAAACCACAAAAGAAAACAAAAGGAGATTTTATTGAGGTGATGGTGTTCAAAGACAACTCAGGCATATTGATTTAATTAAGAAAAGGTAAAACCACCGCTCATAGTATATTAGCAACCAATAAGATAGGTGTCGGGTCATAAGGAGCCAGAAGAGTGATTACTGCCAGCAAACTGTGTGTTGGAGCACAAGGGATATATATATATATATATATATATATATATATATATATATATATATTCATATAAATATATATATATTTTAGGTTATCTTGTTAAAAGGCACTTAAAAACATTCTTAAGTTGCAGGCCACTATTGAAACAGCAAACATGGGAGCAAAGCAGTAGTGTATCCTTAAGGCATGATGAATCAGAATCGTAATAAAGATGTAATGATCAGCTTAAACAAGTAAAGGACTTTAATTTTGTGGGTGTATGTTTTTAATTAAAAATTTATCATCTCGACACAATGTACTTTTTTCTTTTCTTAATTAATTTCCTCTTGCAGGTTCTTGTGTCCGTGCTCGTTTATTATTCCGATGATGTCAACACACATCGTTCAATTTAATACTTCTAGAAACGGTGTGCGATAAAGGTAATTAGCTCGTTTGGATTAGCTTATGGAAGCTCCATAAGTGCTTATAAATCGTGATTTATAGAATACGAAGTTGTTTTTACGGTCTACGGGGTACTTTTACGGTCTACGAGGTAAATATGTGGAGGAAATTTATCTCGATTTATGTAAATCAGGCTTATATAATAAGTCCGATATAAATAAGCTTAGGCAAACAAGCTAAATAGTGGGCACACTATTGTAGATCCACACACGGCTACGAACCAAACTCTACTGTAGCCCAATCACATGATTATATAGCTTATAAGTCAAAACTACATAAATTAGAAGTTTGTGTGTTACTTCAATCCAAATTCTAGTCTTTTTTTTTTTGGTCTTAGTTTAAGCACTCATTGTGTAAAAAAACTTTGTCAAATAAAAGAAAAACTTAAGAGAGAAGGTTGATGACATTGAGCTATAATAAGCGGACATCAAAATTCTTATATTTTAACTACAATGCGGATGACATTTGTATACGGGAATACACATATATTGTATTTTTGCAATTGAAAAAAATAAAGCTCGTTATGATAAAATAACGAAGATTGGTGTTTCCGTGATACACCAATTTTCATTATTTTCAATAGTTAAAAATCACGAGAAAAGGGCTAATTTTGGTTTCTTATTTTGTAGAAACAAGGCCGAAGCAATACTGATGATTGTTTACAAACAAAAAGGCCATTAAGTATTTAAATTAAAGGCCCATTCATGTCTTTCAAACAAAAAGCCCATTAATCCCTTAAACTAAAGGAGGACACAAGCTTGTTTAAAATATGAGGCCCATACATACAAAAGAAGCTCCGTCGGGAGGATTAGGAAGGCTTATGCTCAATTGTGCTGGTTTGAACCAACCAGGACTGGTTTAAAGTAAAATGGGCTAGTCTTTTATAACATGATAATCAAAGTTTTAAATCCTTGCTATAGAAGGGGAATTGGTTTCTATGTTAAGCAAATAACTTAGTGGGAAGAGCTAAGCAATCTGGGACATTTATATATGATTTTGGGCGGTTTCAATATAAGTTTTTTTAAAATAATTTTTTAAAAAATAATAGTTAAGAGATTATCTTTATTTTAAATTCTATATTTACTGAAATATTTTTTTAAAAAAAATTATAGACTTTTAAAAACTCATATATGAACTGTCTGGATCAGATCTAAATTGCTTAGATCTGCTTAGCCCTCTCTACTAAACTTTTTGTTAAGTAGGGAAACCAGTTCTAAAAAAGAGGATATTCACGTTTAGATCTTGAACAAGATTGCTTTTAATGAGAGGATATTTATATCTATTAAAAAAAAATATGTTGATTTGTTACCAACTGGAGTTGAATTTAGCCAGAGGGGCAAGTCCTTGGTAATGTCACGAACCATGGTTCAATTTCGTGCATGGTACTAAGAACAGGGTTGTCTCCAATAATAAAAGGACACGTGTGCTTAGGAAAAACATTATGTTTGTGTTCAGTCTGTCGTATTCATGAATCCTCCACAAAACATAAAAAGATTTCTCTTGGATGGATTCATAACAAAGAAACACAACAAGTAAACATAGGGAAGTTATTATATATAAGAGTTAATTAAGAGTGCAAATCTGGTTCGAGGTTGGCACCCTTGTTGAAGTAACCCCTGCGAAACTCAGCAAATGTCATGGACCTATACTTGGGAGTGGTCGAGGTGGCTCCATTGATAAGAACTTGTGCAGGTTCTATGACACTTTCATTCGATGGAAAAACGAAATATGCAACACTTGTACGCGCAGTGGTTGAATTTGTCACAACCCTATGCTCAGCACCCACTAGCCTTCCATTACTAATCATCTGCAAATATCACACGTAAATCAAATACACACACACATCACTGAACTGTTTTGTGAAGATGGGTATAAAATTAGAATCAATATTAGATGTTATTACTTCTGTCTTAAGTATAGGACCCATTTGACTTTTTTAAAAATATTAAATAAGTTAAATAAGTTACTTAACTATATCATATGTACATTATATATCATTAGATTATATATCAGTTTATAAGTTAAGCAAAATAGTTTTAAAAAAAAACGATGAATATAAATACTTTAAAGTAATTTAATTAATTTTAGTAACTTAAAAAAAAGTCAACCGGATATGTACCTGTAAGAGAAGGCCTATGTTGAGGACGAAGGCGTTAGGAAGAGGATCGACTTGAATCCATTCGCCATCTTTGAGGATTTGGAGGCCATGGACGTCTTGTTGTTGAAGGAGGATAGTGATGAGGGTAGGGTCTCTGTGCTTGGCTGCACCCAACGTTAAACTTGGCTCTGGACATGGAGGGTAGTTATGAATTACCAACGTTGGATTCTCACTCAGTTCTCCACACAAGTATCTTGGCCTTAACCCTAACCCCTCACCAAGCATCTCCAACATTTTCTGTTCCAGTTTTCTCACTTCTTGTGCGTATTTCCCAACCACCTCACTGACAAAGTTCCAAATCATGTTATCTTCAGTTTGTATTTCATTTAACTGAAAAAAAAAGTTTGATTACCCTTGGGCAAGCTGTGATTTTTCTTTCTTTTTTTTGAAAAAAACAGAAGACATTGGAGATTTTTTTTAAAAAAAAAGAAATACAGCAAAGCAAGTTGATGAGCTGCTCTAATCCATATTTGACGGTGACGTCTTGAAATTTTAACGCGATTCAGTTCTGATTCTATTTGTAGTGAAAGAGTGCTTCAGTGATGAGGACATACATATTATGTTAATTAGGGATAATCGTACAAAGAAATAAATTTCATCATCCACTTTAAGCTGGATTATTAATTTTAATTTCCAAGTCACATCAGATTCTTAAATCAACAATTCATTTCAATGCGTTCCATAAGATTATGACGTGAAACAGTTTTGTGATGAAACAGCTACACGGCTCTTGCTTTTGAAAGCATCCTAATCTCAACTAAACACACACTAATACGACTTTATATCATATATACTTCCATGTACATGCATGAAAGATGCAAACTGTTAGTATAATATTATATTGTAAAAGAATAAATATAAATTAAAAGAAGGCAAGTTATATATAAAGCAAAGCATATAGATATAAATACCGGTAATTAGATGGTTTGTTAGGCCAATAGTGTGTGTATTCGCCAGAAGGAGGATAAGGAAGGATCAAGGTGTCCTTCCAAAATTGAATAGCGTCTCTTTTGTAATTCTCATTGCTTGTATATAGCCTGCACCTTCCACTAGGGTCCCTCGAACATTCTTCTAACTTGTCCTTCTCATCCATCCCATGAAATTCCTTGCACATCTTCATCATTTCCTTCATTAATTCCTCCGAAACTCCATGGTTTATTACCTGAGTACACACACACACTTACTTCACATACATGTTTTTTTTTAAAGATAGAAGGGCAGGCACTAACATATCTAAGTTAGGAGCGGGATACAACCCGTGACCCCCTCACTTATTAGAGAGCATCCATACCATTAGGCTATAAGACCATGGTACTTTACATGCACATTGAACATCATCCCATTATATATACCTTGGTAAACCCTAGTTATGGTTTAGTACAAAAAATCAGAGAGTTGTGATCAACAACATCCAATTAAGGTTTGAGTGGTGGACAAACCTGGAAAAAGCCAAACTCCTCGGAGGCTTTCATGATATTTGCAACTAAAGCTGCTGGATCGTTTGCTCCTAGGTCGATCACCGGAATTGTCTTGCCGGAAGCCGGAATGAGGTTGCCGGGTCGGGTCTCTGGGGGTTGCACATAAGATGAAGGCACAGAGGAATGAACGTTAAACCAGCTTGACACAAGCAACTCCTGATTCATATTCGCCATCGTTGTTCCTTATCAATTAGCTTCAGATCAGCAGAGAAAACTGCACTTAAATATTTGTGTACAAAGAGAAGAATAAAGAGTCTCTTGCTATATATAGTGCTGGTGAGCTGTACATACCTATAATAAGAATCCCTTAACTCTTCTTGCAGTTGAATTGTGGTTAACTTAACCTTATTACAGTCATTTTCTTTTGATAAAAAAAAGAAAACGTTGGAACTACTCATAATACCCTGTTGAGTAACTAAAAAACTACAGTTCATTGTGACTAACCATACAACGTTATATTAATATTCATTATCAGAATGGTATTTATTTACCAGCTGTATGTATAAGAGCATAGGGGATTTAATTTGAACACACACACACATGTGCAAATATATAGTATATATATTATAAAAGTTTAATCCTAATTTACTGTATCGGGATCTCCTTATTATCTACCGTACTGAATGCTGCTATTTAATTATTTCTTTGTTTTTTTTTCCTGAAACAAGTGCCAAACAGTTTTTAAATAATTCTATATGGATGCACTGACGGGGTCCTCTAGCCTATGATATATAATATACTCTTAAGAATGCTAGTCTTAATTTTTTGGTTGTATTGAAACTTGAAAGATCAGATATATCTTTGACTTTGCACTCACCCTTTAACCATTAATCCCAAGTCTGGATATATATTTATCTGTGGCAGGTAAAAGGAACATTATTTAGTTAGTGAAAAAGGGGTAGTATTGACAAGAGCTTATGGTGATGAGATGAGTTTGAAATCATAATTTCTAGGCTTTAAAGTTAACGAAGAAAATTAGGCAGACTAGCTAGCTAAGAGAATCCAACACATCGATCTGTCACGGAAAGTCAGAGCAAGATCAGAAGAGCTCGTGTGAATATCATCAATGTTGATCGGTGAAAGTTTTGACTAGAAAAGACAATTTCCTAAATTCAACAACAAATTCAAATTTGAGTTACCGAAAGCAAGAGGAAATTGATGGAAAATTGGTGCAAATTAATTAAAGTGGACAATATTAGTATATAGATCCATATAGGCAACTGTATGTAAAAGTAAGTAAGTAAGTATATATATATATATATATATATATATATATATATATATATATATATGCACGCGTATTAATGAACATGTCTTTGATTAAATAATACTCTATCTGTTTTTTTTATAAGTAACTTTTATCTTAATCGTGTAAAATGAAATGATGGTTAAAATTAATTAAAAACAATAAATATGTAAAATATGTCATATTTTTTCCAATTATACTCCTATTTATGAAAAGAGCATAGGAGTAAGAATATGTAACAAATATGAGTGAATATGAGCATAAAATATGAGAAATAATATGCAATAAATGAGTAAATGAAAGTGAATTAGTGGTAAGTGGGGGTAATTAATATAAAGATGTGTATTTAATAAGGATAGAAAAGGAAAAATAGTTTAAATTTTGAGACACAAGAATAAAATTGTTTATAAAAAGGATCAACCAAAAAAAAATTTATAAAAAGGACCGAGAGAGTAGATATATGAATGGATTAATGTTGACAAATTATATTGGAGTGGGATTAGTAATAGAAATAGAAAAATGAATTAATATTAGTGGAAGAAGAAGAGACATGATGAGGGAGAGGGACCAGGAAGCAACAAGTTCATGAATGTGGATGCTTTTCATCACAGCCTAGTAGCACATTTAATATTTTTATAAAAGAAGCAGCTAGTCACCTTCACAGAAATGAGTTATTTTCATTAATGTCACCTACCTACGTTTGTTTTCATATTGCTTAACTTTTTTGACCTCCTCCATTAATTATCTTATAATTCACATTTCACACCCAAATCAAAGCCTCTCTTTTTATTTTCAGTTTCACACGCCCATGATCCATCTTCTCCTTCCTAATTACTTACATATGAATGTTGATCGTGGCCAGACCCACAAGTCCCATATCGGGAATTTTGTGAGAGAAGGGGGACCTTATGCTACAAAAGGGAAACCCCCTCCTATCTTTATCTTCATCCCACAATTGCTTTCTCATTTTTTAAGGCATTTTGTATTTTTTTCTCTTTTGTATTATTACACTTTTAATTATTTGAAATGAAATTAAATTCTGGTATTCCTTTTATTATTGTGTTATTTATTAGCTGTTATTAGATATAGTAGTTGTGATTTATTATATTATCAAATTACGTTTAGAAACTTCGTTTTCTAGTATTGTGATTTTTTAGTACAATCAGTTACGCTCTGTATATTTTGCTTTCTCAACAATTAGTATCAGAGCCAATGTTCTATCTGAATATGCTCTGTGGTTGTAGTATAGTCTGAACTTCCACATTAGAAAATAATTACTTTGAGTTCTTACATTGACAGCTATTAAATAGTATCTAGAGTAGAAATGACGAATAAATTAAATAGATTGAAGAATCCGTATCAAATGTCAATAATTTGTCATTGACATCTTCGCTTTTAATAAGAATTGTGTTTAATGCGAAGTTTGTAGTTGAAATTTTTGATAGATCAGGATATTTTGGGATTTGGCAAGGTGAGGTTCTTGATGTCCGTTTCCAACAAGGACTAGCTAGATTTTGCTATTGAAGAAAGGAAACTAGATAGCGTGGGGGAAGAAGATTAGAGGATCATCAACCGTGTTGCTTGTGGTACCATTCGATTGTATCTTTTAAGAGAACAGAAGTATCCACATACAAAGAAAACTTCTGCATGTAGACTGTGGAAGGCACTGGAGGACAAATTCTGAAAAAAAAAACAGTTAGAATAAACTCCACATGAAGAAAAGACTGTTTTACTTCACTTATGTTCCTGGTACCATAATCAATGATTATATCACTAGGTTCAAAAAGTTGGTAACATATTTGCAGAATATAGACTTGACTTTTGAAGATAAAGATCTGGCCTTGATGTTGCTGGGATCACTTTCCGATGAGTATGAGCACCTGGAGACTACTCTACCTTACTGGAGGACAAATTCTTAAAAAAAACAGTCAGAATAAACTCCACATGAAGAAAAAACTGTTTTGTTTCACTTATAATCCTGGTACCACAATCAATAATCATATTACTAGGTTTAAAAAGTTGGTAATAGATTTACAGAATATGAATGTGACTTTTGAAGATGAAGGTTTGGCCTTGATGTTGTTGGGATCACTTCCCGACAAGTATAAGTATCTAGAGACTACTCTACTTCACGGCAAAGAGGAAGTATCTCTTAAAGAAGTTTGTTTTGCCTTATACAGCTATGAACGAAGAAAAAAAGGAAAAAAAAAAGAGGCGGAGAAGCAGAAGCACTAGTCGTGAGAGGACATACTGAAATCCATATGAGATCGAAGAAAGGGAGATTTAAATCAAGGTCTAGACCCAGCAAAGATGAATAGGCCTTTTGTCAAGAAAAATGCCACTAGAAGAAGGATTGTTTAAAGTTAAAAAACAAAGCTAAACCCAACAATGAAAATTTTGTTATGGACTTTCATGTAGCTAACTATGATGATGAAAACTTGGATTTCTCACCATTTACAAACATCGTCAAAATCGTCGAACGTATAGTTATTGAACTCAACGGGTAGCCATCATATATGTCCTAACCAAGATTGGTTCACTGATTTCCAAGAAGGAGGATATGGAGTTGTCCACACAGCATATAACACTTCTCTTACCACATATGACATTAGTTTAATTTGATTAAGGAACTGTAGTGGATTGATCATAACATTAACAAATATTCGTTCTGTACCAAATTTGAAGAAAAATATCATTTCTATGGGAACTCTAGATTCAAAGGGGTTTAAAATCACTGTAAAATGTAGAGTAATGAAGATATTTTTAGGTGCACTGGTGGTAATGAAGGGTATTCGAAAGAACAATAACACATACCACTATCAAGGCAGTACAATTATTGGGATAACAATAATGACATCCAGTGATGAGAAGGAGGTATAAGAGACCAGGTTGTAGCACATGCGCTTGGGATATTGTGGAGAAAAATCCTTAAAAACTCTATCACATCAAGGATTGTTAAAAGGATTAAAGAATTGTAGTTTGAAGTTTTGTGAGCATTGTGTAAAAGGGAACCAGATAAAGGTTCAGTTTTGTACAACTATCCATAATGCAAAGGCTATTTTGGATTATGTTTACTTTGATGTTTAGAGTCATTCCAAAACACATTCGTTGGGAGGAAAACATTATTTTGTAATCTTTGTTGACGATTTCTCCCAAAGAGTCTAGGTGTATATGATAAAGACTAAAGATGAAGTGTTGTGAATTCTTCTTAAATGGAAGGCAGTGATAAAAACACAAATAGACAAGAGGATCAAGTGTTTTTTGTATAGATAACTGAGGAGAATATAAGAATGATTATTTTTAGAATATTTGTGAGGATGATGGCATCATCAAACACTTCACCATTAGAAATACACCACAACAAAATGGAGTGACAGAACACATGAATCAAACTTTACTGGAGAATGTTTGGTGTTGTGTTCTAATGCTGGCTTGGGTAAAGAATTTTAGACTGAGGCAATAACATGTGTGTCAACTCATTAATCGTCTACCATTTGTTGCTATTGGTAGATGATACCTTGGAATAATGGAATGAAAAACCTGCTACAAATTATGATTGTTTGTATGTGTTTGGCTCAACTGCATACTATCATGTAAAAGTGTCAAAATTGGATTTGAGAACAAAAAAATCTATTTTTTTGTTCTCATTTATGGAGTCAAAGGATATCGTTTATGGTGTCAAGAGTTAATAAAAGATTATATTCAGCAGAGATGTTACTTTTGATGCATCTGCTATGGTGAGAAAGGTAGTAGTTAAAGATACCAAACAAATTGACGGTGTTTTAAAGTAAGTAGAGTTTGAATGAAAGATGATTTTCCCAATACAAGGAACACATAGAGAAACAAAAGAAGACTTTCCTGTGGAAAAAAGAAGAGCCAAGAGGGAGGTTCCAACTCATGAACCTTAACAAGAATATGAATCAATAAAAACCAGCAAGCCAAAACAAACAATAAGAAATCCTACTCCTATCATGGATATAGTGGCTTATGCAATCTCAATTGCAACTTATGATATTTCTTCAAGTTATTAAAGGGCTATCTAGAGCTCAGAAAAAGATAGGTGGAGGAATGCCATGAATGAAGAAATGCAATCCCTTCATTAGAGTGGCACGTGGAAATTGGCCAACCTCTTGAAGGGTAAGAAAGCAATTAGATGCAAATGAGAATTTACAAAGAAAGAAGGATTTTCTAACTAAGGTGATGTACTCTACAAAGCAAAATTGGCAGCTAAAGGCTATGCTAAAAAAGAGGGAATTAATTATAATAAGGTATTTTCTCTAGTTGTGAAACATTCCTCTATTAGAATTTTGTTGGCTTTGATATGATAGTTAGATTTGGAACTACTTCAAATGGATGTTAAAATTGCATTTTTAAATGAAGACTTGGAAGAGGAAATCTATATGACTTAGCTAAAAGGATTCAAAATTGCTGGAAAGGAGAATATGGTGTGCAAACTTAAAAAATCATTATACAAATTGAAACAGTCTTTGAGACAATGGTATAAATGATTTGACAAGTTTTATGTTGCGACATAAGTACAGAAGAAGCAAATACGATCATTATGTCTACTTGCAGAAGCTTAAAGATGGATCCTTTATATATCTCCTTTTATATGTTGATGATATATTGATAGCTTCAAAAAATCAATTAGAAATTGAGAAGCTAAATGTTCAACTAAAAAAGGAGTTTGAGATGAAGGATTTAGGTTAGACAAAGAAAATTCTTGGCATGGAGATAACAAAAGATAGACAATCAAAGAAACCATTTTTCACAGGTTGTTGGAGTTGTGAGTAGGTATATGCATGATCAAAGAAAGGAATATTGGCAAGTTGTCAAATAGATTCTACGATATATTCGTAATGCTATAGAAGTTGGATTGATCTTTGAGTAGGAAGAGGATCATTGTTTAGTTGGGTATTATACTCAGATTTTATAGTGATTTAGACAAACGAATATCAACTACTGGTTATGTGTTTACTCTTGGAAACGTACCAGTTAGTTGGAAGTCTACTTTGCAGTCAACAGTCATTTTGTCTACCGCGGAGATAGAGTACATAGCAACTACAACGGCTATGAAAGAGGAAATTTAGCTTCAATGATTGCTTGGTGAGCTTGGTATTAGCCAATAAAGTGTCACAGTATTTTATGATAGCTAAAGTGTTATTCAATTAGCAAAGAACCAAGTTCATCATGTAAGGATGAAGCATATTTATATTCGATATCACTTTAGACAAGAAATTTTAGAAGAAGGTGGAGTTATGACACAAAAGATATAGACAGATGAAAATCCCACTAACATGCTAAAAAAAGCGGTGACTTCTGCCAAATTTCAACATTGTTTGGATTTGATCAATATTGTTGAATATTGAATTGAAGACACGGCCATAATTTGTAATTAGGAGAAATTAAGAATATGGAATCTTACCAAGGTAGAGATTTGTTAATTGTGGCAAGACCCACAAGTCCACATCAGGAATTTTGTGAGGGAAGGGGGGACCTTATGCTATAAAAGGGAAGCCCCCCTCTTACCTTTATCCTTATCCCACAATTACGTTCTCATTCTTTAAGGCATTTTTTATTTTCTCATATATTGTATTATTTCATTTGTAATTATTTGGAGTGAAATTAAATTTTGGTATTCTTTTTATTATCGTCTTATTTATTAGTTGCTATTAGATATAATAGTTGTGATTTATTATATTATTAAATTACATTTAGAAACTTTGTTTTTAATATAATTAGTTATACTCTAGATATTCCTCTTCCGCAACAATGAATGTGCTTTTCTCTTCCTTAGGTTTATTCATACATATATACTGATACACACACGTGCGCGTATAAACGTATATGTTTTTAACTTCTATGGAAGAATTTTAGCATTTTATATCTTATGGTACTGTACGTGCATTTAGATTTCATATATACTACTCTTTCATTTTAAATTCAATATACTTTCATTCATAATGTCTTGCTAGTGAATGATCTTCACCATTTTTTTTAAAAAATTATACATACAAAAAATTGACTAGGATTCAATGACTTAGAAGGAATATTATAAAAAGGGGACCAAATTGGCCGGTTCGATCAAAAAATAGGTTAATTGGACCCTTGTCTATTCTGGGTTCTTATATAAGCAAGAGGGAGAGTTAACTCGTCCAACTCGGCATTGACTTAGGTAAGCTACTGGGGTGGGGCGAGTTACCCAAGTTTACTTTTTTTAAAAAATTAAAATGTGAAAAAAAATCATCTAGTCTAAAGAAGAAGGTAGATGACTGAAACAATGACTATAAAAACCTACCAAGAATTACCTATATTGCAAATTGTAGAAAGCAAAAGCGATGGGAGCAAATGATATAAAGAGATGCATGATGAGGTCAAACAATGCAGAGAGGTGAAAATGCGAACCCATTGATTCAAAAATGATTATTGTTTGCCACAAAATTTAATTGCAATCATTGTTTACTAGTTACTTACCAATGTATATGCGACACTTTGAAGAAAGTACGAAGGAGGAGGAGAAAATAAAAGCTATAAAAGCCTACCAAGAATCACCCATATTGCAAAATATAGAGAGAAAAATGTATGGTAGTGAACCATAGAAGGAGATGTAGGGATGAGGTTGAATAATGCAAAGAGATAAAAATGCAAATCAATTGATTTAAAAAATGATTTTTTTTCTACCTCAACATTTAATTACAATCAATGTCTACCACTTGCAAGGTATCTCAAACGCTTTGTAGAAAGTACAGTAGCTTATTCCATACACTTGCTCTTCCTTTTTTATTTTTCTATTCCATATATAGATTGAAAGAGATACAGGGATGAGGTTAAACAATGGAAAGAGATGAAAATGCAAACCCATTGATTCACAAATGCTTATTTTCTGCCTCAACATTTAATTGCAATCAATGTTTACCAAAAACAATGTATTTGAGATGCTTTGAAGAAAGTGCAACAACTTGTTTACACACTCGATTGTCCTTTTTTTCCCATACGATGGAAAGAGATGCGGGGACAAGGTCAAACAATGCAGAGAGATGAAAATACAAACCCATAAATTCAAAAAAGCGTATTTTCTTCCACAACATTTAATTGCAATCAATGTTTACCAATTAAAATGTATTTGAGACTCTTTGAGGAAAGTGTAGTAGCGAATTCCATACAATCGCTCTTCCTTTTTTTTTTTATTCCATAGATGGAAAGAGATGCAAGGATGAGGTCAAACAATGCATAGAGATGAAAATGTAAACTCATTGATTCAAAAATGCTTATTTTTTCCTCAACATTTAATTACAATCAATGTTTACTAAATACAATGTATCTGAGACGCTTTGAAGAAAGTGTAATAGCTTATTTATACGCTCATTTGTCCTCTTTTATTTTTTTCCATGCGACGGAAAGATATGTAAGGACTAGGTCAAACAATGCAAAGAGATGAAAATACGAACCCATAAATTTAAATCCCATTTTTTATTTATTTATAGAGATGAAAATCAAGGTACTGAAAATCATACCGGACATTGAATCGGCCGAAGCACTGGGTCAAAGGTCAGTGGTTCAAACTGGGGTCAATTAAAAAATATATATAATTTAAATGTTTATGTATACCATTCAAAAAATAACATAAGAGTTTTTTTCCAACCAATAGTCTAATATAACCTCCTGAACCTAATACCCACATAAGTATCATTAAGTACATAAGGATTTTTCTCCAACCAATGCAAAAAAATAGCAAAAGTATTCCACAATTCATTTAAAGCTCCTTGCAAATAAAAAAAATTTAGGAAAATAATTTTTTTTTAAAAAAAGCCAAAACGATGTTGTTTGGGGTATAAAAAAGAAAAGGGGGGGACTGTGACTATCCGGTTCACCCGAGTTACACCAGGTTAGACCCGAGTTAACCGGTTTGATTTCCACTGGTTTTCTCCCCTCGATCAGATTTGACCGACAACCGATTCATCGGTTTTTGGTCTAAACTGGCCGGTCTGATTCGATTTTCTATACCATGATAAAAATACAAACCCATAAATACAAACTATTAATGATTTTGGAGATGAGATTATGTGAATAAAATGAGAAAAAATGATATGAAAGAACCTAAACCCCTTGCCTTACACACCTATTGCCATTTTTTATTATTAAAAAATCATTAATAGGATTTGATATACATCTTTATTTATTATCATAAAATAATTATAATAAATAAACAAATATATTTTTTCACATATTACATTTTTTAATATTTTTTAAACTTTTTATATATCATACAAATTTCATTATTATTTGACATTTATCTTTATATTTTTATTATTATCTCAACTAACTAACTTATATATTTAAAATTATATTACTTTCATTAAGACCGATTCGGACCTTGAGTTGACTCTAACTTGAACTAGTGACCTTTGAACCACTTGCTCGACTGATTCAATGATTAGTTTTTTTGAACATTAATTAATAGTTCATTTAAGAGAGGGCATATTAAGATGAATTCATAGATTATTTATTTAATAAGGTGTTGATATTAGTAATGGGATTTGATATTGCTCCTTTAATATACATATTGTCTTTTTTGATGGGGTGAATTTTCATTGTTTGAGGTGTATTTGGTATAAGGGGTTTAGGAAGGGAGGAGAGGAAAAATTTTTGTAAGTTAGATTTAAAGAAATTGGAAAAGTAGGATTAGAAGATTTTAATTAATTTTTGTTACTCTTTTATCTTACATATTATCTTCATTATATTAAAATTTTATAACCCACTTCTCCAATTTTATTTTTAAATTCAATTTGCAAAAATTTCCCCCTATCCCTTTCCCTCCAAATCTCTCATACCAAACAACCCCTTAGGGTGTGTTGGGTTTGATGGGAGGGGAGGGGGATGTGTTACCTTATTTAGTTTGTTAGAGGGGCGGAGAGGGGATCTTTTGTAATGAGAGACAAAAATAAAAGGAGGAAAGAGAATGAGAGCCAAAATTTTGACTTTCCTCCCATTCAAAAATTCAAATGAACGAGGACCCCTCCCCTCCCCTCCAACCAAACACAGGAGTATGTAAATCAGTAGACGACCCGATTAATCTTACTTAGTTGGCTAGGTTAGTCAAGATGAGTTTTGAGATACTGACTACGGTCGAACCTTGCCCAAACACGTGTGACACATAAAATATTGTTAAAAATTCTAGTTTCATAACATTATTTTCTTGTTATTTTTCAGGTAAGTATTGCCTTTTATGGTAATCATTATGAACATTTTTCTAGTCTCTTTCAAAATTTTAAATTGATTTTTTCTTAGCTTCATATTATGCAAATATAATGAATATATAATTATTAAGTATATGTGATTTTAAAAGTGATTACTTTTGATGTTATTATTAGTTTTTTTTAAAAAGGTTAAATTATATAAAACCCCCTAAACTTTGGGTCAATTGCATATAACCCTCTGACATTTCAAAGTTTAAATTTAACCCCCCAGACATTTTATTTATTAACCATTAACCCCCTACCATTAAGTGACCGTTATCTTTTCAACGAAAATTGTCACGTCAGATTATGAGATGGCATGTGGCATCCTATATGGCATCTTGTGTAAATTACTAATTTAATAAAAACTTTAATAAATTTATTAAAATGATATAAAGTAATGGTATGTGATTTAATATTATAAATCAAAATTTTAAAATAATTAAATTTAAATTTGAAAATGTCAAGGGGTTATTTGTAAATAATCAAAATTCAGGGGGTTATCTGCAACTGTTCAAAGTTAATGAGTTTTATGAAATCAGTAATTTACACTAATGCCATGTGTCACCCCATAACCTGATGTAACAATTTCCATTAAAAAGATAACGGTCACTTAACGATAGGGGGTTAATGGTTAAAAAAATAAAAAGTCAGATGAGTTAAATTTAAACTTTGAAATATCATAAGGGTTATATACAACTGACCTAAAGTTCACGGGGGTTTTGTATAATTTAGTAAAAAAAATGTATCTTGAATGTTGATAATTATATTTTTCATTTACAATTAAGATTATTTATCATATTTTTTAAATCCCATTGTGGTGAGCCTAATCCTTGCCCAAACATTTAGGTGGCCCAATTGACCAAAAGTACACACTGGGTTGGGTAACAAGATAAGGGTGAAGCTCAAGTACTCGACCCGTGTTCCCCTCTCTCTTACACACACTATTTGATCACGTAATTTTGATATAATATTGTTCTTAATAAGGGTGTTTTAGTAAAATCATGCCAAATTATTATAATTAACTAACTTGCTTATCTTTCTTGATCTAATTAAATCAGTTAAAAAGGTCCTACATGTTATGAATATTAATTATGTGAATATCCATTGACTCATATCCAGGCCAACTTACTTTTCCAATCAACTAGATCTATAAGATCATACATTACTGTACTTGTTTATTGTGCAATACTATAACATCACGAGATCACTGTTCATTACTGTAACATACACGAAAGTTATTGTTCATTCGCGTTTTTGTGCCTATAAATAAAGACCATGGGCCAAGTATTAAATATATATAAGTGAATGAAAACCGCTCTCTATTTTCTCTCTTCTTTATCTCTTGCTCTCTCTTATCATCGATATTTTTATAACACATTATCAGCATGAGAGCTCAAACAAAGGTATGATCTTCTCATCATTTCTTTGATGATTTTATCTACTTTGTTTTACATTATCTTTATTTGATAGATCTGGGATAATCTGAGCCACTATATGGAATTAGAGAGATACTTTTACCGATTGTTATAAACATCGGGTTTTATGGCTAATATTGGAGATTGCTATTATTCTTATATCTTATATATATCCCTTACAAGTTCTTTTATATTATTATTATTATGGTTAGAAGACATACATATATGATTCATGAAATTATATGACCAGAAGTCATATTGTTTTGATTTCTTATTTTGATATGATATGATATGACCAAAAGCCATATCCCTATTATTTCCTATTATATGGCTAGAAGCCATATACTTTTTTCATCTATTAACTTATTGTACGGCTAAAAGCCATATACAACTTTTATTTATCTTGAAGATAAATAGTATAATCTATCATCTAGAGATTAATTAGTCTGAAGCTATGAGATTAAATGGCCCAAAGCCATAAATTTTTTAATTTTTTTTATCTTTCCTTATTAAATATTTCTTGTCTTTACGAATTTACTGTTATTTTTGTTTATGATATTATATTACGGTTTTACATTTCATATTTTAATGATTCTCGTTTATTTCTTTAATTCGTCTAAACCATATCAAACCTTGTAAAACTTGAATTTGTGGCTCTTCACATTACTTTAAAGAACTAGTTATCTTGCATACTGGATGCAAAAATCCACTTGAATGCCCATAGTCTGGAAGACACAATTAAAGAAGGAAATCAAGCATCCAACCAAGATAAAGCCAAATCCATGATTTTTCTACGCCATCATTTGCATGAAGGTCTAAAAGTTGAATATTTGACTGTAAAAGACCCACTTATTCTTTGGAACAATTTAAAAGAAAGATATGATCACTAAAAGATGGTCATCCTTTCAAAAGCTCGTTATGACTGGATATATTTATATTTGTAGGATTTTAAATCTATAAGCGAGCGAGTATAACTCAGTCATGTTCAGGATTACTTCTCAATTAAAATTATGTGGAGAGAATGTTACTAATGAAAATATGTTAGAAAAACATTCTTCACATTTCATGCATCCAATTTGCTCCTGCAGCAGCAATATCGTGAAAAAGGTTTCAAGAAATATGTTGAATTAATTTCTTGCCTCCTTGTAGCTGAATATAACAATGAGATTTTATTGAAAAACCATGAATCTTGTCCAATAGGCTCGACTCCATTCCCAAAAGCGAATGTAGTAATGAATGAATCTATTTATGGCCATGGATATAAACATGGACGTGGCTACAACCGTAGGCGTGGCTGTGGTCAAAATTGTAGTGGTTCAAATTCCTACCAAAAGTGGAGAAAGATTGATAAGAACTATAAAAGGAAAAATAGTGGGCATAATAAAAATGATGAAAATCTATGTTATCGTTGTGGTGACAAGGGTCATTGGTCTCATACCTGTCATACGCTAAGACACCTGGTTGAACTTTACCAAGAATCAATTAAAAATAATGATAAAGGATCAAAGGTTGAAGTAAGTCATGTTGACAAGGCTGAAAATTCTGAGTATGGAGATATGAATATTACCCATTTGGATGTTGTTGATTTCTTAGCATAATTTATCTTTGTCTATTTGAAATGATATGTTTTAATGTGTTTAAAGTTGCTTCTATCAAATGTATGTCTCTTAATTATGTTTTATGTCTCCTTTAATGAAGAATGAATCTTATTGGTATCAATCTTGAAGATTTATGTCTTATTGATAGCGTAACATCCAACACCATACTCAGAAATGATAAATATTTTTCTTCCTTGGTAATGCAAAAAGCCAACGTTCAGACTATATTTGGTGGTATAAATTTGATTGAAGGCTCCGGAAGAGCTAATATTTTATTACCTGAAGGAACAAAATTATGTATTGATAATACATTTTATTCTACCAATTATGAAAGAAACTTGTTGAGTTTCAAAGATATCAGCGGAAATGGATATCATATAGAAACAAAAACTAAAAATAATCAGAAATATCTTGTTATCACAAATATAACTTATGGTAGAAAATGCAAATTAGAAAGTTTTCCTTCCTTTTCTTCTGGCTTGTATTATATATTTATAGACATAATTGAAACACATGTTATTGAGAACCAAAAGTTCACCAATGCAGACCAGGAGTCTGCCAATATAAACCAGAAGTTTACTAATAAATTTAATGTTTCGAATGGCCAGTTAGGCCATCTCGATTCAATCATGATGCAACAAATAATTGAGAATTCATGTGGACATATCCTGAAGTGTAAACAAATACCACAATCTCATGATTTCTCATGTGCTGCATGTTCTAAAGGAAATTTAATTATTCACCCCCCACCAAGCAAAGTAGGAAATAAGTCTCTCACTTTTCTAGAACGTATACATGGAGATATTTGGGGGCCAATACACCCACCATGTGGACCATTTAGGTATTATATGGTTTTAATTGATGCATAAACTAAATGGTCACATGTATGTTTATTATCTTCTTACAACCTGGCGTTTGCAAGATTACTTGCTCAATTGATTAGATTAAGAGCACATTACCCTGATTATCCTATCAAGAAAATATATCTTAATAATGCTGGTAAATTTACTTTACAAGCTTTTAATGAATATTGTATGTCCCTTGAAATTGATGTTGAACGTCTTGTAACTCATGTTTATATGCAAAATGGATTTGCAGGTCATTGGTTAAAATATCGCAACTAATTACATGACCTTTTTTTTTATGAGATATAATCTCCAATTTTTGCTTGGAGCTATGCCATTTTGCATGCAACAATGTTAATTCGCATTAGGCCAATAAGTTATCTAAAGGTTTCCCCCTTACAAATGGCTTTTAGTTAGGAGCCTAACATTTCCCATGTAAGAACTTTTGGGTGTGCGGTGTTACGAGTGTAGGATGGTGTATTTAGAAGTGCAAATGTACACTGTCGTAATCAAGTAATATAGAAGTGAGTAGAGTATCGTTCCCACGAGGATTGATCACTAAGTACCAAAATTGGTAATTTTAATTCTATTTAGTCGGTTGATTAGTTGTGATTGAGATTGCAAGATAGAAATGATGAAATATGAATACAAGTGATATAAAGACAAATATGAGAAAAAGCCATAGGGATTAGATTTCACTTAATAAATTCCGGATTTAATCACTTATCTATTCTAGTTCAATTTATTCCACATGATTGATAGTCGAGTTTCCCTATTTTAATTACTAGCCTTTTCCAAGGTCAAGTAATTCTATAATTAATTGCTAACCCAATATATTCCTATATGAATTTAAGCAATCAATCATACATTAAGATTTACGGAACTCAATTAAGACTACACAACCCATATGAATATATTCCTATTTCATATGCAAATTATGGTTTTAATTATAGGATCCACACACATGTATCTCCTTCCGGTCTCAACATGCATATTAAAATCATCCAAAAGGTGGCCAATCAATTGTAAGCATTAAGAGCAATAATTAAAACTCAATTATGAAGGAAAAATTAAAACTAGATTTAATAAGTTAAGATTCAATCCGTCATTAGTAAGCTACGTCATCACCCTAGGAAAAGGAAAATTTAGCTCATGATAAAATTAAAAACAAAACCAAAATATATTACAAACATCATAAATATTGCATAAAAATTAATTACAAAAACATAAAAATACAACTACAAGATGCATGAAAATGGAAAATCTAGCATACCATATAGGAGGTAAAACCATCCATGTAGGAGGTATGCAAGAAGTAAAAAAAATGCAAGAAATAAATTCTAAAAATAACAACTCTCTCTCTAAAATAGAAATTCTCTCTTTCTCTTCCTTCCTCCTCATTTTAGGGTGCCAAGAAGCTCTATTTATAGGCTTCATTTTTGGTCTGCTACAATATTTTTCTACATTGATTTAGCTACAGTGAACCGCACTGCTACAGTGAACCGACCACCCACTTGCTACAGTGAACTGACTGCTACAGGAACCGCACTGAACCGCCCCACTTCCATACACACCGACCGCTACAGTACAACGCAATAGTCCGCTACAGTATCCCTGCTACAGTGCACAGTGAACAATACCACATGAACAGTGCATAGTGAATAGTATCGTATGAATAGTAACTTCCCCTTAAATGTCTTCTTTAATTCTTCTTAATCCGGTACTGTCCATGGCTGCAAGAAAATCATTATTTATTTATTAATTGCACCAAAATTGATTATATTCAGCTCAAATATAGTCCACAAAATCATCATATAAGGGAAAATGAATATGCAAATATTTTACTTATCATGCGGTATATATGTCAGTAGCACTACCACAACGCACTAAAATGGGTCCTTAAAGAAGGATGAGAATATATGCTGGGTATGAATCTCCTTCAATCATAAAATACTTAGAACAATCTACAGGATATTTATTTACGTCATGATTTGCCAATTGTCATTTGATGAATCACTTTTCCAAGCATTAGGGGGAGAAAACAAGCAGTTGGGTAAAGAAATTAGCTGGACTGAATTATCATTGGCTCATTTTGATCCTCATAAAAAACAGTGTGAACTGGAAGTTCAAAAGATAATTTATTTATAGAATTTAGCTAATCAAATGCTAGAATCATTTACTAACCCAAAGAAAGTGACAAAGTCACATATCCAAGCTACTAATGCTTCTATTAAAATTGATGTCCCAGAAGGACAACCTATTATGAATAAATTTAAAGCATGCCTGAAGCGCGGCACGCCTATCGGTTTCAAAGATAAAAATCATTGAAAGAGAAAAGGAGAAAAGAATATAGATGATCAGTTGAGGATAATCAAGAAAAGTTAATAGTCTAAAAGAGTTATTATCTTCAGTAGAGATATCTCTAGAAGAGAATGTTGTAGTCTCAGAAGAGACCTAGGTACCTGATATATGTGAAAATAATGAAATCTCAATAAATTATGTTATGAATGGAATCTGATAGGATCGAAATTAAGTCAATATTGAAGAAACCTTTGCTTATCATATATCATATGATGTAATGAATGATAATGAGGATTATGAGCCAAAATCCATTAGCGAGTGCCAACAAAGAAAAGATTGGCCTCTATGGAAAGATTACATTAATCCAGAATTAAAATCATTGGAAAAACGAAATGTATTTAGACATATAGTCCTTACACTTGAAGATGTAAAGCCAATTGGATGCAAATGGGTTTTTGTACGAAAGAGAAATGAAAAGGGTGAAATAACAAGATATAAGGTATGTCTTGTAGCCCAAGGTTTTACACAAAGTTTTGGCATTGATTTTGAAGAAACGTATTCACCAGTAGTGGATACAATTGCTTTATGTTATTTGATTAGCCTAGCAGTAAATGAAGACTTGATTTACATCTAATGGATATCATGATTGTCTATTTATATGGCTTACTTGACAATGACATTTATATGAAAGTCTTTGAATGACTTAAGGTGTCAGAAGCATCCAATTTAAGTTCTAAAAAATAATACTAAATTAAGTTAAATAAGTCCCTTTGTATGGCTTGAAGCAATCAGGGCGCATGTGGTATAATTGTCTTAATGAATATCTGTTGAAAGAATAATATAAAAATAATCTGATATGCCCATGTATCTTTATGAAAATATCTAGAAGTGAATTTGTTATAATTAATGTTTATATTGATGATATCAACATCATTGGAACTCCTGAAGAGTTTCAGAAAGCAATTAATTGTTTGAAGAAAGAATCCGAAATAAAGGATTTGGGAAGAACAATTGGATTACAGATTGAGTACCTCAAGAATGAGATCTTTGTATATCAAGAAACTTATACAAGGAAGGTCCTAGAGCGATTTTACATGTATAAATCTCATCCATTATGTACCCCAATGATTGTAAGGTCTTTGGAAGCGGGTAAAGATCCATTCCGACCTCAAGTAATTAGCGAGGAAGGTGATGAAAAACTAATTGGTCCAGAAGTACTATACCTTAGTGCTATTGGAGCACTAATGTATCTTGCTAATCACACATGTCCTGATATATCCTTTACTATTAATTTATTAGCAAGATATAGTTCTTCACCAACACGAAGGCATTGGAATGGAGTAAAACACATTCTTTGTTACCTCAAAGGCACTATGTACATGGGGTTATACTACTCAAATGTATCTAAGTATGAACTGGTTGGTTATACAGATGCTGGATTTTTATCTGATCTACACAATAGTAAATCACAAGCAAGCTATTTATTTACATGTGGAGGTGCAACTATTTCATGGTGATCTATGAAACAGGCTATATCAGCCATATCATCTAACCATGCACAAATTCTAGCAATACATGAAGCAAGTTGAGAATATGTATGGTTAAAGTCAATGATACATCACATACGAAAAACTTTTCATTTATCTTTAGGTAAAATGATACAAACAGTTCTATATGAGGATAATACTACATGTATTACCCAACTTAAAGAAGGCTATATCAAGGGAGATAGGATTAAGCATATTTCACCAAAATTCTTCTTTACTCGTAACCTTCAAAAAAATGGTGAAATAGATATCCAGCAAATCTGTTCAAGTGAAAATCTAGTAGATTTATTCACCAAGTTACTTTCAGATACAATCTTTGAAAAGATTGTCTATGACATTGGCCTTCAGAGATTTATAGATATCAATTGATGTTGTCAAAAGGAGGACGTCGGACCCTTTTTCCCTTATCTAGGTTTTGTCTCATTGGGTTTTCCTAGAAAGGTTTTTAATGAGACTGCACTAGACAGTGTATCAATAAATGATGTACTCTTTTCTTTGGCTAGGTTTTTATCCTACTGGATTTTTTCTAGTTAAAGTTTTTAATAAGGCACATTCATAATGGACATCCAAGGGGGTGTGTTATGCATATTAATTATGTGGATGTCCATTGACTCATATCCAGTCAAACTTGTTCTTCCAATCAACTTGATCTATAAGATCAAACATACTATAGTGTTTACTGTGCAGTACTGTAGCATCACAGGGATCAATGTTCATTACTATAGTTGTTTACCGTGCAATACTGTAGCATCCATGGAAGTTACAGTTCATACGCAGAAGTTACTATTCATACGCTTTTTTGTGCTTATAAATAAAGACCTTGGGTCAAGTATTAAATATATACAAGTAAATGAAAATTGCTCTATATTTTTTCTCTTGAATTTCTCTCTTGCTTTCTCTTATCATCGATATTTTTATCACACTACATAATTAATTGTGTTTTTTACAAGCAAAGTTTATGTAGATTTCAAACAAGTTATGGGGTCACCAGTTGGGGGGAATGGCAACAATATGTAGGCAGTTGAAGTTACTTGGGTAGAACATAGTTTGTCTATATAATAATTCATTCAACAACATATCCCTCTAAACATATTAGGACACATTGATAATTTGACATGATTATGATCGAACTAATCTAATTAGGCACCATCTCATATCTTTACCCATTCCCACCCTCCTATTTTATTTTCTAAAAAAATTATTCTTATTAATCCTTACTTAAAATCTATTTTATAATTTTATATACGCACACATGTGGAACACGTCAAGTCAAGTGGTCCCCTGTATGTATGGCTAACCCAAATTATGGCCTCGACAAGTCGAATAAGCTTTCAGGAGGGGAAAATAAATGCCAACAATTAAATAATAAATTAGTTATATTTGGGTTTATGTAAATTCTTTTTTAGAGATAATTTACAAATATCGATTCAAATATTTGTAACTGTAATTGGACATGTGGGAATTTTTTATTACTAAACTAGTGATAATTAAGTTTCATAACTTGTAATTGAAATTTTTTATTTGTAATTATCAAATCCTTATTTATAATTTTTGTTTTTCTTAGTTTTAAAACGCGTCAATTCTTATAAGGGGTCATTCATTTTCTTCCCCAATAGATATGAGACTTCATACTTCACCCGCCTTGGGCCTAGCTCTAATACCAATTGTAATATATCAACGCCCCTCTTTCCATATTGTTCGATTTGGGGCTCCAATCATCCTTTATGATTTTAAAATGTGTCTAGAGAAGAGGTATGTAGACCCTTATAAGATATCTTTTATTCCCTCCCTACCGATATGAGACTTCACATGGACTTATGACTTGATATGAAAAATCTTAATACCATATGCATCAAGAAACAATTCTACAAATTTAAGCAACGATCTCTTTCTACCACTAGATCAATTTGGCAGGATTTTTGGTTGTTATTACCTTCTTGGTTTTTTTAATGTGTTGATTTCCTTTAGTCATTCCCATACTTCTTATATTTTCCTCTACATACACTCTGTATTGTAATATGTTTTTATCTTATATATAATTGTCTTTTTATAAATAAAAAACCATTGTCAATGACAATATACATATATGTGCTTGTATGTAAGACATGCTTCTTTATTATTGTCCCTTATATATGTGTCCAATTCCGAAAAATATGATATTACTAGTAAGCTTTTTTATGGCAATGATACAGTAATTGAAATTTAAACACATGCGTGCACACAATATCTAGACTATCATATATTTATAACAAAACATCACTTCAATTTGTCAAGTTGGTAAGTGTCAAACCCTTCATAAATTCGACATTTAATAAAGTACTAACGCATAGTTCAGTGGACATACAAAAATAACATAAACATACTGATATAAAACTCTTGATTATATTACAAGAATTTTCCACAGGGTGTGTACTTAGTCAATTACAAAACCTGAAAGTAAGTAAAAGTACAAATATAACCAACAAAAATTCTTCATCAGACCCGGATCCTTCAGTGGCCGGTGTCCACCTCTTTGCTTTTTGAGCCGCTATCTTTTGTTGAATAAATATTATATATGGAAAGGGGTGAGATTCAAATGAATCTCAGTAGTAACAAACAATCAATTATATAAAATGCGAAAGAAAAATATGCAATGCAGCATATATGATCCAACAAATAATAATGCTGTGTACATGTCTGTCAAACAATGTTCAAGATTAAAGCGATGATTTTGTTCGGATTAAAATGATCGTTTTATCCCTACTTGTCACATCGTGATCACATCAATGTTCCGGAACAGGCAACAACATGTCCATACTTATCTCAATATTGTTCATGATCAGGCGACAACCTGTCCATACTTGTCATGTCGCTTCAAGCTGGGTCCCCTTAGTCTTATGGCACTTATGTTGTTCCCATGTGGTGGTACTTGTGCTTTTCCTACACCCAACGAGGAATGTCATCTATCACATTAGCTAACCTAGACTGGATACCCTTGGCTAAGAGGTACTTGTATTTTTCCCTTAATGTGATACTTTTACTTTTCCCATACCCAGCTCTAAGATTTACCGTCATTCAGATATCATTGCACAGAACATGACAAACAATGTATATTAATATTCACATAGAATATGAGAGATAGAGTTACTACCTTACACCTTTCCTTGCCTAGCTATTGTTGGTCCTTAATTTTCGGTCCAACTAGGCAAATATTAAATCCTAAAATGCCCAAATTGGTCACAAATGAGTTATTACTCATTCATATCTTATTCTAAAATTTATAAGTTGGTTATCTTAATGTAAAATCACACAATTACCAAAATGCCCCTAGGGCATCCGATCTAATTCCCTTCATACCCAGTATATATATTTTTTCAAAAATTATGACCCGAGCTATTCCTACACAATTTCGCGTGTATAATCCATTTTTGGCAAAATCACACTGTATTTGCAATTTTACCCTTGACAACCACCAATTAGGGTTTTAGGGGCTAAATTGTCATCTAAAGCCTTCATACTCCACAATTAACATGTTTCCTATACAATTTTTTATTATAAACACAATGGAATTATCAAATCCATCAAATTCCAGCCCTAACCCTCTGTTCCAGCCCTGGCCAAAAGTTTACACATTTTAGGAAAATTGAAGTTTTTCAATTTTCAACCAATCAAACATCTTCTTCTCACTTCTAATAACTTATTTAACCACTTAAACACCATTTGAACATGATTAGTGTTAATTTGGGCAGTATTTTCCCTTAGGGTTTGAGCATCCCAAATCACAAATTTCAACCAATACAAGCCAATAATCAACCACAACATCAAGAACAAGCTTAAATCATCAAGTTCTTAAGCTTACCTTACTTTCTCTTTCTTTCTCTCTCTAGGCCGTGCACCTTCCCTCTCTCTTCCCCTTGATTTTCTTCTTCTTAACATGATTTCAAGAAGGATACATGAGTTAGGGAAAGTTTACAAGTGATTGGTGACAAGAATACTTAGATTTTGTTTCTACTTACCTTGCTTTTGCTTATTGCTTTCTCTTGTCTCATTCTTCTTCTTATTTTTGCCCTAGCTCTTTCTCTCTCTTTCTCTCTTGTTGCTGGCCGATAATATGACCAAGATATGCTGAAATGAGTCTTTAAATTATCTCCTTCCGCCTCAATTTTTTTTATATTTTATTGTATAATCTTAACACTTGGCATTTTCTTACTCTTTCTTCTTCCATATGTCCTCTTTTGCTTCCAAATGTCTATATATGTGTTCCAATCATATTTTTCCATCTTATCTTCCCTTCTTGGCCGACTTTCTTCACCATTTAAGGAAAAAATATTAGCTTTTATTTTAATTGGCCAAATGACTATTTTACCCTTACATTTTCTTGAATTTTTGGAACCAATTGTCATTTTCTTCTTTCCTTTTCTTTTGGACAAAATTTTCAATGTTTATTGGGTCAAAAATTGTGCTATGTCATGCTTCATTTTAGGCTTCAATGTTAAGCCTTTGCTAGGACAAAAATTGGGCTTTATGTCTTTCTTGGCTAAAAATTTATTATAATCACTATTTCCACTATTTTGGCTACCTCAAGTGCACTAAAATTCACCATTTTATTCCATTGAATACAGTTAAATTTAAATGGAATTTTGGTGATTAAATTTGGAATATTATAGGGAGAATATTAATTAATTAGTTTCTGGACGCACTTAGTAAACACAAGTTTCCATATCTTATATATAGATATGAAAGTGAAAAATACTTTCAATATAGATTGGTTCAATTGGAAATGAGTTGACTCATAAACTATAAGATAGTAAGTTCAAATTCTGCTCCTGACGTGAGGACTTTGTTAGGAGACAATTTATAAGTATTTTTATAAGTGTTTTTTGAGTTTAGAGACATGCTTTGGCCTTGGTGAAACCCCGAGACACAATTTACCTAAACTTTATCCTATCAATAAAAAAATAAAAATACTAAGGAAAAAAATTAATTTTGCTGCTTCCTCTTGAGCCACCATACAAGGTTTAACCTGAGAAATATATGAATGAAATTAAAACTGATTTGGATAATAATTAAGGGGGTGGCAGAATATGAACAAAGATCAAGGATTCATCAAAAATTACTATTTACTAATGTTATAAAAAGATAACAGAGTGTATGAATATGTTATATCGTATACCCTGTCAACTCATTTATCGATTATCTATTATCGGGTCTTTTATTTTGGATATATCAAATTCCAAATGTACTCGCCATTAATCCTCAGAGTAATAACAAATAGAAAATTGATTTTCATCTATGGGAACAGGCATAGCAGGCAAAAGTTTAGTTACACTCATTATCAACGATACGGCCACCTAAATTCTTTGCATTGATATCAATTCACATCAGTATCAAATATAAATTATTATTTATAACACCTTGACAAAAAAAATAACAAAGAAAAAGAAAAGAAAGTCGTCTTGTAATCATCCAATATCCTCAAAGCTATGTTCTTTTACTTGACCAGCACAATTTTGAATCGCCCATATCCCATTTTTATTTGACTTCCCTTCCTTCTTGTTGTAGGGAATTCGGCATCGAACAACATGGAAGCACATGACTTGAAAATAATCCTTCTATGACCTAGTTTGTAATAATTATTTTTAAATAAAAGCCTCAAATCAATTAATACAAAAGATAAATGAAAGGTATATATATAACCATCATGAGGCAAGCTAAATCCTATCAAATTGATTTAAGTCTTTTTAATAGAAAGATGCTCTCAACATATGTGTAAATATTAAGAATTAAACATGGCATTATAGCCATTACATCAACGTGGGGGAAAATAGATGAAGAAGAAAAAATATAGAAAAAAAATATAAATATTGCAAAAAAAAAAAGGTAAAATGAAGAATATCATGGACATAAAGCCTCTTAGGCTAAAAAAAATACAAACCAGGCAAAACAAAAAAATGAATTGGAAAAAAAAAAAAGAGAAACAAAGACGAAGTAGAAAGAATATTAGAATATATGCCTCATAGATTAGTACAAATAAATGAAAGGTATGTAATTAAGAGGCAACTAGTATCAAATTGACTTAATCAACGTAAAACTTATATTCTGATGATTATATATATATATATAAAATAAGGTGTCGTCCGATTGGAAGTAACATAAGTAAAGAGATAAGGTAAAGTTAAACTTTTCATAAAGTAGAGAATTTATTAAAGGTCTTATAGTTTAGTGGTATTGATACTTTCCTTATAAATAGAAGATTGCATATTCGATTTTAGTTATAACTCAAGTCGTTTTTCTTGTAACTTAAAAAAAAAAAAAGAAAGTAGTGAATTTCATATCACTTGTTTCGTTAAAAGCTATAATTTCTCATAACTCATGACTATGGAAGCAACCAATTAAGTAACATTTATTCTACATCATTTTCAAATTTATCCTTAAAAATGGTGTAAAATAAATTAAAATTCAATTCAAAAAGATATTTTTTTCCAGACAATTTAAAAAGATATATTTTTATCACTAAAGGATATATGTTATATAATATACTAAAGAATAGTTAGAAGAATTAGAAATTATAAAATTGAAAGAAATGAAACTTCCCATGAAACAAGTAAACTTCTTAAAAATTACACTTTTTTTAAAAAAAAAAGGTTCATAAATTTGAACCAACGTCCGACCAGTGGGGGGTTTCTTTTCTAATTATTTAAGGAGTCAATACTTAACCCAACAAAACTTAGGGAGTCAATAGTTACAACGCATTTAGACAAGTTAATGCAAAAGCTCATGGCAAACATTACCTAATCAAAAGTTAAATATGTGTATTACAGCAACAAAACATTCTAGAAGTACACTTTTTTAGAAAAAAATCTAAATGAATTCTTGGTGGGGCTTTCTCGTATAAGAACACACACAGACACACATCATATAATTATCATCATCGATATATGTGGCAGAAGCTGATTCACTCACTGAATATAGTAGGTCATGCATCCATCATTTCAGTCAACAGCTAGCTATAATCTTCAATATATACTTTCCTGATAGATATAGTTGGAGAAGGTTATTTAATTATATAATATAATATTCTCACATACTTGCTGCTAAATTAAAAGAACTCCCAACAAAAACTGGGCCAAACATCTGGATTGATCCCTCTTCATAGAATATTTAGTTTAAAGTCGGTTGATATTGTTGAGTAATCATCATATCTCTCAAAGTTTCAAAATTTTAAGAAATTATTTGATGCATATGATTTATATATATGTAATCTTAATTCCTCTTTCTATATATACGCGTACACCTGGCTAGTCTCTACTTTAGCTTGAAATGGAATTCTTCTAAAAGAAGACCCATGATTTTAATTAATTTATTTTTTCTTTCGGCATTATCGAATCAGCTGGCATCCCAATATACTATGATGTAAGAAGTTTTAGTAGATCTCGAAGTCTCTATTTGTCTTTTGGCGCATAATTACCTTCAACATTAAACAATGGATTAAGTTGCAATCACTACCTATTTATGGGCAAAAACGAGCACAATCACATGCGTTGAGCCAATTAAACAATGTCCTAACAAATCAAATATGATACCATAAACAGTAGGGTTGGCCACGTGTTGGCTAAATGACTCATTATTTACTAGTCCATGTTCCCCATTACTTCCTTAATCGGAATCTTATGCTATAAAAAATTGTGTGATTAATTGCATTAAGCAGTTTTTAAGGCACACTACACTGCCAAGGTTGGCAAAAAACAAAACTAAAGGTGGCTAAGCTTAATATAATAATCTCATTAAGATATGTATGCAATCTAAAGGCATGGAATTGAGGATTGAGTTGATGAACAACCTGTTCGATGATCATTAGTTCGTAGGCCACTTTCAAAGAAACAGGAACAAACCACACCACTAATATTCTGTTGTTTTCATACAGAAATATATTTCTCCTTGAATTGTCTTTTTTGTGTGTTCATCACACACACACACACATGACATTTTGTTTGAATATTTTGTACTTAAATTTACGACCTCCGTACTGCAACTTAAGATTTTGCTTGGTCCATTATTTGGTTCATTCTGATTGGGAAGGTGAGGTTGAAGCTGTCAAGCACTTCAACAAAAGAAATAATGAAGGGATATATAGATATTATTACTCGCTCATGACATCATAGGCTCATAGCACGAAATGGAAATTCAATGGAAATTAAAATTGGATTCGAAGATGTTAATAATATAATATATAGGTTTGAACAGCCACAATCTAGCGAGGGTAGTGAGTGCGTGTCTATTTATATATAGGTGCCTAAGAGACTGAGCAAATTAAAGTATGACATAGACCTTGGAGATATAGAGAGAGATACATATAAGATATATATCACTATTTCAGCTGAAACTTGGAGTGAAAGAAAAGCATGGTAGCTACGGTGATGACGGGTTCAGAGAAAGCGTGGAAGAAAGGACCTTGGACTCTTGAAGAGGATAAGCTGCTCAGTGAATATGTGAGCTTGCATGGTGAAGGAAGATGGAGTTCAGTGGCCAAGTTTACAGGTAATTAATATTGTCCCATTTGCCCTCCAAATAACGTAGGTGAAAATGATCGAATGCATGTGAAAAATGGAGAATAGAGCTGATGTTGAAAGAGTTGGGTTTCAGGGTTAAATAGGAGTGGGAAAAGTTGCAGGTTGAGGTGGGTGAATTATTTGAAGCCAGGCCTGAAGAAAGGTCACTTAACACCTCAAGAAGAAGCCATCATATTTGAAATCCATGCTATGCTCGGTAACAAGTAAGTAAGTAATTTAATTATATCACTGTTCAGCATTTTTCTCTATTATTTCACTATCCCTTTCCATATATGGGAATTAATAATTATATAAACTGAACACATACAGGTGGTCTACAATTGCAAAATATTTGCCAGGGAGAACAGACAATGAGATTAAGAACTACTGGAGGACCCACTTCAAGAAGAAAGACAAATCCTCGCGTATTAGTAAGAGGCAAGAAAAGAGAAGATCAAGAATTATTCTAAAACAGATGAAACAACAAGAGAAGCAGCAGCAACCTCAACAGTACTGTGATGTGCAAAGCAGCATGTTGTCGTCTCATGCAGAGTCAAACAATCAAATTACAAGCAACGTTTCTGTTGGGACTAATGTTCTGGAAGACAGCTACCACCCAGTGGCTACCACCATGGAATTAGAGCAATATAATTACTTGCCTTTCATGTACCAAGATTATTTTCCATCCCCGTGGCCTGAAACTACTGTAGAACAAGATGAAGGCTTGTGGGTTACGTTATGGAACCTCGACGAAGAAACAGTACAAGGTCATGGCGGAGACAATAAGTTCAACGAAAATAATGCCATTCATAACCAGCTTACAACAACTTGTTTCGATGATATTTCCAACAACCTCCGCTTTGCAAAATACATGTCCGGCTGAACTTCCTGCACAATTTATGTTGTATGTTGTATGTTTTTTGATTGCAATTATGTTATTATTAAGTAAATTTTCGCCTTTAATCTTTTTTTCCTGCGCTTGCAAAATTGTAACTGATCGGTGTACCTAAAAGTGCTGTCTATATATCGTGTTCGTTTGGTGGCTATATGCTTTCTTACATACATGCATATTTGTGTGTTTTTACTCTTCACATCATATAAGCATGAGTTGATGACTATATTTTGGCGAACAGTGGCAGGTAAATACATTAAACAGTTTAAAATATTTCGACCATCTGTACTTAGTTGAGTACTAGTTGTCCAGGCATGCGCGATTTTATACTTTGCTTAGAATATAAAGCTGACCTCTTCTCCATTCTCATGCTTTGTCAGTTAATCATCAAATCTAGCTATCAAACATTATGAAGCCTAGAGCATTACTGCGTGTACTCCTGAGTTTATTTAACAGTATAATTGACAAAGCAATGAAATTTTGCCCTTCGCGTATATTTTTTTTTTATTTTTATCTTTAAATTTAGAAGAATTCACAGCGCAGCGACGTTGAGAATTGTAAATGAAGACCAACCAACGTATAAAATAGTGTAAGATAGTGTGTGTTTGGATTAACTTTTGAAAAATAATTTCTGAAAAAAAAGTGTTATTTTAGAGAAGAGAATAGATTTTATTGAATAACTTCTGAAAATGTAAAAAGATTATTTGGATCAGCCTTTGGCAAATAGTTTTAGAAGAAAAAGTTATAAAAGTAATTGTAAAGAGATTCTAAGTATAATAGACTTTATGAAAAAAAGTGATTTTGATAAAATAATATTGTTTGGATAATTGTTATTAGAATCACTTTTTTTTCTCATGTGTAAATTACTAAAAAAGACATTAGCTAATAGAACAATTACATATGAAAGTTTAAAATTCCATTTCAAAATTTTTCAATTATGAAAAATTGATATTTTAATTATAGATACCCGATTTCCCATATTACAAAATTTTTATGTTCATGACATTATTCCTTTTTTAAATTTTTTTCCTTTCTTCTTTATCCTTTTTAATTTTCTTTCCATCAATTTTATTTTTCTTCTTTTTCCTTTGTCATATACGGGCTTGGTTGTTCCTTTTCTTTTTTTTAATATTACAAGCAGGACTTTTGTTTTAAAACCATAGTTTTAAAGAAAAAAAGATTTTTGTATTTTTTTAAGGTGTTTAGGTAATTTTTTTCCGAACCATGGTTTTCCCTTAAAAGTGTCTTTTTAATTGTTATCTAAACACAAAAAAGCAAAAAAAAAAAAAAAAGCTTCTAAAAAAACCATGATTTTAAACCGCCAAACTATGATTTTCAATTAAAACCATAATTTTGTAGAATCTGAGTAATTTAACTCAAACATGATTTTAGAAAAAAAATGCTTTTACCTTTTTCTCTTGGAAAAATACAAAAATATATAAAGTAATTTATAAATCACATCTTGAGTACTGTGCATATCATCCTAAAATTTATGTAAATGTAATGGGCTTCAGTTTAATATATAATTACATGCCTATAGAAGTAGATATTCTATAGTGTTTATTAATTATGGAAAGAAAAAGCATCAATTATTTCCTTTGCCTAACTTATTGAGAACTTCCTGGTTATCAGGAAAAACTTTCCAGCCATTATTTTTGGGGAAAGTTGTGAGTATATATTCTTTATCTTGTTGGCCTTTGCCTCGTTCAAGGATTGACGCCCCATTGGCATTCAAGGTGAGATGCGTAATTTACTCCTTCCACGTGTCTTGTACAAAGGTCAAAGCCCAACGTTTCCAGATATATGGGCCACTGAAGAACAAAGGTCATTGGAGCCCAATTGACCAGTATGAATTTAGAGCCCATTATATATAATTTTTTATAAAAATTAAAACACAGTTTTGGCCCATGCAGGTTTCGAACCTGCGACCTTCGCGTTATTAGCACGACGCTCTAACCAACTGAGCTAATAGGCCGTTGGATGTGGAGGCACAAAAATAATAATATAACACAACGTATGCTGGTTTTCGAGTGTATTTAAATAAACTTCTGAAGAACAGCTTATGGATAAAAAATAACTTATGTGAAAACAGGATGGTGTTTAGGTATTATTGTTAGAATCACTTTTTTCATGTTCAAATTACAAAAAAGAATATTAGTTTTTGTGATAATTACATATAAAGGATAAGATTTGATTTTAAACTTTTTTAATAGTAAATTTCATAATAAATACCAAAAATTAAATAAATTTATCTAAAAAATTAAAATCATAATATTAGTCAATTTTATAACATGATAAAAAAATAGGTCAAACATATATATATATATATATATATATATATATATATATATATATATATATTGTATATACTAAAATCAAACATTTATGTGTAAAATCATAAAAAAAAAGTAACTCAAATATATATGTATCATATAGTTTTTGTGTTAATTTTCATTCTAGTATACATGAATATGGTATGTAAATTTTTTTTTGGCCAGAAATATGGTATGTAAAAATTGCTCAACAATAGCATGCAAAAATAAAAAGGAGATTACATTGAAGTCTCATTTAAAAGAAAAAAAAATGAAAAAATTGTTACATTAATAACTTTAGGAGAGTAAATTGATAAGTTTAGGAGCGCGATTAATAATTTTATAGGATCAATCTTTCATTTTTTTTCCTTAGATAAGACCTGAATGTAATTCTCTCAAAATAAGATTTATATCAAATGTCGGAGTTGGAGCATGTTACGTAAAGAAATAAGAAAGGAATAAGAAAGTGAAGGAAAGAGAAAAAAGATAAAAGGCTGGGTGAGAAATTATTAGAAGCTCAACTACACAAAAAGAGAAAAAAATTAGTTTATTCAAAATCATAATTTTGAAGCCTAAAACCATAATTTAAAAAGTAAAAATAATTTTATCATTTTTTAATGTTATTTTTAAAAATGTTTGGGTGTTTTATCGTGAAATCATGATTTTAGGATAGGAAAGTACTTTTGTTCGGTTCCCAAACACACTTCATTTCAAATAAAGTGAAACAGGAGATAGCTAAGCGAGAGAATGGATAACATTACTGCTAGTGAACTTGCTGGATTTGGGGTGGGCACTCTACTCCTCTGTGCCACCATCGCGGCCCCCAAAATCGATGCTTTCTTTGCTGCCTCTCAGCGGAGGTAACCGAATTAGTTGTTCTCTCGTGGTTTTTTTTTTTTTCACTATGCTTTGCTCGCTTCTGCTATGAATAAGTCTTTTGTTTTCGTTATGCGGCACTAGTTACTGCGTTTCGATAACACTCTTCTTTGTTTCAACATGTCAAATTTGCCTCCAATGTTACTGTAGTGCGATGAAATCCTCTGGGTAGGCTGTGAAGATAGTTCATGAAATAGTCTATCTCATTTTTAAAAATTTATATTTGCAACAGTAGTAATTAGCGCAAAACTAGGCCCTGGAAGGCAATCTGATAAGAGATGTATTAGGCCATCTAGCTTGGTGCACAAGGGAGAGTATGGGAAATCCTCTTATTGCAACTTAACGAAAACTCTATATTCCTCTCCCCTTGCCATCTTGTAAGTGTGTTCTGGCTCCAACCAAAAAGAAAAAAAGAAAAAAAAAAACTCACAAGTGCCCCGAAGAAGTTACAAATTTCTTCTTTTGGCAATGAAAACCACCAAAGGCATATAATCTGAGCCTGATTACTATTAGAATACATCAAGAAAAGTTTCACATTAATTAAATAAATATTAAAATAAAGGTATATAACCTAATATAGAGGTCCTATCAAATTGACTTGAGTCATTAACCTAATACATACCTAAATCACTAAATCTAATATTTACATCATCAGTCCAATGAGAGAAAAGGCCCTGTGCAGCTCAAGTGAACCCAATCCTTGCCGTTTGATCTGCGCCTTTACATGTTGTGTACTGCAAAGATTTTCCTTTTCTTATCTTACCTTTCACTACCAGCATTAGAAGAGAATTTACAATTATATTAAACAGATGACTTTTTGGGTTACATGCTGACCAATCTTTTGATTTCTCCAAAATGTTGATGGCATGTAGCCATGTAGGTATCATCATACTGTTGCAGATGTATGTTGGCAATTTTTCTTTCGAAAAAAGCCAACTTAAAGCATAGCAGTTATATACCAGAAATTCTGGGGAGATAACATTCATAATTATTATACCGTATCTGTTAGGTCTTCCTTCTTGTTAGAGGGTTATCTGTGCAGCTCTTGATGTTCTTGGAGCTTTCTATATTTTGTTTTTTAAAATTTAATCTCATCAAGTAGTTGCAATATTTCTGTTTCTCTCGCGTTTGTTGGTTGTAATTTAGATGCCAGCCAAGTTGATTGGTTGCTTTGTCAATTGATAGCTTGGATTCTTTTATCCCCCTTTTGTGCACTTTTACTCTTAGTAGTGTTAGATCACTATCATGGACTGGTATTTTTTTACTCTCCCATTCATAACCCCCTAGCTTTGATTCTTTTATCCCCCGTTTGTGCACTTCTGCACTTAGTGGTGTTAGATCATTATCATGGACTGATTCCTTTTTTGTTACTCTCCCACTCATATCCCACTAGCTTCATTAATGCAGCAACTCTGCCAAGTGCCACACCTTTTTTGAAATCGTAGTTCCTGATTAATCTTTCCATCAGTTTGTCTCTGCCCTCAAGTTATAACTTTATCACTATTGGTGGATTGCATGGCTGCTATTGTGTATTTTTAGTCACCTTAATTATTATGAAGTAATTTCTGATGATTTAAGTTTTATTACTACTCACATAGTCATAAATGTTTTAGCTGAGAAATAAATGATAATAACAGTTTAGAGATTAAAATGAAAATAGCATGGTGGTCAATTTTTATTTTGATTCATGGATTTGATTGATCTGCACTATGAAAGACTATTTCAACTCAAAGTTTAATTTGTTAAATGAAAGTTCATCTAACACTCCCCTACTGACTGCAGCTCATTAGGTTCAAAGTGTGAATACACATTATACCACATGCTTTAACTTATCTAAGAGAATGGGATGTGCCAAAGATCGAATCCTTAACTATTTGGTTACAGAGGCTCTGATATCAAGTTAAAAGTGAAATTTCATCTAAAACGCACCCGTCACAATAGTCCTTTGGATCTTGTTATAATTTCTATCACACTTGACATGTATGTTGCAACCATTGAATACAGCTCATTGGGTTTGTGCAAACGATGTGGCAATCTGAGGAGAATAGCTTGTACTAGATGCAGAGGAACGGGATCGGTCAGAGAAGGGGCTATATTTGCTATTAACCTTGTAGAGGATTTGTATGATACCCTTGGGAATAAATCGGGGAAGCAGGTACCTTGCATAAAATGTCAAGCCAAAGGTTACTTTTCATGTCCTGATTGTTCCAGACCATAATCAATTATATTTTTTCCTTCAAAGTCATGTAACAAACCTTCTCTGTCCACAAACATTCTCGTCCTCAATACAAAGATCTTATCGTCACATGGCCTTTTCCTTTGCTTGTTTTCCTTACCCACACACGCACACAAATGATGATATGCTGGAGTAATCTATCTTTGGAAATAATTTAGGCGCAGTCATCTGTGTATTTTTGGTATCTGATTTTTTAGCATAAGTAGACATTTTGTACATCTTCGCACCATATTATTGACTTATTTGACAAAAGGTAAATGCATTCACTCCCTTTGTAATTTCGTCCGTAGAAAAAAGCCACTATGAACTTTGAAATCGTATAATGCACTCATGAAATTTAGTATACTTGAAAGCAGACCTTCTCATCACCTTCTGTTAAATAATTAATGGGTACCTAACATGCGTGTGTGAAAGGATGAAGGAGGAATGATGTTATCAAACTTTTTCTTTGTCTTTGTTTTGGTCTCTCCCTTTGGATTTTCCTAACTGTTTCATTATTTATTTACAAAGTTTAAATTATAAGTAAAAATATGCCACATGTGAATAGAAGGATTAGTTTCCAAGTATGTCAAAGTGTAGGCTGATCAATAAATTTAATGAGGTAAAGAATAAAGGGTGTGTAATTATTCCTGTTTGAAAAAATTCTGCTTGAAGCATTATTGCTGTGAACCATAATCAAAATTATCTCTTTTCCTCTCTCTTCCTCGAGGATTCCTGGATGCTTTCTTTATCTGTTGTTTTCTGTTAAATTTCATCGCATGCTTTAAATTGACACACTCGGAACCCGATTCTTTCCTTAGTAGTTGTAACATAGCACGAGGGGACTCTGTTTACTTTATACCTATTTTGGAAACACATTGATGCTCTTGTCTGGGTCATTGGACCACTTTAGCTTTTAAGGATAAATTCTCCACTTACTTATTGGTGGCTTTAATTTCTGCATCACTTTATACAAGTTTTGGATCACCAGGAAAAAATCATCCATTTCAGATTAACTAGCTAGCAGAAAAAAATTTTGTTTGAAACCAAAATGAGTATTGTATGCAGCATGATCCTTCTTCATTAGAATGGAGCTATGTGTAATTCTTTTATGGACATAAGTTGGAATAAATTATTACGACTCTGTAGTGGGCTGGCTTGTTCAGATGCATTAGGCAATTTTGGAACACTTGGGAATCTGGCTTTCTCCTTTGGAAAAACTACTTACTTGGATCAGTTTATTTCAAGTGCTCCTAAACCTAAACAGAGTAGTTTAGATTGAAATGGAGTCATTATTTAGGCCTTGCTTAGTATCACTTCCAAGTGAGTGAGAATGCCAAAGAAGGAAATAATACGTTTATTATTATTTTTTTCATTTTTGTTCTATTTTTATTTCCCACATAGTGGAATAAGACTTGTTTTGTTATACTTTTATTCAGGCTGCATGCATACAAAGCTTGACCTCCATTTTTTTTTTTTGAGTGGAAGGATGATTCAATTTAAATGTAAAAGAAAGTGAATTTATGGAAGAAAAAATGTTAGGAGTATAGGGATTTTTAAAAGAAATCCTAAAATGTTAAGGTAATGTTTTAAGTTTTTGAGAATAACTAGTGGGAGAAACATTGGTTGCAAAATTTAAGAGTTGGAAGATTCCATGTGTATGTAGATAAGGAATGGAGTTAAAAGTGAGGGAAGCCATGTATTTCTGAAAGAGGAGGGCTAGGCAGTTGTTTATGAGAGGTAAGTGTTGTGATGCGTATGGTAAATTTAAGAAAAGTGCAAAATCTCTCTGAATTATTCCTCCTAAAGTTATTGTACCCGCATCCATTTTTCCCATTAATAATACATTCACTTTACATTAAACTTTGTAAGGGTGTGCCTGGATTGCTGTAGGAGTATATGTAAAAAAATTTGTCAAGCTTGAATTTTCAAATAACCAATGTATTTTCTTTACCAAAATTAGGCCCATGAAGGGCATTATTGTGATTTATGAAATAATAAACTATTAGAGGATGTTGTGAACATTGCTTTTTTACTTTTTAGGCACATCGAGGGAGGGTAAATGGGTATATTACTAAAACATATCTCCGTACGACGTCGCTGCGCCACAGCGCTGGGTTTCAGATCCATCGGTCGGAGATGCTATGACTGCTCGACACGTCACACTCCATCCACAGTACCATACAACCTTGGGACACAACTTTGAAAATGGCCCAACACTTGAGCCCAATAATGAAGGATTCTTTTTTTTTTTTTTTTTGGTGCCTACCTGCCGGCAGTTAGCGGGGGTCACGGGTTGGGGTAGGAGACATTTTTTTTAATTGAGGGGAGAAATTGTAAAAACACTAATATTTTAAAATTCCTTTTTAGTACAATGAACCAATATGGAATTTTGCAAATTGGACTCACTTTTATTTTGGGATTTAAAGACATTTTTATTTGAATTTTTCCTTTTTTTGGAGGGGGGTGTTTAAACTTTAAACTATATATGAATGAGGTTGGAAGTGAGAGGAAAGTAAAAGTGAAATTTAGGTGAGGGGAAGTAAAAGTGGAGGCACAGTGGCAAAATCAAATCAAAGGGTGAGAAATGAGTTGGATATCCATGTTTGGAAAAGGGTGCTGCTCCTTCCCTCATAATGACTTTCCTTATTTGGTATGTCCTTCCAAGTGGACTGAAAATGAATCCCCTTCTCTTTCTTACTTTTCCTGCCCTCTCTTCTAAGGACATTTAACCTTCCCCATAAATGTCTCTCTTGCCTTCATTATTTTTATCTTAACATTGGTGCCCCGCTGATTGAGACCCAGGATGCTCATCACTCTCTATAATATTTTATTCTTATATATATTGATATGAGCATTTGACTAGGTTATTGGGCTTAAATGAGGATAACTTTCCCAAAACTGTTTTTAATATTTACAATGACTTAAGCTAATAAATACTTGCCTAATAATTATACTTAAAGTAAGCAGTCAAAACTCTTTCCATCAAGTTTAACTCCTCTTGGTTATTCTTTTATGTGTATTCATGTTCATATTAATATCACCAAATCCTTTCTTACTTTGAAGAAGCATTAGTGTTGTTCCTGTGAATTTGCCCCAAAAAAACCATCCTTATTCAACGTGATAAGTTCCGTACGGTAAAAAAAAAGGGGGGGGGGAGGTCATTTTCGGTTCATGCATGGGAAGGGAGAAATTAATTAAGGGGAATCATAGCATTATTATATAGGCCAAGCAATTCCTATTCTGTTGGCATCTACTCTTATCCATTAATTGGAAATATATATATATATATATATATATGCATATATGCTTTATTACTCACAAACGCCAAACTTAATTCTTCATTCAGTTGCTATTACACGCTAAGCTCAATTAAAACCCTATCAGTCACATCCTATTTATTAATTAGCATGCGCTATTCAAATGAACCATGCCCAATATATATTCATATAATACAATGTTCATGGTTTAAAGTTTTAATTAATTAGCCTACAATATAACCTCGCCATCCAACGATTGAGCGCAAATCATTGCAGCAATGTATTATGAATTATTCAAATCAATGGAAAATACTACCACAAGCCAACAAAAATAGGGTTTCAATAATTAATTTGCTGCACATTTTTTACTCACCGGCCAGACTCTCTCTCTCTCATTATGGCTAGGGAAATGTGATTTGATAGGAGCTATATAGTCATTGTCCTCTCTCAAACATGTGAAATATTGAAGCTCCTTTTAACATAGTATTGGCAAGTCAGATAGATCAAGTGTCATTTTACACAAGTTGATATAAAATTTCTCTCATATATTTATTCTGTTTATTATAAATTATGTTAGAAAAGTAATTTTTACTATTAACCCAAATAAACATCAAAACCACTGGTTATATATATTATAATTCATTCCAAAAACCAATTAGCCAAATCAAGATTTCAGTGGGGGTTCTAATGTTAGTAAAGATTAAGGGTGTGTTTGGAAACACATTAGATAAGAAAAAAAGCTCATTTGGACATAAGAAGCTCATTACAACACATGATAAGTGTTTGGAAAATCATTAACTTATAATGGGCTTTTAATAAAAAAGAGCTTTTTTCCTTAAGCTCATTTTTTTAGCTTTTGAGCTTTTATCAATGGGCTTTTGAATTTTTTCATTGAATTTTTTATTTTTAAAAAATATATTTATATTTTTTAACATCAATTATAACAATATATATGTAATATCCAACAAGGTTTATACCTTTTTCAGTCATTTCCTATCTAAACGGGTTTTTTAAATGTTAATCCAAATATGTTTAAGGTTAAAAAAAAGTTACTTCTCTCACCGCCAATCTAAACACAAATCACATTTTCAATCTAGATTTTTTTCAATTGGGCTTATGTAAAAGCCCCATTAAAAAAAATAACTTCTCCACTGAGTTCCCAAACAGGCTCTAACAAAAATACAAAATATCTCGATAGTTGATAGCTTTAGTCAAATGACACTGTACATATTATTTTGAGGCAATGGAATTCCTTTCCACTCAAAAAGAATACAAAATATCTCACCTTATGCTATATATTAAAATTTCATGAATATCAATAATGTGCTTTGTGTAATTACTTGAGAATTTGGAATGAGTACGTAAAAAGAGGGAGGCAAATGAGAATGGGCCGAGGGAGCTAATCAGAAAATTAATTTGCATGACAGAGATTGGAGGCCAGTAATGAGGTGACACGTGGGGGACCCATTTTAAGGTATGTGACGACGTTCTGATACTCCTCTGCAGAAGCTGGAAAATGACACAAATTTTTTTTCCTATTCATAAATTTACCCTCCTCCACGACTGTCATCACGCGCTTCCCTGTAATCACCTGCAAGTTGGGAGAGTGTGGTCACGCGGCAAGGGCGCGAGTAGGTGTGGCGTGTTATACCAAAAAAAAAAACCCTTAACCAAGCAAACCATGGGAAGGAGGAGATAGTATGAAACTGGAAGGAACAGCAAACCCCAAAGCTCCACTCCATTTTCTGGTGGAGATTGACAAAAACCCTCCATTTAAGAGAGAACCCAAAGCTACAAGGCATCCCAATTACTCAAAACAGAGAAAGAAATAAACTTTCTTCTCTCATTCTCTTCTAGGTTTCAACTTTCAAAATCTCTCATTTATCCAACTTTCTCTTTGTTTTCACAAATTTGGTTATACTTGGGTACTGCCCAGAAAAGAGCATCATCTGGTGTGCCCCAGAGGAAGAGAGGAGAGGAAGGAAGCAAAGAAAAGTTAGGAAAGAGATTGGGGGTGTGGGAGAGATTGTATAGAAATGGAAACAAATTAATAAAAAAGGGAAGTTTTAGTTTTTTAGATCAGGAGAGATAGATTGGGGTTTTTTTTAAAAAAAAAATTAAGAGCTTTTGGGTTGGTTTATTGGGGTATGGGGAGGGGAAGAGTGGAGTTGAAGAGGATAGAGAACAAGATAAACAGGCAGGTTACTTTTGCAAAGAGAAGAAATGGCCTTCTCAAGAAAGCCTATGAGCTCTCTGTTCTCTGTGATGCTGAGGTTGCCCTCGTCATCTTCTCAAACCGTGGCAAGCTTTATGAGTTCTGTAGCAGCCCTAGGTATGTTTTAATGTCAACTCTTAACTTCATCTTCACTTCTTTAATTAATTTTGTCCCTATATATATTTCTCTTTCTCAATCGAGATCTGCTTGCTTCTTTTCCTTTTGCTACCCTTTAATTTCTTACTGTGTTTTTATTTATAGCTTGTGCTTAAACACAAGGCTATTTTCTAGCTATTTTTTCCTCTGTCAGAGTGTATTTCTTTGATTTCTTGGTCTCACTGTGTGTCAGCTTGAGGCTGCTCGGAGTCTCTAGGTTTTTCTTTTGATGAGATGCTGTCGAGTTTTTGTTTTTATCCTTCATCTGATCTGATGTTTTGTTTACTTATATGTGGCTTTTATTATGAGATATGGTTGATGATCAGCTTCGTCTTTAATTTATTTCTCACTGTTTCGTTTATGGCTTTACCTTTTATTCAAGAATAACTTTTTTCACTAAGTTTTGCTGCTGCTAAATAACGAGTGAACGTCGAGTATAAAACTTTTGCTTCTTGTTTGACGTCTTTTTATTTTTTCCTTATATATATATGAAGTTTTCTTTGCCATAATCTGGTTTACTTAAGAAGTCTGGCTAAGTGACTTAATGACTCGAACCAAAAGGCAAAACAATGTTATATTGGCCTGGGAGGGAGCTTTTAGATCCTACGGATCATGGAGGAATGTGTGACTCCAAGTCATGGTCAAGATCTCATGAACATGTGTCCAGTTTTTATATTCTTTTTGCCACAAACATAGGACTGGTGAAAAAATTAAAGGCCGTTATTTGCTATGATTTGCTCCTGTAATTTGTATTTGCGCGTCTTCCGTTGAAGCTATTGGGTCAGTGGTTTATAAGTAATAACTAGTACGCTTATAGATTTTTGGACTAAAAATAAACAAGTTTATCTTCTTAATTAAAAGTTGTTCAATTCAACTTTTTATTTCAGCTTGTTGCCTATCAGAAACTTCGAGTTGCTTTGGTTTTTCAAAACAAGGGAAATTAAAAATTTGTTCATTTTCAAATGATCAAGTTCCTCGGATTGAGAACAATAAGACATATGTTTTTTTTAAATAAAAAATTGAAGAATGATACTTCAGTTTTTTTTTTTCTCTTTTAGCCACGAAAATGTTACATATGACCATTGATATTTCTTTTAGAGGCCTTCTGGTTTCGGTTTATTTCAACAATATATATTTTCTAAGCTCTTATTAAACACATTTCACTCATGCTTTCAAGTTTTTATTTTGGAAAAAAGACAGTGACAAAACCGAACAGCCTTTTATCCAAAAATTTTGCATCTGAAATAATGTCCCTTAATTAACTTGTTTTTAATTATCAGAAAGCAACGTGTGTTTTCCTCTTTCTCTCTGTGTGACAAACCTTAACCATATTTCTTATTATATATTCCCTTTTCCAATGTAAACCATGAGTTCTCGTTAGTTAACTAACGTGTGTCTTCCTCACTGTATAAATTTCTCCTTCGTTTCCATCAATCGGTGAGATTGTCTGTGAGGATATATATGAAGTTGCGCATGATTGGTATGGTAGGCATCAATACTCAAGCACCGTACGTGGATGTTCTTGTCGATCAGCATGTTTTATTACATCATTCATAATTTTTGTTTTTTGGGATGCGGCATTCAGAATCCAGGGTTATATCAGGAAACAAAAAAACTAGGGTTACTATGTATAACTAATTATATCTAACAGCCTCTTAAGGTTACATGTTATAAAAGGCTAATGAAAAGGAGAAGGAGACATAGAATCAAGGGTACGTAAAGTATGAGTAGGGTTAGGGTTTCTCCTAATCATTGGAGATTTGTATGTATATATGAAATAAGGTATTATTTATCATAGACATTGAAAAAGATCTGTTCTTTCCTGACCTGATAAAATATCTAATAATTAGAGACCTGGACCTCTAAAGCTTTTCCGAGAATAATGTTCCCTTGCCACTTGCCAGTCAAAAGAAAATTAAATATAAACAAAGACTGCAACTTTTAGCTGGATTAAAAATTAAAAAAATGGTAAATAAAGAGCTTTGCAATGATCTATAATTTGTAGGTTCAAGTTCCTAAGATGTTAAGAGCTTTAATTTATGTTGGTAAATAGTCTCAATCATTCTCAAGCAGACCAGATCCTTAGCATGCAGTCTTTTCAGATTTAGCTTCTACGCATTCTTTTTTATAGGCTGTCTTTAAATCATGCATTCTTTGATACTCTAATAAGTTTGGAAACAATTTGATTAAGAATGGTATAACAAATAACATAACCATTTTGATATTGTCATCTTGTATATATATATATGGGTTAAGGGGTAATTTTGTCCTTATCATTATCTCAATTAATTTTGATTATTAGTTAATCAAATATGTTAAGCTGTCAGTTCACATTTTATCCCCATTATTTTTTTTGAAGTATAAATTTGTGTCGAAAGTCCATGTGTCATAAATTTTTTTTTTAAAATTAAATCTAAAACTTTCAAGATAAATTTGCACCTTGATAAAAATAATATGGATAACATATGAACTGTCAACTCAATATATTTAGTAAATTAATATTACTTGAGATAATGATAGAGACAAAATTACTCCATTTTTTATACATCCAGGACAAAATTTCCCTCCATGAAAACTTCCAGATTAAAAATACACCTTAACCCTTATGTATATTAGATCAAATTAAGAAAAGGGTTGGTGAAACATAATAATAAAATGACTACTGTAAGCTGGGGAGGGTAACCCAAGAAAGATTCAGTGGCAATGGGAGAATCAGGAATATTCTAACTACACTACTAAATATCAGAGTAACTGCTAGCTCCAAAATATAGAAAGAGCCAGCGAGAGCTGTCAAGGACTGTTTTGTTATGTACAATACGATACTGTGCTTGAATAGTCCTAGAAGTAGCTATAGGACATTAGCACTGTAGCAGAGCGAACAAACAGTTCTCACATGTTTAAATGCAACAACAATCAATCACATCTCTGTGCCTCTCTCTGGAAATGCATATTTTGCAACAGTCACATCTCTGATCTTATCACTTGTTCGTCCTGCAATCTTAACAAGCCCCTTATACTTTACTTTCTATTCGTCTATAACCAAACTCACTTTTGTTATTAATATATAGCTCCCACTTCACATAGTTTTATAGAGTTAAATAATTCCAACAAAACATGGTTTTCACCTGAAGTAATTCTAAGAAATTACCAAAGGATTGGAAAACAATTTGTACAAATCAACATATAAATAGGGCAGAATAAGTCTGAGTTTCTCACTTGTCAGTTTGATGATCTGTTACGACATATACATAGGATTAAAGAAGACCACATCACGTTCTGTTAGTATAGTGATGATCATAGGTTGACCATTATATATATACAGTGATGATGTAGGAGTTTTGAATAAAAATTTAAGTGTGGTGCTTTATAACATGTTGATTCGTTTGAACATGGAAGCAGCATGCTCAAGACACTGGAAAGGTACCAAAAGTGCAGTTATGGTGCCGTGGAAGTCAGCAAGCCTGCCAAAGAGCTCGAGGTAGTTTCATTATCTCTTCACTTTCCTACTGTTTTCTGACGTTACGGTTCATGTTAATTAGTAATAATTAACTTCACTTTTCAGTTCTAGTACATAGCCACAACTTCCCACAGTTACACACGTTGCAATCCCTTCATGATGAATAATCATGATATGATTAGAAATGAAGTGTGTCATACACTTTATTCCTCTTAATTAACATTAGAAATGAAACTGTTAAAGTAATTAATATGTTGAATTTAACTTATAATAACAATAATAAGTGGAATTTTTGTTAGTCACATGAGGTTTGTTTAGTCTCTAGAGTTTGGACTCGTCTTCTATATAAACAATGAAGTGTGTCATACACTTTATTCCTCTTAATTGGTAGTTTTTTGATAAATAATAGAGCTAATTTCTCAAGGCTTAAAAGTTGATTTCTCTTGATTGCACAATTATTAGTGGTACATGGATAATTGTTCCATGCTTACCTATGATACTTAAGGAACATTGTATATTGCTTGTTCTATATTGCATTTTAAAGTTTTTACATTAATATCTAATTAAGTTATAGTTTACCGAGTAAAATACATGTAGTTTTTCTTAAATGATTGTCATGCTAGTTTAAAGTTGGAAGAGAATGATATTTAGTGTGCGTTTGGTTCTACGTTTACACGTGTTGTATTGCAAATGAAAAGGCATACACATTAGTATTACTTTTTCAAAAAAGTATATATGTTTGAGAGGCGAGCATGGCTTTAAGAATCCACAAGACAAGTTAATTTCAGAAAATATATCTAATTTTTTTTTCCAAAAAAAAAACTGCCCCGAAAATAGAAGAATCTAAGAACTGTTGCTTATTATATAATATATTCATTCCATTAGTTATAAGTCGACTTCTCAAATGTTTTAACTTTGATTAGCTGTTAATTACAAATGATGGTTTCTAGAATCATTACTTGTTATCGTGTTACGTACAACATGTTCATTCCATTCTTATCAGTTCCATTGTTACCAACTAGTACTCAATTATACTATTGAAAATAATTGTTAGTAAGAAATGAAATGGAACGAATGTAATTTCCAAATACTTAGTTATGGATCTTATTTGCGAGAGTTTTCTAAATTTAAAGTCTTCCGAAATTAATTTATGGTGCAACTAGTTTTCATTTGCCATTTGTCTGTTGTAGCAGAATAGCTACCGTGAGTACTTGAAGCTGAAATCCAGATTTGAATCTCTCCAAAGGACTCAGAGGTGCCTTAGTTTCCTTCTTTCTTTTCTCTTGTTTCAGGCTTGAAATTACCAGTTACATTAGTTGTGATTGTAATCTCATATATTTGTCAAAAAAATTCTTTTTTGTCGTAACAGTGGTATTTAATTGACCTGATGTGTCTCCTGCTGCAGAAACCTTCTAGGGGAGGAGTTGGGCCCACTGAATACCAAAGAACTTGAGCAGCTCGAGCGACAACTGGAGTCATCTCTCAAGCAAGTTAGGTCCACAAAGGTAATGAAACTACATATTAATAGCACTTTTTGAGGTATCATGAATTCAAATAGTGAAGTAAATCATAACACACGTATCTTCAACGAGTAAATTAAACATGATACTGCTGTGATATTTCACAAGCTGGTTTTTATTATTAAAACGATCGACAATGTCCATGTACACCTGTTTGGAAATGTTGAGTTGTGCGGTAAATGTATTTTCACTACTCTACAAATTTTTGTGAGGTTTCTTATGAAGTTTTTATTATGACTACTCCTGTGGGTTTGGTGGCACTGTCTGGAACATCATTTTACAGACACAATTCATGCTGGACCAGCTATCTGATCTTCAAAACAAGGTAACATGGTGGTCAACTGGTCATGTCATGTGTAGTAACGGAACAACTTTTATGAATTGCTAATACTTTGAAGCCACTACTGTCTGCTTTTACAGGAGCAAGTGTTGGTAGAAGCAAACAGAGCTCTGACTATGAAGGTAACACTACTCCGCCAATCTCCAAGTTATCCCATCACGAAGCATCTTCAACGTTAATTTGTTAATTTCATCTTAATAATCCTCCCGCTGGATTGTCTGGTTATATGGGCTCCTTAAGATTACATTCTTCTGCTAAATGAAATTCTTTGAAGATTGTCTAACAACATTAAGCAAATTCATATTATGCATCTTTATACATAGAACTAGGCTGTTGTTGGGTTGACTTGAATGTTCTGTGCACATATATAATGTTACTTCCGGTTCAAAATATAAGAGTTAGACAAATTTACCTTGGTATACTTAATATACAGCTTCCATCCACTTTATCCCTCCAAATTTATAATTTTGTCCCTCCAATATCCCTATTGATTGCATATAGAAATTGAATCTTCATCAAGAGTAGTTACAATACACATAATTAGAAACGATATTTTAGGCAAACCAACACATATTTGTTATAACTAACTAACTAAACTAATATTTTTTTAAATATCCACAAATTAGTTATCTAACTCTTATATTAAAGACACATGAATGAATCTTGAGCCTTGATTGTTGGCGGTTGTGTTGGCAGCTGGAAGAGATTAATGCAAGAAACCACTTCAGGCAGTCATGGGAAGCAGGAGAACAAAGCATGCAATATGAGACACACAATGCTCACTCTCAGGGTTTCTTTCAGCCTCTGGAATGCAATCCCACTTTGCAGATGGGGTAATATATATTGTGAATTGTACTTCCCTGAATATGTAATCCAGTGCTAGGAATTAAGTAAAGTTAGTTAATTTGAATGATATTCTAATGAATGCAAGTTTCTGTTGGATCATCAGTCCTGAATATAGGTACAATCCAGTAGCTTCAGATCAGATGGCTGCAACAACAAGCCAAGGCCAGCAAGTGAGTGGCTTCATTCCAGGGTGGATGCTCTGAGCTCTTATGATCTGTTTGTTAGATATGGCCACATAAAAGGCAAACACCTAACAGAGGCAAATGGCAAAGAGCTTTCTGGGTTGGTTTGTTGGCAAATATTGCAATGTGTAAATGCTTCATGCTGAGAATTTTCTCTCTTAATTAAGCTTGTTATAATTTTCACATAAAACTAAAACCAGCAGTGACTTGTTTATTATCTGAATTTGGCTGTAGAACCTTTAGCCATATATCAAGACTGTTTGCGTGTAGTAGTGTATGTCTTGGGGTTTTCAAGCACAACTTTCTTCTGAAAGAACAGACTCATTAATGTGTTAATATTTGGTCCTCTTCTCTGACCCTGCATTTATTCATTTTTTTTATTTGTTAATGATATATAGGATTTTATTAATATAGGAAGGATTCCATGAAGTTACTGATACACATATATCATTATAGGTTATGAAATTATCAAAATCTGTTTCAGTTGAAAATATATAATTAATCTCTTTTGAATGGATTTTGATTTGATCGATCTTGCTGCCTAATAGGACCTCCCGGTTTTGGACAAATAAATGAGTCACAAGGCATTTAGCTCATCCATAACATAATTTATTAAAGTATTTATAATATACATAATAGAGTTGGAAAAAATGTTTGAGCTCAATGAATTGAATCAGCCCATTTAATCCACTAAGAAGTGGGTTAGGCTAGGATGGAAAAGAATTGGCCCATGTAAAAACGAGCCTAATTGACTTGCCCAACCCAACTTTATTTTAAGGAATTTTTTTTTTTAAAAATAGATCTCACTTTATCTTCTCGGGCACAAGGAGAGATGGGGGATTCAAAGATTCCGCTTTTTTTATTTCAATATTTAATTGTCATTACTATTTTTTCATGGCCGTGTTACTTTGTTAGTATCTTTTACATCACATAATGCATGTTATATATATATAAAGAGTTGGGTTTCATTTTTATGGTGCTGGGTTTTATTATAGATAGAGAGGTGATTATTATTACTTAAAAAAAATGGGGGAGCGAGGATGAGTAAATGGCCGGTGAGGGAATTTGAGTTCCACTTGAAAGATGAGGGAACTGATGCGGATCCGTTTGGCACAGAGAAAAAGGAATGGTTTTTGGATTTGGGAAATGGGAATGAAATCTTATAAGAGATCATGTTCCACCACCTGCCTCAATACTACTGCTCATCATAAAGTGTAAAAGTAATTCAGGGAAAAAAAAAACATATTAAGATCATTTGAAATAGTTCAGGAGAGGGAGCGGGGGTAATAATTTCAATATTTATAATATTATATAAGTGTTAATTTTGATTTATCATTTTTAAAATAAAAAAAATGACACACGCTAAGAGTTATATTAAAAATAACTCTTAAAATAGTAAAGATTTTTTATACCGTTTTTATTTTTTTTTATTTTTTAAGAACTACTACGGATTGTTATATACATGTTATGAGGGTTTCTGGTAGTTGCAACTCGTACAAATTAAATTAAAAGAGTATTTTAAATAAATGAAATCAAATTTGTTATAAATAATTAATTTAACTAATTTATTTAATATTTATAAATTAGTCATCTAATTCTTACATTAAAAATAGTATTCTTTGTATCCTTAATGTAAGACATATTTACCTAATTTAATTAGATTAATAAAATTAGTTAATATAACATGTATTTTCTAAAACACCACATGTCATCTTTCTTAATTCCCTTGTTCTTTCTTTTCTTTAATTATTTTTGAAAGAGTGTTAATTGAGATAAATTAAGAAAAAAATTGATAACTGTTTTATATTTAGAATAAAAGCAACTCTAACTCTTTAGAATGTAATAGTCATCTAATTCTTTAATGACCAACCTACCCATGTGCATTTAACACCCTTTTTACCCCCCCCCCCCCAAAAAATTATTGGTGTTCCATTGATTGGCAAATGTAAGAGCATTATTAGTTTTACAGTGAGTACTGATAAAAGCCGCAATTATATTTTAAGTGTCAACCATATAAAACCTTTTCTTCTAGGATGTATGCCATTTTGTAGTTTTGTCCCCACAGTCTTAATTACTAGTGTATTTAGTCAAGGAATATAATGGGCACACAAATTTCTAAATGTGAGAAAATATCAAACCAATACATTTTTCATTTTTGCTTTTTCTCAGGCAGAAAAAGGCACTTCATTGTTGAAAATTCAAGATTCTCCCTTTTTTTTAGCCAGAATTCAATATTCTCCTTTACTGTTCTTTCTTACAGTTCGATTATTCTAGTTTTAACAGTGATGGTTATTTCGTCTATTTTTCGTGGAAATTTTTTCACCCCGTTAATAATTATATTTACTACTGACTTTTTTGTTTTGGTTTGGCAGAAAAATACTGACTTTTTCATTGTTTGCTACATAAGGTTTAATAATGGCAAAATCTATCAATCATTAATCATTAAAAATATTTATCATCAACTTTTCTAAATATTTCTATTACCCTTCAGTAAAGTGATTTTCCCGGTTCATTGAGTGTTGGAACTGAAACATTATGAAAAGCACAATGTTTTTAACAACCCAAAATGATCGTTCTAAACTAATATTAAACTGATGAATTAGTTTATTATATAGAAGATAAAAATAGTGGAATTAATTAACAATGGTTGAGTTGAGCGAAAAAGGAGTTACTGTATCTTTCAAACTGACATGACATATGCCTCGTTTCTCTTTTCAAGTGGATCGTGGGATGATAGGGACATGCATGTAAAATCTATTTATCTATTGAAAAGTTATAGTAACTGAGAGATAAACAGCATCATTGAAAACATTTGACTACAACACAATTACTTCTAAATAAATAATGTTTCTAAAGGAACAAAATGTAAAGGTGTTAAATAACTGTTCGCTTCCAAGAAAAAAAAAATGCAATAATTCAACAAAACCCCAAAAATATAAACTGCATCGACAGAAGGGACAACGAGGCAAAAAAAAAAAAAACTAATTCATAGAAGGTATAATTTTCACACAATGAATGGGTAATAATGATAATAATGACAAAACAGTCATAATTGTTCTTTAATGAAGAAGGCAAAAACCTTTACATGACATAACTGACCAATAAACAAAATACATAATATGAGCACTAATAACAAATAGCTAGAGTTACATTGTAATTTTAAATTTGTCATAATTATAATTGTGGTACGTAGGACAATCCCTTACTCCATAAAGGAACTAATATTTTTATATTAAAAAAACACTTTTACTAAGAATGAGAGTTAAAGATTAATGATTTGGGAACCCAAGAAATTTATCATGCCCCTTTCACGTTCCATTGATTATGAGACTCACATCTTTAACAAACCAAATAAATTTAATTTAATAATTTATTTTAACAAGCCCTGTCATATGTCATTGTGCTAAAAATAAGAGTTAATGATCAATAATTAGGAATGCCGAAAGAAATTTGCCATGCTCTTTCACAATTCATTGATTATAACTTAGGAGACTTGCATCTTTAACAAACTGAATAAATTTAATTAAAAATAAGAGTTAAAGATTAATGATTTGGGAAGCCCAAAGAAATTTGTCAAGCCCTTTGGCATTCCATTGATTAGGAGACTCACATCTTCAACAAACCAAATAATTTTAATTTAATAATTTAATTTAAAAATCCCTCTCATATGCCATCTATCTATCTATCTATCTATCTATTTATTATATTACTAGAAAACTTGTAGAAATGGGCAACATAATAGGGGCATTACTAGAAAAAAATGAAGTTACATTTTAAATTTGAATGTCCTTAAATAAGTTTTTTTAACTAAGCCCTTTCACATTCCATTGCTTAGCGACCCATTTTTCCTCGCAATGTATTTAAATTCCTATTAGTCATTGGGTATAATATAGTGGCGTTTAGTGAAAAGACATAATAGAGGTATTAATTAATTGCAAAAAAAAAAAATTTACATTTTAAATTTTTAAAAAAAGTCACGTACACTTGCATTAAAAAAAAAGTTACTACTACCTACATAGCGACTGAAACCTAAATATTCCACGTATAATTTGGCAAGAAAATCATATGTATTATTTATATATAATTCAAAATGAATAGATTTTATTTCAAATTTTGAGATTTGATTAAATTTTTCTTCATTGAATGTTTAGTTGGCTGCTTGTAATATGTAACGTTTTCCTTTAATACACACACAAACACTCTTTTTTACCCCCCAAAAAAATATATAGTACCAGTATATTCATACTTGTTGTATATATTATTCGGTCATAAATATAAGATAGAGTTGATTTTTTTAAAGAGATTAAAGAAGTTAATTAAATTATTATACTTTAAAGTATTTATATTTATTATTTTTTCTTAAAATTATTTTACTTAATTTATAAATTAATATATAATTTAAGAATATATAATATGATTAAATAATTTATTTATTTTTTAAAAAAATTAAATTTATCTTATATTTAAAACGAGGAAGGAAGTAATATAAATTAAAATTGAGAAAATTCCGCCCCCAGCAAATATATATCTACACACACACACATATATATATATATATATATATATAAATTCGGCCCCCAGCTAAAATTCGGCCCCCACCATTTGGTCTGGACCTTGTCCATTTTCCAATCCCCAATCGACAACGCAATGTCCTTTCCTAGTCCCACCCAATTTACGCTCGACAACGCATTGCCCTGAAAAGACCCGTTAGCCCCACCCCTGGGGGGAAAAAAGAACGAGAGAGAGAGAAACCCTAGTTTCTAGTTTCTACCCCGCCCTCTCTATCTTCGCTATTCAAATCTGCACAGGCAAAGCAGTCATTTCTTCCCCATTACTAGTATACACATTCTTCACCACTTTTATCTTTCAAAATGACATGAACCCTCACCAAAGTAGAAACACTAACACATGTTGTAGACTCTATATATACCACTCACACTCACCCACCATTTCTTCACTCCTGCCTAATTCTTTTTCGGCATCCTTCTTTCTTCACAGGGTGGCACTCTCTTTAGGGTTTCCTTATTTATATTGGTAATTAAATTGTCATAGGCATACACATATATGATATCTTGTTTTAATTTCTTGGGCTCTAATATGCTTGCATCTGAACTGGTTCTGTGTGTGTTAGGAGATCTAGAGTAACAGAGAAACAAGGAGGTGGAAGAGATTGATTATGGGGAGAGGTAGGGTTCAGTTGAAGAGGATCGAGAACAGTTCCAGCAGGCACGTCACGTTCTCAAAGCGCAGGAACGGGCTCATTAAGAAAGCCAATGAAATCTCTGTTCTCTGTGATGCTCAGGTCGCTTTGATTGTCTTCAATTGCAGGGGTAAACTCACTGAGTTCAACTCTCACTCCTCCAGGTCCTACCTTCTCTCTCTCTCGTTCCTCAATGCTTGAACACACACATATATAAACAGCAAGTTCAATTTTCTGTTCCATTTCCTTTCTATCTGTTTTTTAACTAGTAGTATTTAGTTCTGTGTTAGAAGCAATCAATTCCTGGCTTTCAGTTATATATATATATATATATATATATATATATATATATGCTAGTTTAGTGCTTGAGTTCTGACCTTTTCTTTCAGTTTAAACAATATAATCTTCTCCCACCAGTACGCAAACTAAGTCTTTCCATTTCTCTTGCATTTGAACCCTTAAATATCGTACAATAGCCTCTGTGCAAGCATATATGACCTATATTGATAAAATTAACATACCTCATGCATGCTAGCTCGATCGTATGAGGTTTGTTTTGTGTACCTTTTTGTTGATTAATTCATATTTGTTGTGTGTGCGTTACGAAAATGAGGAGTGCCCTAACTGTTTGAAAGTAATCTGTAGCATAATAATATTCATAGTTATAAGTATAATATTTATCCGATCTATCCATCCAGTCTATATAGCTCAATATGACAACCACGGACGCATATTCATAGGGATCGGTCCTATTGTTTGGGGTATGCCTAATGCAAACAAAGGTAAGTAATTAATGAGGAGAAAAGAATAAAAATAGAAGATGATAGACTTGTTCTTCTGATTTAATTCTTTTGTCTGATCCCAAACACATATGTAACGCTTATACCTAGGGTTTTTAGTAGGGAGGTTTTGTTTTTTTTTAAACCACCTAGTACTTGTTATAGTATGCTTGCATACTAATTTGAATCTTTTATCGTAGGCTGGCGAATTTTAGTACAGGTTGCTTCACATGATGTAGAATAAGCTTTTATTTTATTAAAAAAATGACACTTCTATTCAAATCCCGATAGACTTGCAAGTTGCAACACTTAAAAACGAACAAATAATATTTTCGAGGATTGTATAGTAGAGGCCTCCCTACTCTTAGAGTGACTAATTGTACCGCCTATTAGTTGCAATCGGTCCCTTTTATTATCTGCTGCTAAAAAAACAACAAAAATAAAATAAGTTTAAAATGTACCTATAACAGAAATAAAACTTTCATTTAGCTCCCAGTCATAATCGGTCCATGCATGCATGTTTATATATATGTTGTATAACAGAAATTGAACTCCATACACTTGCACGGAGGAGCAAGCTGATGTATATAAATCATACTATTCACTGTTTATGAATATCAATATATATTTCTATTTATTTGTTGATCTTGATCGATTTTCCATTGATTTGTTTAAATTAAATATTATTTATTATGGGACAGCATGGATAGCATTCTGGAGCGATATGAGAGATGTTCGCACTCAGAACAACTTGCTGGAACTAACAACGATTCCCAGGTAGCGCTCATTCACAGAAACTTATAATAATTTCTTTGAAAATCAACTAACCTGACTGCCAAAACTTAATGAATTACTCTATATTGCAGAAACATGAGCCTAACTTCGCGTTGTGTGTTTCTTAACATTTCTTGTAAACTATAAAATCACGGTAGAGATGTAGCTAGTTTTGAGAAAAACAAGGAAAACATTGATTAAAATTGGAATATAATCTACTATTATATGTCCAAATTACTTAATTCTCACATATAAAAAAAATTAGTTAAATAAGTAAATATGGAATAAATTGATAAATTTTTTTAATTTTGTCATCTTTTATGAATGATTATTTTTTACAAATTTCTTCTCTCTCTATCTTTATCTTTAATAGAGGCAAAATTATAACACTCTTATTTATTATTTTAAAAGAGGACTTATAGTAATAAAGACCAAAATTTTCCCACTATGCACTTATACAACAGGGTCTAACTAGATTTCAAGTCTAGGCGTCAATATGACCTGCTCTCAATAAACGAATTACACTTTCTGAGAAATGTAGTTTAGTTTCCGCGAGTTTATACACACACACATATAAAATATCATATGACAAAGTGAAAAAGATTTTTATATTTTTGCTTCTTTTAAATTATTAAAAGATGTGTAAATTTAGGGGATTCGAGTGTTATGTACTTGATAACTGTATTCGTAACACTTTTTGTAGGGAAACTTGTCTTTGGAGTTATTCAAGCTCACTACCAGAGCGGAAGTTTTACAGAAGAACATAAGGTAAAATTAACACACATATGATTTGTCTTTTATTTGGATAAAGGAGGCACAAAATCAACAGAATCAATGATTAATGATTTACACACACACACATATAATAAGTGATGTTATGTTGGAAATAGGAATTATGAAGGAGAGGATCTGGATCCCTTGAGTTTGAAGGAGCTTCAGAGTCTGGAGCACCAGCTTGACACTGCTATAAAGCGCATCCGAACAAAAAAGGTGAACAAGTTAAACATATACATCTATCAGCTGATGGCTACCTTAAAATGATTCTTATTTATTAAATAAAAAGAAAAGCAATCTGAAAGAAGGGAATCAAAAGCATCTTGAAAATTGAATATAGCTAATAATATACTCCAACATTTTTATTTTTGTTTCGGTTAATAATATTCAGCTCACTTGTCAACTACATTATTTGTGCAGAACCAAATCATGATGGAAACCGTCTCAGAGCGGCAAAAAAAGGTACGGTGTGGGTGATAAATATAAATACATGAGTGATACTTATAAAGGTTATATTAATATCACTGTCCTTAAACTTTATATAATTTGGATATGAATCCATGTTTACCAATAAGTAACACAAAACAATAGACGGTGCAAATGCAACAAGTATAAGGAAAGATCATAGTCCTATTGTTCGTAAGTTGTAAATTAATAGTAATATTTGATAAGAGATTTTATTATATATATGTGTTTGTATTAGTGTAATGGTATTGATGGATGATTGATTTGTTCCCGTTCAGAAGCACAGTAACCAAATAGCAGGCTATATATATTAGCTTATGCTATAGTACTTTGGAGCTCAATACTACTATTAGTCCATTGCTATACCACTACGTCAGTTTGTAAGTGTAGCCTTGTGACACCTACACATACACACAGCATTACTTTAACATGCTGCTTCTGCTATGTTATATATTCATTAATATGACATTCAAAATCGATTCTGAATTTTATTAATAAATAATAATAACTATGTTTGGAAGCAAAAGTAAGCAGATGATGGAGGCTATATAGGGCTTTACAAAGAGTAATCCTAATACTAGCTAGCATTCATGTCTTGTTTTCTACTTTGTTTTTTCTATAATTCCTTTTAATGCTTGAGCTAAACATATCACAAACTCGATACATACTGCATGATATTTTTTGGGTGATATAATAATAATTTTGTTGCGATGTGTAAAAACTGTTTTGGCAAAGCCAGTTGATAATGGAAAATTACAAGTGTGTGTGGTGAATTTACATGACAGGAAAAGGCATTGAAGGATCAGAACAACATGCTAGCAAAGAAGGTATTAGTTTAGCCCCCATTTTATATAGAGCTTATATATATTATTACTACACGAGTAATATTGAAGACCAAGTTCAAATTAATGAGTTTGATTTGTATTGATTAACGAGAATTTGTAATTGTAGTTGAAAGAGAAGGAGAAATCACTGGTAAATGGAGTGGGCCCCCGAAGGAGGCAGGAAACCCTAGACCAATATCCATTCAACTTCAACGTTTCTCCACCGCAGCTGCGGCCACCACCTACTCTAACTCTCGGGTATGTACTTATACATATACTCTCTCTCTCTCTCACACACACACAAGATTATAAGGGAACAAGAAAGGAAGGAAGAAGCATATCTTTTCAGGTAATAAACTTGTAACTTTTAGGAGCTATGTGTAGAGACAGATCGCGGAGATGTTGCAAGTTCTTTTCTTGCATCATATTCTTCAACTTGCACCATATTTATATCCCACTTTATTATATTTATGTGATATCTATGGATAAACTAAAAAATAATTTAACACACGCTCTCTCTCTATCACACACACTTACACACACATAAATGCACTGAGCTATAGTATACTGTTACTAACTGGTGTCAATTATTGTAGCTGGTAGGGTAGGGCTTTATTATATGTATATAGTAGTACTGTTATAATTTGACCAAGAGTGTAACTGTGCGTATGCAGGGGGACTTGTGGAGAAGGTGGAGGCATGGTGGTGGAGGATTATGAAGAAGCTGAAGCTGGTCCCAGTAACACCATCATGCCACCCTGGATGATGTTTCATATGACTACTTAGACCCTATATATATATATATATATGCTTGACAAATAATATTTATATTATTACTCCTCCTGATTTTAAATACAGGAGCCTGGTTCTTAATTTACAAGAATTAAAAAAAAACAATCAGTTTAGTCATGTGAAAAAATGTGTGTTGGTTTTTTCACCATGATTTGTATTAGAAACTACTTTGTCAATGAAAATCTATTTCTTTAAAATCTCTCCCCTCCCTTCCCCTTAAACCAAACACACCCTAAGAGTATTTTAGGTCTAGTAAAGGCCAGGGCTTGCTTGGTATGTGTACTTTTACACTTTGTTGGTGTTTAAAATAGTGATTAGAACCTCCAAAAGTATTTTTCAATTGTGATTTATGATATACGAGATAAGTATGTGAGAGGAGTTTTATCTCGACTTATATTAATCGCCCTTATAAAATAAGTGGTTGCTATACCAAACATGCTTTCATTAATACACCTATCTGCTTACCCTACATCTATCTTTCCCCCTTCCCATTACTCTTCATCATTTTCCACCATTTTAATTTTTTTCTCACACTTGTTTTTTATCTTGCTTATATGTTTTACATTAATTACCAACGACTGAATATGGGATATAATATGTATGAATGTAATCCAGTGAGACTTGGTTTTTCTGCACTTGTAATTGTTTAAACTTTAAAGTTCTCAAGTTCATTAAAAGAAGCCCACCCAATACACGAAGGAACATGTTTTTGGTTGTGCGACTCAACATGATAATTATGAATTTAGGAATTAAAAATGAATGAACTGATAAATTTTACAATAAAATTATTGATAGTTAAAACTTGATATTCAAGCTGGGGGGGTTGTGTGGGTGAGCACCCGTTTTACAGCATAGAAAGAATAATATTTTATTCATACTATTGTAAATAAATAACATATATCTGATTGTAAATTTTTATGAGGGGAAAAAATCTGTGTATACAAACTTTTTTCAGTGCAATACTTAAAAAGTGCATCACATTTTGAAAGGGAGTCTTACTTTTATACTATATACTAAGATTATTTTTGGGAAAATTCTAATAAAATACCAAATAAACTTCAATAACCTAAAGAAGCCCATTATACGTTGGAAAAGACAAATAAGGCTCTAGGGGGAATCTGGATTGTGAAGTTTATGTTTAAAGTCTAAAATGCCCCTTTTTAAAATGGTTTGACATTAAGTGGGTGGTGTGGGGAAAAATTTGATCAGTGGGGATGACTCTGTGAGCTGAAGGTGAAGAACGTGGTTGGTGATCAACGTTGAAGCAACGGAAACTAAGAAAAGAGTGAAGGGTAAGTAAATATTGGAAAAACATAATCTTTTTTAGATGAATGGGTCAATAACCATCTTTTTCGCAATGTTCACGTTGGTGTATTTTGGGTGTGATTCAGTGGGTTTGCTTGTGGTTGGACAGAAAAAATATGGGTGTTTACGTAGGTTGTGGGAGATAATTTATTAGGGTTGTCAATGATGGCTAAGAATAATGACAATGGTGATGTGATTTTAGGTTATTTATAGTGGTTTTGGTTGTGGGCAAGTGGGTTTGTAGGTTAAAGTGGATTAAAGGTTCAAACTTTACGTAACTATGACGGAATCGACGGTGTGGTATGTGTTATTTATGTATTTGGTTGTGTTAGCTATGAGAGGTAATATAATGAATAGTTTATTGATTTGAAATAGCTTTCATTGAGTTGATGTGGATGATTGATTAGTTGTGTCATGAGCATTGAAACATGACTTGTCATTAGCAAATATGTACGTGCATGGTAGTTGTTGTCATGACTATATCGGATTTGTTGTCAATGCCATGACACTATTTGTCATTACCATTAATAAATTTGTCATTACCATTAATAAATTTGTCATTAACATTAACAACAACATGTAAGGCATTTTCTAGTTTTGTCATGACCGAATGATTGTCTGAGGAATATGTTGGTATTGGTGAACAACATGACACCTAAATTAGTGACAAGGCAAAATGGTCGATCAATCCTTTGACACATGTTGTTAGAACTTAGTGATACTTGTTAAATCCATACGAAATTTGTCAACGCCATTACTGTTCTAGTGAATCTTATAACAGATTCTGTCAAGAGCATAACTAATTTAGTCAATTCCTTGAGAAATGTATGCTGTCATTACATGGGTGGGGAGTTAGAGGTTAAATACTTAGAAAATGCTTAACTTTGTTGTTAATTGCAAAACTAGTATTGTCAAACATGTTGATGAAGTAGTCAACGGTCGAAGAGTGTGTTGTGCGGATTTTGTTTAGTGATGAAATATCATTGGTATATGACTGATATGAAATTTTAATCTTTTTTCTTGCATTGTTGCAGGTTAGCATGCAAGATGACATGGAATATTGGAGCAACACCTTCTTCAAAGTCACTTATTTGTTTTTTCCATGTTGGGGGGAGTTTATAACTAATATTGAAGGTGAAGTTAAATATAGTGGTGGGAATGTCAGGGTAAAATTGATAAAGGAAGGGATGACGGTTGAAGAGTTGAGGGTAATGATAGGAGGATGGTTTGGTATAGATGGTCATAGGTGTGACATTAAATACACTTTAAGTTGTGATGAAAAGATATTAGTAGATCTCATTGATGATTCTAAATTGGAAAATCGGTTTCATTATAATGACAGTAGTGGACATGTGTATGTAGCATTGAAAGAAAGTGATAATGAAGGAAGGGCCATTGATGATGCAGAAAGATAAGTGACACTTTATTTGGTTAAAGAAGTAGTTATTTCTAATAGTATTTTTGGTAATATGTTCACAACACTTGTTAATATACATACAGGGTTAATAAATTTGTGGGGGTTGTGGAGCAAATGTGTTACAATGATGAGGCTGTGTTATGGAATAAGTGATGAATTTGTACGAAATGAGTGCAATGCAAGAGCTCTTCTCAGCCTTCTATGTGCAGTTGAAAGCATACCAACACTGATGCCAGAGATGAACTCAAAAAAGTGGATGGATTTGTTGGTAGGAGTGAATCAAACATTTTCACAAGGTGCTGCACAAGTTCAGTATTGCACACAAATTTGAGTACAAATATGTGAAGAATTCAAGGACTGTATGTATGTTAAATGTAAGGTTGAAGATTGTCCATGGAGGATAACTATGAGGGCAATAGGGAAGAGTACTCGTTTCGTACGTGTGACCAGATACACTAAAGAACATGTTCATACAGCCCAAGACAATCTTGAAGTGACGCACACTCGAAATGTAAACTTGACATCATCAATTATTATTGATGAGGTTCGAAATCACACTGACAAGAGTCCAAATGAAATAAGGAAGAGTTTGGCTACAGATTATGGTGTGCAATTGACGCGTAAGCAAGCATATAGGGCAAAGGAAAAGGCGATGAAGATAATTTATGGTAGACCTGAACAGACATATATGTTAATATCATTGATATGTGATAGGCTGAAGGAAAGTGATGAGAAGACTGTGGCTGAATTGGTGGCTAGTGGAAGGAACACCTTTGAGCGTGTTTTTATTGCCTATGGTTGTTGTATAGAGGGATTCATTGCTGGTGCTAGACCTATACTGTACATTGACGGATCCCATTTAAGTGGACCATACAAGGGAACTCTGTTGTCAGCTTCTGCGTTTGATGGAGATAATGAATTGTTGCCGTTTGCCATTGCAATTGTGAAGGGAGAGACAATTGAGGACTGGACGTGGTTCCTTGACATGATTAAGAAAATATTAGGTTCTTTACAAATAACAATTGTACCAGACCGACACAATTCAATCATCACTGCTGTGCGAGGAGTATTTGGAGGTGAGAGACATGCGTACTGTTACAGGCACATTAAGGAAAACTTTAGTGCCCAAGTGGTTAAATTAAATAGAGGAAAGAGGAAGACCGGGAGGCAAGGAAGGCAAAATGCATTAGACTTACTTGATGCAATTGTATATGCAAGGCTTGATAGTGACTTCGACACTGTAATGGAACAAATGAGGCTTTTTAATCAGGAATTATATGAGTGGCTGATCAATCATGGTGATATTGAAAGATGGGCTATGAACAAGTTCCCATTTAAACGTAGGGATCAAATAACAACAAATCTTGCAGAGTTATTCAATGCATGGATGGTAAAGGAGAGACGTCATAATGTTGCCCAGCTTATCCACGAGCATCGTGACAAAGTAGTGAAGAAGATGTATGCAGCATACATGGGAATGAGTAAATGGAAAAATGGTGTCGGTTCGAACATAGAACAACAAGTGATGGAAAATGTTAAACGGGCTGAAAACATGGATGTACAAGTATATGAAGGTGGTATGGTGAAAGTCCATACAGCTACTGGATCATTAAAGGTGGAGTTGTCCATACATGAATGCACATGTAGAGCCTGGAAAATGTCAGGTATTCCTTGTCTTCATGCTTGTACTTCCATAAAGGCAGTTTATGGCAATGTCTACAATTATGTTGATGAATGCTTCAAGATTACAAGCCAACAAAAGATTTATAGGAGAACAATGATCCCAGTTGTGACAATAGACATGTTAAACCTAAATGACTACCGACTACATAATATAGCAACTCAAAAGTTCCTGGAACCATCGAAGACTAGTCGACCTCCTAGCAGGCTAAGATTTGTAAGGAAAGAGTCACAATTTCAAAACAAGAAAATTTATCATTGCAGCTCATGTCATGAAGCAAGTCACTCTAGAAGAATGTGCAAAAATCCAACTTAACCTTTGGTGTGTAGACATGGGAGTAAATATTTTGCAAGTGAGCTTTTGGTTTATGTGCAATGACTTGGATCCCTTCGCATATTTTTTGTTAGAAGGGTTATGGTATATAGGATACCCTTTTTGTAAGTACTATCTAGGGAAAAGAATATTTTATATGGTGAGAGTGACAAGAAAATATTAGGTGTGGGTGGAATCGTAATGTTCACTTGTCATTTGACTATGTATATGGTAGTTGTTGTAATGCACAATCTAGTTTTTGTCAATCCCAATACTGTACTTGTTATTACCATTACGACTCTTGTTAGTGGTTACACTTTGTGGTTGTTTGGGAAAGCTTTAGCTTTTCTATAAGCCCGATTCACATAAATCGAGATAAATTTTCTCAACATATTTACCTCATATACCGTAAAACCTACTTCGTATTCTGTGAATCACGATTGAAAAGCACTTATGAAGCTTCCAACCGCTATCTCAAACGAGCACTTTATTGTAACTTGTGTATACAAGGAGGAACATGTTCTTTTAGGGTGTGATTGTTAGCACCTGTGCACTTGAAGAGACATGTTATTTCCATTAATGAATTTGTTAGAGTCCACCTCTTTGGGGTAACATCATCGCACAATACTGAATCAGACATGTGTTCTTTGTTGTTATTCCCATTATGAATCTCGTTATTTCCATTAAAAACTTTGTTATTTCCATTATTGAATTTGTTAGAGTCCACCTCTTTGGGGCAACATCATCCCAAAAACTGAATCAGACCTGTGTTCTTCGTTATTATTCCCATTATGAATCTCGTTATTTCTATTAAAAACTTTATTATTTTCATTACTGAATTTGTTAGAGCCCACCTCTTTGGGGCAACATCATCCCACAATACTGAATCAGACATGTGTTCTTCGTTGTTATTCCCATTATGAATCTCGTTATTTCCATTAAAAACTTTGTTATTTTCATTACTGAGTTTGTTAGAGTCCACCTCTTTGAGGCAACATCATCCTACAATACTGAATCACACCTGTGTTCTTCGTTGTTATTTCCATTAAAAACTTTGTTATTTCCATTACTGAATTTGTTAGAGTCCACCTCTTTGGGGCAACATCATCCTCCATTACTCAAGCATACATGTGTTCTTCGTTGTTATTCTCATTATGAATCTCATCAAACCCATTAACACATTTGTTATTTCCATTACTGAATTTGTCAGAGGCCACCCATTTTGGCCATACCTTTCACACAATTCATCAGTATGTCATTCAGTATTTGTCATTAGTATTATGAATTTTTTCAACATCATTACAATTATAGTTAACATTATTACAATGCGTTAGTTAGTCATTGACTAATATGGAATCACAAAAGACCACACATATGTCAATATGTACACATTAACAAAATTAAACATCACCACCCCAAAATGCCATGACTGGCAAATAAGTTAAACATCATTTGTCAATCTCTTTAACATATTGGTTAATTCTAAAAATTAACTTAAACCTAGAATGGAAAATATTTATAGAAACAATGAAATTATGGTAGTCATTTTCGCCTGGTCTATGTCATTTGTGAAGTAATGAGTCCCAAAGTAGTGTCCCTCTTCTAATTCAATCCATGGTTTACTAGCCACCACATTAGGTTTTTCCTGTACTCCTGAATCTCATCCTTACCATACTCCACGGTTACACCAGGCTTCCAATTCTTCAGCCAAATTAACACATGGACACCACAGTCTCTCCAGCATGACACAGTGAAATTATGGTCAAACAATAAACCATATTCACGTGTATTAAAACATTTTTAGAAATAAAAACACTCATAAATTGCTTTGTTGTGGAACGGGGGCCCAAATAATTTTACTTCTTGCCTTCTTCTCAGCAAGTTGGGGTTTAACAAGCGAAATGATGTCATCAAATCGATCCCTCTGCATACATAACACATGCATATCACATCCGAATGACTCACTAATGACTAAAAACAAGCTATACGTTTACTTACAATTTTTTCTAAAACACTTTCTTGGGGATTTAGAAGGGAACTTTGTTTCTTCAGTTTTTTACTCTTGCTCATAAAAGATAGTGGCTTCATGTAATCAAGCACAAAGAAGTTCATCGTCTTTGGTTCTACGGCCACACAAAACCAGTATTCTGCAACCAACATGGGTCCCATAATCAATTCACAATCAGTAATGTTGTAGCCAACTTTATGAGAAAGTAGTTGGTCTCTCCATTCAGTTACGGACCATCCTATTGGTTTACGAGCCAATAATAACTGCATGAGGAACAAATTTGTTACGTGAACAAATAAAGGTTAATAAAACAAATTTTTTAAAAAAATTATAGCATACTCACCATAAAATCAGCGTCAAATATGTGTCGGGTCACTTGTCCGATGTTTTTCATATCAACTATTAATGTCTTACACATAACGAACATTACCTACATGTGGATTCACATGTATTAGACAAGATAAATATATTATGCACCTATTGAGTTGTTATTTCACTTATACGGTTGCTGATTCTATTAAGTCCACCAAGTGTCCATAGCTGATGACGTTGGGTGTCTTCATCCCCTATTTCAAGCAGGGTCCTGTAAAGTGTAAACACAATTAGTATCCATTTACTTATTGTAAATGAAGAAAAAGTTAACAACTTACTGTTCACCCTCATCATTTGTGTATATTCGCGATATCATCTGGAAGAAATTTTCCTTATCATCTTTACCCTTCCTCTTCCGCTTAACTAGCTTTGTTAAAGTCCACGGGGACATGTTTTTTGGCATCTTTGGCCGCTTTGATCTCCTTGGAAATTGTTCATCCTTATCCCCGGATTGTTCTGTGTCATGGCATGTTCCCCCTTGGTTTGGAGTTGCCTCATTACATTCAACAATGGTGATGTCCGGTGGTCCAGACCTCCATCCTATGTCACTATCATCGTTCTCATCATCATTATCTCTATCAGCATCATCAACATCAGCGTCAATGTCTTCATGTCCTTTATCATCCTGGCCATCTTTGTTATCCATGTCAATAGGGTCCTCAGCTTGCTGGTTGCGCTGCCTTTCAATCTTCAGTTGTGCCTTGTGCAACTCCTCTTCCACAGCACAAACAATCCTTTTGTGGTTCTCGTCGATGATAGCCAACAACCTTCCATGAAACTCCTTCAATTCCTGCATAACACAATGTTAAATTGCTTAGATATATTGGTCAACCATTCAATTAACGTTACAAAATGTTAGCACATGCTGGGTCTAAATAAGGCACACTATTCTTGTTGGCAATGTCCTTGTCATTGTTCACTTTTCTTCCCTTCCTTGTATACATGATGCCAATGTCACTCTGCCGCTCTTTCTCAATCATTTCTTTCACCCTCCCTTTTGTCCAGAATTGAATTGCCGTCGTCGACTCATGGCAAACAGGTTTAGACAAGGGAAACCGCTCACCAAAATATAACTGCAACAATAAAGCCAAACGTTATACCTTTGTCATTGGATAAAACATAAAATTAACAATTAACTACTCAGAGTACATACCAATAGCATGTATAAAATGGGAAAATCCTTTCATGGTGCAACACATTAGCTTCAGCAACTTGTCACTAATTTTTGCACTTGTGGTTGGAACTAGAAAAGTACCAAGCGTGTAGAACATGAATAAAAACTCAAAATCCTCGTCTACCTCCCCAGATGTTATGGCATTAAGTATGTTCTCATACTTGAGTTTTCCATACTTTGTCTTCAGTCTTTTAAATGTCTCATTTGTGTCACCAATATCTACTTTAACTTCCTCCCCACCATGAGGTACCCCAAGTAATTCTGCCACATCGTTCGCTTCAATTTCAATTGTCTTCCCCCTTATTCTAAATTGATTGGTAGGGGGATCATATGCTCTCATAATAGCAACTAAAATGTCCCGTGGGAGTCTCATACATTCCACATCTAGGAGATCTCCAAATCCTATCCTTGCTACCTTAGTTTTTAACTTTGGCTTACCCTTTACGTAGTCAACCAATTTGGTGAATTGATTCAAAGAGCAACGTGAGTGAAAAGCAACAGTGTAGTTCCTCTTTAGCTTCTCCGGCCTTCCTTTCTTTTCCCTCTCGTTATATTCTTTCCTCTCCTCTTGAGTCAAATTCCTCCACGCCTTTATTGACTCAGTAAGCTTCTCAGCAAAAGTCACGAACTCCTTCCCCTTTTCAAACTCCATGCGAAATAGAATGTAACCATTCTTCACATGTGTATTTTTCACATCCTCTTTATCTCCCACTGTTTCATGTGCCTTCCCGTCAATGCTCTTTGCATAGACTGCTTTCCTCTTCATACCCATCTCTTAATTTTCACTGTCCACGTGTGTATTATGGCTGTCAACCTCTTTACTTGTCTTTGGAAAAGAATCAATAACTTTCTTCCTCGAGGAAAAATATAAATAGTTACAATTACAGAGATATAGAGGAAAATAAGATAAATAAATAGAGACTTCCTATTTAAAACAGAGAAAAACAAAACGGTTGTTCAACTTTCAAGATGAATAACTTGACTTACCAATACATGCAGTACCTATTAAGTCTTTGTTCACCCTGTATGGTACAATTATTAGAAGTACGTTTCATAATTGAATACAAAGTTACTCTATATCATTCCAGAGGCAGTAAAGGAGAGATGGTGAAAGTAAAGGTATTTTTCGCAGAAAAAATTTAAAAGTTTGTCATGAACTAATTGATGTAATGGATTGAAATGCAAAAACACATATGTTACTAACTTTTTCACAATCAAACATCAGCACCAACAAGAAATTAACAAATTAAAATGAAAACACATATGTTACTAACTTTTTCATAGGGTATGTTTAAATCACACCTTATATTTCCTGTGTATTGCTAATTGCATATAATCAATTATGTCTCTAAAATGGTGGCTCAAGCCACAACCTCTAAAACAAAGTCATTGGGCTCTGTATAATCTGAATAAACTATAACATTCTTGAAAGCTTTTAGACTAACACAAATTTATTCTATTGATTATTCCAATCAGCTCTACATTTGTAGAAGGAATCGAAGTAAGCTTGCAACTAAAGCCACGTAGTTAATTCCCTTCTACATCTCTAATAGTGCCTTCACAACCACTTTTGTAACTTATGCAGAACAGATCTATCCACCTCAAGTTATGATGTGATCCCTGGGTATACCAAGAACTTAGCATCTTTACTAGACTAACTACCATAAAAAACCAACAAAAGGGAAAAATTCATAATCTAATTTCCAAAATACTAGGTATGGATATACTACAGAGATAATGAGTATTTCATAAAATATAAATATTTTTGCAACAATAATGATATGTAATGAACAAATCAACATTCTATGATGTATATGATCAACAAAAATAGTAACTCAACTTCCAGATAAGATCTCAAAATTATTGTAACTACATTAAAAGTAAATCTGACAAATATATGATTTTAGAGTTGTGTGCAAACTCTTTATACACTAGTTTTTTTAGATGGGAGACTTGCAATTCAATCTATGATTTGACAAGCATTAAGGATTTACGAAAAAAAATTCCAATCAAGCACTATGGCATTGTTCATAGGCTGTATGTTGCAAGGAAGTATGGAAGGGGAAAAATCACCTTTATCCAGCGGTCATTGCTATTAACATTTATACCCACGAAAACTTCACAATATTTTCCCCTTCTTACTTTTCACACAACCTCATAATCATCATGTTCTCTGAAAAGAGCATACAAAGTTCCTTCAGGATACAATAATAACAAACAATGATATCATCTTATTCAAAGAAGTATAAAAAGTATAGAAAAGGGAGATTCAGGGAACCTGTAATATTTCAAAAAAAAAAAAAAATAAATAAAAATAATAAAAAATTATTATTATTATTATATTATATTATATTTTAATATATTATTATATTATAAATATATATATTATTATATTATAAGGTGGGCAGCACGTGGGCTGCCCACTTATTATTAAATATAATAAGAGGGAGTGGATTACCCACTCCCTATTCCCTCTTCCTTTTTAAATACCGCACATGAGGTGCGGTTTGTGAAAAGGAAGAGTCAGAGAACGAGGGAAGAGCGAGAGAAAGAGAGAGAACGAGAAGGGAATAAAGATCTCATTTGAGTTTTCTGAGGTAATTTATTTATCTTATAAGATTATTTAGATAGTTAAAATAACTTCTTTCAGCAAATTTCTTTTATGAAAATTATTACATGTATTTTTCTCTTTCTAATAAGGATAATATTGTATAGATTAGAGAATATTTTAAGATTAACATTTTGAACAAATTTCAGTTTTGTTAATATAAGGCTATAAAAATGTGGAGAATATTTAATATTTAATTTTAATCGATTTATTTTTGTTATATGATTAGTATAATATTTTATAATGAATTTTCTACATAATCAGTCTATAAATAATTCTATATAAGACTTTTTAACCGATTAAATGTGAGTTAAAAGTTTAATTTGAATTAATGAAGGTATTACTGAAATTTTAATTGGCTTAGTTTTGAAATCTGAAGGACTAAACTGTCATTTATGAAATTTTTAGGACTAAACTGTCATTTATGAAATTCGGAGGACTAAACTATCATTTATGAAATTGGAGGACTAAACTGTCATTTTTATATTTGAAGGACTGAACGGTCATTTCTAAAATTTAAACCCCAAAATGTTATTTTCAGTTTTTATAATATATTACATATTATTATTAAAATTTGTATATAAATTATAATTTTGATTATGTGGAATTTTGGAGATTTATTAATGGGTAGTAAATTGATTGTGGTATATTGATTTTGGCATTTATTTGAGCTCTTGGATTAGGAACAGTGTGATAATAAATAGCTTTGGCGAGAGGTAATCATTTTCCTCTTGTTGTGCATGCTTGTATGATGTTTGTGAGTGATTTTAATTATGCAGATTTATAAATTTGGCTATTGATATGTGATGTGGTTTTGGAAAATATGTGGTTAATGAAATTATCTTGTGGAACTTATTTTCATTGAGAAAATGACTAGCAATATTATATCATATGAGTTGGTATTTATTTATGAGATTGGAAAGATCCTTTTTGATAATTATGAAATGATAATGACATGTCATAATCACATAATATGGATAAGATAGGGGATGGTGGATGTGGAATTAATGGGAGGTTACTCAAAGAGGAAATAAGGGGGTGAATTCTTGTACAAAAGAGGAAATAAGGTGGTGGACGTTCAGGTGCACACTGGTTAGTCCTTTGGCCCACTTGTATTCCGTAGGGCTATGACACCCCACTAATGTATTTAGAGGGGGAACCCATGGTCTGGTCTTGTGCTCTGTGGATTTTGGCCGATCCATATCACTTGATCGGTGAGCTTGTTGAGTTAGCTACCAGTCATATGGGTGAGTACTAGCCCATGAGTTCAGTCAGAGGAAATAAGGTGGAGAGGAAATAAGGGAGGAAAGAAAATAAATTATTATGTATTGACTCTTGTACACTTATATGGTAAATATGAGAATGCGAATATGATATTGTGAATTATTATGAAATTATTCGTATGGACAAGTGATATTTTAATAATGTTATACTTTTATAACTGTCCTACTTGGCACCTTACAGGCACATACTTGTATGCCCGATGAGATGGATTGCTGGTTACTGAGGCTTTTGTCTCACACCGTTGATTTAACATTTTTCTAGGTGATAGTTGTCGTGCGGGTCCATCAGGGAAGACTCCAGAAGCTTAAACTACTTCTGATAAAAGTAGTGCTTCCATCTTTTTAATATATATTGGATTATTGTATAATGCCACAATAGGGCTCATCTTGCATACTCTGACTTATTTCTGAGAACTTGATATATTATCTATATATTTTTAATTGCTTCTGATGATGTTAGAAGGCTTGTATGACTTATGATGTGTTCTAAACTCGTGGATCTACAATTTGATCTGATAATGATATTTTAATATCTGTTGAGATATTATTCAGTAACGAAAATGATTTTATTTTCCATGGTAAATTTTATAAACCATGGTAGAGTTTTCAAACAGTCAGTTGAACTCTTTTTCTACCATGGTTAAATTTTTAAAATATGAGCTGTAATCTTTTCTACCATGGTAGACTTTTGGAGAATTGAGTTATAATAATAGGATTTTACAGTGTTAAGAAAATGATTTTACAGAACCCAAGTATCAGCCTCATAAGTAACAAAATGATAAAAACTTTGCCAACACCGTAAGAACCATAAGAGGCGCTACAAAAGCACACATTCCATTTTAATATAAGCTTACACCCAAATAACTAAAAGTGCATCAACACTTAAAAAGCCATTTCAGACAACACATTTCATGCATTAACTTCAAAATAACAAGATGATTATGATAAGCTTCTTTGCATGTCAAGTTCATGACATAAATTACAACAGTGAGAGATCCAATCAAAACTATGATAACAAAAGTACAAAGCAGCAATTGAATGCAATTAAAACTATGATAACAAAAATGCAATTAAATCTCTTGATATTAGAAAAAATGGAAAAAAGGGACTAACATACCTACAAACCAGCAGATAATGAATCAAGTGCATACTCTTCACATTCAAAATATAAAACCTCCCTCCATTGGGAAATATGATAAAAGTAAAGGCACCATAACATAATTCTCACAATCAAACTAACAAGAAGATCATCATATAAGAATACATTAGAGGTCAGAGTTAGGAACATTACCCCCATTGAACCTCCTACTCACGATAACGGAAGGCGAGTAGGCGACGCAAGCAGGGGCGACGAACACAAGCAGGGGCGGCGGACACAAGCAGGGGCAGCGAACGCAAGCAGTGACGGCGGACGCAAGCAGGGACAACGACGCAAGCAGGGACGGCGGACGGGAGCACGAACGATGATGCAAGCAGGGATCGCGGACAGGACCACGGATGACGACGCAAGCAGGGACTGCGGACGGTGGACGGCAGCACGAACCACATCGCAAGCAGGGACGGCCGACACAAGCAGGGACAACGGATGCAAGGTGATGGATGGTGGAGGGCCGACTGGGTTGTACCAATGAGAGAGGATCGCACAATTCTAAACTCCACACACTAGGGTTCAATTGTGTGTGTATGTTATTCAATTTAAGGGCATTTTGGACTTTAAACATAAATTTGATAACCCAGATTCCTCTCTAGAGCCTTATTTATCTTTTTCAACTTATAATAGACTTCTTTAGGCTATTGAAGTTTATTTAGTATTTTATTAGAATTTTCTCATTATTTTTCCGTTGTCAAGCTCTATTTATTTATTTATTTGTGAATCTATATCCACATATATGATGAAGTATAATTTTTTCCTGTGGATAATCTTAGGCGAATATTTGACGGAAACTAAAGCGACAGCGACTGAACATTAAGTGTGTGTTTGGAAACACACAAAACCATTATTTCAAACCATGGTTTGCGTAAATCGAGATAAAACTCCTCTCACATACTTACTTCGTAAATCGTAAAAGCTATTCTCAAAAGCTAATTCCAAACACACACTAAATGCATCTACGAGAAAGGATGCGATTATTCCCAGAATGGGTTATTATTAATTGCCATTTATTTCAAAAAATAGAATAAAAAATAAATAAATTTAAATTTAAATTATTTTACGTTACTATCACTTGGACAAATTAACAATTGTTTGAAAATTTGGTTAAAATGTGATTTTGATAAGAAAAATGTGAGAATAATTTTCCAATAATGAGTGGTAATAAAATCACTTTTCAAATTTGTTAGTGTTTGGCCTCTACTAAACAGTAGTTTTATAAATTATTTTTTTTAAATTGAAACGAAACACTCTTACATATTTATTTTATAAATTATAAAAATTATCTTTCAAAATTGATCCAACAATAAACCCTTCATTTGATTTGGCACGAGATCAATGGTTTGCCATGCTGGGAATAGGAATTGGGAAAACGATAATTCAGTTTATTAAATTTTTGGATTCTCCATCTTTCCCGAAGCTAGAGCTTCTTATTTCGTTGGGGTTGGTGAAGAAAACGACAAAACATGGACCTTCTGCCTTATTTCTACAAATTTTTATTTTTCTTGGATATCGAAGCCCATTTTCCTCAAACTGGCCAGGCTTTTGGACTTTCGTGCTGTTCCCATCTCTCTATTCATCTCAAAACTCCCAGTCTCCCGGGTATTTTTACTTTGTGTTGCATTCACCATTTGTTTTTATCTCAATTTAATCCGTTTTCTTCATCCTCGCTTCGTGGGATTTTTAATTACAGGCACTTTCGTTGCAGTTTTTTTTTTTGGTTGCTAATCGAACAGAATTATTGCGTTCTTTTCACTTCCTCATCGATGGATTTCGCTAATTATTGCGTGTCGTTCCTGAATCTGATGTTATCTGCAGGGGAACTGCAGATACAGCAGGATCATGGCGAACGATTCCAGTTCTAACACTCAGATTAAGCTTGTTAAAATCGACGTTAGTTCCGATTCTGTATGCCCATGGTGCTTTGTTGGCAAAAAAAATCTAGATAAGGCCATTGCTTCTTCTCAGGACAAATACGACTTTGAGGTTTTACCCTCTGAATTTGTCTCTGTATCTTGTGGTCAAAATTCCATCAATAAGCCTTGCAAATCAAATGTTTTTAACTCATTTTGACAGATAAAATGGCATCCTTATCAACTCGACCCAGATGCCCCAAAAGAAGGTGTTAATAAGAGAGAGTATTACAGAAGAAAGTTCGGGTCTCAATCAGAACAGATGGAAGCTCGGATGTCAGAGGTTCTTTTGCTTTTGTTTTTGTGTGCTTAGTCCCTTTTTCAGCCACACAAGTTATTTTGTTGCTCTATTATTCCCGTGAACAAGTCATTTTACCAATATGGTATTTGCAGGTTTTTGGGAAAGTAGGCCTGGAATATAACATGTCTGGACTAACGTAAGCTAAGTGGTTTTATTTAACATCTGTTCAATGGACAACAAGCATTTTCTTGTTGAGTTTCAAATTCAACTAATGCTGTCATAATCATCCCCAGGGGAAACACTATGGACAGCCATAGGCTTATATATTTTGCTGGACAGCAGGGCTCAGACAAACAACATCGCCTTGTAGAAGAATTGTTTCTGGGTTACTTCACGCAGGGAAAATACATTGGTGACCAGTAAGTACATCTGTTGTGTTCTCCCTCTTTTTTTGCGTCATATATATGCTTGTTACACTTCATTAGGTATTACATTGTTTTGATTTTTGATGGATAATTAAACCTATATATGATTCATCTGAACATGTGCTGAAGATAATGAATACTGCTGACTGGCTTATTTAAAAGCTTGTGTGCTTTGTATAATGTCCAAGGATAAGAAAAGAAATGGACGTTCAGCATGAAACTAGCATGTGAACTAGGCCCACAATCTCAACAAAGTGTGATTGAGGGTGGCTTATTTTTCTTTGAATGTGGTTTCTTGATGGTACGTTTGTATTCGATGAGAACAGAGAAGAATACATGTAAAGGAAATTTTGATTCAGACATTTCCACTTTCCTTTTTCCTATCTCCATCATTTTCCTTAACTCAAACATACCTTGAATGCTATGCGTAATCGTTCATTCATTTTGTTGCTTGGTCGTAGTGATTTTCTTCTGGATTGTGCCAAGAAGGTCAACTTAGAAGGGGCAGCTGAGTTTCTTCAAGACCCCAACAATGGGCTCAAGGAGGTACTTTTCATATGCACATATATAGGCTGATTCCTTGATGCATTTGATTTCAAATGCTTGCATTCACTATATATCATTCCGATGCATGAAGCAAATCGCTTTATTCATGACTTATAAATAGTGCGTGTATATACATGTATCAATGATATTGATGATTTTTTCAAACTGCATAGGATTTGAATTTCTTATGTACTAGTTATAAACTCAGTTTTTTGCCCTTTAATTGTTGGGCAGCCAAGTGTTCAAATTTATAATCGTTGGCAGTTAAGCCTAATGATATAACTCTGTTGTTTGTGGCTGACTAGGTTAAGGATGAGCTTGATTCACTCTCTGGGAACGTCAGAGGGGTTCCATTCTATGTGGTGAGTGTATAGAATTCCATCTTTGTTCTGCTTTCAGATTCAGAATATTGATTCTTTGTTTCTTTTTGGACAGATTAATGGAAGTTACAAAGTTAGCGGTGCTCAGCCCCCTGAGCTCTTCCTGAAAGCTTTTGAATATCAAGTGTAGCTAGCATGCACTAAATCTGCTAGTTTGTACAGTGATGCTGCTGAATAAAGATGAAACTCTGCAAATACATTGGACTCGTTATATACTCTCAGCAAACTCTTCCATTAAGAATATTATCTTCACTACTTCGTATCGCACCATTTTCTTGTACTGGTATTCTAATTTCTAAGTCAAATTACTACTAAATATTGTGTTGTATTTGTATGTACCGTCCAGTGTTGGGATTTCACTATCGCCTAACTGCACGAAATGTTATATTTAAGTGAAAGCTTCATATGGTATTATTATTCAATATATTACTTCTAGTCCTAAATGTAAGATATAATTTACACTTTATAGTATATGATTTTAGATTTTCATAAGAAAAATTGCATTTTGGTGTTGGGGAAGAGGAAATATGATAAAATAATCTTTTAAAATCTTAAAATTATATTTAAATCCTGTGGGATTTTTTTTGTAATAAATTTTAATTATTAAATTGCTATAGACTTATTAATGGACGCTTATAGACTTGTCAATTGATATTCATAGACTTGTAAGTGAACGTTTATGAACTTATCAGTGTAAGCGTCCCTGAATTTGTTAGTGGGAGCATTAACTTGTCAATAGAATTGGAATTATAATTTATTATAAAAAAATTCCATAAGATTTAAATGGAATTTTAAGATTTTAAGAGATAATTTTATCATATTTTTTTAATTTAAGACCTAAATGTAATTTTGCCATTTTCATACATATATGGCCAGAATCAATATTCAATACATTATGGCTAAAAATGCAAAAGAAAAGAGATCATATACGGGAAATGTTGGATGGATGTGACTTGTGAGGTTGAATTGGATTCAATTTGCTTGCTTTTTTTTTTTTAAAAAAAAACTAGTTGGACTCAATTTTGATTCTAATATAAGTACAAACATATGGTCTTTTGGGTTACATTAATAAAGTTAAAATAGTAAACTTTTATTCACAAAACATCCTATCCTTATGACCCTATCCAGTCTGACATACCCAAACAAAGGGATTTTCCACTACCCTTAAAATGGCTCATTGATTGGCGTTTCATGAGTAAAAAAAAAAAAAAAGGAATAATTAAAAGGGAAAATGACTCTGAAGTCCAAGGATATAATTAATAGCAAAAAAAGTACTTAAAGTAAATTGTTCCTTGAACTTTTCTGATATTAATTGTCAAAGCAAAAAGACAAGTATACCCCATTGTTTAAACGAAAAAACCAGAGTGTGGTGAAATTCAAAACCATTGGAAAAGAAATCAGTTTGCTTACCTCTGCTCTCGTCCGTCGCTCGCGCAAAGGCAACAGTGACTTGTTTGGCCGTCGATCGTGGGAAACTGCAGGCGCCGTCGCTCGTCTGAAAGAGCAGCCCCCATCGGTCGTTTGAAAGAGCACCGTCGTCGCTCGTCCGGAAGTGGAGCAGTCGTTGCTCCTGCTAAGCCTTAGAGGGCATTGTTCGACCGTCGCTTCTACGCAAGGGCAGCCGCCGTCGGTCGTCGTCTTTGGTCAGTAAAATTTTAACTAGGGAGTGATGCATAATAGTAATTTTTAGTAATTTTGTTTTTGCTCTCTTCTCATGCCATTGTTCTAAAATTAGGTTTTCCCCCTTTGTTTAATCAATTTGAGATGCATTTCAAGTTCTGATTTTTTTTGGGTAGTATTGGGTACTCCTAATAACTCCTAAATATGTGATATTATTAAGGGAATTAATGGGGTTGTTGTAACTGTTCTTTTCCCTCATTTTCATTTGGTCGAATGATTGATTACACTCTGCAACTTCAAGCTCATAACATACAAGAACAATGGTTTACAAATTTTTGAAGCTTGGCACCTAAACGTTTTGTTGGCATGTTTACAAGTTTGGCAGCTTACCTTCCAAAAGGAAGTTTTGACATTGCAAGTGACCATATGTGTTATCAGTAGTATGTTTATGGTTTCTGAATTGTATCCTATTTTTGTTAACTACTAGCAGCGGGGATATCATAGTGTTTCGTACTTATCAGTTCTCCTATAGGAACCCTCTTTCTAATATGCCCTTATTGTGACATTAATTGTAAAGTTCAGGATAACAATAATATATACCGTGAATAAAGAGGTTTGTGCACAGTAAACTCTGACAGACATTGTTACAGAGCTACTTGCCTTCTTTATTTATAATAATATGAAGCTATGCATTGACTATAAGATATGCTATAATATATTGATAACTTATAACTAAGAGTCCTAAATAACATCAAACTTTCAGACTCTAAGATACTGTGATGTAATTTTCTGCCAACTTCCATGTGGTTAATGGTTGGCTGTCCAAATATTTCCCTTATTTACATGTGTCTGAGTTTTCATTTTTCTACTTTGATTTATATGTCATACATAGAAACTCATGTTGCATCTACTTCCGTTAATGATTTTCTAGGTTCCTACTGAACAAAAGCTGTCGTCTCTTTATGTTTTAGACAGTATTGTTAAGAATATTGGGCGGGACTATATAAAATACTTTGCTGTGAGACTACCTGTGTTGAGATATCTATTCTTTTCTTATCCTTACATTGACTTATATGCCTTTGTTTGTAATGCATTTATTAATGTGTATAAAGGTTTTTAATTGTAATTCTTGAGATTTTGGAAGGTAAAAAAATTTGGAGTCTAAATTGTTGAAATTTGGATTATTTGGACTCTAAAATGGTAAAAATTTATTTATGAACTAGTAAGTAAGTTATAGGTTAAAAAGAAAATGGTGGAGAATAGAAAAAGAATAGAGAAGGAGGGAGAGAAGCAGCCAAAGGTGTCTGGGTATACATTGTTTACTCAAGATTATTATGAGAAGAAGGATAATAATGAGGAGATAAAGCCATTCACAGAGGAGAGTAAGTCGTTGAAACAAGGTTGGAATGCTTTAAAAGATGATGAGAAGGAGAAATATAGGAGGAAGGCGAAGGAATTAAGAACTAATGCGAAAGGGACAAAATATGTGCTTCCATTCTTGACTCGGTGTGCCCCTAAGCAATTTATGGACGTCTACAAAAGTTTGAAGAATAGACAAGATAGGATGGACCGATTTAAAAAAATAGGATTTGATAAGATGGTTAATATATGCTACTCTCAAATTCCCTGAGATTTATATGGTAAATTTATGGTTGCATTTGACCCATCGACAAACAATGTTTCGATTCGAGGGAGGTTGCTTCACATACGTCAGGAAGATGTAAAAGATTTTATGGGATTACCTTGTGAGGGGGGGACATTGACAAGAAGGTGGAGAAGGAAGATAGAGCATTTAAGGCAATGAAGTCATTGTATGGGACAGTGCCATACAAGACGATAGCAAAATGGCTAATTGAGAGACAGTATGATCCAGATTTTGAATTCCTCTTTGTTTTGTATGCATTGGGAAACCTCTTGTGTCCCGGAGCGGGTATTAAAGTAAGTGACCAAGTGCTGAAGGTGATAGTGGCAACAAAGGGAGCTTTTAATGAGTATGATTGGTCCACCCTTGTGTTGAATGAACTATCTAATTCAATTGCGCAGTATAAGAACAAAGTCAGGAAAGGGAAAGCTTCTGAAAGAATCAATATAGGAGGTTGTATATATTTTCTGATGGTAAGTGCAAGTGTTATTCATGTAACCTGAGTTGTAAAATACTACACTGCATGTTGTAACTTCCTGTTGATAAGTTGTTATTTATTTTTGTTGTGCAGATTTATTGCTTGCAACATTTTCCCCGTGGCCCATTACAAGCCTCTACAATAGAGGATGCGATGGCATATTGGAATGATAATAATGTCAAGAGTAGAGTGCAAATAGAGAAGGAAAGCAATCAAGGGATGCTACATTCTGTCGTTAGTTTAGCTAGGCCTCCCTCTTTCAATTTGGATTTAGAAGCGGTGTTAACTCACCCGGTAAGTGTTAAATTTGGTTGCAAGCCTGACATTATATCCAATTTAATCAGTGATCAATTTTTGCTTCATAATTTGCAGGAAATAAGAGTCACATATGACATATTGATGTCAAGGGTTATGTGTATAGTTCAAGAGGAACTCATGTCCCTTCAGTCAAGGCTGTTTGGGGGGTCAAAACTGATGAAGGGGAACATGAACAACCTTTATCATCAACTGAAGATAAGGGGTCAGACACAGAAAAAGAAGAGGATCACGAAGTTAGGGGGGTCAAAACTGATGAAGGTGGAGTTGATACGGAAGACGAAGTGGAAGAAGAACCACAGGAGTTGGAGGGAAAAAAACTGAACGAAATGAAGGTGAGGACAAAGATGACTCCGCTGCATTTGAATCAAAAGGAGAGGAAGAATTACAATTGCGGAAATCTACAAGGGTTAAAAAAACCAGCAATTGTCTCCCTGTGGGTGACAACCATGGGTAAGAAGAGAACAAAAGATGAGAAAGAGAAGGAAGCTTTATATATATAACTTGTGCACATCAAGATGTAGTAAAGAGGAGGCCGAGGAGTAAGTCATTCAACTTGTTCTTCCTATAAGCAAATTCTTGCATGAAAATTGACTTGCTATAGTTGTTTTGTTATTAGAGAGTTTGTAGATATGTATGATTATTTTGTCACCCGAGGTGAACTATATTGTCTACGTCAAAGGGGATGAATAAATAATAGGGTAAGGCACATGTTTAATATAACTCATACTTTGTTATGCTACTTCTGTTAGTTTCTGACATTAATGTAATTGTCGACAGTTCATGTCAATGGTAGCGAAGACGTTGGTGGGGGATGAATTACAGCAGTCTAGCCGCGTAAGGAGACATATTTTCTTCAGAGTTGATGGAAAAAATGTCTTCTGATCCGAAGAAGTGGTCTTGGGAAGCACATGAAGCAGAGATCCTGCCCCAACATATTGGATATAACATTGGTGATTGCGATTTTATTTTTGCCCCTATCTTGCGCCTCGACCACTGGTTTTGTTATGTTTTAGAGATGAAGACAATGCGTTTCTATGTCCTCGACTCATTGGTAGACCACCTGACATATGAAAGGCTGCAGAAGAAGCAAGGTGAATTGAAAGGGGTTGAGGAGGGAAAGAGAGGCAAGCAGACGTTGAGTCGAAAGCAACAAGAAGAGTTTCACGGGAAGGAAAGATTGGCAAGCCAGTGTGTAAGCACTAATACTTGACTACATGCTTTGTGTTGTGAATTGTGCATGTAGTTGTAAAAGGCTGCTGTGAAGTTGTCATTGAAGTTTTGTTTGATTACTAATGTTTGTTGTTCATGCAGAGAGATTGCATCATTAACATAGTTCGAAGAGTTAAACCCGAACTATTTGCCGAACGAACAAAAATACCTAAGCAAATTTCCTGGGTAAAAGTGCATATGCAATGTGAAACGTGAGTATTTTTTCAGTCTGTGTGTTATGAGTTTGATGTTTGTTTATGTGGTATGTATTGGTTGTGTTTTAGAAGTTGAGTATTGTGCACGTGTAATTTTGTTTGCAGAGATTCTTGTGGTGTCTATGTGATATCATGGTTACACGGGTGGGACGGGTCTGCACGTGACAAATAGGGGTACACCATGCCTAAGTTATCCCACGATGAAATCCAGCAGACGAAGGTCGACTGCTTATGGTGGCTTGTGACATATGAGAGGAACAAACATGCGCATAAGGTGCTGGCAATTATAGCTGGCAACCAACAAAGCAAGAGGAAAAAAGAGACATAGGAGTAGTTTTGTTAAGTTATTTGTTAAGTTATTTGGTACACAAGCCAAACTGACTTGTTAAAATGTAATTTGCCAACTCAATGTTATTTTGAAGGAAAGGCTTGTTGTGACAATGTTCTACGTGTATGGTTTTTGACAACATATTCAACCATGTCTGACAAGTGAGTCAGTCATATTGTGAACAATACGAGTTATATTTATGACTACATTATAATTCCATCAGGTATTTGAAATTGAATGACTGCCTAGTTAACAACCTCTTTAGTCTTTTTGTCAAGTGCATATTCATGCAAACAAATGCATTTTAAATGTTGCCATTCCTAACGGTCGACACATCTTATTAGATGTTTAACATCTCCATAAGTCCTTTTAACAACTTCATCAGGCTATTTCACAATATGGTTTGTTAGATTTACAACTTGTAAGAAAATGCCATTTTTCTTGTTTCCAACTTATTCAGCAGGTTTGAACAACTGTTTTTGTCTTATTTACAACATGATCAGTCTCTATGTGCTAAGATGGCATTAAACAATTCAGAGATGGATTTTCGTGTGTTTACAACTTGATGAGTTCGTTTTAACAACTTTTTGACCTACATTTACAGCTATTGGTGTGTTCACAACTTGTTGAGTTGGTTTTAACAACTTCTGAAGCTTTATTTACAACCTTATCAGTCTTCATGGGCTAAGATGACATGAACCAATTGAGAAATGTCTTTTACTGTGTTTATAACTTAATGACTATGTTTTTGACAACTTGTTCAGCTTCATTTACAACCTTCTCAGTTTCAATGTTTAAGATCACATAGACCAATTGAGAAATAGCTTATGCTGTGTTTACAACTTCATGAGTACGTTTTAACAACTTTTTCAACTTTACTTACAACCTTTTCAGTTTCAATGTTTAAGATCACATGAACTAATCCAGAATTGGCTTATGGTGTCTTTTCAACTTTCTGAGTACGTTTTAACAACTTTTTCAGCTTTATTTACAACCTTCTCAGTATGAATGTTTATGATGACATGAACCAATTCAAAAATGACTTATGCTGTGTTTACAACTTCATGAGTACTTTTTAACAACTTTTCCAGCTTCAATTACAACCTTTTCAGTTTCAATGTTTAAGATCACATGAACTAATCCAGAATTGGCTTATGCTGTGTTTTTCAACTTTCTGAGTACGTTTTGACAACTTGTTCAGCTTCAATTACAACCTTTTTCAGTTTCAATATTTAAGATCACATGAACCAACTCATAAATGGCTTATGTTGTGTTTACAACTGCATAAGTACGTTTTAACAAATGTTTTAGCTATATTTACAACCGTATTAGTCTCCATGAGCTAAGATGACATGAACCAAGACAGAAAATGCGATTTGGTGCCTTCACAACGTGTTTAGTAGTTTTTAACAACTTAGTTACCTACATTTACAACATGTTCAATCTCTATGGGAAAATGGGTAAGGTGACATGAACCAAGTCATAAAATGTGATTTGGTGTGTTCCCAACTTGTTCACCAGGGTTTAACAATTTGTTTACCTTTATTTACAACATTAGCAGCCTTCTTCACCTACTAGATAAGTTGTCATGACTAAGTCATTTTTTTGTACAACTTATTCAGTATATTAAGATTAGATGAAGCAAGTCAGAAATGTCATTGTTATTTTTTACAACTTGTTCAGTTTATTTTAATAACATTTTTAGTCACATTCACAACATCATGTGTCTTCTTGGCCCATGGCGTCAGTTGACATGACATCAACCATATCCGAATATATGGTTTTGTTCTTTACAACAGCTTGTGCATATTTTCACCAGTTGTTTAGGTACATTAACAACTTAAGTGTCAGTTCCAATGGAGATTATAATGTTCACAAATGGCAACTGGCACAAAACTGTATCACCATTTCAAGACCTCGCTCTGCTAACTTGTTGAACAACTCATTAACTGACACATAGTTTGACAAGTCCTAGTGCATATTTTCACAAATAGTTCAGTCTTATTAACAACAAAATTTGGGACATACTCAGCTTGGTTTCACAACTGAATGAATCAATTATAACAAGTGTACCAATTATAACAGTATTGTCAGTACATCATATCAGTGGATAAAAATATTAAGTTGTATGACTAAGTGGCATTATTTCCCACCTACTCATTTAACTTAATATCATATCATTTGTAACTAAGTACATCAACTTCTGGACCTATCCCAAAACTAAAAGGGGTCACAACAAGTCACTAATTCTTGGTCTATATACACAATCACTAAAAAGTGATTATCAAATTCATGTACAGGTATGTACACCTGGTCTTTAACTTGCATTTGGGTTTTTGCAAGTCTTCACTGTGTGTCCAGCCTCATTACATATCCCATAATGATAAAGTTTCTTGTTCTGAAACTGAGACTCCCTTCTTTTCCTTTTGGGTCTCCCTGCTTGCCTTGTAGTAATTGGAGAGTCCAAGAATGTCTGTGTCAACATACGTGTGACCGTGGGACTGTCAACGCGTGGGCAATCATGTGTTGCAATTGGCCTCATGGTGTTTGCATATATTTTCTCTTGTGAAAGCTGTTTCAGGTAGTTATCAACAAATGTGTACACATTACCATTAAGCAGCTTAATAGCTGCATGTGACATTCTAAAAAAAAAAATTGTAATTAATAAAATAATAATTTATTAAAATAATAATATAATATAATAATAAAATAATATTATATTATATTATATATATATAATATATATATAGTTGGTAGGCGCCATACGGCGCCGACCAACAAAGAGATAAGGGGTTGATCCCCTTATCTCTAATTAATTGGCGCCATTAGGCGCCAATTAATTAAGGTGGGGGTATTTTATAAATACCCCCTCCCCCTTAACACTTCCGGCGTGAAGTGTTAAGGAAAAACGAAAGAGAGTGAGGTTCTGATTGGTGTATTTTCGGTTCTTCGGAGATTAATAAGGTATACAAACTCTCTTTTAATTACAAAGCCTCTTTTATAAAATGTGTTCTAAATAATTTTCTCTTTCATATGATAGTAATTTTATGCTAGTTAGAGAATATTTTGGGGATATGATTTTAGGCAAGTTTTGAGTTTTATCAATATAAGACTGTAGAAATGTAGAGAATAATTAACAGTTTATTTTAATCGGTTTAGATTTATTATTTAGTGGTCATATGATTTTATAATTAATTTTTTTATAAATAGGGTTTAAATTAATCCTTATAGGGTGTTTTTACCGATAAAAATTAGTTTAAATATTTTATTTGGATTATTGGAGGTATTATTGAGGTTTTAATCGGTTTATTTTTGTTAGATCTGAGCTATGTGAAAAATATAAATTAGGACTTAATATTTGAATTATAATTTGGTATGATTTTAATTATGTGGATATTTGAGGAATTGTTTAATAATTATATTATATCCATATAAATTATGAAAGAGAGATTTAATTATTTAGGAAGTTGGTATTGGAGATTTGTAATTATGGGTATATTAAAGGTTATTTAAGGATTTCTTTTAAGGAAATTGGAATAAATGAGGATAATAGTTGTAGAGAAAATTGGGTTGTAGGAGTTAAATTATGTAAATTAATTATTTTATTGTTATTTTTGGTTAATTGATATCTACATTAATAATGTAGATTTTTCTTGTGATCGGTGATTGCACGGGTTTTACTATCCAAATTAAAATTAAGCTTGTAATCGAGGTAACTAGGGTTAATTTATTTTATATGCTTGTTTTGGAATGTAAAGTATTTTATAAACCTTACTTTTATCTATATTACTTGTATGTGTTTTGCAAGATTATATTTATGTTTGAATATGAATTTATTTCAGTGAAGCAGTGTATTTTCTAATTTACATAAGTGGAAATTATTATTAAATTGTTACTGTTATGGTGGATATGTTGTCTGAGATAGAATGTTGTATAAGAATTTAGAATTCTTGTAATTGTTTTCGAAAGCTGTATTAATTTATTATTTTTATATTATGGGATATGTTGGGTTGTGTGGAAGAGATATGGTGAATTGTGTGCCCATCGGCTCTCTCAATCCTGGCCCGGATTTTGGAGCTGAGTGTTTGGGCGGACACCTCCCTGTTACGGTATATCGGTGGTGGCATGGGAGGGGGCAGTATTCTTGATGTGACTAGCTAACCTTTGGCCGGGTATACTAGCACTGATAGGCTGTACCAGTCCAGAGGAGATAAGGAGGAGCAGGATGGATGAGTGGGGATGGTTTTATTTATTGATTATATCATGTTAAATGTTAAATTATGAGAATATTATTATATTATTATTATGTCAGTTAAATCTGCTTCTCTGACTTACAATCTTTTCCTGCATATTTTGTAAATTGATTTTGGTTACTGAGACTTTATGTCTCACCCCGTCATTATAAATAATTTTTCAGGCAATACCTCTAATCTGGATAGAGGCCAAGGGAAGCAACCAGAGGCATAGACGTTGAGAATCTTGTAGGCCTCTTTTGGTATTGGTGTTGTATTAATTTCTATATTGCCATTATAGGGCCCACATGTTTTTAAAATGCCATATTTACTGTTTGGATATCTATGTTGGAAATCATTTTGTGACCCATGGGTTAATTGTGATGTGATATCAGAATAATAAATTTATCTGCAGTGAGTTTGTGCCCTAAACTCCGATATGTTGTGGAAGAGTTTATGGGCGAGTTTGTGTCCTGAACTCTGATATGTATTGGAAAAAAAAATTATCACTGATTTTGTATATATGTGGATAATTGTTGTTTGTGAGAAAGGGTCGTTGCACTGCACATGTATGTGCACAAGGTACTCCACTCATCTGCCATGCTAAACACGTGCATTCTTTGGCACCAATATCTACATTGACATAAATTATGGCATCACCACATCTAGTTTGCACCGAAAACTGGTAGTCTCCATAATATTGTGCTTCCATATTTTCAGCAAATTTAACTTGCTGCCTCAGTTTGTCTTCGATATTAAGTCCCAAACCATTTTTCCAATTGGCCATTGCCATCTTGCTTGCAACCAATTTTCATGCCAATTTATCTCTATGCTCATAGATTAAAATAGAAACGGTGTGCTTCCTCTCTTTCAACATCCACGCATTAAAGAACTCCACAATATTAGTGGTTATGTTATCCCACCTCTTGAAAGAAAACTTGCTAAGAGCCCAGCGGTCAACATCCCTATTACTCTCCACCCATTGTGCCAATTGTGGATTAAACAATCTTAGCTTCCTCATTGCATTAGTAAAGTCCTCATCCAGCCATGCATATGCAATTGCATCAAGAAGATTAAGTGCAGTCTCCTTGCTATTCCCCAAAGTTTTTGTCCGACCTCTATTGATCTTAATGAACTCTGCACTATAATTTTCCTTTACATGCCGGTAGCAAAAAGCGTGTCTGTCACTGCCAAATATTTCTTTTACAGCACCAATAATGGCATTATTCCTATCTGAGACAATTGTAATCATCCTTGATCTTGTTATCTCTTTCACATTGAATAGAAACCAAGCTCATTCATCATACGTCTCACCGCTAACAATGCCATATGCAAAGGGAAACATTTCATTGTCTGCATCATATGCACAAGCTGACAACATTGTACCCTTATAAGGGCCGCTAAGATGACATCCATCTATATATAGTATAGGCCGGCAACCATCCTAAAACCTTTAACCGAGCAACCGTAAGCAATGAATACCCTTTCAAATCTATTGTTAGATGACCCTTCCCATTTAGTCACAGTGTCTAGATCACTTTCTACGAGTCTTTCACATATCCAAGGAATTACCATGTAAGAGTCTTCTACTCGCCCATGTATTTGCCTCAATGCTCTTTCTTTCGCCCTGTACACTTGAGTATAGTCCAGTCGCACCCCATACTCTCTGTAAAAATCCGCTCGAATTTCATTAGCACTGTTGTCAACATTGCTTCTCAAACCATCCACTACAATTGATGATGTCAAGGTGGCCTTGGTTGATGACAAATAGTTAGGTTGTCTTGTGCATGGTGGATGTGTTCACTTTTATACATTCTGATGGTTAGAAACTCCGTATCTTGATGTTCTCTCGATGAATATGCTCCCATGTACCACAGACAACCATCAACCTTGCACTTCACAATTATCTTCTGTTGATTGTTCTTCACAAATTGATATGAAAACTTGTGCGAAATGTTGTATTTATATAACGTTTGTCGAAGAGTCACAACATTCGAAAAAATCTGTCCTTCTTTAATAATCAAATCCTTCCATTTCCCATGATTCATTTCCAGTCTATGTGTTGGCACCAGTTGAGTGCAGCATGCCGATGATGGGACCTCTTCACTTTCATTTAATGAAGGAGGTGGAGACATAGACAACCGACCTGCACCTTCAAACAATTGATCAATTCTGCAAGAAATAACAAGTTAGAGAGCTACAAATGACAATGTTTGCGATATCATTCACAACTTATCTACCTACAAGTTACGTTTCTTAAGACTACTCACACATCTTCCTCTTCCCTTTCATCATTTGTTGTTCCTTCTATATTGGCATTGTGGCCATCCTCTTCCATGTACACATGACCATAATCTTCATTAAACTTTATTAAATGCTCCACCCCTTCATTGTCTATAAGCTCCACATAAATTGATGTATCAAGGGAAACTTTAAATTTCAAACAAAAGTCATTACTTTCTGTTCCAATTATAGATGAAACGATTTTACGAAACTTCTCATACGTTGTGCCTTCCTTTATGCATCTTGTTCTTACCACACCCCCAACATATTGCATTTCATATTCTTTACCAATTAAAAACTTCCCTCCCAAATGAAAGAAACATAATAGATTCTTCCCCGAACAACTTCCCATCTTTTATGACAATCTGAAACACAACATGCGTATTAACAATTGCATCACAAATAATAACAACTACGAAAGCTAATATTAACAACAGTAATTTTATATCAACTCACAATTTTCTTATCACACAAACGACCATCATATTCATTCAATCCCACTTAAAACTGATCAATTCTTCTGTTACATATCTCAAAACCATATCAATCCCTCAGTTATCTTTCTAAAACACAGCACATGTTCTGTAGTAACAACAACAACAACAACTAAATTTACAACTTCAAAAGCACGTATTAACAAGAATATTTTTATTATCATTTCAATGTTTTCTGATAAATCAACCCCACCACATTCAACTATTTCAATTACAAACAACTCAAACCCTCTGTAACCAACTACAAAAACATAGCACATTAACATCCTCATTACCCAACCATGTTAAAAACCCCAACTTCAATGATCAATATCATATTTTTAGCAAAATCTTAGCATTACTAATATATCTCCTACCACATAGTTCACTATTGACCTAAAGCTCTAACATTTGATTAACCAATACAAAATGAAAAAAAAAACAGAATTTCTTTATTTCACTATTCAGTTGCTATAAAATTCGATAATCATAACAGAAGCTCTAACCTTTTTAATTTGATGTCATCACCATACTTAAACTCTTCAGCCTTGCTGCTCAACCAACGTCGACTTCCTTGTGTGCTTTGTCTTTCTCGTGGATTTTTCGGACGTGGAGTTTTTCTCTGTCATTAATCACCCGACATAAACGTGGAGTAACTCCTTCTATGGGTTTTTCTTTCTTTTTTTAATTAGGGGCATGATGGTCTTTTTGCTTTGGGAATTCATATCACAAAAGTCCCTAGGGACTTTTCTAACTTTACAAATTTCATTGGGACTTTTTTGCTATTAATTGAGTCCCTTAGGACCTATGAGCCATTTTCCCTAATTAAAACTTAAATAAAAATAATTTGAGCACGAATGATTGACAATCTAAGGATTGGAGAAGACATCGAATATTCTAATTTGTATGGATATTTGTTTCACTGCATCCCCATATTTGTATTCGAGTTTTCCGATCAGCGTGTACCAACGCAAACATTATGCCAATATTATTCTATGATATTCAGTTCGGAGTTCGTGACTGTTTCTTCCAATATAAGTATTTTCTCTTATATTCGAACTTGAAACCTAAAAAAAATCTAACAGGACTTTACATCATTAGACCAGCTCTATGTTAATAACATTATACGGTTATGCCATATTTGTTTAACTACTTTTATTTTGGAAATTCAAAAAAAATGTATTGAGTTTTACGGACAGCCAAAGTAGTCTTTATCAAAACCAAAAGCAGCAAACATCGGAACAATAACTATTAGCAAATAATTAGCAATATGAACTCTCTTTACTTTCTTGGTATGTTATTGAGTATTTTAGTTTTACTTTTAACTACTCTTATTTCGAAAATCCAAAACATGTATTAGGAACTTTGCTGGTAACCAATCAAAGTTGTCAATAGCAAAACCAATGTAACATATAGCAAAACAAAATTAGTTATTAGAAAAAATGTAGGAACAGAAACTATATTTACTACTTTAGTTTCGCAATTAACTGCTTTAATTTTGATATTGACTAATTTTTGTTTCAAAAATCTAAAAATAATATATTAAGTCACTTAAGCTTCGGTAACTAACTAACAGCAAAAGGTTTCAAGTTTTTTTTTTTTTTTTGAAAAAAAGTGATGGTAATATATCATTTTCTAACATTTCAAAATTCTATAACAGCCCATGATTATGGAAATTCAACCCCTAATTTGTCCTTTTGATATTTTTTAAGATTTTTTTTCTGTTTTTTCCCAATGTTTTTTATCGGTCAAATATATTTTTTATTACAAAATTTACCGATATCATATAAATGAAATTAGACCCCAAAAATATAATTTTCTGTTAAACTCGGTTTATCACCTAAATGCAACAATTGTAATCTAAATGCAGTGAATAGAATAGATTGATTATAGACATAGTCCGTCTAAATAGAAAAAGGGAAAGGTAGCTAAACCGTCAAAACCCAACGAAATCATTAAAAACCTTCACAACCAAGCTCATCTTGCCAAAAACTCACAAGCATGTTCCCACAAAAACCCAGAAATAAGAAAACTAGACTGTGGAAACCACAACGAAGTTTAAATCTCAAATTGCACTTTCCTTTTCCAAATTTGGCCACAAGGGGAAGGAATGAAATTTGAAAACATCTTGAGATTCAAAGTACAACAATGGTTAAGAAAACTCCTATACCCACTCACTATACATGACAAGCACCCATTCTGCGATATTCACAATGTCTACTTATAATGTGTTCCTTTCCTCTGTAGCTGACTTCATCCCCATCACAATCTTTATTTTCAAAATTAAGTTTCATCGAATACCATCACCTACACCAAAGCCGAAACATGAGCAAACATCCACTCCATTATAGATCATTCAACTATTAACTTGGTTCTGGTGTAGTATTTCGGTTAATATACCATGAAAACGCATTTTCAGTAGCTAGAGAATAATGTTCAACCATATCCGCTCAAGCCAGGCTTGGCTCAAATATCAGTTTGATCAATGCAAAAATAACATCATAAACCATAAAAGACTGCATGGGTGTTAGTGTAAAAATATAATACAGAAACACGCATGCATAAATTCACACACATAAAACTGTATAGATGAAAATGGTGAGCCAAACGAGTTGTAGCAGAGAAGACAGAACAGGAACCTGATTTTAAGGCATTTGAGCATTCAATTTTCATCAGTTCAACTTTACCCTCACCTCTCAATTCTCTCAACTGGCTCCTTCATGGATTTAATAGTAGACAGAAACTTCCCTATAAGCACTCCCAAAAAGAACGAATTTGGGAATATGACTATCTTATAATACTATCAGAGACAATACTTTAAAAAATGAAACTACATGCCAAGAGCCTTTGGCTTAAGTAGCAACTCACACCCCCCTTAAATGGGAGGCTGCGGGATCTAACCCCAAAGTGGGTGAGTCTCCCTTTCCTATGGGGGAGGGCTAGGTTAGGGGTAATTTTTTTTAAATAAAAAAAAGGATACTACACATTCAAGTATGTGACTTATAACAGACACACAGACTGCCTAGAACTATTCATGTTGTGGGTTGTGTTGGCAACATGAAGGGACTCGACCTAGTGAGCAGACTGATTTGCAGCATTCTGAGTTGTCAGAATGTAGCAAATCACTGTTAACTACATAAATTGCATGCTACAATTCAAACCACCTATGCCAGCACAGAAACAACTCAACCAACAATCAGTCATTGCACTCCCAAATTAAGACAAACCATGCACTATGAACCATATTTTGGACAATTCTGGCAACTACCACGGCAAGTATAGGCAGTAAGCAAAAGTTTCAAATGCTGATGCAACTTACGTTGATAGTTCTAAACACAGTTGACAACAGAGCTTGGCCATCTAATTCTTTGTAAATTTGGAAGAATTCTAATTTTGGCAATCAAACCATAGAATAACTGACAAACTAAGGCCACATACAAGCATAAGCCAGCATCTACATTGAATGCTATATGAAAATCACCAAATTAGCCTCAACCCTAGAAGCTTCCCAACTAATGCACAAGCAAATCCTTGCATACAACTCCAATAGAGTAGCAGAAGCAGTTAAAAGAAGCTGATGGCGAGACAACAAAATAGATCAGATAGAGCGTAATAATGTAGGATCCTAAGTAAACTATCATGGAATTAAGACAGCCTTCATATTCCTTTTATTTTTATGCCTAGATAACAAGAGGCCAAAGGCAGTTAAATAACAAACATGTTCAGTCATTGCAATTATCAAGCTTCACAGAGAACTTTGACACACAATATGCTAATTGATGATGAATTGACAACCATTTCAGTCAGAAAGAAATTAGAAATTATAGAGAGGAAAACTACCTTCCCACAAACTGGACAGCTTTCACTTCTCTCCATCCATTCGTAAATGCAACTAAGATGAAAATGATGACTGCACTTTGTCAATATCCTTGGGTTCTCTTCAGTGTATTCTGTGAACAAAAATTAACAGTATAAACATGAAACACCATAAAAGGTCCTCTTATCTTATCATTGCATTCCGCACAATCAACAAACTGATTATGCATAAACAAAAACCAACTCAGTTGTATAATGAAAATTCAAGATTAAAAGACAATTCTACCTTCAAGACAGGTTGGGCATACGTCCTCCTCCTCTGATGATGCATAAACAAGCCCAGCTCCAGTTGTATATTTTGCTGATGAGAGCCTCACTGAGGACTTAGATTTGTATTCCTTTGATGCATCTTCACAGGAAGATTCATTCCATTTGCCTCCTGAACTTAAAGATTCTTGATCCCCATCTACATCACCTCTTAGAGGTTCTGACTCTTCATTCAGATGACTAGAACCTTTGTCATGTCTTGAAGAGCGGAAATGCCTGGGGTCTACATCATAAGGCAATGGTCTTGGGGGAGAATGGTACATGTCAGATAGCGAATTATCAAGTGATGCTGTAGAAGCCATAGATGCAGCCCCCTGTATAGATGAAGGAAGCGAGTGCACTTCCCCTCTGTGGAATATTGCTGTATACTGAAATTTGATATAATATGAATCAGGTTAAGTTTATATCATCAGCTAGAGCACTCATCAATAACAGAACACATCATAAGGACTTGAATATTCTACAGAATGCACACCAAGTATGATGCCATTATGCTCTATCAACAACCAAATCCTCATATAGGTTTGTTAACCAAATGTAAATTAGATTAACAGATAAAAAAATTCACTTTTACCATGTAATTGGCAATTACAAATTGCTCTTATCTGATTTTGTTTGTGGTGTTAAGATGGCAAAATTGTCTCTCCAAATATTAGTGTACACTCATTTTAAGGCTCACTTAAAAATTGTAACACCCAAGTAAACAGCCCAAAATATTGGAGGACTAGGAGGTAGGCTTATGACACTCGAGGGATAAAAGACCAGAAAACTGAAGAGGAAAATGTGATCAATCCCCCAGCGAAGTACTTCAGTTACGTGTAAATGGATGCAAATGTAAATCTTTACTTAGAAAAACTACGTGCAACATGCAAGAACCAAAAAATTATGATAAATACATGTCACTTCACAAGCACAGAATCACTATAAAAGCAATATTTTGAGTCATATGGAAAGGCATTGAGATCAAATTATGGGCAGTTATAGACAAAGCAAAATGAATGAAGGATGTACATATACACCTTTACTTAGAAAAAACTCAGGCCAGAACCTGAAATTACGATAAACCGGTATGCCACTCCACAAGCAAAGAATTACATTTAAACAGCAATGTCTCAAGTCATAAGGGAAGGAACCAAAATCAAATTATGGACAAATAACACATGATATATAGATGAGAAAAGGTATTAAAAAAAGGTGAGAAGGGACTATGGCATACCACATTCAGAAAGTTCCGTAAGAAGCAATTGAGACACTCACAATTCCTATATACAGAACTATTTCGATTTAAATAATCTTCAAATTCATCCGCACTCAAACAACAACAAACAGAACCCATTGTGCCAGCTTCTCTCTTTAGCTTAAAATATTTCCCTCTTAAACTGATCAGCTAAAATAGATGGTGCAACATTCAAGTGTTGAGAAAAAGAGAATCCAACAGTATAAGCTGTGCTTTGATCAATAAACGAGAGAGGATTCTAAGCTCGCAGAAGTCCCACTGCCTCCACAAACCAGCCCCCTCCCTCTTTGATTCAGATGCCCCTGCAAAAAGAATAATCAGCTTACTTGCCTTTCTTACATGAAAAGTATGACAGAATCTAATAAAACATTCAAAAATAGGTGAGAAAGTTGTAAAAGCTGTCATTCAGGCAATTCATGCAGCAGTAACCAATATTTACTTTGCCAGCACCAAATGCTTTCATCGAGCAATGCAGCCAATGCCCATGCTCGAAAGCACTTCAAAGATTACCAAAGGAAGATCAGAAATGCAATACCGTTCGGGGAAAAAAACAAAACAACCAAGAAATTAATACTGAATAAAAAAAAAGCAACACAACAAATTTAATTGCTTCCAGGAAAAAATTTCCGTTCTCTGCCACAAACCGACAATTTCGCCTTTACATTGTTCCTCCGAATTGGGAAAAAGAAGATACCTTTCCTTCAGCAATAAGGCACGCCGATGGATGAACTAATACGAAAATCATTGCTTTCATATGGCAAATAATGATCGCTGTTACCAAAGACATGCCAACAGGCCGTCAAGTTTAACCGAGGAACTGGAACGACTAGAAAACCTCAAAGGAAGGGAGGAATCGCATTCAAATTGTCTAAGCGTATTTTTCAAGAAAAATCGACCGAGAAAATTGACGAAAAATAATACACCCACTCAAGTTCATCAAGCCTCGAGACAATCGGAGAGTTCTTTTTCTTTTTTCTTTTTTTTTTTCAAATCCACTATCGGAAGCGAAAATCAAACTGGGCAGAGAGGCATGATATCAGAAAGAGGAAATACCTGAGCGAGACAGATAGAAAGAGAGCTGATAAGCAGAGCGAGAATTAGATTGAACGATGATCTTCTGTGAAGACAACGATAGAGGGAGCAGGAAGTCCGAAATTCGGCGGATTAGATGATTCGGAAATCCGATTCTAAAAAAGAATACAATCGTGGGGTTTTTGGAATTTTCGGCGATAATAGCTACGAGTCCGCGAAATTGAGGCTACCCTCCTTGTCTCTCCTCTTGTTCCCTTGGCTTTGGGTGCGAGAAGGAATCAAACCCCAACTTTTACTAATAATTAAAAAAGACTCAGGGTCAGCCTCACTCGCTCTGCTGATTCCTGCCCCAATTTGTAAGTTGCATTGCACCGCCCGCGTCTACTGAAATTAAATTCAAAAAGCCAAAAAAAAAAACAAAGAAAGAAAGAATTCTTTTCTCATCTACGCGCATGACACCATGGCAATAAGGTCCTCCCTGACCTATTTATGACGACAAAAAGACAAAGAAAGGATAGTGTTCATTAAGGTGCGCGAAACAATACTATATCCGCTTGTCTTGTGACAGAGAATCTGTACCCTCCTTCGCCATAGCGGACGGTAAACACGCAAATATTAGTTAATGTTTTTTTAAAATAAAAATGAAATCTTTAAAACAGTTTTTTAATTATGATTTATAATATATACAATAAATATGTAAGAAAAATATTATCTCAATTTATGTACATAAACACTTTTTAGATCACTAATATCCCAAACATACCTTTATTCCTCAATATTTATTTGGCAAGATAATAGAAAATCGTGACAAAAGAGTAAACAGAAATAATAAATACATAACATGCCATATGTTTTTCATAGTACATTTTATGTCGTTGAAAGATATATAAATTCAAATTTTATCTAGTTGTATGTACTAATATATAATGTAATAATATGCAAAATTCCAAATTTCTAATACATTAGCTAGTGTGAGGTCAAAGATACATTATTTCTGTAAATATAAATAACTTTTTTCCTTTTTTGATAAACTCTTTTCCTTTTAAAATAATTCATTCACATATCGCTTTTGGTCAACAATAGCACATTCATATGGAAAACAAAATATAAAAATATTCCCAAAGTGGCTTATTTTAGAGTAGGTGTGCCAAATTGCTTACATTATGAAATAGAGGAAATAATTTATTTTCTCGTAGGGCAAAAAAAGGTAGCTTCCTCTCATTTTTGGAGTCAGGGTCTGTTTGAAATCTCATTAGGTGAAAAAGTTTGAGGGTAAAAGCACATTTAACATCTGCGGACACGTTTGTGAACATATTAGCTTTCATTGAGCTTTTAGAAAAAAAAACTATTTTTTTAGAAGCTCATTGAAGTAGCTTCTGACTTTTTTCACTGGGTTTAAAAAAAATCACTTCTCTCACTGTCAATTCAAACACAAATCACATTAATAATATGAATTTTTTTTTATTTAACTTTTATAAAAACCACATTAAAAAAAAAACCAATTTTTCACTATATTCACAGGCAGGCACTCCGTTGTAACAACGCTTACGTTAAAATCTGTAAAAGAAAGGGGTAGTTTCCTTTCACTTTTGGAGTCGCTTGCGACAACGTTTATGTTGAAATCCGAAAACTATATTTGCATGGAACTTTCCGGTGTGAGGAGAATCCATTTGTTTGGCTGTGCCTGGAAAATTACAGGCTCTCTATCACCCAGGCTTAAAAGGTCACGTAAGCTTGATTTTCTCACGTAATCATAGATTATAATTGAAGTACCAATTATATATATAAAAAAGATAGAGTTGGTAATATGGAGTTGACGGCTCGCTGAATCGGGATAAAAAGACTTGTATCAAAATGGATTGATATTTAATCAATTATAGGCTAGTAGGTTAGCTTGTCCAACCTCTTTTTTTTTTTTTGTCGTACTACGTTTTTCAAATTTTTTAAAGTAATGCTGGTATAATGATTTTTGTAACAGACTTAAACCATAAGAAATTAAAAAATACATTACAAAATCATAAAATTATAATAAAACATCAAATTCAAAGTTTCAGACATTATAAATTAAGCATGCATCACAATTATATACGTTATAAACTAAACATAAATCCAAAATTTATTATTAACATTCAATACAATCAATAATTAGTCAATATTAGTGGTGTTTGAATTTGAAGTATAATGTGAAGCTATAAGATTTTCAAAATTTCACTTTTACATGTCAGAATTTCAATTTTGAAGCAGTAAGATTTTCAAAATTTTCAAAATTGATGGTTTTATGCTTTTAAAGAATTTTAGAAAATAAAAATTAAAAACAAAAAAGAGCTAACCCACCAACTTGGTAGGCTAACCCGTTGCAAGTTCGAGCCAAAAAAACCTGCATCAAAATGGTCACAATTTTTCACAACCTAACCTATCAAGTTTTACGGGCTAAACGAGTTCGGCCAACAAGTTCAACTCATATTATCAACCCTAACAAATACCGTTTCCATTCTTATTTATAAAATATGGCTACTTGTATATGTGGGTATTTATTTTTAGCCGAAGAGTATATGTGGGTGTTTAGCTATATACTAAAATATGTTTATGTCTTATTAGGAGTGTATCCAAAAAAGATGCGGTCTTCCTACATCCGGTCTGCTAACCAATTAGGATGGGTTATGAGTATTTGGCTTTTTTTAAAAAAAAAATCTTTCATTGTTTCTTTGTTTTTCTTAACCCCGGGAGAGTGCATCAAGTTGGGTGTGACATTATAATTTAGCAATATACTAAGAGCCCGTTTGGTTCAACCTCATTGCATGCATGCAATGGTAATCATGATTGCATTACCATGAGAAGAGTGTTTGGTTGCTCTTTAGCATGGTAATAAGGTTTACCATGGTAATTATGATTACCAAAAAATTGGTAATCCTCATTCATACCTCCCCCCTATGAATCCTCATTACCATCCCATTGCATAGTTAGAAAAGTCTAATTTACCCTTTAGTTTTATTTCTCTTTATTTTACTTATATATTTTTACTTAGGCACATCGCCACAACCGCTACTACCGTCGCCGCCACCACCTCCTCCTCCACCACTGCAGCCACCTCCTCCTCAACTACCGCCAAAACCTCCTCCTTCTCTGCCGTTGCCGCCACCTACTCCTGCACCACCGCCGCCACCACCTCCTCCTCCTCTACCGTTGCGGCCACCTACTCCTCCACCACCGCCGCCACCACCTCCTCCTCTACCGTTGCCGCCACCTACTCCTCCACCACCGCCGTCACCACCTCCTCCTCTACCGTTTCCGCCACCTGCCGCCACCACCACCTCCTCTACCGTTGCCGCCACCTTCCGCCACCTACTCCTCCACCGCCGCCGCCACCTCCTCCTCCTCCACCACCGCCGCCACTACGTCCTTCTCCTCTACCGCTGCTGCCACCCGGCACCTCCGCTACTACCTCCTCCTCCTCCGCCGCCGCCACTACCTCCTCCTTCTCCGTTCCCGCCACCACTACCTCCTTCTCCTCTACCGCCGCTACTACCTCCTCCTCCTCTACCGCTGCAACCACCGCCACCACCTCCTCCTCCTCCACCACCACCTCCTCCTCTGCCGCTGCCACCACCTGGCATCGCAGCTACTACCTCCTCTTCATCCGCCGCCGCCCGGCCTCGTCGCTACTACCTCCTCCTCCTCCCTCACCGACACCTGTCGCTGCCATTACCTCCTCCTTCTCCGCCGCCACCCGCCACCGTCGTCACTACCTCCTCCTTCTCCGTTCCCACCACCACTACCTCCTCCTCCTCCTCTTCCGTCGCCCCCCGCCCCCTGCCACCGCCTCCACTACCTCCTCTTCCTCCTCCTCTGCCTCTGCCACCGCCGTCACTACCTCCTCCTCCTCCTCCATCGCTGTAGCCACCCACCACCCGGCACCACCGCCACTACCTCCTCCTCCTCCTGACTCTTAACTTTCTTTTTACAAAGATCATAGTAAGGGTAAAATAGACTTTGTGTAATATATTAATTTTAAATAATTGTAAAAATAATAATTCATTGCACCTTACTTAAAAATCAAACCAAACACTAGCCCTGTAATTAATATTGGATTGCATTACCATTGCATCGCATCGCATTACACTGCAGGGTGTAATGGGATCGAACCAAACGGGCCCTAATATAGAGACGTTTGGTCATCTTTATGCTTCGCGGAAGTTATCAATGGGTAGGTATTATTCCCAAATTGAGCCTAAAAAAATTTTCTTAAAACTATTGATCTGTGTATGCCATTTAAATTGGTTCATGAATCAAAACTATAAAGAACGACAATTAAGCCTCTAAAGATGGTTGCTTTTAATAGCTTATGATTTGAGTGAAATGAAATCACATGTTTCATGCAAATACATGAAAAAGCGTTAATAGAATTCCCATCCCAATCTTCCAAACAGTCTGGCAACATACAATTATTACAGTTGAGTCATGAATTCCATTAATGAATCAATTTTTCACTGGTTTTTTCACTAAGGGGCTCAAGCCAATCATTGATAATCTTCTCTAGAATATATTTGTTCTCCCAGAGAGTGATCAAGACATTTTTCTTCTACTCAATCTTCTTTCAAATCCAATGCACCCATACTTCATGCAACAATATTTTCTTTGCTCCCTTGTGTTTAGATGGGAAGAAAATTAGAGAGGAAAAAGGACTAGGAGGAAAAACATCTAAAAATAATAATTCTTTTTTATAATTTTAGGAAAAAAAATTTCCTAGTACTCTCTCCCCCTTTTCCCCAAACTTTTCCCTCTATCCAAACATAGAGTAAGTGCACTTCAAAGTTCAAATCAATCTTAAACTTCAAAACTGATGTGAAAATGTAGAAGCATCTCATGTATAACTTCATCACATACTGTGAATCCAGCAAAGACATACTTTGTGTGTGTAAATGTTGGTCACCTGTAATGTCCTGTGGACTCACAGAATATGTGGCTGCTTTCTCTGTCTCGTGAACCAACGGGATGCCAACGGCTAAAGAACAAACCTTCAACTAAATTGTTCACAGAATGTAGGAGCTTCTCTTTATCTAAACCTTCCCTTCCTCCACATTACCTTCGTCATTAGATGTTTGGTTGAGGGAAATCAAACCTACATTCACTGCTTTCTCGGTTACAGTTGACTGGTTTTTGCATGATTGGAATAAATGACCTCTTTTGAGTAAAGTCTATATAAGAAATGTCTCATTTGATTTTCTTATCATACACATCAAAGAGAGACAAAAGAAAGATAATAAACAAGAGGAGGGAGACGAGAGCATACTTGAGCAGTGAATAAGGCTACAGGCCGTCACCTTGTCTTCTGAAGCACAATCATATACAGAATATCTCTCACAGAACAATCCGTAAGAATGCCTTGGTTACTCATAATTCTGTTCCTCAGCCTCATATTTGGTAATGTTTCAGAGGCCAAGAAGCATCGTTCTGCTGCTGCCGTTGTGGTTGGCACTGTCTACTGTGACACATGCTTTCAAAGGGATTTCCCCATGAGCAGCCACTTCATTTCAGGTTGCTTCTCAATTACATTCTTCACTTGAGCCTTCCCATTATTCCGAAATTTTGATGCTAATGTTATATATAACTCTGGGTTCTTGAGTACAGGGGCATCAGTTGCTGTGGAATGCAAAGATGGAAATTCTAAACCAAAATTCAGGAAAGAAGCAAAGACAGATGAGCATGGGGAATTCAAGGTGCAGCTTCCTTTCTCAGTGAGCAAACACCTGAAGAGAATCGAAGGATGTACTGTAAAACTGGTAAGTAGCAGTGAACCATATTGTGCAGTGGCTTCAGCAGCAGCCTCTTCTTCACTTCGTCTCAAATCGAGAAAGCAAGGAAAACACGTATTCTCAGCTGGGTTTTTCTCTTTCAAGCCTCTTAAACAGCCAAACCTCTGTAACCAGAAACCAAGAACTGAGAATTCCAAAGAAATTGATTCCTTCAAAACTGCGTTTCCTCCAATTGTAGATCCAACATTTCCACCGCCGATTCAGGACCCACCGACAAGAGGTGGTCCTCTCCCTTCTCTTCCTCCATTACCGGCGCTTCCTTCTCTGCCACCTCTTCCGAGAATGCCATGGCTACCACCAGTCCCTGGAAGAAGCGAGAAAGATTCATTCAAACCTCAGTTTTCAGATCGGAAATTAGCTCGACCTGACACGATCCCCTTGCCGCCTAATCCATTTCTAACACCGCCAATTATCCCTGATCCTAACCCTAATCCTCTTCAGCCATCTCCTCTGATTCCGAATCCACCAAGCACACCGACATTGAACCCCAATCCTCCATCAGGACCGTTACCACCAGTACCGGGCTTCCCGTCTCCGTTCCTATTGTTGCCTCCACCGATTAACCCTGGTACGCCCCCAGCTACTGCTTCGAAGAATTCTTCTCCTTGATAAGGTATGGAATCTATCATATGCGTAGTCCTGCAATAATTCCTTCCGCGAGAGGATGTTGTTTACTTGTTTACTTTTCTTTGCAAATGTTAGCGGTAACGTGAAGATGGATCATGTACACAATAGGTTAACTATCATTGAAGAGTTGAGATATCGGTATTGTACTAATAAATGAATAATAATAGTTATTTTAAAGCCAAGCTCTCGTTCCAATTCTTTCTGGAAACAAACCCTTCTGCTTAGCGCGTCCTATAAAATCTTGATGCCGAGAGTAAAACGTGGAGTACAATATATTAGTTCATTCATGTAAACCAGATTAAATCAGTTCATCATATTTCAAATCATTGCTTATAACAAATACTGATCGAAATTGAGCAGAACTGATAAAAAAGAAAGAAGAAACAAGTGCCGTCAATTAACGGATGCATGGCAAATCAGTAATTACGTATTCGCTCAATATATAGCGATACTCAAGATTCCATACCAGAGTGGTGATAAGCCATTGAAGTTCGCCGCGTATTTTCTTCTTTCCTCGTGAGAACCATGGCTTGCTAAATTTAATCCGATCTTTAAACGCAAATCTCAGATTCTTAAACCAAGATTTTGGACTACAAAGAGAGGAAGCAATTTCTTAATTTTGGATTCCACGATTCAAATTCTCATCAATGAAGAAGGAACAGAAGCAACAGCTTACACAGCTGCTACTTGTAAGGCTAAGAGCTCAAAGTCTCAAGCCAAACCATACCAAGAATTGTGGCTGATCATCCCATCATGTTATGATAAGGGAAGAGACTTCTAGGGCTGAGTCCTTCGTTGGAGCAGTGCTTAACCCACTCTAGGCTTGTTGATGTGATAATTCATTTTAGTCGCAATTGCTAATTTGTTATGATTACGTCATTTGTAATGCCAATAATATTGATGGTGTGAAAGGTTTGTGGTGTGTTTTTGCATATAGATATACAATTGAATATGGTTTAAAGTCTTATCTTGGACAATAATATCATACAGATTTAATTTGATGATCAAGATTATTACGTTTTCTGTAACTATTATAGTCACTAATTATCTGTTGTCTTCTTTCTTCCTCCAAGATCTCGAAGTCTTCACAATTCAGTCTTCTTCAATCTCAATTGATTTCCTTTACTTGATCACCAACATGTTGCTAAATCTGCAAGTTTGCTGCGGGAGCTGACTTACCTTCAACCAAACGGCTCAACTGTTAACAAATGGACAAAAAAGAAAAACTAATAATGCTTTTACTTGCTACTCTTTCTTTTTTTATTATTTATACAAAACTATTCTTTTTTTTTTTCCATTATCACTAATATATGACTATGTGTGTTTGAATTACGATTTATAAGATAAAATATGTAAGAAAAATTTATCTCAACTTATAAAAAATAATTTCTAAAACCACGCCTCACCTAATATGTGAAATTTGATAAATAAATTGTGCACTGTCACTTGTAGTTTCCCTAATGTGGCCCGGAATGCCCTTTTTTTTTTTTCCTAATAGGCTTTGCAGCATATTCTTTCCCTCTCCGCTAGACTAGATTGGACAGGGCAGGTATGGACAGAACAAAAATGAACATATAAAAGGCATGGAGCAAGAAAGTGATTCCCTCCTTGGACTTTAGTGCCCTAACGTCACATACAATGATATAGACATTTTTATTCACAAAACCTTATTTAGTCAAGAGTAAATTTACAGTTAAAAAAAAAGGAGTAAATTTACTAAAATACAAGTATTTTTTATCATTACGTATGGGAAAAAAAGATAGAATTTTTTTTGGAAATCATAAAATTTAAATCATATTTATTATCCAAAATTAATAAAAGAATGATAAAACTTGATAAGTAATTCATAACTCATTTTTTAAAAAGTACCTTATATAAAATTTTGTAATTTTAAAGTTTTTTTTCTTATATATTTATTATTTTTAATTTAAATTTCAATGCAAAGTGCAAACACTTTTATAAAAAGGTTAAGGTGTTAAAGTAACAACGAATTATTTTTCTACATACATCCAACACAAATAACTATCTTGTGTGCAAAACTAGACATCAACAATTTTTTTTATAGCAATTATAACAAGCTGGTTAGTCAGACTTAACTTCTGTCAATTATTATAGTTGTGGGACCCACAATTATTCCATGTGGCATGTACTATGCAGGAATTGTGTTGAAACGTGGCATATCATAAGATGTGGCAGATGGAAAATTCAATGGTTAAACACCTACCTCATCTCTTCACCCATCAGCGATCTATATGTGCCCGAAGCCATACGCATTTGACGAAGGTGAAGGAGTGTGGAGAAGGCGCAGTGATTTGGAACGAAGGTTAGTGTTGTCATCAACCATAACCCAATTCAACAAAGGTGATCTCTTCATCCATAACCCAATTCGACACCGGCGAAGCAGGTAGCAGCTTGATGGACTCATCATCTTCTTCGAGTACGGCAAGATGCAGAAGATGGGTAGCTTTGCTCAGACAAGCAAGTCGGGAGGAGGTGTACGAAGCTCCGAGAAGGTTTTGCCACCATAGATTCACTCTTGATCTATTTCTCCGATTGTCCAAGACCCTTGAAGAAGCTTTATCCTCCGCTCTCTCTATTCGCTCTCTCTCGACGGACCTTCACCTTCCGTTCACTTACTCGATTCACTAACTCATGCATCTTCACCTTCGATTCACTCACTCGATGAACCTTCACCTTCGGCCCTCTCAATTTGTTGTCTCTCGACGAACCTTCACCTTCGATTCACTCACTCCATTCAATCAATCGAGGAACCTTCACCTTCAGCCCTCTCGATTTCCTCTGTCGAACAGCCTTGAAGACTTCGAAACCCAAACCCAAACCCAAACCCTTCAAAACCCACCTTGGTTAACTATCTGTGCCACCTCAACATTCAAACACCAGCCACGTCACCCATTATGGTCAAAAAAACTTTCCATCCATGTACATAACGTCTGATTAACGGGCTTGTTATAATTGCTACAAAAAAAAATTTTTGATGTCTAATTCTACACCTAAAAATAATTATTTATGTTAGATGCATATATAAAAATAGTTCATTGCTATTTTTATACATTAACCTTTTATAAAAAGGTACCATGAAACTTTTGTTCCTCAAATTTATGGTTGTTATTGATTTTGTCTCTCTAAATTTAATATTTATCAATAAATCAATAAAGTTTTTGTAATTATACATAATTAGTTATCATAGTATGATGTTTGATTATGAATTTTCTTAAGAAATTAATTTAAGGGATTATAGTTAGGAAAAAAAAAATTTGAAATTATAAAATCTCAAATCAGGTTTGTTATAAAAAAATTAGGGTTAATATAACTTTTAGTTCCTGAAATTTAGTTCGATTTTATTTTTGGTCCCTCAAATTTTAAATCGGTGGTTTAAGTCACTGAAGTTTGGTCCGATTTTAATTTTGATCCCTCAAGTTTATTCCGCTTATAACTGTTGGTTTCTCAAGTTTAAGGTAACATGTCAAGTCCTTTTCAAATTTGATTGACCAAAACCAAAATCGAGTCAAACTTTAGGGACCAAAACCATCGAATTTAAACTTAAGAGACTAAAATCAAAATCAGGCAAAATTTTAGGAACCAAAAGTTATATTAATCCAAAAAAATTAATAAAAATATTATAAAATTTCATAAACAATTTACAATTATTTTTTAAAAAAAATACCTCGTTTGTATTTTGCAAATTCAAATTTAAAGTACTTTCCCCTAAAGTTAAATCACGTGTAGCCGCTCCACGTGGCTTTCGGAGGGTCCAATAGGCCCCACGTGGCGAAATTATGGGCGCGAAGCATGACTGTCTGTTGTTATTATGTTGTCGATTCATGGCATAAATGAAATGAAAAAAATAAAACCATTAAGAAAATATATAAATTAAAGAATAAAAGTCCGTTAAACCCCATAGGTCGAAATCGTACTGTCTCGCTATTGTTGACGGGAAGTTAGAAAAACTTCCGATAGCGGGAGTACCAAACTGACCCACAGCTTCCATCTCGGCTTTTGATGTAGAACGTCAATCCATCCGATCCTGGCCGTTCATCTTCTGCCTTTCTCACAATCTCAGCCCTCCCTCCCCGGCGGGGGCTCTGCCTGAACCGCTGCCCTTCCGATTCCGATCTCCCCGTTGCCGGTGAGTATCTTCTTCGTTTTTTGGTTTTGCAGTTCTGATTACAATTCACTTAGTATTGACTCTGTAGTTATCGCTTCCTCCGGTTTGAAAAACATCTTAGTTGAATCAAGTTTTGATGTTTAATTTTTCTTCCTTTCTGGTTTTTGGTTCAACTTTCACTTTTGGAGGTATCGCAGGTTTCCTGTTTTTTTTTTTTTTTTTTTGTTCTTATTTTCTTTTTCATTGACGAGGCGAAAATCTTCAGTTCTCTGAATAGATGTTAAGGATGGGCAGGAATGCGTGGGGGAAACCTCTAGTCATACGATTTCTTGCTTGTTTGCTCTTACCGGAGCCGGAAGCAGGGGAGAATTCTACTCGATTAATTATTTTTACTTTTAATTTTAAATGTTTGCACAATAGACTGTTATCCGATTGGATTTATAAATTTTCTGGCAAAAGTTATGTATGTTAGATGCTGTTGATCCCTGAACTATTTTATCCATTTTTCTTAGCCGTTTCACCGATTTATCAGTTCGATGGGTCTCTTGTGCTTTTGTGGTCCTTATGGGATTAAATTATTGATCTTTGAATTTCTTGTTAAGTTTTCTTCAAGCTATCTGGCGTCTAATCACTATTTTATCCCCGATAAGTTGAGAACTTGATAAATGTTTTCTTTTTTAATTTTTACTCCTAAGTTGATTATTCTGAATGTTATTCGAGTGATTAAAGAGTAAATTAATGCTTGTTTGAAATGATACGTCATTCTATTTTCATTTTCTTGACATTTCTGAGGCCTTTCAGGTGGACATATGAGAAACCGGGTTACGCGGTCCTTTCAAGAGGAACACTACAAGTTCTGAAATTTTGACATTTTTTTTAAAAAAAATTATCTAAATTTTTATCTTATATTCTGTTTCATTCTAAATAAAAAATACTATAATTTAAAACAAAGATAGAAGTGCAAATATGATCTAGAGGTCCAGAAGAAACACCCCCTTTACTGCTCCAAGAGAAGCAACAGAAAATTTGTTTTCATGGGTGCACTCATCACATGTGTGCCTTTGCATTTCTTTCTGAATCTCTCAATTTGTACTATATAGTCAGATCTTGAAGTTCAATAATTAAACATGACATGGATTGAATGACTTCCTTGTATTATTTAACTTTATTTGTAGGTAAGTAGTTTGGCTGTTAGGGCTGTTGCAAGGCTCTAATCAGTTCTGATTCTTGATTCTTTTGAATAATAATTTCTTAAGTTCTGTGTTTTGCCACAAAAATGAAGCCAGAATAGCGTTCTCCTTCTTCTTTCTTTTTTGTAATGGATGCTATTTTATGATACAATTGAGATCAAGATGATGAAGAAACCTGAAAGGAAATTTGTGGTGTGAAAAAAAAGTTATATGCAGGTTTTCATATTCATGTATCTAGTTTCTTAATTAAGACTCATGACAAGTATATAGTTTTTTTCCCTAAAGAATTGCATCCAATCAAACTATACCTTTCCATCTCATGGCTGAACTTTTTTCCCCACATGGCAAGCCCGATAATGATTATGGCATCTTTCGGCTCCACAAAGCCCACTTTATGCAATTGCTGAAACTCTAACTAGCAATAACTAATTTGCCTAGAGCTCAAGTAAGATATTGTCATATTTCCAGTTTTACACTAATGGCGTGGATATCCATGAACTTAGCCTTCCTCTGTGAAACCACAATAATGGATGTTTGATGGCTGACTGTCTTTACTGGGTAAATTTTAATTATCCTCTCTCATTCCCCTTCTCCGCTAAGCATCAAGATTCATACTGAAAATCATAAATTAAGTGTAAACTGTAAACATTAAGCTCTACAATTATGTACCTTTTTGTTTGTTTATCTTTAATGAGCTTCTGTTACCAGGTCACATTTCCAATGTAGCCGTTAGACCATGTGTAATAAGCTTTACAAATAAAGCTGCTCCTATGTGAGAGCTGTTGGAGGATTCCAGATTTTACCAACTTGACTATGATTTTTCGGGGCACAAACTCTTCTCTGCAACATCAAGTGCCAGCATCTGAGTTCAGTGTTTGCTTGAGAGAAGAACTCTCTGCCACTGTCACATCTGCTGCTGGCTTTGAAGTTTGCATCTTCTCCTTTTCCTTTCATGTATCCTGATCTGGGTACCTGTGTGCATGCTGAGATGGCTGTTGCTACCTTCAAAGGACCTCCTAATGGTGAGTGTCGCGGGAATAAGAGAATGGAAAGAAAAACTTCTGGAAAGAGGCGAGTATTTGTGCAGACAGAAAGTGGCTGTGTTTTGGGAATAGAGTTAGATAGAAGTGACAATGCCCATACTGTGAAGACTAAGCTACGACTTGCATTAAATGTTCCTACTGAGGAAAGTTCACTAATATGTGGTGATATGGTCTTGAAAAACGATCTAAGTGAAGTTAGAAATGATTCTCCACTTCTTCTCACCAGGAACTTTTTGCATAGGAGCTTATCTACCCCATGTCTGTCACCTACTGGTAGAGATCTTCAGCAGAGAGATCAGAGTGGGCCAATTGAGATATTAGGCTACTCAGATCAATTTGGTAGAACAAAACAATTGGTTGATGATATTATGAAGGCATTAAAGTATGGCGTTGAACCAATCCCCATTCAGAGTGGACTAGGAGGTGCGTATTATTTTAGGAACTGCCATGGTGAAAATATTGCTATTGTGAAACCAACAGATGAGGAACCTTATGCACCAAACAACCCAAAAGGCTTTGTTGGCAAAGCCCTTGGACAACCAGGATTGAAACGTTCAGTGCGTGTTGGGGAGACAGGTTTTAGAGAAGTCTCTGCTTACCTTCTTGACCATGATAATTTTGCTGACGTGCCACCTACTGCCCTTGTGAAAATCACACATTCTATATTTAACATAAATGATGGGGTAAATGGTAATATGCATCAAAACAAGCAGCAGATCAGCAAGATAGCATCGCTACAACAGTACATTCCTCATGATTTTGATGCAAGTGATCACGGAACTTCTAGTTTTCCTGTTTCTGACGTGCATAAGATAGGGATCTTGGACATACGAATTTTTAACACTGACAGACATGCAGGAAATCTTTTGGTCAGGAAGCTTGATGGAAGTTTTGGCCAGGTGGAGCTTGTTCCTATTGATCATGGTCTTTGCCTACCTGAAAGCTTGGAAGATCCTTATTTTGAGTGGATCCATTGGCCACAGGCATCAATTCCCTTCTCAGAAGATGAGCTGAATTATATATATAATCTAGACCCGTTTCGTGACTCAGAATTACTGAGGATGAAATTGCCTGTTATTCGAGAAGCATGCTTGCGGATTTTGGTTCTTTGTACAATCTTCCTTAAGGACGCAGCAGCCTTCGGTCTTTGTCTAGCTGAAATTGGTGAAATGATGAGCAGGGAATTTAAGGGTCATGATGAAGAGCCCAGTGAGCTAGAGCTTATATGTATTGAAGCAAGGAAACTGTTAGATCGGGAAGAACTCTCTTATCCTGAGGCAGAACCAGGAGACAAAGATGTGATTCAGTTTCATATCGACTGTGAGGACCATGATTTGGATTATACTGCAAATATAGCGAAGCAACTGGCTGTAAGCTCAGCTAAACATGGAACCAAGGTTGGAAATGGCAGAAACCCTTTTTCTTCTAAACTGGAGGAGATTGTGATGGAGGACGAAGGAGAGAATGAAGGGGAGGACTTGTCCTCAAGGTCAGATGAATACTCTAGTCCCGAAGAAAATTGGGCATCTAATATTTCAAAGTTGTCAGTGTCTATGAGAAACTCTAGCCCTGGTGAAAAAAGTTGGCAGCGCCAGGGTGTAGAGCAAAAGACTGGATGTTTGGCCAGTACATCATCTGGAAACAGGAGTGTGAATGAGTTGCCTGCAAGTAGTAGTAGTTTTGTAAAGCTATCGGATATGGATGAAGAGAAGTGGAACCAATTTCTTGAGAATTTTCAGAGGTTGTTGAATCCAGCATTTGTCAGTCGCAAGAGACGGCTTGTGGGCCAGAGGCAGAGGCTTGGAACTTCATGCCAATTTTAGGGGCATCATCAAATTAAATTATGGAGGGAACCGTTAAAATTCTAAATAAAGGCTTTCTAGTGTCAGTTATTGCCGTGTTTCTTAAGTGGAGTATTTGGTTGCCATATAATAAATAGGTTGGCGGGGAAAGCTCTTGCATCATCAACGTGTAGAGGTGGAGCCTTACCAATAGATGTGGAGATTGTGTTCTCAAATATGTCTCCGCTTTATGTTAACTTGTTAGTATGATGAATAAATCAGATCAGAGAGACGGACAAAAATAAATTTGCCTTGGTGTAAAGCCAATGTTTATCTTGGTGAGCTATAAACAATTTGTGTGTTGCGTAATTATTCTGTTGCCTAAATTATTACTATTATTATTAAATTATTTTGAGATTTCATTCCATACTGAAGATGCAAGTCGTGCATTCGTCACGACGTACCCCCAATCACCTCGCCGCATAAGATTGAAAATTTTCCCTGAATCCCTTCTCTTCCACAGGCTTCAGAAGTACCATGCTTCTAGTAGCCCGGGGAGAGGATTACACGTAATTCTAATCTAATAGATTAATTACAATGTTTGGTTGAACTTATGTAATGTAAAAAAGATTACATTTTGTAATTTTGATTATATGATTTGATGTAATTAGGATTACACTGTTAAGACGGATGAATGGAGATGCAAGAATCCTGAAAAATACACTATTGTTATTATAATTATTTAACTTGATCAAAGTGCTCACACATAAATGCTATTAAATATTAAATAATTACCACTACTAAATATTAAAAATTAATTAATAATATAAAAATTAAAAAATATCTCCCACTAAAAAAATAATAAAATATATATTATACCGTTAAAAGTATTAAAATATCTTATTAAATAATATTCTTATTATTAAATATTTTCTATCATTATATATTAAAAAATTACTATAAACCCAATATGAACCGTGCACAAATTGAAAATATTACCATGAACACGACGTGTATATTATAAATATATGTGTAGATAGGGATAATTTTGTCTCTTACTATATTATTAACATATATTCTCATGTTTGATGTAATCTAATCAAACATTTTTATGTATATGTATCATCTTTCCTTAATGACGAATTAAATAAGTTCATATAATCATCATTACATTACATTATATTACCTTCGATCTTTTGAACCAAACGGACACTAAATGTTTATTCTCTGGGTGTTTGTTAATTGGATATAATCAGATCTTGAAGTTGAACAAAGCAAAGAGTGGGGTTTGATCTCTTTGGACTATACATTTTCCATTCACCTTATTTTCACTGTAGATCTGAATTGTTAAATCTACATTAAATGGTTTAGATTTAACTATTATGTTTTTACATATATTATATGAAGCTAAAATTGGTACGTAGACTACAAGAGTTAATCAACTCAAATGCCAGGTCAAAACAAGATAAAGAAGCACCTCTGATGGAGCTCGGTTCACTAGTTTTGGTTTCTGGGTCTTGAAAATACGGCTAACACTCGACATTTTTTTTTATTTGATTAAAAAATTCCCTTATTAGAATTAAAAGAGTAAAATGTTTTCACTTCTCCTAATAAATGTGCTTTCCAGATTTGATTTTGTATTTTCATTCTTTCAAAACTGAAGCTGCTTACTACCCCAAAAATTGTGACAGTAGCTTCAAAAATTTTATGTAGTTGTTTCATCAATCTCCTGTACATTTTAGTTGTTTCTCAACGAGTACAAAAAGATAATCCTCCCCAAGTAAAACCAATTGTGTTCATCCAGTTTCTCTATGCTTCATGCTGGTTAACTTATTCAGTTCAACTTGTTGATCCTCTACTCGACTCAAAGCTCTGGATAAGTTACTGCCCGCAAATGGCAAGGCATCTTTCATAAGGCGCCTTTGTTTGATTCTCAATATGCCCTGTGAAACCTCACCAACGGAGGGGCGTTTCCTAGGAGATCTGTGCAAACATTTGTAAGCAATTTTAGCAAGCTGCCTTGCTTCTTCAAGGTTGCATTTTCCTACAAGTTGTTTGTCAAGTATCTCATCAATGCCATCATGATCCATTGCAGCCTTTGTAGAAAATGATGAGCTAGTTAGAAGAAAACAAAAAGATCTAGGAGGATGGATTACAATGCAAGTATCAAGGAACGCTCTTTTCAAGGCCTAAAGAAAAAAGAAAGAAATTCTTACAAGGTTTATATATTCCATCAAATTTTGATGTGGGTGAATTGCTGTAATGAGCTCAAAAATGATTATACCAAAACTGTAGATGTCACTCTTCATTGTGAACGTGTTTGTGGAAATGTATGATGGGTCCATGTAGCCGTATGTTCCTTTAAGGCCTGAATTCCGGCCATCAAAGATCTCTTCCTTTGACAACCCAAAATCAGCAACCTACAAAATACAATTTGGAAAATAGTTGATATCTCCATCGGAAATCTAACATATCAAAACACAGGTACAGAGAGAAAGCTAACCTTAGCTCTCATTGAATGATCTAACAGTATATTGGCAGACTTCAAATCACGATGTATAACGGGTGGGACTGCCTGTCCCATGCATATTGATATTGACTTTAAACAAATGAACTTTCACACTGCGTACAAGAAATATAAAAATAATAACATACACATACTCCTTCATGAAGATATTCAATTCCATGTGAAATATCAATAACAATTTGAAGCCTTTCATTCCAACTCAAAGCCTTTACTTCACCTAGAATAAGAGGAAAAAAGATATTAAAAAAACATATAAGCACGTGCTCTAGTATGTCTCAGCTGGGGACAAAATAAAAAGCAAAGGAAAAATATAAATTAGCCCCTGAACTTTAGATCATTTTCAAACACCCCCTTCAACATCAAAAGCAATAAATTACCCTCCTAAACTTATCATCCTTTAGCATTTGTGAATATAGGGATTTAAGTTGGGGTATATCATCACAAGACAAGACTTCTGTTTTTACTATTTTATCTGCCCATGCTCACTTTTAAACCAACGGAGACATGCCATGTGACAAAGGAAAGGGGTGAACTGGCATCTTTGGTGATGGGGCAGTTTTAAATGCAGTAGGTTGACAGTCTAAAAGACTAATGTTTGATTATTAAAATTGAAGGCGTGCATATGCATTTTGCCCGTAGAATAATAATATACCAACTAAGGGTCTGTTTGTCATCACAGTTGCAACACTCAAACGCGCAGTCCAACCAAAAAGCCCAGTGGATAAGCTAAACGAGTGTTTGGGTCCACGTTGAGCTTCACTGTGCTTTTCTCCTTACTGCAGCGTTTAATAAAAGCCCAAAGTTCCAACTTTTGCACCAGCCGCACCGCCAGTCGGCTTCGAAAGGGGTGAGGCGACCAATGGGACATTTTTCGCAGAGAATAGCAACTTTTAATTATTATGATCGATGCATGTATAATTCTGTGAACCTGACATGCAAAGACAAGTCAAACAGCAATATATAGATAGGATAGGATATTTGTATTGAAAAATAGGGATAGTAGAAAAACAGGGGATGGAGACCACTAGACGTGAAGGAGTTGACGGTCGAAGCTCTCAGGTGTTAGTTATCAGCCTCCAAGGTGAAACTCGATGGAGGTGTTGGTGTTCAGAGGAAGACCGAAGGTGATGCAACGGTGAAGAAGGAATGATGGTGGTGATTTTCGAGAGAGGTCAAAGGTAGAGAGATATAGAGAGGGAGACGGTGGTGATGGGAATGCTTGAGAGAGGGATGGTGGTGAGAAGATGCCGGTGGTGGTGTTGGAAGTCGCCGGTGGTCTCTCTCTCCTCCCTTCTGCGGTGGTGAAAGTCTCTCTCTCCTCTGCGGTAATGGTGGACGATGGGGGAGTGTCGCCGGCGGCTAATGGTGGTGAGGGTGAAGCTTGCCGCTGGCGACAAAAAAAAAAAAAAAAAAGAGGGAGGAAGAAGAAGAAGAAGGTGAAGAATATGGTGTCGTGGTGAACCTAGCGAGATGGTCTATGATATATACATATATATATATATATATATATATATGCTCTGTTTTGTTTGCTTTTTTTTTTTTTTAGGCAGAAGAAAGTGAATACGTGATGATGATTATTATGATTATAGGTCTTTATTTCAAAAAATATATATATATATTTTTTAACATCAATTATAACAATATATATGTAGTATTCAACAAAGTTCATGCCCTTTTCAGTCATTTTTCATCTAAACGAGCTTTTCAAATGCTAATCCAAACAGGTTTAAGGTTAAAAAAAAGTCATTTTTCCCACCGTCAATCCAAACACAAATCACATTTACAATTTGACTATTTTTCAATCTGGCTTTTGCAAAAGCCACATTAAAAAAAAACCACTTTTACACCGCGTTCCCAAATAGGCACTAATGCTAGAGTAAATTAATTATTTATTTCCTGACAGATTCTTTTATTTTCAATGTGATCCTCCGAATATAAAGTGCCTCAACTAAGTTTCTTGATTTCTGACAGATTACTTTTCTCTTAATTTGATCATTAAAACATAAAGCCTCTTAGTTTAGTCCTGAAAGGATTTTTTCCTAATCAAAATTAACATTTTGTCAAGCAAAAATGTGTGTGACCAATAGTGAGTGTTACGAGATTGCCCAGGTGTCTTCAACTTCAATCCCCTAAACAACATCGGTTGTATTAGAGGCTTAGAGGTTGACCATAGTGCATCAAAGGCCCTGTTTGGTACGAAACACTAGGGGGTAGGGACATGAATTGGACTAGGGATTAGGCTAGAATATATCGTTTGGTATGAGAGACTACGGATAACTAGGGATTGGGAGTACCACGAAAGTGGAATTGCTGCAAAGCCACCTCCCCCCGGTATTGCATTTTCAATCCCGGGATTGCAAATATCAGAGACAAAAATATCATTGTTTATAATATTTTTTGGACATAAATGCCCTCTATTAATTTTAACATGAATCCCGAGACTTTGTTTTTTGTTATTTTTTTAATAATAAAGATATTTTAACATTTTCATAATTTATGGAGGATTATAAAATAAAATTAATTTAAGTATTCCATCTAAATATCACCGCATACCAAACGTAATTTTAATTCCTTAGTCTCAGTCCCAATACCAGCCACAATCACAATCCATCAAAATCCAATACCTCATACCAAACAGGGCCAAAGAGTTGCAAATGCTTATTGAAGGGACCAATTTGATTGGGAAAAAATGATTGGGGAATTAGATTGAGAGGCATCTTTGGAAGACCAAACTAAAAAAAAAATCCCCTTATATTTGATGGGAATCCCAAGTTAGTCTCAATATACAGTTATCAAAACAATAGAAGCTCTTTAGATGAAGAAAAGATCTTCAACTTACCGTATAGAAGGTTTGACAAACTTCCATTGCTCATGAACTCATAAACCAGAATACGGTGTCCTTTGTCTACACAATATCCTACTAAATTCACAAGATTCCGATGATGCAATCTCCCCAGCAAAAGCACCTGTAACATTAGAAAATTCAACAAGCTAAACCAAAGATAGATTTAAATTGCAGTCCCAGAGTTTCTGAAGCAAAAAAAGTTTAACCAAGTATAACAAAACCAAGTTGAAGTATGGTCCTCCTATGCCATCTCAAACTAATAATAATGTCTTCTTTCTGATGAAATAAAGGAATTAATTGCTCTGTAGGCTACCATGTTCCAATCATGATAATCACATCAAACAATGTGCTTACAAACTCCAAGAATTCCTTAGATTAGGCCATTCAAGAATGATGACCAAAACAAGAGTACCAATTGATACTTATGTAACTTGACTGAATTTTTTAAGTTAACATGAACAAGAAACTGTTCAAAATACAGGCTAATTAAGACCAATTTAGATTATCATGATGCACAAAAGTTCCTTCAGATTAGCCTAAACAATAAATAACAACCATCAACTCATCTAAGATCTCTTGAACAAACCAAACGATTAAAAATGTTAGGGACAAGACAAGGAAAGGAAATAGCAATTGTAGAATCTTTTTCAATAGTATTTAGCCTAGCACCAAGATCAAGGTAGTTGTTTTCTCTCACCTCTGTTTGGAACTCTTTCTCCCCTTGTTTAGAATTAGAATCAAGCACCTTCACAGCTACCACCTCTCCTGTAGGCATTGTGGCTTTGTAAACTGTGCCAAATGATCCTTGTCCTAAAATAGTTGTGAAATTCTGCGTGGCCTTTTGAATTTCTCTGGATATGTAAAGCATCAAGTATACCATTACTAATATTAATGTCTCCATATAAGTAATTTTATATGCAATTCCCAGTCCTGCTTTTTCGTTTTTTTCACTATTCTCTTATCATACAAAGTAACTTTGTTATAAAGAGACAGCAGAACCTTCACAAATCCACAAACAATCAACACATTTTAATAGCAATGACTAATAAGCTTTTCATTCTAATAGTAGCTACCCAATAACAAAAAGCTTGAAATAGAGAGGAAAAGAGAGAGATATACAATACATACTTGTATGAGTACTTTGAAATGCCAGATGTCAGAGAAAATCGATCTTTTTTCTGATGACTCCACCAAGAGAAATTGGAGTTTCTTGGCAAATTTGCTGACATTGAATTGGATATGGAACTTGTAAGAGAGGCGCTAAAGTCAGTGCTTGCTCCTAATCCATTAGTGCGTATTGGAAGAGTGGTTAAACTACTCTCTTTTGCAGAAAGTGTAAGACGAGCATGCTTCTTATACCACCTTATGCCAAAAAATATAAGGGCGGCAATAAAAATTCCCAAGACCACGCCAACTGTGACACCAATGATAACTAGAGTAGCTTGGCGAAACATTGTTTGACCTCTCTTGATGTAAACAATGAAATCATCTTGCAGAAGATTGGTGTTAGAGAGGTCCACTGTCACAAAAATTGACATTATTTTAAAATTAATTCAGGACTCCATCCACCAAGAACTAACAGAATTGAACATTCAAGATATTAAGTGACATGAGTTCTTTTTATCTTTATTTTTCTGAGTCTATGAGGGAAAGAATAGTGGTATAAATAATTACATTGCCTGTTCATTTGTCGCAAATGTAAACATACAATAAGTTGCTGCTAATTTCGGGTGTCGAAGTAAAATATGGTTGGAATTACCTCTAATGCCAAAATATGGAGGAAAGTGCCTTACAGAACCACAACAAATTGAAAGAGTGCCTTAAAAAATACATATCGATATTGACATATTTAACGCTCTCTTTAAGTATCAGCATCGCAGGAAAGAATTTGACGCGGAAACCTTGATTATGACACTGAAATTCCGCAGAATACAAGAATAAATATTGAGAAATTACCTGAGATGCATAGCTAGAGAACAGATTGAAGAAATAAACATGAATTGATATGCATGTCAGCATACATCAACTTTTATCAGTTTCTCCAGTAAAATTAGTCAATTATGAGGCAAAATATACAAATTTGAAGTTTTATGATCACATAGCAGTTATTGCAGCATAGGTTTTAGCAGATAGTCATGTGTTCCCAAACTCATCAACCATACCCCCCAAAAAGTGAATGTTTTCCAAACACATCAAAAACAAAAAAAGAACACGAGCGAGCAACCAAAATCCTTCCGGAACAAACAAACCCCTACACGAAACACAACAATCCGCAAAGCCAAACTAAAAGAGAGAAAAAGAAAACGCCTGAGTGAATGGCTGTTTCAGAGAACATGAAAAGCCATCACGAAAATCACTTCGTACCAATTCAGCAGGAAAACGGCATAATCATGGAATAGCCACTTTTTGCATGAACCACGATCATGAACTTGAACTCCGTCCAGTCTAATTGTATGCGTCTTTTGGAAGCAGAGTAAAACACAGGGATTAAGTAACGACTCAGAGGAGGAAGAAGGAACCCAAAGAGGAAACTCAAAATGTACGAGCGAGCGTGAGTTGGAGCGGGGAGGAAATAAAGGAAGCAACGGATGAGAGGATCTGCTTCCGAAGCAACGCGGATTTGGTGGTCACTCGTGACAGAAAGTAGAATGCCTCTAAAATTAATTCTAAATCTAAACGCATAAAAAAGAACGGCCGGAAAATGCACCATTCGATTACTTGATTCTGTAGTAGTAATGTTGAACGTGTTTGTCGGGCCCGCCATTAAAGTGATTTAATAATGAGGCTGTTTGGTACTGTAAGTTAATGCATAGGGTTACACGCCTTTAACGATATTTGTTTGCCTCCTAAAGCCTGCATCAGCATTATGATGATTTTTAAAATGTCCCGCTTCGATTTGATTTGACGTTTCTCAAAAAGTTGCCATCTTGCACTGTCTCCGGCCTCATCCGGATCTTTTTTTTTAAAATAATTTGGATAAAAAGAAAATAAATTATTTGAATAAAAATTTTTTTATTCTATATCTGGAAATAAAAAAAAATATGATCCTCGTAATAGATTTCCAGTATGTTTAAACTCTTTATTTTAGATGTTACTACTATAATTTTATTAAGGAATATAATGGTACTTAAAAAATTATTTAATTATTGTCCTTGTAAGCTTCTAATGTTGAATATGGCAGCCAATATTAACATATAGTAAATTTAGTGGCATGGATCTTAAGTTTAAGTTTAAAAGGAGATACTTGTGCTAAAAAAAAGGTAACTGGGAACCTGAACCAAAATACAAAATGAGAATATAAAAAAAAAATGAACATGGCGGCCAGTGGTTACCCTAGTTGGACAATTTGAAAACTCAATCTCGGCGTATTTTTTACAAGTTTATTGATCATGCATTAACTTGTACCTTTCTGCTTCCTTTTGGCCAAGATCAAGTTTATATGATGCATTGACTTTTACTATGACTTTGACTTGTTCTCATAGGAAACAAAACCAAAACAAGAATCATACTAGTAATCAATTGGAATCTAATTAGAAAATCAAGTAAAATCTGTTTTTTTTCCCTCTCAAAATCAAACAAGTTTGATTGAGTCATTCCAAAACTTATTAGGATTATAACAAACCTTGCTATTCAATCAAAGCTTTTAATTGTATCAAACTTCCATTTCTAGATAGATTATAGATTTATGATTTGGCTTCATATAGTGAAGTTTCCAAATTTACCGCAAATAATATTAAGAAAATTTGATGTTTAGAAAGGAGTGAATATAATGTTGGGTATCAATGTTTTCTCTTTAACTACCTTTGCTTTATCTGTTGATTCTGATAAAAAGGGCAAGGCTACAAAGATAAGTCTCTCCTTGAGTACTTATAATTTGGGGAGAATCAATGCTACTAGATGAACCATTATCTTGGAGAAAAGAAAGTTTCATAATAAGTTTTGCTATCAAGTTTGGATTTGTTTTGAAAGACAAACAATACAATCCTTACTTTGAAAGAATCTTTCTTCCCAACCTTTAGGGTCTGTTTGGTTGGAGAGGAAGGAAAGGGAGGGGAGGAAAAATAAGCCCCTTCCCTTGTTTAATATGAAAATTTGGAGAGGAGGGGAGCCACATGAGGGGCTCCAAATCCCTCCCCTCCATTTTTGTTCCCTCTAAATTAGGGGATTTGGAGGGAAGCAAAAATTTGGCTATTTTACCCCCTAAGACTTTCATATTTCCATTGATACCATTGAGTAAAAAATAAAAACACACACACATAATTCTGACCTTGTCTCTCACAACTTCTATAATGCTTCTTTTACATAAAATTATAATATCATTTTTTTACCAATAATTATTTTAGTAATTCTAACAATGTGAATTAAAATAAATTTGTGTCCACTTGGTTAAACAAATTTAAATTTTGATAATTTATTTGATTTATATCGAGGTGTAAACTAATTTAAATAAATTTTATTTAAAAAATTAATTTAAATTATTTATATAAATATAAAAAATAATAAGTTAACATATAAAGATAAAATGATAAATTAATTATTATTTCCCCTCCACTCCCTTTAAATCAAAACAGCCCTTAGCATCCTTACAATGGACACATGGGTGTCACATTTTCAATGTCTTGCCTAAACAAACTCTTCAGGTGATTTGTCGGGAAAAAGATTTCTGCCTTCAGAAGGTACTAGAAAAAGATCTTTAAACATCTTATATCAGGACATCTCTTCTTTTCTTTCCATTTTGACTTTAACAATGTTTTATTTTCAAAGTCATTAGATCGTTATGTTAGGAATATTATGCAATCATGTTATTGTATGATTGTAGAAATTTGATGTCAAACATTTGATTTTTAATGCATTTTGATTCTTAACCGAAAAAAATATAATGTTGACAAAAAAAAGAAAGAAAGGAGTAAATATAATGTTTTGTTAAACCTTCATAAAACTTTTTTTGCAAGTATAATTCATTGGAAAAGTAGTGCTTACCATAAAATAAACTCTAAAAATGGATAAAAATAGATGAAACGACAATAATAAAAACTCATCCCTTGTAAATGGAGTATATTTATTATTTAGTGCATTATTCTCTTTCAAGTAAAAAAATTATTTAATAATGCACCCACTCCTCATCAGCTTTAGAAAAACTACTTCGTATAGATTTAGTCCACTTGACAGGACTATAATAATAAAATATTTAGTATTTAATTAAGATTTAGTATGTGCTTATGTATTAGACGCCCTAAAAGCGAAATGGTCATGGCTGCTTTTCAAAAAGAATCAGAAAAATATTATTGAACAAACTTAGTCATGGACTAAAAAAATGATGTAATATTTTAGCTTAACTACTCAAGTCATTATGAAGATTCAAATCATGTTCAACAATCATAGTTTATCATTGTACATCTATGATTCTATGCAAACAGACAAGTCCTATGACTGCCTGCCTTTGCACTGATTAAAAAAAAATGACAAAAGGCTTCTTTTTGTTTCTTTTTCTTTTTTTTACTTTCAGTTTCTGGGCTCATGATTGTTGATAGGTGGCTTGCCGTTGGCCATTCCCTTGTAATCCTCATGCGTTAGATTCACAATCTCATTTGCAGCCTTACTAAGATTTTTGGCTTCATCTTTCTTCTCTGGATGTTCCTCAGCCATTTGTCTTTTAGCTTGTCTTGAAGGATTCTTCATCAACCTGCCTCCATCTGCCACCTTTGAATTATAATATTGCAAACACAAACACTCTGGGTTCTTATCACAAAACTTCCTCCTTGGAATTGCAAAATTGATGCTTTTTGATTCCTTTGGCTCCAATATATGCTCCTTCTGTGGAAATTATTTAAATTAATGCTGGGTCTGACATTTATTATTTACAAAACAACAAGTAGTGAATTTGCAAAAGATTAGTATTATTCTGTTGTCAGTAGAGAGAGGGTGCACTAGAGACAAGCTCTACAGATGAGTCATTAACATTTAACAGTAGGGAATTACTTCATATATTGAAAAAACGAAAAAAGAAGAAGCAATAATTAAATCTAGAACCTGATCATTCATTTGCATCAGTGAGCTTGCTGTATACTTCTTCAAAGCACCATCCTCCTTCCCTGAAGCACCAAAGCAGACATATATGATGAGCCACTTTAATAACTTCATGGTAAAGTGCAAACACATCTCTGCATACGTTTGAGTGTGTTATATGGTATACACAGATTTATTATGTAAAACTTCAGCACAAAGATATGGGTCTTGGGCACCAAATTCAGTCTAAGAAATTGCAGTACATGAATTTACATATGAAAGGAACAGGTTTACAAGCAAGACATTCACAAACAAGCACAAGGGGTTTTGATTTCTTCAATGACAAGTGAAAGCTATAAAGCCATCCCTTTGGAGCTTCTTGTGTGAGCTAGTTTTGCCCCCACTCTAAAGATAACTTTTATATCCCCCTCCCTTTTCGAAGTTATATAGTATTTATTTTCAAAGCTGGGCTGCAACTAAAATCTTTTAACTCCTTCTACGTGCTTCTTTCATTCTTAAAAACCATACTTGGCTCTTTCCGGGCCATAGGGTTGCTTTCCCCAAGTCTCCTTATGTGAGCTTCTCCAATTCTATCAGATAACTCCTGTGCATGAAATGCAATGGAAATTTTTATTGATAAGGACATCAAATCTACGATATCTCATGAGACAATAAATTAGTAAACAAACCTACCTTTTGAACAAACAAATTAGTGCTAGTAACCTTTTGAACCTCGCTTTCTTTCCTTTCCAAACCTGCTTTTACAGCTTTGAAAATCAGCTCACTCAATCTTATAGTTTGATCTTTTTGAAGGTAAAATAGATAAGATGATGATATGATGAGTTTACCCCAAAAAACGCTTGGTGACAGGTTCCACAGGGCATTTGTAACCGAGAGAAACCCCAGTAAAAAGCTAGCCATCAATCTGCACTTCATCTTTTGATTGTTTCTTCTTCTCTTGGGTATGTGTAAGTATTGTTCAACCGAGAGAAAAAACTTAACAAGCAGAACCTTGGTTTTACTTTAACAAAGTAAGCACGGATTCTGACCCTTAACCATTACATCAATCCCTGGAATGCTGGGTATTTAAAAAATCCCACAAGACAGATTAATAACAATAAAATAATCATATATAAATTTGAAAATAAAACGGTGGGAAGGAAATGCTCTCAATTTCAAGCATGAATGTGATTTATCTGGTTTGAACTGAAGCAGACTGAGCAAAGCAGTCAAAACAAGTCATTTGGTCTTACTTTGCATGTATTGTCTGCTCAGGTGCCAGATGAAAGCGAAATATATAAATAAAGCTGCAGATCACATGGCAATGTATGAGAGATACAATCTGTTTGATACTTTTGTACACTAGTAATAAGGTCATTTGAAATGCCAGAGTCGGTGCATGACCCCAGTGCTTCTAATATTTGAGAATCTTCCACTTTTCCTGTCTAATAATCCAAGCATCTGACCCTGAACTCCGTATAGCATGTCTATGTTCAAGCCAGATCATCTCAGACAAAAATCAAGATACATCAGAGGTATTATACGATATTCATTGAAAATCATGCAACAAACTACAGATGACATCAATTCAGAACATAGATGGTTGTCGTTTAATATATTAAAGTAAATTGAACTGAGCCACCATAAGCTTTCTGAAAGACTATGAGAATATGGCCAATTCAGGAGATTCTAGTCAGTGAGGGACAAGTGAGCAAAAGAATAATAAAGGCACATTATCATTCCTCTTTCTTTGGATACCTTAATAGCAATAAGAACTAAAAATATATCTTCCAACGAGCAAGCAATAAATCCAATGTTTCTGTTGATGTGACAAAATACAGATATGCAAAGTACAGTGTTAGCTGCAAGTCTTTTAATCTTGAGGCAATGGTTTTATATACTCCAGATGCCAGCGAGTTCAATTCAACTATCACTTTTTGAGATTTTTGTATCACAGAAAAATTTGGGTCGTACAAAGGCAGGTATATGCAACAATATAATTCAATTGCATGTATACACAATACAATCTAGGCAACAAATACGTGGGGTAGTCCATACCACGGCAAGTAGTTTTTGGTAGAATGTATCTCGAAATAATTTCTAGTGCGTGAAGATTTCCGTACACTGTGTTACTATCCACATAACTTAGAAAACAGAATGCCTGAACCAACTCAAAAAAAAAAAATTCATTAGTTGTTTCTAACAATTCAGAGATCTCAAACAAACCACGTTAACGGCTTTCATCCATTACTCTGAGATCACAACATTAACTACTCTTTGATTCCCATATCTATCAGAATTTTTAGAAAGAACTACTAAGTGAAGAAAATAATTCGAACGCTTTGTTCTAGACTTGACGCAAAACTTTCTTTGATGTTTGCGCGTGTGCATTGCACAAGACTAGAATGCATACAGTGGCGTTTCCAGAAATCAGCTACTCTGCAGCAGCTAAAATAAATTCAGGTAGGGCAGCTCAAATTTTCTCAAATTTTTTTCCATATATATGTGTGCGCGCAAAAAGTATTTGGATTGAATAGTCGGATCATATTAAAGGCAAGATCACAAGATCCTAATGCGTGTCATCTTCACTAAGAAGGATACTGCTTCTGTTAAGAAATAGATTCACTGATAAACCGCCAGTAGGGGCGAACCCATTTACACGAAAAGTTATACAAGGTTATTGTCCAAGACAAGATTAAAAAAATAGTTACATTATAATGGTAAGCCAGAAAAAGTCAAAACAAATTACATTTGAAGATATGTAATTTCATTGTCATGAGCATTTCCAAGTGATATATGCAGATATTCGGGAAGAAAATGCCTTGCACCATGAACATCATCCTTCCTTTTTAACATGCCAACCCCTCCCTCGTATATAAGTTTGCAACATTCCTCAACATTACACATCAAAGGCAGAACCCTGATTCATAGTGAAACCCACTCCGCACAGTTCAATTCTGTTTATGAAGCTGCGTCAGTATTAATGATCAGGTATCTGCTTAGTAGTTCTTGTGAGAAATTGATTGATAAACAAATCAGCCCATTGTGAAATATATTTTGAATTTTCAGAAGGAATTTAATGGTCAAAAACCATGTCAGGAAAAAATTTTCCGGTAAGCCTCTCAATTGTCGATTTGAATGGACATCCAACATCATGCCATGAAACTTCAGCTTAGTATATAGAAGCATCAAATCTTGGCTCATAGAAACAAACCTGGCTATTATATGACTGAAGGGCACACCCTCCAATCCAGGACCAGACTTTTTTATCAACATCAAATAGAAGGCCCTTCCCCTGGTTCCAAGATGTGAAGCAGATTAAATTGTCCTGTCCAAAGCATTCAAATCTCTCGGCCGATAATCTCAACAAAGCGCGAAAATACTTTGGAGGCATCCTACTTAACTCCACCCACATAATTTTAGCATGATCCAATTCCCAAATTCTCATACTCTGAAGAGTACTATAAAGGCCAATCCTCCCAACAAGAAAAAGACGTTTCTGGGTTCCAGCAACTAAATACCCATCCAATAAGGAGCGAGGGAACTTTGCTGGAATATGTTCCCAATGACCTGTGTCTATCCGATACATCATCAAACCAAGTGGTGAAAGGGTCTCCAAATACAATCTAGAATCGCAATATGCCATCTTTGAAGAGCAGAGATTAACTGCTGGCATTATTTGATGAACTGACCAGCTGTCAAGCTTTGAGTCATAAACTTCAGTTGGTAAGGACTTGTCACCATATATATCATTACTGGCTATCAATTTAAATGACCGATCCACTCTATCAACAACCATTATGAGCTGCCTCTGCTGATTATAATGCATACTTGGAAGTATCCTCCATGTTTGTGTGAGGGGGTTACAAACCAAAGTTTTAAATGTTAATCCATCAAGCCCTGAAAAGCAAACAAGACCGCCCGAAGAACCAACTAACCAGAATGCCCACTGCGGCAAAAATGTGAATGGCATTCTATACCAGGTTTTCAGAGGCAAGCTGAAGACTGAGCATTGTGGGGTTTGTGAGTTCTTCCAAAACGTAAGAAGACACGGCCCATGAGATGGTACTCGCGAATGGAACTTGAGAAAACTACTATCTTGAAGCAATGAATACCACCGTTTACAGACAGAACGAAGCCGGAAAATCATAAATGGAGGGACCCTAGCTAAAATCTCATACAACAAGTCCTCAGGCAACATTGCCCATATATTATCCTCCATTTGAATATCAGTATGTACTGCCTTAGCAAACGTAGCAAGTGTTTCCTCGTCCAAGCCTCGTGGCTTGGTCTTAACGACCTTTTGTCTTGACGGGCTAGTGTTCCTTGGCCCTGCACGACCTATAGGGCTCGTATTCCTCGAACCACCAACCCTGGGAGGCGAAACTTGCTTAAAGCATCTTTTATCTCCCCGAAGAACTCCATCCTCCATTGATTGAGCATTAGACACTCCAGACCCGGAGTCAACATAATCCCCATTGCAATCCATATTCTCTAATTTCTTGAAATCCCAAAACAACCCAACATCTCAAATCATGAATATTTTAGACATGGCCGTCTATTTGAGTCGCAACCAAGCAAGTTTTATCAGATTGCAATAATAGATATTGACATAATCACTGGTAGCATTTGCTCAATCTCGTCAAGCAACTTCGAACAACCTATTCCAGATCAAGATGCTAAAAGCTCATTTGCAGGCCAAAAATGACGATAGACCCCAAGATAAACAAGTAACACAACAAAAAGAGTCTTTCTAGGCATGGACCAAAGAGGAAGGCGGTAGGCTGAAACTCTTGAGGTCCGAGATAAATTACCTTGGATTTCGACGTCACAAAGCTCTCCTTGATTAGAACAGCTTGTCAGAACTAGACAAAATTAGATTTTAACCCGGAGATGAGGAAATTAGAACGACAAAATCCTAACCAGGGTTGAGCCAGTTCGGTGTATCAATCTCCCCTTCCAATAGCTTCCCTTGGATTTGATTTACTTTGTCATTATTTGACAAAGTGCAGAGCAGAGGAGAGAAGATTGGAAACGGCGTTCGCGGATATTATCAACAGAAGTAGAATTCTTATTTACCTACTGACTCTATCATCTGCCCAAAAAACCCCTTTGACTCCGATATTTGTAAATACAATTATACTCACCAACGGGTAACAACTAGGAAAAAGGTCGAATCAGATTATTCGGACCAAAATTATTTTATTTAGGTATTACGTAAACGAAAAAATGAGAGGGAGCCACATGGCAGGGCTGAGCAAATGAATGAAGTCATCCAACGGTGCAGATTGATGCATTTCAATTTTCAAAACTTGTTTTGTTTTACAAGAAAAGTTGAGGGGTGTCGTTCCGTAGACTTATGAGGGTCAGTACATGTTTTGGGTCAGTACAAGAAAAGTTTGCGAGCGCAAGGCCGTCGATACTTTTCAAATAAAATAATAATAATAATGGGTGGGTGAAACTTGAGATTGTGTTGTTGGAATCATTTAAGCATTTGAATTTTAAAACAAAATAATACTTTTAGTGTTTGTCTTAAACAAGATCTATGCAGTTAACGCGCCACTTCTTGTCTCTCTTGCAATTTATTTAATGTGGTTCTGGATATGAACAAAGCAACATTAATATAAAATTTAATCAAGTGATTCAACTGGGCTTTATATATTTTTTAAATGGTTAAATAAATAATCGCTTCTTCTTTAGAGGTCTTTTTCTTAGAGAGCCTTGAAGAAGAGGGGAATGAAATGATAATGGACAGTGGCCCAAATTAAAGAAAGCAGCTCAGGTTGTGTTATGTCTATACTCTATACTTTTAAAAAAAAAAATCTGAATATTTTAGCTACGATTTGAGACAAAATATTCAGATTGAGACACGCAAAGCACTAAAGAGGAAGCGCTTAAACGCTATAGTTTCTTGAATTCGATCCTTAGGATAGTATGTATGGAAAAAATGTGTTTAAGTAGGTCGTCTCTATCTTAAACCCGATAATATCCGAAAGATTAGTCATAAGGCTCGTTCCGGTGGATACCCTATCTAATTAATATATATATATATATATATATATATATATATATATATATATATATATATAGTTATAGTTTATAATCACCATTGAAACCTTCTACAATACTTTTTGAATCATTATTTATGACAAAAACTTCATTATTGATTCTACAATAATTTTTATAAAAGCCTTTCATTTGCTTATTCTCAATGGAAATTTTATCTTCCCATTATGAAATATTACCATCAAAATTGAATTGTACATTCAAAACAACCCTAAGAAGATATGATCCCGAACGGATAATATTAAGTAAAATTATGAGAAGACCTCACATAAACCAAACCATCAAGAACTCTTTAATCAATCGTTTGGAACAGTAATCAGAGTCTTCAAAAGTAGTTTTTCAATCGTGATTTATAGTATATAAGGAAAGTATATGAGATGAGTGTTGTATCGATTTATGTGTATAAACAATAAGTGATACCAAACATGAATCAAATAATGTAGTGATTCAAGGGGTTCTCACAAACACCAAATGTATCCTATTGCAATTCCAATTCTTTTTTCAAACAAAAAGTTAATCTTAATTTTAAAAAAAAAAAATTCATTGTGCAATGGACACTGTTAAAGAAAAAATAGAATTTTTTCGCTCTCTTTAATTTTCTGGTTTTTTTTGTGATTTGTTCATGAAAACTATATATACATAATTAGATAGAATAGCTTCGGCCTACTCAACTGATAATGAGAAAATGAAATCCGGATAAATACCAATACCTACTATGGGTATAATAAGGATATAAATTGAAATAAATAACTCTCTAGTCATCTGGAAAGAACAAAAGAAACATCTTGTTCTTTCTTCAACATTTTCTGATTTCTAAGGAGCCTCTCGGTAAGATTTGAATTAAGACAAAGTTCTAACCATCTTTTATATAAAAAGAATGAATAGATCTTATAGGATTGTTAAGAATTCTTTGATTTCTTTATGAAGTTGATGATATGTTAGAATAGCTTTGTCTAGACTTGCACAAACACACTGATAATAAGTAACTTTAAACATGCATTTAATTGATTAAGGGAGACACGTAGATACTTAACTCTTTATGTCTAATAGTGGTTGAATATGCTTCTGTTCAATTAAAGAAAGAAACAAAAGTACATTTTAAAGTATTGTTGATATTAATAGCAATAATTTATTTTAAAAAAGTTCACGTGTCTTAATTTAATTGAAACAGTTCCATCAAGTATTTAAAACTTAGTATATACGTGTTTTCCATAAATTAATACATTTTGAATTTGAATAATATTACTTAAATAAAAATAACTACTATATTATGAATATGAAGGGGAGCTGTCAATGTCCGTATCTCCTCAAGGAACTTATTTTCCCATGACTCCATTACTATTGGATCTCATCTCATCTGTCAACCTGTGTTTATAGTCTTTATTACCCGTCATTTGTCATTTAACATGGATGAGACATTTGACAAATTAAACTGGCTTTTTATAACATATTCAACTCAATCCATACACACACTGTACCTGTTGAGTGTTGAATTCACAATCTCATACTTATTAAAGATTTAAGAAGGTGTTCCATGTTAGTTGGATCAGAACACTCAGACTCATGCCAGTCCAATGTTGATCACAGTGAATGGAGATACATGCAGCATCACTAGTGTGTGTTAGGATTAACTTTTAGAGAATGACTTTTATTATTTATGAGATAAGTATGTGAGAGAAGTTTTGTCTCAGCTTGTAAAAAAAAACTTCTAAAACTATGATTTCATGACTTCATAAACACTCACTAAGGGTCTGTTTGGAAACACGTTTTAGAAAAAAGCTCAATAAGATAAGAAAAGCCCAGTTGGCATATTATACACCATTTGGGAATACATTATGATCCATTGGGCTTTAGGGTTAAACACAGCTTCTACAATAAACTGCGACTTGCTGCTTCTTTATGGCTTCTTAGCGACTTCTGACCGTTGGGGGCATTTATTGCCTTTCAAATTCCCTCAGCCACCACGCAGACCCTCAATACTCCACACACAAACCCAATATTAACATACTCCCTCCTCTTCCTCCCAAAACCATCTCTCACCAAAGTTGCTTCTTTGTTCTTCATCCTCTTGTTTGCAGCTGTTGAGTGGTCGTCGAAGGTGCCAGTAAAGGTTCCCGTCGTTGGGTGGGTGGGTCAAAAGTTGAGAGGCGGTGCTTCCCTAAATGGTCTCTTCTTGTCCCTGCATGCAAGCACCGCATAATTAGCTTTTTGAATTAGCGATTGAAAAAGTAGTTTTTTTTCCAATCTAACTTTTGCAGAAATCAGATTAAAAAAAAGTCAAATTGTAAATATGATTTTGTATTTGGATTGATGGTAGAAAAAGTGATATTTTTTTTTAAACCTTGAACCTATTTGGATTAGCGTTTGAAAAACCCGTTTATATGGAAAATGATTGAAAATGGCATGAACCTTATTTAATACTATATATTAGGGGTGGGCGTGGGCTGGGCTGGGCAGGGTGAGACTCTTGCCCGATGCCCAGCCCGATCGATGAATGGGCTGCATTATACAGCCCGATGCCCAGCCCAGCCCGGTAAAAGCCCTAACCATTTTGGGCTGGGCAAGGGCGGGTTGGGCAGGGCGGGCTTCGCCCTGCCCAACATTTAGTTTCACAAAAGAAGAAAAATCACAAGCTAGGGCAAAAGCTGCAACCTGAAGGTATCGAGCTGATTCACGATTGAGGAGATGAGAACTGATATTCGCATTTAGGGCAAAAGGCAAGTCACAAATATGAGAGACGAAGAGAGTGAGAACTAAGAAACATAAGTACAAAACTGAGAAACAGAAATGCCGAAATGGGTTAATCATTAATGCCTTGCCTTTTTTACCAAAAAAAAATTAATGTCTTACCTAGTTGCCTTATATCGTGGCGTGCATTGAGTAAATGTTGTGCTATGGCTAATAAAATATATATGACACATTGTTAAAAAAAACACTATGACACATATATTAATATATAATTATATGTTGGCAATATATATATTATATACATGTCGGGCAGGGCCAAATGGGCAAGGCAGCATATCCTGCCCGAAAAAATGCCCAGCCCGATTATGCCCAGTTTTTTTTGGCTACTTTTTTTGGGCTGGGTAGGGCCATTTTTCTCTAGGCTCGAGTGGGCGCACTGGGCACCTGGGCCTCATGCCCACCCCTACTATATATATATATATATATATATATATATATATATATATATATTGTTTGTATATATTGTTATAATTGATATGAAAAAATATAAATATTTTTTTAAAATAAAAAAAAAGTTCAATAATTATTGAAAAAAACACTAAAGTACTTAATTAAAAGATGATAAATATATATTTCAATCAGAATATCATTAGTGAAGTTGATCATATTTGGATTATCTGCAATAATTTCTAAGACTACACAATCTAAATATACAATTCTAAACTAATAGAATCACATTAAAACTTTCCTATCTAAATATATAATTCTAGACTAATAGAATCACATGAAAACTCTCATGTATAGTTCATTGAACTCAACTCAGGTGCAACTCTCCATCACCAAGTAGCAGCAAAATTAGCCACATATAACTTCAAATCTAACTTGAACTAACTTCACAAACCAACCAGTCATCACATCTGTTGAAAAGAGTGGGAATTGTGAATGGGTCTATTGAATTTGGCGAGGAAAGAGAAGTGGAAGAAGAATGTTGGTGGTGAGGCACTGAGGTCTAACAATGATTTCCGGTGACAGTGAAGACGAAGGTCAGTGGTGCTGAATGGTGGTGGTTTCAATTTGAATCGCACCTCCAAGCTCTCTCTCTCCCCACTGTTTTAACCTCCCAGCTTTGGCTATTGACGATGACAGTGATGGAGTGCAGCTCGATGAGTTGTTCAGTGGAAGTAGTGGTGTTCGACGGTGATCGGACGACGAAATGGTGGTTGTAGCTTCTTCCTACTCCGGCTACCTCTCCTTCTTAGTCCTCTAGTTCTTTTTTTTCCGATGGTGAAGATGGAGTTTCCGTCGGCTGTGTTTGTTGGTGAATGGAGGAATGAAGATAAAGCTCGCCGGCGGCCTTAGTGGTGAATGACGCCGCCGGCAAGAAAGAAGAAGACGCAAGTGTGGAGGTGGATCGCTTCTGTAATATTCCAAAAAAAATTATTTATTATTATTATATTATATTTTAATAGATTATTATAATATTATATTATAAATATATATTATTATATTATAAGGTGGGCAGCACGTGGGCTGCCCGCCCATTATTAAATATAATAAGAGGGAGTGTATTATCCACTCCTTATTCCCTCTTCCTTTTTAAATACCGCACATGAGGTGCGGTTTGTGAAAAGGAAGAGTCAGAGAACGAGGGAAGAGCGAGAGAAAGAGAGAGAACGAGAAGGGAATAAAAATCTCACTTGAGTTTTCTGAGGTAAGTTATTTATCTTATAAGATTATTTAGATAGCTAAAATAACTTCTTTCAGCAAAATTTTTTTATGAAAATTATTCCATGTATTTTTCTCTTTCTAATAAGAATAATAGTGTATAGATTAGAGAATATTTTAAGATTAGCATTTTGGACAAATTTCAGTTTTGTTAATATGAGGCTATAAAAATGTAGATAATATTTAATATTTAATTTTAATCAGTTTATTTTTGTTATATGGTTAGTATAATATTTTATAAAGAATTTTCTACATAATCAGTCTATAAATAATTATATATAAGACTTTTTAACCGATTAAATGTGAGTTAAAAGCTTTATTTGAATTAATGAAGGTACTACTGAAATTTTAATTGGTTTAGTTTTGAAATTTGAAGGACTAAATTGTCATTTATGAAAATCATAGGACTAAACTGTTATTTATGAAATTCGGAGGACTAAACTGTTATTTTTGATATTTAAAGGACTGAACGGTCATTTCAAAAATTTAAACTCCAAACTGTTATTTTTCAGTTTTTAGAATATATTATATATTATTATAAAAAATTTGTATATAAGTTATAATTTTGATTATGTGGAATTTTGGAGAGTTATTAATGGGTAGTAAATTGATTATGGTAGATTGATTTTGTCGTTTATTTGAGCTCTTAGATTAAGAGCAGTGTGGTAATAAATAGCTTTGGCAAGAGGTAATCATTTTCCTCTTGTTGTGCATGCTTGTATGATGTTTGTGAATGATTTTAATTATTATAAATTTGGCTGCTGATATGTGATATGGTTTTAGAAAATATGTTGTTAATGAAATTGTTTTGTGGGACTTATTTTCATTGAGAAAATGACTAGCAATATTATATGAGTTGGTATTTATTTATGAGATTGGAAAGATCCTTTTTGATAATTATGAAATGATAATGACATGTAATAATCACATAATATGGATAAGAGAGGGAATGGTGGATGTGGAATTAATGGGAGGTTACTCAAAGAGGAAATAAGGGGGTGAATTCTTGTACAAAAGAGGAAATAAGGTGGTGGACGTTCAGGTGTACACTGGTTAGTCCTTTGGCTCATTTGTATTCCGTAGGGCTATGACACCCCACTAATGTATTTAGAGGGGGAACCCATGGTCCGGTCTTGTGTTATGTGGATTTTGGATGATCCATATCACTTGATCGGTGAGCTTGTTGAGTTAGTTACCAGTCATATGGGTGAGTACTAGCCCATTGGTTTAGTCAGAGGAAATAAGGTGAAGAGAAAATAAGGGAGGAAAAAAAATAAATTACTGTGTATTGACTCTTGTACACTTATATGGTAAATATGAGAATGAGAATATGTTATTGTGAATTATTATGAAATTATTCGTATGGACAAGTGATATTTTAATAATGTTATACTTTTATAACTGTCTCACTTGGCACCTTACGGGCACATACTTGTATGCCCGATGAGATGGATTGCTGGTTACTGAGGCTTTTGTCTCACCCCGTTGATTTAACATTTTTTAAGAAATAGTTGTTGTGCGGGTCTATCAGGGAAGACTTCGGAAGCTTAAACTACTTCTGATAAAAGTAGTACTTCCATCTTTTAATATATGTAGGATTATTGTATAATGACACATTAGGGCTCATCTTGCATACTCTGATATATTTCTGAGAACTTGATATATTAACTATATATTTTTAATTGCTTATGATGATGTTAGAAGGCCTGTATGACTTATGATGTGTTCTAAACTTGTGGATCCACAATTTGATCTGATAAGGATATTTTAATATCTGATGAGATACTATTCAGTAAGGAAAAATGGTTTTATTTTCTATGGTAAATTTTATAAACCAAGGTAGAGTTTTCAAACGGTTAGTTGAACTCTTTTTCTACCATTGTTACTTTTTTTTTAAAGATGAGCTGTAATCTTTTCTACTATGATAGATTTATGGAGAATTGAGTTACAATAATAGGATTTTACAGTGTTAATGAATTGACTTTACAACTTCTAGTTCAGAGTCCCACGACGCAATAGCTCTCCAACCGTTTCGTGAGGAAGGGAGGAGCTGGGAGGAAGGAGAGTGTTGAAAGGAAAGAGAGGTTAGAAATTAAATGCCCTCCAATAGTTAGCTGTTTCTCCTGACGCTATAAACTATTTCACTAAGCTTCTATGAGAGGTAGCGTTTTATTTTAAGGCTAGTGAATATTACCGTATTCCCAAACATACTTACATATGTCAAATACATTTTTACCCTCTAACTATATTTGTTTACCCATTGGAAACGTTTCCAAATAGACCATAATACTCAACATAGCAACAACACAAGCAAATTGAAGTCCGGGACCAAGCTCTACGCTGATTTCCACATGGCAAGCATCTATGGGTCGCTTCATGAGCAGATCTATGGATACAATACAAGGACCAGCTCATGTGTTAACGACAATCCTTTAATTAAGGATCAAGGGGCCCATCATCGATATTAATAATATTGGTATTATTAAAGAATGATTAGCTTTCATGTTTAGCTCTGGACTTTTGTGCACCAAATGATTCCATCAGCGCAAGAGTTTACAACAGACCTTCTCGCGCCTTATATTTTAAACATCTATCGCAAGGACCCAACGGATCAATTCATTTTTTATTTATTTACTTTTTGGTGGTGAGGGAGCCTGGGATAACTTGTACTGTTGTACATATGCGTTCTAGGCTTCTAGCAGTTGAATAATTAATTGTTTATAAAAAAGTTGAATAATTAATTTATAGATATTAAAAAATTAATTAACTTTATTATTTATAATAAGTATACGTTGGTTTTATAAGCTACTTGTATTAATTATATATATTATAACTACTTTTTATAATTTTTTTTTATTTTATGTAATCAATAAAGATATTATAAAAATAAAATTATATAAATTTTGGAGTCAAAGTTAATCGTTATCGTATATTAACAATTAAAATAAACATGAAGGTGGTACTTTTCATTTGCCTAACTGAGTAATTATCTCTAATGCTTTGGTGATCCACTCGTAAAGTCTTGCTTGGGATCGATCTCGCGGCACGTGATAGCCTACTCTAGCTAGTTTATACCATGAAGTATTTGAAAAATAGAACTTGCAACGTTGGGGTATGACTAAGGGCACGTTTGTAACAGTAATTGAAAATTTTAAAAATAATTTTTCAATCATAATGTGAGAGGAGTATTATTACAACTTACGTGCATAAATATTTATAAATTTTTTATAAATGATATCAAATATGTACAGTAAATCGGGGGATTTTGACCAAAACTTAAAAAAGTGAATTATGCAATGTGGAGTTACATATTATAAATAAATAAATCATGTTATTCATAACTCAAGTATTAAATAACTCAGGTCAAATTTTTTATATTTAACATGTCAAATTTCGAACAACATATAATTATGTGCCGTAATTTATTTTATATAGATTTATAGTTAAATAAAAATATTTAAAAAATAGGAGACACGATCGTAGATGTAACATGGAGTTGGAGGACTTAGCGTCATAGATACTGGGAAGTTTGACTTGAGTATTTTCTAGTTACAATTAATACTCAGATAAACCTTTGTATGTTTTCAAATAATTTGAGAGTTATTTAGAATCTGTAAACAATACAACTCTGTTTCTTTTATCCTACTGCATTCTAATAATGATTAGGACCAATGTTATTAAACCGGAATCGGTCAGTGAATCGGTCGGGGTACTGGGTTAAGGGTCAGTGGGTCAGACCGGAGCTAAACTGGGACCAAACTGATGAGAAAATGAAGATTTTAGGCTTATTAATATGAAATTATAAAAAAAATTTAAAAAAAATTGATTTTATAAATAAAAAAAAAGGACCAGTTCACTATCCGGATTGGACAGGTTTCCTGCCTGGGTCACCGGTTTCTGGGCCGGACCGGTCCGAGTTTAATAACCCTGATTAGGACCCATATACCAGCAATACTCACACATGCATATATATATATATGTATGTAAAATATACTTTGTAGTAGTTATTAGTCCGTTAATGAACGATACAGATTAACACTATGTTTAGATGGATAAATAAAAAGTGAATTGGCCTGTTATTCATAATAAATATTTTTTACCATTTTTTGAAGATTTTTTATAGCATTTTCCTCTCTTATTTTTTTCTCACTTTTCTTCCAGTTTAAACATAATCTAAATGTGTTCTTAGCCATTCTTCTATATAATGGACTAACAAGTGCATCCAGCTAGCATCTCAAAATTTATGATTCTATCTAGCCTTCATGTTACCGTCTCATAGGATCACCAAAAAAAGCCTCTATTTAAAAAATTGACAAACAAATTCGATTTAAAATAACATTAAAATGGATAAATTGGTTAAAGGTTATTGTTTGTAAATTTTATTGATTATAAGGACTTAATTCAAATACTAGTACACTTTATGTATGTAAAATCGTTCAGAGTAATTGTATTTCTATGTATAAAAACATATTAAGTTCTTATATTTTTAACTAATTCTCCTAATTAAAAATTTCACGATAAATTGTTTAGCCATCGCTCATACTCACACAATTGCAGTGTTTTTTGGAAAATTTTTAGAAAAATACAATTAAAAATGAGAAAATATAAATTATCCTTGCAAATTTATCAAATTCTAAATTAAAACTGAAGTATAAATATGAGATTTTTAATTTTGACCAAATGACCAAAATGCCTTTAATTCAATTCACAAGTTTTAGAGGTCAATAACAACATCAGATTTTATATTAACGAATTTATTTTCATGTTTGACAACTTCATATTTTAAAAACCAGGGATAATTTTGAGGGCACAAATTTCAAAAAATCAATAATAATATCGGTATCTAAATTAACAATATCATATTTTAGACTTTATTTTCATGTTTCAGAACTTCATAAACCAAAAAATTAGGGATAATTTTGAAGGCACAAGTTTCAGGAGTCATTAATAATATCTGTATCTATATTAAAAACATCATATTTTACATTAATGATTTCACTTTTATGTTTCACAACTGAACTAAGGGCAATTTGGTTAAAATTGGAAATCCAAGATTCTTACTTCAGTTATGCTTTCAGATTTTATAAACTTGTAGTATCAATTTTTTTTTAATTTTTAAATATATATATTTTTAAAAAAATTTGCCCCTTTCTTTTTTGCCAGCCATACAATGCAGTGTTGATCAGGAGAAAAAGCTTCCGATGAGAAATGAAAGGGATGAGTTATTTTTGCACTCTTTATAGTAGCTTTCCTGCCCACTTTTCTTCGATGAGTTATCCTAATTAATAATTATACAAATAATTTAAAAAATTGCAGAATAAATTAATAAATTGTTCGCTGATGTAATATACAAACCCTCATTGTCATGAAAAGAGAACGCAAGTTTGCTTCATGGGAATAGGGGTGGAAATAGGCCTGATCAGATCAAGTTTGTAACTTAGTAGGCCTGACTTGTTAAGGCACTGAACGCCCTGTGGTATGTAATAGACCTTTTTTTCGGTCTAAGTTTGGCCTGTATATAGGCCTGGCTTGGCATATGTACTGTTAATGATGCCTGTAATTTTTTAAAAAAATTAAACAGGCTAATGGGCCACATGCTTCACAATAGGCCCGATTCAAACATGCTGAAACAAGTGTATTTCAAACAGGCAAAAAACAGGCTCAATTACATAAATTAATAATTTAAATACATAAATTAATGATCCACTTGAGATGAGATTTGGAAATAAGAATTATGGGATTTAGGGTTAGGATGTTAGGTGTGTGAGAATTTTTTCTTAAAAATAATTTATAGGCTCATGCCGGCCTGATAGGCCTAATAGGCATGTCAGTAAGCTTAAACATGACATTTTTAAAAAAATAGGAGTCGAAGCAGGCATGGGCTTGACTTTTTAGCCTGACAGGCCAGACTTAATCAGACCGAAAATAGATTAAGCTACAGATCCCTAACAAACCGTTTGATCTGTTTACACCCCTATGCAAGTATACTCATTGGAAAAAGGTCAAACAAAAAAATTATAGAATAAAAGCTTAAAGGCTTTATCATAACAAATACCGCCATGCTTATTTTACTCCAATATTCCAAAACCGTTTGAATGGAAGCAGCTGGCGCTCTGGGAGGCAGACAAGAAGAGCCACAGAAGGGAAACCACCCCGAAGGGACACGTGTCGGTGAAATGAACAACTGTCACTGTTCATCTTTTAAACATCGCCATCACTTTTGCTGCCCCAAGTGATTTCGCACGTGCTTCCTTCCACTTCCACGCCGGAAACCCTCTCTGTATTCTTGTTCTCCAACCCCACTCCTCCCCACTCAATCCGCCAAACTAATCCGAACCCTAGAAAATTTCCACTCCCTACTCCACTTCCCTGGCTTAGGGATGTGTCCAATACAGCTTTGATGGTTTATATTTTTGTTCGGATCACAGACTCATAACTTACATCACTTCTAATTTTATCGTCTTTTCCTTTTTCTCCTGCTGTGTGCTCGACTTAGTTGACAGGGAATTGAAATCCAGTGTTGGATTGGTTTGCTATATTAGTTTCTGTCTAGAGATATGGGGGCTGTGACGTCTTCGATGGCGGCGAAGTTCGCATTCTTCCCGCCGAATCCGCCGTCGTATTCGCTCGGAGTCGATGAGGTGACCGGGAAGCAGACGATGATCGGGGTGGCCTTGAGGGAGAACGTAGACGTGCTGAAGCTTTGCACTAAGAGGGGGAACAACATCGTGGCGATGTACATCAAGAACCCGTCGGCGTCGCTCACGATGCTTTACTCGCACGGAAACGCAGCTGATCTGGGTCAGATGTACGAGTTGTTCAGTGATCTCAGTATCCACCTCCGAGTCAACCTGATGGGGTCAGTTCAAGCTTTTAGATTTCTGTGTTGTCCGTTATGCATGCCTTCAACCTTGCGTGGAACTATAGATGCATTAGTTATTGTATGCATGTGCAACTGTTGTACGATGGCGACCTATGAATGATCGGATTTTCTTGTCCTTCTGTAGCTATGACTATTCTGGGTATGGACAATCCTCAGGGAAGGTACGCTTTCTTTCTCTGCTTGCTGAATGTTTAGATGATGAAATGTTTGGCACATTATGAAAAATACCAAGTTCTTCTCCCCTCTACATTGCTTAGCAGAATCATTATTTTGTGATTTACGCATTTAGGAAGTTTTATACCTCTCATCGACGAGAGATTTGACATTTGAACTTGACTTACTGTCATTTAACTCCGATGCGTGGACCGACATTGCTTTGTCCATCTGTAGCCTCCTTATTATCCTCCGATCAAGGCTATCCAATTAAAAGTTTTATATGACGCTCGATTTTTGTTCTTATTATACTTTTCTGAAATGAAATTGAGGAATATAAATCATTATTTTAGGCGAGTTTAACAATGTGCTATATTTTCAAACAGCCAAGTGAGCAGAACACTTATGCAGACATAGAAGCTGCTTATAAATGCCTGCTGGATAAGTATGGAGCAAGAGAAGAAGATATTATCCTGTATGGGCAATCTGTTGGCAGTGGACCAACTACAGATTTGGCTACCCGGTTGCCAAACCTCAGGGCTGTAATTCTCCACAGCCCAATCTTATCTGGCCTCCGAGTTATGTATCCTGTGAAGCGGACATACTGGTTTGACATTTATAAGGTTTGACTTCTTTCAACGCTAAACTTTAGAATCTTATAAACAATGTTCATTTTTTATCAGGACTGTACTCCATAGTTTTTAGCTGTAACTCCATTTAATGCTGCTTTGCTGCTTTGGTGCAGAATATTGATAAAATCCCCTCTGTCAATTGTCCTGTTCTGGTAATTCATGTGAGTATATACTTTTTGTTTCTGGAAGATGTTAAGTATTTTGAGGCGTTCTGGTTATGAATCTGGTTCTTAATTGTTGGGATATCTTTATCGTTGTCATTGCTGATGCTTATTTGAGGTTTCTGTTTGCTCTGTTCAAACTCTGCTAGGGTCTAGTAGATTATAACCTCATTTCTCCACCAAATTGTGTTGTCTCCGCTTAAATAACTCTGCTACTACATGCATTCACCTAAACTTTCTAAGTGCCCTGCAGGCCTTCAAATGGCTAGTTAAGGTTTATGCAATATTTATGGCCTATCTTGCTTGTCCATCAGATCTGAAAATGCGTCCTTTCCGTTTGTAAATATCATATAGATAATGAACCTTACAACACTTATGCCAATAAAAAAGTGAAGCCACATGTATTTTATCAAATATTGAATTTGAAAGTTGAAACACACTAGTGAAATCCCTTGGCAACTGTTTTCTAGACCATTTCATGTTTCTTCTAAACTTGTATCATTGTGCTGGATGTTTTTTATATGTTGGCCTTGCTTTATCTTTGCTGCTGGTCTGATAAACCTCTGCAACTGCTTATGCTCATCTTTCATCGTTGTCATTGCTGATGTTCTCTTTTGTTAGCTGAATAGCCAGAACCATTTATTGGATATATCTTCCGGCAAATATTATGATAGTTCTGTTGACCATTTCTGTGGAAACTTATATACTATCTGTGGGAAATGTATACTGTTGATATTATTGCAGGCAGCTTTTTATTTTTTTTTAAAAAATGTTTACCGTACGTTTTATGTTTGTTGCAACTTGCAACATATAATTACCCTATATCATTGTGTTAGCAAATGATGTGATATGCTTTATGCACTATAAAAAAGGTGGACCCCAGTGTCAAGCGGCTCCTGCACAATGTGGGCTCAGGGGAAGGAGACCATATATGTACGCAGCCTTACCTTGGCATTATTGCTAAGAGGCTGTTTCCAGGGTTCGAACTTTAGACCTGGGGGCGAAAAGCGAGCGCACCCACCTGTTGCGCCAAGGCCCGCCTTCGCTGTATGCACTATAAGAAGTTGAAAATGCATACCAACAAGATAGGGATATGTTTAGCTGATGAGCACTTACACTTTTGTTACATCTAAATGGGCATTTACTTGTATGATGAAATCAACATTTACTCCTGTTAAACAAGTTTGCCATCAGGGAATATATCAGAAAGCTTGTAACAGTCTCTCTGTGTTAAATGCATGTGTACCAATGATGCAATAAGGGCCGAGTTTGAAGTGTGCTTATTTGCCTTGTGGTTCTTGTTGTTGGCTTTTATTTTTCAGGGAACTGCAGATGACGTAGTTGATTGCTCCCATGGTAAGCAACTATGGGAACGTTGTAAAGAAAAATATGAGCCCCTATGGATTAAAGGAGGAAACCACTGTGATCTTGAGCTTTACCCTCAATATATAAAGCACCTCAAGAAATTTATTGGAGCCATTGAGAAATCACCACGTCAAAGAAATGGACCTGTACCTAATCCTGACCAGCTGGACAAATCCCGAAATAGCACAGACTTTAGAGAAAAACCCAGAGCCAGCATGGACCGAAGGGAAAATCTTGTATGGAGTACTGATCATAGAGAAAAACTCAGGGCAAGCACTGACTGCAAAGAGAAGCCTCGAGCTAGCACAGATAAGAGAGATAAATCAAGAAAGAGTGTAGATCGCCCTGAGAAGGCAAATAATGGAATGGATCAACATGAGAAAGCTAGAAATAGCATAGACCGGTCAGTTATAAGCATGTTCTATGATGCGATTTCCCTCGTACATATCTGAAGTTTTTCATGACAGTTTTGTGTTTTGGTGGCAGCTTCGGGGACATGGTAAGATCTGTTGGATTGTGCAACATTCATTGTTTCAAGCCTGCGGCAACTCGAGCATAAATGATAGGGGGGTTGTATTCTTAATAATTATTTGATTGGTTGGTTGGCTGTACGGGTGAGAGGAAGATGTTCCGTTGTGTTTGATTTATTGCTTAAAAGGAAAGAAATAGATAGGAGAGTAGTTTAACCAGGTTGAACCCGAGCCACTGCCACTATCAACCATTGAATGCATAATCTAACTTTTTTTATTTTCCTCGCCTGCTAACACACATGCATAAACAGACCTCTGCTATTTGGTGTATGGCTGTATAAGTTAGTCATTGATTTACTTCGCAAGCCATTTTCCCCCCTTACGAGCTTCCTGTTATGGTGAGATGAGATTGTTTACTTTTCAAAGATCTGGACTGAGTCGCGCCCAGGTCATTGGGATTGGGGAAAAAAATAGCAGGTGTCTATTGCACCCAAAATAATCATTATTTTTAATGAACTAGACTCTTGGCTAGCTTTGTCTGTTGAGGAAAATTGTCAGGAAAAAGAAAAAGAAACACCCTAGAGCCAGAGGATTTGAAATGTTGAATTTAACTTTCCTGCTTGGCACGCCATGATAGAAGATCAAGGAGCAATACTTCGCAACAATTAGTCCATCATCCACCAACCTTTACTAAAGCCTAAAGCAACCATCTTTACTGCGTTTATGATTGTTTTACTAATATAATTATTTGTTATATAATATGATCAAGTCACGTTTAAATGTTTTTATAGTTTATCAAGTCACCCGGCCATGGACCATTTTTAAATGCTAAAAAGAACTTGTTTATGTGATGCTAATTTTTATGATTTGTGTGTTTCCATGGCATTTATTCAAATATTTATGTTGTATTAATAATACGTATAAATGAATAATTCTAATTATTTTTAATTTTATCATTGCATTAATATTTCAGTTTGCTATTAATTAATTTATATCACAATTAAATCTATTATCTAATTACTTGAGCCTTTTTGGCTGGCATGTCTAATTATTACTTGTTCCAAAGTTCAAGCTAAATTATCACCTAAAAAAAAAGTTAAAGCTAAATTGTAGGTTCATATTTTTGCAAATAATTTATATAAATATAAATACTTTCATCTAGATCTTATATTTGTATGAGCGCAATATGCCAGGTCCACAAAACATAAGATAAATTTTATTATAAGGTAAAGTTGTTAAGATACTTATAAATTTTTATTCAAAGTGCGCCTAACATCATAATATTTCTTTTTTATGATGCAGAAGTATCAATTTAGTTAAGTGTAGAGAGAGTGAGATTTTGACTGAAAATGCTGACATCATTGCTGATGTGGCTATAAATATCCTAGTTATCAGAACATATAAGCATTAACATCATCCCCTTCACTCCCTCTTTCCCTCACCTTGCATTCAACGGAGCACTTGAATAACTCGGAAAAACAGACAAGGACGAAGGAGTAGACAAAAATCGAAAAGATTCAGGGAAACAAAAATCAAAAGCAATAACCCAGAACTCTATAACCCATTAGAACGAGGGATTAGGAGCAAAACTACAAATTCTCTTTTTTGAGAAGAGCTACAGGCACTGTAAACAATTGTTGGGTGTAAAAATACCCAACAACATTAAAAGATAACCCAAAAATGCTATTTTCGGTAGTTTAGAGCCATGATAGTTAAGTTTGAATTTTAGAATCTGACACGGGACTTGTAATACCTAATTAAACATAGGGATGTGGAGGATAAAGGAACAAAAATACTCTTTATCTTTTTTAAGAAGTGCTATTATAATGACACTTCCATAAATTCTTCTATGTTGACTGTTCGAACCTATAAAAATTCCAAAATGATCCTAAACTTTTGATTAAATAAAGTGGCATTTTAGGGACATTTTAGAATCATCATAGGTATTTTTGCACTTAAAATTTGTTTATGATGATAAAGATTATATTTGCTTTTTTACCCTTTATTATATGTGACTCATAAATATGGAAAATATTGTTTATGTTCCAACTATGGAAAATAATATTAAAAAAATGTCATTGATAGGTGAAGAGCCAATATTTACCGGTGAAAAAGTTATCATTGATAATTTATCAAATTTGTTGATATTTATATTTACGCTAAAGTATATTTTTAGTCCTTTAAATTTTATATGAGGTATATTTTTGATAATTTAACTTTATAAAGTATACTTTTGGCTTTATATTTTTAATTTTTAACACCCTTAATGTTGCTAACAGAAAATGTTGATGTAACAAACTTAAATGATGACTGTGTAGCTGATAAAATATATTTAATTGAAGTTTTATTTTTTATTATAATATATTTAGGTGGTTAAACTCAAATAAACCGACAAAATCGTTGCAAATGAAATCAAGGTTTTGATATTTATATTATTAAACTAATATATTTAAATTACTAAACTAAAATTTTTTAATACAATCAAAGTTTTATATTGAGTGTTTCACTAAGTTTTTAGATATTTTTTAATTCTCTTATATATTAAATTTAAGATTAATAATATTTAATTACACGATCATCACTTATGTTTGTTGTATCAGTATTAGATTATAGGACTAAAAATATATTTTATAAAGTTATGAAAGTAAAAATGCACCTTGTATAAACATAAAAGATCAAAATATTCTTTAGAGTTATATTTATTTCCCCCTTTTCTTTTTGGGAGCTAAATGGTATTTTCCCTTATAATTGATAATTGATGGCAATACATCTTTTAACAGGTCTGGGGAAAATCACAGGCTGTACTATTGTCATCTGTTAATAAGACAAGGGTTCAAAAAAAGTTGGTGATTTCTTGTCAAAAAAATTAAAGCCGGACCACTGAATTCAGGATACGAGCGTAATAATTTTACATGTTAAGACAGTCACTAACTTCCCCATTATTTTTTTGTTTGTGAAAAAGCAATGAAAGCATGCACTTTTTCGTTTGCCAAAATTATCCCGATGAATCACTATTCTTTTTTTTTTTTTTGACCTGACGATGAATCACTATTCATATCACATCATATTATATACTAGTATTATATTAAAATCCAACATCACTGTCATGTTATTGGGAAAAATTGAATTACGTGCTCAATTTTTCTCACAATCTCCGTGGCTCCGTGCATTAGCACGGGGCAAATTGCTAGCTTACGTTATTCCCCGGGGCCCGGATGACACGGATAAATTAGTTGGTTTGGATTAACTTATGGAAGCTCTATAAGTATTTATAAATCGTGATTTACAGAATATAAAGTAGCTTTTACGATTTACGAGGTAACTTTTACGGTCTATGAGGTGCTTTTACGGTCTACGAGATAAATATGTGGAGGAGATTTATTTCGATTTACGTAAATCAGGTTTATATAATTAGCTCATTTAGATTAGCTAGCTTTATAAGTACTTATAAATCGTGATTCCCAAAATATAAAGTAACTTTTATGGTTTACGAGGTTACTTTTACAGCCTACGAGGTAAATATGTGGAGGATATTTATCTCAATTTACATAAATCGAGTTTATAAAATAAACCCGATTATAAATAGAATTTCCAAACATACTAAATAAACCTGAATTCCCACCGCTCAACCAAACGAGCTAAATAAAACTTCATTACCAAGCGCGAGGATTACTTTCCTTTCCTTTTCCCTTCTTTTGGTGAACAAGTGCGAGGATCATTTCGTTACGCCGAGGGACGACCTAAGAGTGGGTTTGATAAATTGGGTTCCAGCTATTGCCAGACCTGCACGACCATACCGGGGAAAAAATTAATTAGAACCAAAAGAACACACTTTCATCAGGGAAATCAATGTTTTAATCCTATTAATTTAATTTAACTTAATGCCCGCGTGCTCTCCCCGCGATCATCACCGGAGAATTGAAGGTGGTCTCTGTCTCGAGGTCAGATCCATGTGAACTCTCTCAGCTCCGGAGACCAGTCAAAGAAAAAGCTTCTACTTTTGGGGTTTCTACCACAGTGCTGTTAGCAAGGGCAATGCCGTTGTAGAATCTTAGGTACCCGTTTCCTCATTTGCCCGGCAATTCATTCCTATTGTTTTACTGCTGTGAACTTGATTTTGTTCTTATTCCTCTTTTTAATTTTAGAAGTGAATGCAAGGCGGATGCTCTAAAGTGGGATTGATAGGAAATCTCTTGAAAATTCAATGAAGGCAGGGAGTGCTGCGAAGTTGATAGTGGATGCCCTACTCCAGCGGTTCCTTCCGCTTGCTCGGCGTCGTATTGAAACTGCTCAAGCTCAGGTGCTCTTCATTGCAGTTTCCAAATTTTGACCTTTTTTTTTAGCTTAAAATCAATTTGCGTTCGTTTTTCCCCCTTTAATGGGTGAATTGCCTACTACTGTTCGCCAGGCAAATCTGCTTTTCAAATTGATCTATTCTCATGCATTTCATTATTCTTGGTTTGCTTTATTTGGTGGTTGATTTCAGGATGGACAGTACCTACGGCCATCTGACCCGGCTTATGAGCAAGTACTGGATTCTTTGGCTATGGTTGCTCGACATACACCTGTACCATTACTGGAAGCATTATTGAGATGGAGAGACAGGTGATTCATTGCCTTTCTTCCCTATATCTCTTCTTTCTCCCCTGCTTCCAATAACATCCTTCACAAGCAGAACTTAAAGGCCTTATTTGCTATTCGTTGGTCTGGTTTATCCTGATATAATCTGACTTAGTGAGCTTAAGCTAGATGTACTTCTTTCTCCCAGCTGTTGGGAGACTTCAGCTTTATTACTTTTTCACTTTGAAATCCAATTTCTTACATTAGTGGTTTCCTACTGTACTACCCCCATCACCATATTTCATTTAAGATGCTGCATCCACTGCCTGTTTGTGCTGCACCCTTATTCACAAACTACAATCCCCTTTCTACTTCACAGATTTTCTTTCATTGTGTTTCCTTTGTAAATTTCCTCCCATGTATTTGAATTTTTTTGCCCTCTTATATGTTGCAGTGAATCCCCTAAGGGCGCAAATGATGCATCTACATTCCAAAGAAAGGTTTGTGATTTGAATTTTTCTTTCTTTCATCTTCTTCATTCGTTTTCTCTCATCTCTTCCCTTGATTGCTCCTACTATTTTTCATATATTACTTAGATAAGAAACAGTCCATAATTATATTAAGTAGTTTTCATGTTAAAAACCATTCAATTATACGGTGCATTTCCCAAAATCTGAATTACAAAACAGAGGCCGTTGTCTGTCCTGCAATAATTAGAAGACTTCATACTTTTTAAAGTCTCACGTATTAACCGTACATCTCAGATTTGGTGCCATGTTGTTAGGGGGATGAGGAATCCCTGATATTCTAGTTCCCAGTTAGCCTTTGAATTTGGTATAATCTGCATTATTTGGACATTGGATTCATACCAGCGGATTTTTTTTTTTACTGATAACTTGTCTCTTTTTAGAGTTTATAGTTACTGAACTGTAGTGGGTGATGGCGGTGTATTACTTTCTGGTCGAAGAAGGCCTGGGTGACTATGGTGTTATACACATTGATTTGTATAGTTCCCCATATCAGCTTTTCCTCTTTTAGCCACACCTCACACCACACCTCATTTATGATTCTCTTGATTTATTGGATGAAGTGTAAATTCTGTTATGCTTGCTTTTGAGGAAAAGAGGACCTTTTTCCCTATACATTTTTCTCTTGTATATAACAAGAAAGTGCCAAATTATGAAATATAATCAATGGCCTTGCCTGCTTTTGGAAAAGGTCCAACAAAGCACATGTGAGGACTGTTATTGGCTTTTTTGACTTTTGAGATTAGCTTCATTAAGATATTTATGGCATATTTTTTTTCCTGTTCGGTTGGATAACAAGAAATATGAAAGAAGGAAAAAGAAAGAATAAAACCAAAATTAAACTGTGAGCGATAGGTTTGTCACCATGGCGTGTTGATGTGCGTTTGATGAAAATGAAGGGTTGTCATCAACTTTGACGTGGTCCTTGAACCCTTACATGAGAAAATCTGGATCCTTTGTTCCTTGTATATGTGCCTTAATTTAGAAGTGCAAACTATTTTGAGGTTTATAATATATTTCTGTGGATTCAGCTTGCAGTAGAGTGCATTTTCTGCTCTGCATGCATCCGCTTTGTGGAGTGCTGTCCACAGGAGGGGCTTACTGGTTTGTAACTATACCATGGCTTTTTTCCCCCATTATTCTTTTTGTGCATTAATTTCTGTGAATTTGTAGTCAAATATGTGTTCCACCTTTTCTTTTAACCAAATGATATTATCTTCATTCCAGAGAAGCTGTGGTCTGGGCTTGAAAATTTTGTTTTCGACTGGTTAATAAATGCTGACAGGTAATGCTGCATTAGACAAGGATAGGAACGACTATAGTTATGTTATTACCTAGTGCTGGTAACTTTCTGGTGGCTGGTAGCAACTTTAGTTTCTGATATTTTTACTCCTAGAGCAATTGAATCATTCCCATTAGTGAAAATTTTCAATTTATTATAATATGGTTTCATATACTGTCAAATACTTGTATCTTTGTTCTATTCAGATTTTGGAGATTAAGGTTTTTTCCCTTGCTTATAAGTAATCCAGATCATGTCCTTCCTAAATTCTCATTTTCAAACACTGGCAACAATATGACTTATGTTTCATGTAGAATGCTATGATGGTTGATTGAAATTTCAATTTCAACTATGTTCGTTCACCAACCCCCTCCTGTTTTTGATTGATTAGTGAACGTATTGTCAGATTCAAACTAATGTTTACTCTCTTAACAATCATTAATTATTATTACCTCTGAAAGTTTTGCCAATCATTGTAGTGATTATTGGTTTATAGAGTCACTCAAGCATCTCCAAAACACTATAGCCTTAAAGTGATTATGGATCTGTTTGTGGCCAACCTACGCTTCTGATCTTGATATGTGTTTGTGTTTCACTAAATGAATTTAACAATATAAAGAAAGAAGTAGGATAATGATTCCACCAAGCTCAACCAAAAACCAAGAATAGAGTATGTAGTTTGCTCAAAAGTTCTCCCTGTGCATACAAGTTTGGAACATACCATTTGTGTAGTCCACATGCAGCTTGTCTCCCTGATTTTGTATGCAATTCAAACTTTTAACTAAAGCCAGTATAACAGCACATTATATTTTGCTTTTGTTTCAGAAACACTATATAAAGATCCTAATTGAAACTTTGGAACATTCTCTTTATCTGCTTATATGGCCTTATCATGTAAATTCAATGAACTCTTATTGCAGGGTTGTTAGCCAGGTTGAATATCCCTCATTGGTTGATCTGAGGGGGCTTCTTCTGGACCTAGTTGCTCAACTCTTGGGCGCTTTATCACGCATCAGGTATTTCATCATTGATTTGCACTTGAAATCAGTTATATATGACATAAAAATAGTTTAACATTATTTGGGTTGATTTAAGAAATATTTAGTAATGGAATGATCATGTCAGATTCTTTTGTTGGTCAGTATAAATATACAAGCTCAGTTTGGAGATTAAAGCTGTTTTCAATTTATTCAAGAATCGTCTAATTTTGCAATTTCTGAATTTGTAGTTTTCTTCTTTAGGCATTGGTGGTCTATGCTTACTTTTAAGGGTAGGTGATCTATTCATTGCTTAAATCTGCTGTTATCAAAGAACAAATTTAACGTTACAATGAATACATTATAAAGTTGAAATTTTCTGAACTTCTACCCTTCACCACCCCAAGCATGTATTAGCTTCAAGTAATTTCTTAGTTTATGCCCATATCACTGCACATAACAGAATATATATACTCAAGAAATCAGCAAAATACATCCCTGAACAATCTCCCTTATAAATGAAAATAATCTCCTGGCAAAGCAAATAAATACTAGCATATAAATTCTTTAATTATTGGGATTTCTACAGGATTCATTTTTTTTAAGGTTATGCTGCTAATTGGGTCATCCTTGTTCTCTCTCTTTCTGTACTTTAATTTCTGTTGATGGTTTGGTAATAGTCACTTGGTAATAAAGTTGAAAGGTGGTTTATGAAAAGCAGGGTTTTCAGAGCTTCAAATTTAGTTACGGATTTATTGAGAAGAAACAAGGTTTATACTTTAGTTCTTCATTTTGAGATTTGGAGTGATTCATGCTTGGCTTGCTCTATAACTGTTAAAACTTTGTAATTTTTGCATAATTAATCAAGAGGCACATTTATGCGTGCTTGTATCAATCTTTGGAATGTAGGGGTGCTTCCGGATCCATTCATTTGATCTATGGTACAGTTGAGTCATGGCTTGAAACACGAAGTTCAATGACGTCTTTGCTTTTTATCCCAACAACAAAATATTTTTTTTGGTTATTTAATCAACTTCTGTACTGCTTTTGCAGGTTTAGTTCTGTGACTGAGCGGTTTTTTATGGAACTTAATACCCGTCGAATTGACACTAATATTGCAAGAAGTGAAACACTTAGCATCATTAATGGAATGCGTTACCTGAAACTGGGGGTATGTGTAAAATATTAGTACTCGCTGGAAATTTTTTATAAAGATTGGTGTAAGTATGTGCTCTTTCTCAGGTTAAAACAGAGGGTGGATTGAATGCATCTGCATCTTTTGTGGCAAAAGCAAACCCTTTAAACCGTGCCCCGCATAAACGCAAAAGTGAACTTCACCATGCTTTATGCAATATGCTTTCAAACATCCTAGCACCTCTTGCAGATGGCGGGAAAAGCCAGTGGCCACCTTCTGGTGTAGAGCCAGCGCTTACATTCTGGTACGAAGCTGTTGGGCGTATTAGAGGTCAGCTCATGCATTGGATGGATAAACAGAGCAAACACATTGCTGTAACTCTCTTTCCATTGCTGTTATTTTTCCTTGCCTTAAAATCCTAAGACTTATGATTTTTATTTATTTATTTATTTTTAAAAATCCTGTATCACACCATCCAGGTTGGTTACCCATTGGTGATTCTTCTTCTCTGCCTTGGTGACCCTCAGATATTTCACACCAACTTAAGTCCTCACATGGATCAACTTTACAAGCTTCTTAGAGTAAGTTCAAAGCATATATGCTCTGTTTGGATTAAATGTGGCATTCAATAAATTCAGTCTATTCAGTCTGGCTTATTGTTAGTTAGATAGTCATTTCTCATGGTTTTTAGAATAAAGTGTTGATCCCTTTGTTAGTTGTTGCTCGTTACTTGCTCAGATATTGTGCATGGGAAAAGAAAGACAAGCTATGTGTTTTTTTCAAATTATAGTTTTTATTTTAGCTTTGTTTCTCTTTCTTACTCTCTCTGTCTCTGTCTCTGTCTCTGTCTCTGTCTCTGTCTCTGTCTCTGTGTGTGTGTGTGTGTTTTCCCCCCTTCTGGGATTTGTTAATTTGTTATCCTTGAAATTTGGTGTGATTAAGGCTTCATTTACTTTAATACAAGGTTGGGCTTCATGATTCATGAATGACTTCCTTTTCAAAATTTTTTTTGATATCCATAAAATCCGTTCACTGAGTGCACAATATTAATTTCATATTCTCCGTTTAAGAAAAAAGAAATGTTTTTTCCTTGTTAATGGAGTTTTTATTTTCTTTTCTACTTTCAAGTAAAATATTTCAATAATTTTTTAAATTACTCTGGTTTTGATCTTGCAGGATAAGAATCACCGTTTCATGGCTTTGGATTGTCTTCATCGAGTTTTAAAATTTTACTTGAGTGTCCATGCAGCTAACCAAGCCCCAAATCGTATATGGGACTACTTAGACAGTGTAACCTCACAACTCTTAACAGTTCTAAGGAAAGGATTGCTTACTCAGGATGTCCAACATGATAAACTTGTTGAGTTTTGCGTAACTATAGCTGAACATAATCTTGATTTTGCTATGAATCACATGATACTAGAATTGCTCAAACAAGACAGCCTTAGTGAAGCAAAGGTTATTGGTCTTCGTGCTTTGCTTGCCATTGTCATGCTGCCTTCTGGTCAGCATGTGGGTTTGGATATTTTTAAAGGTAAAACCAGTCATTAGCATATGGTAATAATAAATGGCTACATTTGTTAAAAATGGTTATGTTTAGATGTCTAAATCCTTAAACTCTGATTTTTTGAACTAGCAGGTCATGATATTGGCCACTACATTCCAAAAGTGAAAGCTGCCATTGAGTCAATACTAAGGTCATGTCATAGAACATACAGTCAAGCACTGTTGACATCTTCAAAGACCACAATAGGTAATATCTTGGAATGTGTGGCCGCCAAAAGACTATTATAGTGTAATAAGCATATTACAGTTGATAGGCTGCAAAAACTTGAAATTAAATAGTGGAAAGTTATTCTTTGATAATGAATTTATTAAGTAAATAATTTCTTTTAGTCACATTTTCTTATCATGTACTGCAATATTTTCTATTTGTTCTATTATATATTAAATAACAAATGTATATGGCAAGGGAAAGAAGAGTAGAAGAGAGAGAAGAGATGGAAAGAATGAGAATTTCATTCACAAACTGAATCAACTGCTCCCTTTCATTATACAACAGTTATTTAAGGAGCCATTTGTTAGATTCCTATCTAACTTGCCTTAGCTGCTAACAGCTTGACCTGCTTGAACTAACTTCCTAACCACTTCCAATACACCTATCAGCGTGCATGCAAAAATTAGTTTGTAAATGTTAGAATGGTATTTACTTTATCCTTTTTTGTATTTTGTAACACTGTTGAAGCCCCATATTAGCTGTATCTTGAGCTAAACAACTTTTGCTCTTTATAAATAGTTGTAAAACAAGCTTCACTTGACATGCTATCGAAGCACATAGTGAGAGAAGGGTAGGCTTTCATTGTAGTTTGGTTTCATGGATATAGCTTTGCCCACTTGGGGGAGCTCTGTTCCCTTCTACCTCAGATGTCCAACCACTTTGTCTGGTTATTGGTCCTCTTCTGATGACTTTCCTGGAAGCACTCCAGCCACTTTTCCAGTAGAACTCGGCATTTGGTCTATTTGGTCAACTTTTCCAGCAATCATCTGGTGTCTTTTCTAGCAGAATTTTGACAACTTTTCTTACAGTTCTCAAGCTACTCTTTACTCTCTGCACGCAATGCTTTTCACCAGCTACTCTGATATTAGTGTTATGAATCACTTTTGCTACTCTTGGCAGTGCTGTTGAATCAAGGGTCATATAATCTATTTCTGTAATACTTGGTGAGAGTTTTTATGCTCCATCTTGAAGGGGCGTTAGAATAGCATTGGTTAATCTATATTGTGTGTATAGCTATGCTATAGGTCGTGTATCTCAAATTAAAAAACCTATACGTAAATATATGCAATACAAGCCTCCTTTCATCAAGGCTTTCCAAAGCATTCTCTCTCTTTCTTTTACTCTTCTAAATAATATAATTAACTGTATACTGTACAAAAGAAGATTTATATATGGAATGTGAGAATCGAAAAAGTTTGGAAAAGATGGTAGCAAGAGTAATGGTCTAAAATAAAATATAAACGATATTTTTTACACTTTTGGTGTTAAAGTCATGACTTTCTGGAAGCAGCCCTTTAAAGGGTACAAAAGGGGATTGTATGCCTTTCCTATTTTTATGGTATTTTATTTTTAACTTGTTATTTAAACTATCTAAATATAACATCCATATATGTGACCTTTCTATTCAATTTTTCTGAAATTATTATCTCATCTATATCAATTATCTCCATTGTATAATGATCTAATTTCCCCACTTAGTGGGATAAGGTTGTTGTAGTAGCAGTAGTAGTATAATGATCCAATTTCTGATTTTTAAACTAGCCATAGTTACGATCCTTTGCAGATTTTTCAAATTTTCACATTTCTATGGAAATTCTGACTGCATCGATACCTTTTTGTTCTCTATATTTTGTAGATGCTGTAACCAAGGAAAGGTCTCAAGGGTATCTATTCCGTTCTGTGTTAAAGTGCATCCCATATCTAATAGAAGAAGTTGGACGAAGTGATAAAATCACTGAAATAATTCCCCAACATGGCATAAGCATTGACCCTGGTGTTCGTGAGGAAGCAGTACAAGTACTAAACCGTATTGTGAAATACCTACCCCATCGTCGCTTTGCAGTAATGAAGGGGATGGCCAACTTCATATTACGACTTCCAGATGAATTCCCTCTTCTCATTCAAACATCATTAGGACGTCTACTGGAACTTATGCGCTTTTGGAGATCTTGTCTAATAGATGATAGAATGCAATATGATGCCCAAGAGGCAAGCCCTCTGGGGCATGAAGCTGAGAGATTTAGAAAGTCTTCCTTCCAACAAATGGGAGAAGCAATTGAATTTCGTGCATCTGAAATTGATGCTGTTGGTTTAATTTTCCTGGCATCTGTTGATAGTCAAATCAGGCATACAGCATTAGAATTATTGCGATGTGTCCGAGCCTTGAGAAATGATATTAGGGACCTGAGGATTGAGCAGCCAAATCATCTTCTGAAATATGAATCTGAACCAATATTTATTATTGATGTTCTAGAAGAACATGGGGTATTAATATTTGTTCATTATATTACTTTATTTAAAATTTAGTTATGGCAGATTTTCTTAAATTTATTTTTGTTAATTTTAAATATCTTGGTGTTGCAGGATGAGATCGTCCAGAACTGCTACTGGGATTCAGGGCGACCTTTTGATTTGAGAAGAGAATCTGATGCCATTCCTCCTGAAGTGACACTTCAATCAATAATATTTGAGAGCCCTGATAAGAACAGGTGGGCTCGGTGTCTTAGTGAGCTTGTCAAATATGCTGCCGAGCTTTGTCCAAGCTCTGTCCAGGATGCTAGGTATGTACTCACTTCTTTTGGCTTAACTTTTTCCCTCGTTCCCTGAAATCCATACTTTGTAGCACTTTAGGTGCCTAAAGAATCAGCGAAGAGAGCAAAAGGGGCTTGGTCTTCTGCTTAAACTGCCAACAAAAGAGAAGAAATGTCATTTTATTATGTTCATGTGATATAGTCCTATTAATTTGGTCAATTCCCTTTATATATTGATAGAATCCCTAATTATTAACACATCTCCAGCCCCTGAATAGTCTATTCTAGGCCATCTAAAATAACTTGAAAAAGGACTTGAGGACAAAAATAAATTTGAAAATATAGGTGCTACGCTACCCACACAACTTCAGTCTGAGTAGCTTGTCCACTATAATAATGTGGACAGTAATCCAGTTACTCTTGGCTTCCATAGTTGCTCCTGCATCATGATTCAGCTTTCACCAAAGTGACTTGTAATAAGCAGGGTCAGATGTGTCAATTTTTGGATAGATCTAGGATAAATGTTCTCTCTATGTTTAATGGGTGGTGATGTTGGGTTTGCTCTCTTAACTTGACAAGAAAACAGTTTTTACCCGTACTTATCATGCCAGCAATTTTTTCTTTATTATATATAATATACTACTGAAGGCGGGCCTTGGCGCAACTGGTGGGTGCGCTGGCTTTCCGCCCCCAAGTCCAAGGTTCGAGCCCTGGAAACAGCCTCTTGGCAATATGTTAGGGTAAGGCTGCGTATATATAGGGTCTCCTTCCCCTGAGCCCGCATTGTGCAGGAGCCGCTTGGCACTGGGGTCCGCCTTTTTTTTTTTATATATATAATATACTACTATATATTATATTATCCTGCTTCCTTCAGTTAATTTATACCCTGATCACTTCCCCGGTAAATATCACAAGATGATGTAATATGACTTTGGCTCTGGCAGGGCTGAGGTTATGCTGCGTCTTGCTCATATTACCCCAATTGAGTTGGGTGGAAAGGCTCATCCATCACAGGATGCTGATAATAAACTGGAACAGTGGCTCATGTATGCCATGTTTGTCTGTTCATGTCCACCAGCAGCTGCTCGAGAATCTAGTGGCACTGCAGTAACCAAAGAACTCTGCCATCTTATTTTCCCATCATTGAAATCTGGATCTGATGCACATGTTGTGAGTACTCCTCAATAAACTTTATCCGTTTTTAAAACCTATCTTCACATGAACACCAGAAGGCATACTTCAGGACAATTTTTGAATATTTATTTCCATGCTGCTAAGTTCTAACTCTTATGGAGTTTATTATTGATTGATGATCTGTTTTGTATCATATTGCTGTAATTATGTGTTCATTCTAATAAATTTTTCAATATAGAGCTGTATATGAATAAGCTAGGATATTCCAACCTATTGTAATGGTTTATTATTGTGCTATGGAGATCATTTTCATGTTAAAATTGGGACATATAATATTTGAAAAGTAAAAGAGCACAGAAATGTTAATATGGTGGTCTTAAGTGTCATTAGTGTGACAACTTTCATATGTAATTGTTGAACTTATATAGTAATTGCTGGAATTCATAAATGGGTTAGTCCCATTGATATGTTTAAACTTCATCCCGTCCTCCTCTTCCTGCCTGTCCTTCTCCCTTTTTTTGTGCTAGAGCTCATCCTGTAACTTTATGTTCTATTGAAGAAATGGATATTTCAATTTTACTCTTTCCTATATTATTAGTTTGCTATGCTGATTTTTCCCCTTGAAATGTTTTCTGTGGTTGTAATTAGGATGCCACTTCAAATGATATATGTGCATGTTTACCACAAAATTTTGTTATTTATTCTATTCCACAGGAAACTGCGTGGGTGTTTGTTTATACGAATATACGATGTGTGTCTATGTGGGAAGGCTATTAATTTTGTGTCAGTGGGAAAGCTATTAATTTTACATGATGAAAAATAATTACTCGCAATGACAAGGGATTCGTATTCAAATCTCCAAGATGATGGAATTGGTACTAATCCCAAGATTCCAGCTATGGACATGCTTAGGAACGAATTTTTTTATTTTGGGTAACTGATGGTTAACTAAAAATATGAGGTTTTACTTTAAAAATTGAGGATGGCTTGTTTTTTTAGTGGGAAGGGCTGTGTGAGGATTAATGGATATTAAACTTGCTACAGTTTTAATGTTATAAGGGCATCTATGTTATTTTTGTCTTTCATTATCCATTCTCTTTGGTGCCTATTTTTCGCTAAGTAAGGTTTTGATATAGCATGCAGCCACCATGGCTCTTGGCCACTCGCACCTGGAAGCATGTGAAATCATGTTTGCTGAACTTGCATCTTTTATTGAAGAGGTTTCTTCAGAGACAGAAGGAAAACCCAAGTGGAAGGTATTGCTCATAAGGTTATATAGAATTCATTTTAATTAGTTCTGCAACATTTTCAATATCATTGAGGTACATTTTTCTTAATGAGCTACACAATTCATTCATATCTGCGGCATAGAAAAATCACATTAAATCTAGTATTCCCTCCATTCCTAAGTAATGCTAGTAAGATAAGAGTGGAAAATACCTCATTCTCATTTGTGAAACTTGAAGAAAATTTTAGTTTATAAGTGGGCTTTCTAATATTCTTTCCTATCATATTTAATCTTCCGATTGTCTGTTTTAAAGTAAATATGCTTTGATCTCTATTTTTAAAGATTTCTTTCATGTATCAGTGCTACTTTAAAGATTTTCAGTTTATGCCCTGACTATGTCGTAGCAAATTATTAGCACTTATGAGTTCTTTTTTAAAAAAAAAAAAAAACTGTTGATTGACAACCCCTCGCATACATTGTGCTTTCTTTTTCGCTTACATCTAGTTTTGGTTGACAGTAACGATCACCAGAAAAACATTTTCAGCGCTAAATTGGGTTTTCAAACTGGTCCATAGTTTTGAAAGTTTCATTCTTTGTTTCCTGCCCGAAAACCTTTTCTATTTTCAGCATGGGGTAGGTTTGAAGTTGGTATATTTCAAGTTCTGCAGGGTTTTTTACTCAAGGGCAGGGAGTTGGTGCGGATTCTCATCATCCAAAAGCCTGGTCCATGAAGCTTATGTTTGATTGTTAAAGATAATGATAATATATGAGAAGAGAAAAACAATAAAAAAAGCTCTTCTAGAATTTTGAAAATTTAGATACAATAACATTGTTATGGTTCCTTTTTCCTTAATTCAAATTAAATCAATGGAGGTGAAATAAGTAAAACTTGTTTCGTTACTTTTTTGATTACTTCTCAAAATTTTGAATCATGGTTTGGCACTGATAAGATATATTTTGTGAATGTAGAGTCAAAAATCTCGACGTGAAGAACTCCGTATCCACATTGCAAACATATACCGTACTGTCGCAGAAAACATATGGCCAGGCATGCTTGCCCGCAAGCCAGTTTTCCGTCTCCATTACCTTAAATTCATTGATGAAACAGTTAGAATGATCTCAACAGCCCCTCCAGAGAATTTTCAAGATATGCAGCCCCTCCGCTATGCTCTTGCTTGTGTTCTAAGATCATTAGCCCCAGAGTTTGTCGATTCAAAATCAGAAAAGTTTGACATTAGAACTAGAAAGAGACTATTTGATCTTCTTCTCTCCTGGTCTGATGATACAGGCAGTGCCTGGGGTCAAGACAGTGTTAGTGATTATCGACGTGAAGTTGATAGATACAAGTCTTCTCAACATGCCCGCTCAAAAGATTCTGTGGACAAAATATCATTTGACAAAGAATTGAATGAACAGGTTGAGGCTATCCAGTGGGCATCCATGAACGCAATTGCATCACTTCTATATGGACCTTGCTTTGATGACAATGCAAGGAAAATGAGTGGTCGCGTGATATCTTGGATTAATAATTTGTTCATAGAGCCTGCTCCCAGGGCTCCCTTTGGTTACTCACCTGCTGATCCACGAACTCCATCATATTCATATTCCAAGCACATGGGAGATGGTGGCCGTGGAACTACTGGTCGTGATAGGCACAGGGGTGGCCATCATCGTGTTTCTTTGGCAAAATTGGCTTTGAAGAATCTTTTGCTTACAAATCTGGATCTCTTTCCTGCTTGTATTGATCAGGTACTGTGTTATGCATCTCATTCTGTTAGCCATTTGATTGACTTGGTGAAGATTATAAAGCTGCAAATTATTATCCCTATTCAAAAGCCAGTGCATGGATGTTTTTCTATCACTACTCTGCTAAGAGGGTAGACCAAAATAAATTCATCAGGAAAAAGTCAAAGAGCGCTTAAGGATGTGTGATGTGTACAAGTGACTGCATAGAAACATTAAAAATTGAGGAGACAATAAAGTAATTGTCCAAACTCCTCTCTCTGGGATGCGCAGTCAAAATCTGCTTCACCCAATCGTGCGCTTCTGCTAACTAGTCAAGGCCTATTTACCTAATTGAAGAAATGAAGAAGATAAAAGGAAAAGCAAATTATAATTTAAGAAATATTTTCAGTTAGACAGAAAATGCATCTGAAGAATGCATTTTACAGTCGTTCTGTGAGATGAGACTTTATAGTTTTCACCCAAAATGAGGCACTTCAACCATACTGACTGTCTGATGTTCAAACCATTCTTCCTATGAATCATCTATTATGTCGCCTAAATTCTTCCATGCATCTATATCTTCTGTTCTTTTTTTTATGAAAAATCCAGCTCCCAACATCATGCCATCAACAGAAAAGCTTATGTAACTTTATTTTTTCATGCAGTGCTATTACTCTGATCCTGCTATAGCTGATGGGTACTTCAGTGTTCTAGCTGAGGTATATATGCGCCAAGAGATACCAAATTGCGAAATACAGAGACTCTTGAGCCTGATCCTTTACAAGGTGGTGGATCCATCAAGACAAATTCGTGATGATGCCCTTCAGATGCTGGAGACTCTCTCTGTTCGTGAATGGGCTGAGGATGGCATTGAGGGCTCGGGAAGTTATCGTGCTGCTGTTGTTGGTAACCTTCCTGATTCCTACCAACAATTCCAATACAAGCTTTCCTGCAAGCTTGCCAAAGATCATCCTGAACTGAGCCAGCTTCTTTGTGAGGAGATCATGCAGAGGCAATTAGATGCAGTGGATATAATTGCTCAACATCAGGTCTTAACTTGCATGGCTCCATGGATAGAGAACCTTAATTTCTGGAAACTCAAGGAAGGCTGGAGTGAAAGACTATTGAAAAGTCTTTACTATGTGACTTGGAGGCATGGAGACCAGTTTCCTGATGAAATTGAGAAATTATGGAGTACCATTGCTAGCAAAAACAGGAACATTAGTCCTGTTTTAGATTTCTTGATCACAAAAGGCATTGAAGATTGTGATTCAAATGCATCAACTGAAATAAGTGGTGCATTTGCCACATATTTCTCTGTTGCAAAGCGAGTAAGTCTATATTTAGCTCGAATATGTCCTCAGCGCACTATAGATCACCTAGTTTTCCAATTATCTCAGCGGCTACTAGAGGATAGCATTGAGCCAGTTGGGCCAAGTGCAAGTAAGGGTGATGCTACTGCAAACTTGGTGTTAGAGTTTTCACAGGGCCCTGCCATGGCTCAGATGGCCTCTGTGGTGGATAACCAGCCACATATGTCCCCTTTGCTTGTGAGAGGTTCTCTTGATGGTCCGCTAAGGAATGTAAGTGGCAGCTTAAGCTGGAGAACAGCTGGGATGACTGGGCGGAGTGTTTCAGGCCCATTAAGTCCAATGCCTCCAGAGATGAACGTCGTTCCAGTAAATACAGGGCGATCTGGCCAGCTCCTTCCATCACTGGTTAACATGTCTGGACCCTTAATGGGTGTTAAAAGTTCAGCAGGGAGCTTAAGGAGCCGCCATGTTTCACGGGACAGTGGAGATTACCTCGTTGACACTCCAAACTCAGGTGAAGATGGATTGCATGGTGGGGGTGCCATGCATGGTGTGAATGCAAAGGAACTTCAATCGGCCTTGCAGGGTCATCAGCAGCATTCCCTAACACCTGCAGATATAGCTCTGATTCTACTTGCTGAAATTGCATATGAGAATGATGAAGACTTCCGGCAATACTTGCCTCTACTCTTTCATGTCATCTTTGTTTCTATGGATAGCTCAGAAGACATCGTATTAGAACACTGCCAGCATTTGCTTGTTAATCTGTTATATTCCCTTGCTGGCCGTCACTTGGAACAATATGAGGTGGAAAATAGTGATAGGGAGAACAAGCAGCAGGTTGTAAGCTTGATTAAATATGTACAATCAAAGCGGGGAAGCATGATGTGGGAGAATGAGGATCCCACAGTTGTAAGAACTGAGCTACCGAGTGCTGCCCTTCTTTCTGCTCTAGTTCAGAGCATGGTGGATGCTATCTTCTTCCAAGGAGACCTTCGGGAAACTTGGGGAGAAGAAGCTTTGAGATGGGCTATGGAGTGCACATCAAGACATCTTGCCTGTCGTTCTCACCAGATCTACCGAGCCCTTCGACCCAGTGTAACAAGTGATGCTTGTGTATCACTTCTTCGGTGCCTTCATAGGTGTCTAGGAAACCCAGTGCCTCAAGTCTTGGGATTTGTTATGGAAATTTTAATGACATTGCAAGTTATGGTGGAGAATATGGAGCCTGAAAAGGTGATACTTTATCCTCAGCTATTTTGGGGGTGTGTTGCTATGATGCATACAGATTTTGTCCATGTCTACAGCCAGGTTCTTGAGCTTTTCTCTCATGTGATTGATCGGTTATCATTCCGTGAGCGAACAACAGAAAATGTGCTTCTCTCAAGCATGCCTCGTGATGAACTTGATAATAGTGATTTGGGAGTATTTCAACGTACGGAATCCAGAAGTGGCTTTGAACTTCTGCAAGAAGGGCATTTGCCACCATTTGAAGGAGTGCAGCCTCTTGTTCTTAAAGGACTTATGTCCACTGTTAGCCACAGTGTCTCTGTGGATGTCCTTTCACGTATTACAGTGCATTCATGTGACTCTATATTTGGAGATGCCGAGACAAGACTCCTGATGCACATTATTGGATTACTCCCTTGGCTCTGCCTTCAGCTCAGTAAAGATCCGGTGATAGGTCCTGCTTCACCACTCCAACATCAATATCAAAAAGCATGCTCTGTTGCAACCAATATTGCAATTTGGTGCCGAGCAAAATCATTGGATGAACTAGCCACTGTGTTTGTGGCTTACTCTCGAGGTGAGATCAAGAGCATAGATAATTTCCTGGCGTGTGTTTCCCCACTACTGTGCAATGAGTGGTTCCCAAAGCATTCAGCTTTGGCTTTTGGGCACTTATTGAGACTACTGGAAAAGGGACCAGTTGAGTATCAACGGGTCATTCTGCTCATGCTCAAAGCTCTCCTTCAGCACACTCCAATGGATGCTGCACAAAGTCCACATATGTACGCAATTGTATCTCAGTTGGTGGAAAGCACGTTGTGTTGGGAAGCACTCAGTGTCTTAGAAGCCCTTCTACAAAGCTGCAGTTCATTGACTGGTTCTCATTCACACGATGCTATGTCATTTGAGAATGGTATTAGCGGACCTGACGAAAAGTCACTTGCTTCCCAGACCTCATTTAAGGTCCGCAGTGGCCCTTTGCAATATGGGATGGGATCAGGATTTGGAGCAGTTTCTGTGCCAACGCAAGGTGGGACAACCGAATCTGGGACCTCGCCCAGAGAGGTGGCTCTGCAGAATACTCGTCTGATTCTTGGTCGAGTACTGAACAACTGTGCTCTAGGTAGGAGAAAGGACCAGAAGAAATTGGTGCCGTTCGTGGCCAATATAGGGAACCCATGAATGCAGAATTTCATGATTTTGTGTATATATTGTTGAAAGATGCAGTAGGATTGCTTTAGGAGAGTTTGAAGCTGTACATAGGATTTTAAAGACGGTAGTATCACAGTTTTGTAGAATGTGTAGTAGCACAGACAATGTCCTTTCCTCCATTAAAATATATCTTGTATAATTTCAGCTAATTTAGAATGCTACACTGTTCTCCTTATGTCAGATGTGGCTAGTCATATTTGATGGAGCTGCTGGATGTTATGTTCTGTAACTTTTTCTGTTCTTATATCTTGGGTTTCTCTCACCTCCAAGTTGGAGGTGCATGAGGGAGGACGCTGATGGTTGAACTCTGAACTGCTATAGAATAGAAAGATTCTTTTACAGGCTACTCAGAAGAGCCGAGACATACTTGATATCCCTTGACGTTTGATATATCATATAACCTGGTTTGTTGCCCATGTATTTATTTTGTATAAACTAAGACTTGATTAATTAGATTATCGAATAATCATTTATTTTTGGGAAAATCGTTTAAAAATACCTCATTGGAAACTTATATGTTAAATGGGACTTTCGTATGCAAACAATCTTCCCGTGTGCAAAATATTTTTCTGTGTTTAAAAAATATTTCCTTTGTTTAATATATCTTCCTTATGTATGTGTGAACAATCTTCCTTTATGTGTAAAAAAATTTTCCTTAGGTTTCATTTAACAAATAAGTTTCTAATGAGATCTTTATGAGCAATTCTCTTTTTATTTTTTAGGTGAGTAATGATATATTTCAAACTTCATATTTAATTAAGATAAAAATAAATATTTGGATGGTGAAAAACCTTAAAACCATTGAAGATATTAGACGCACGTTGGATGTGTTTTTTTTATATGTACAAATATTCTCTCGTTAGCTAGTGGTAATCTTATCCGAGGCATATAATAAAGGACTGACCTCTTTTGTTAAACCTGACTCGTATTAGTTCTAATAACACCAATGATGGATTGAAATATAATTTTTAAATCATGCCGTACAAAGGAATCAAGTAATCAATGAGTGTAACAATAATATGTGCTCAATTAGCTTACAAACTTGATGTAAATTGCCTTTCATTGATGTTTTCTTGTGTTGCAGGTCATTGGATTTGAATAAGCATAAAACTTTGAAGTGAATTTTTTTCCCTCTTTTATATTCATGCTTTTCCATAACTGCTTATTTAAAAACACAAATAAATGAATAAACGAACAAAAAGCTTACAATTAAAAAATAAATGCCGCTAAGCTGCAGCAATCACATGCATTAAGGCTTATTTGTTTGAGTCAGGCTTATCGAGATAAACCTCCTATACATATTTACCTCGTAAACCATAAAGTTACGTCATAGACCATAAAAGCTATCTCGTATTCTGTAAATCACGATTCAAAAACACTTATGGAGACTATCCAAACATGCTATTAATTATTCCATTATTTGGTTGGCATTCATTCAACCAACAATAGACATACATTACAAATGCTAACAAAGCCTTACCTTACATTAATGAGGGGAGAATACACTTGAAAAAAGATCATATTCTACATGAAACTCAAACATAAACCAGCAAAAGAGGATACTACAAAGGAAGCCACACGCATGCAAGCCTCCCTATAATTCTGAAGCAGATTTGTACACAGCCTAGCTTCTTCGTTTATTCTTTCATCAACCCCATCAGACCATCCCAGAAAGGCATTCTTAAATTGGCTAAACATCAGCCAACTCGATTCATTCATCTAAAAGCAAGCTCATTGCATTATCCATACGGAGGGCTTCAGTAGGAGCCAACATAAGAGATCATTTAGGGGATGTATGATTCCTCTTTATCAAGGCATAGGCATCACTGTATATTGCCACAAGGTCTGAGAAGATTGCCAGAACAATCATAAGGAAGGCAAGGATTTTGTCTGTTCTTGTTGCAATATTGTAGTGATCCCTGCATTTGCAAAACAGAAGATTGATCACGATTCACTCATTTAGCAGCAAATTAGTATGCCCGCATCACCATAGTTTTTTGCCCATGTATAATAACACAATTTCACATTTTCTACAATCTTACAGGCTAATGAATAAAATTCTGCAATCTCAAGTAAATTGATCCAGCACCTGATAGATAATTTTACTTAATAATTTGGTGGCATCTAGGATGATTGTTTAGTATCCAGGTATCAAAATGTTCCAGATCCAACAAATGACAAGAAGACATCCACCCCCCCCCCCCCCAAAAAAAAAAAAAAAGGTTAACTTCCATAAAATATCTATTATATCCTTTGACCTTATATGGCAACCTTAAGCATGGTCTTTTCGCAACCCAAAAAAAAAAAACATGATTTTTCACACATCTTATCTCATACCATATAGCACCTAAAGAATACTAGAAGATATAAGAGAAACACCCAATATAACAAATAGCTCATTGCAGACCGCACTAAAAATACTATCTGAGCGCAGCAACTCACCTGAGGACAATGGCGGCAGGAAATATGTATGAAAGACAAACTGCAGCTGTTGCACCAGTGAACTGAAAAGCATCCCAGATGCTGGGTATGAAATTTGCCCCCACGAAGATAGATACAATGAGGCCTATAGTGACTGACGCAAATCTTAAGTTATTCTGAACCAAAGGCCTTGCTGAGGGAAACAGGAGACCATCTATGTTGAGCCGCGTGGGATAAAACACAACTGGAAATACAAGAATGAGATGTGCAGCATAGCTTATACGGACAGCATCATTTAGCACAGAACCAAAAGGAATTCCAAGATCAGAATCAAAGTTGGCAAGCACATCTTCGAGAGTTCCTTCACCAAATAATAAAAACCCAAAGAAGCTTGTCATGAGATAGACTACAGTGCATAGACCAATAGCAGACCGTACAACTCCTTGCATCTGTGAAGAGTCTTCAAGTTCATTGTCTATGCTGTGAACTGCAAATGAAGTATCATAACAAGGTAAATGGCAAGAAAATGATTATTCCCCATAATAACCCAAGAACAAGGGAAATGGAATCCAAATTCAAACCAAGACATGAAAAAGTTGCCTACCATTGTAATGGCAGATATAGGCGGTTACAAGCACAGGAACTACAGTGAACAGGTTGAAAAATGATGACATATCGGTAATGACTGGGAAGAGTTTGGGCATTTCAATTCCTCCACTTAAAATTTTGACAATCGAAATTCCCACAGCAATGACAAGAAAAACAACTGCCAGCCCAACTGATAGGGCAGATGTGAATCTCAAAGAATCTACAAGCAGAGAACAGGCATTTTAGACCTCCATTCGTTCATAATATAAGATAGGTCATAAGCAATCACCATGAGGTTTCCACAGTGAAGACCCAAAAGAAAACGTTGCAGACATGCAGCAAAAAAGATTCATTGAGGTTCACAGCATGCAAATAATCCTGGAACTATAGTTTGAGTGTAGCATATAAAGCAACGAAAATACTGAATTTTCCCCAATTTTTTCTCCTTTTTTAAATATAAGTCGATCATTAACACGTCCAACATATAATTAGTTGATTGGTGAGTAGTGACTTTGTATCAATCCTAGCCCTGATCACTTGCGGAGCTGTTAGTGGTGTATAGATCTCTTGAATCCCACTCCAAGTCTCCAACCATATATCTAGGTGACAGTTTGCTTGTTTAGAATCCGTCACATTTGATGCATTTTTTTCATGCACATGAGATTTTAAGGACACCTAATTTAACAAATAAAAGAAATAGTCGTGCATTTGTTTCTTCCTATTAAAGAAAAGCAAGTTACCAATTCTTTTGAAGCTGGCTAAAGGTGCAAATACAGCAAGCGTTGTGAACAGAAGAATAAATGTACGCCCAGTCCACCAGTGTGCACCAAACCATTTTTCAAGGATACCAGCATGGAGATCTCCACTTGCTGATGTCCCAGAAAGCACGTCACCTTCATTAAAATCAATGCACATCCTTATTAGATAGTTAGATAAATTTAGATACAGTACAGACTGACACAGGAACAAAAGATCCAAAACAGTAACAGGACGAAAGATATAGCGTCCTAATGTAACTTGAAGTGTTTCATCGTGTCCAAATCAAGCATAAAACATAGTTTGGATTTGGTTCTGAAGCAACGGTTTTTAGCAGTCTTGTGTAAATTCTATAGGTATGATAAAAATGGACAGGCATGTATCCATGTAAATATAAGTACAAGGTCAATTGCTCGTACCAATTATAATCATGTACACAATCAGCACACCGAGGTTGTTAACTACAACACAGATCTGCACCATAGCTCTTCCAAACTTTCCAAAGGCGTCTCCCATTAGTCCTCCGTAAGATACAACCTTCCCTGCCCTGGTAAACCTAAGCAAAAACTCAATTGACTTCTCAGCCAAGAAAGCCATGAAGATTATTGCAGCAATCCCAGTCACCATCCCCAATTGTTTAAAGGTTGCCGGCAAAGCCATGATCCCCGCACCAACAATTGTGGTTGATAAGTTGAAAACAGCCCCAGAAAACGAGGCCCCGTCAACATCATCAAACCCAGCATTTTCCTCTTTACTTTTGGGTAATAAGGGTGCTTTCTCATCCACAATTGCTTTGCTCTTTCGTGATTTCTTCTTCTCTGTTTCAGGTGCATCCCCTCTGATCGTCATTTTCAGCCGAACAAGGCCTCACGTTTTGCAAACTTTAAAACAGCTCAACAACTCTGGTACAAAAAAATGGTCAGTTCTGAATTTTCTTCTAGCAATTAATTCAGTTTGATTTGCGAGCTCAGTGATTCAAACCTGTTAAACCCAGAGAATTGAGGATTCAAGCTTGACCGGTATATACAGCCTTGAGATAGATGAATCTCAAATGGTCAAAATCTTGAACAATAGCCCGAAAACTAATCGAGACTCAAGAGAAAGTTGGAAGACAGAATCCAGAACACGAAGACAAGACTAAGGTTAAAAAAAGAAAAATGAAATCCAGCAATTACAGATATCCCAGAAAGACAGAAAGAAAGAAAAGCAGAATCTAAAGTTGAAAACCCGAGACGCGCAAGATGAACCTAGGAATGAAAAGACAAGAAAAAGCTGGCAGCCAAGAAGGAAAGTGAATCCTAGCCTTAGAAATTAGGATCCAATAAGCTTAATTTATAGACAAATTAGAAAGATACAAGCACACGCAAAATAAGAATACGCTGCAGCGCATGCGTATGCGTATCGAACAACTATTAAAGATACGAATTGACTGGACAATATTTATGAATTAAACTTAAAACCAATAATGCGAGTCATAACAAAGACTAATTTTCAAAACTTAATTTTTTTCCCCGCAGATTTCTCCACTGGTATCCGGAGCTAGGCGGGAATGTAGGTCAATAATGGGCGTCACCCTCCTACAGTAATTATTTGAGAGAAAATGGTAAAAATAGGTGATTAACCGGAGGGTCAGAGTTGGAATTCACGATGAGGATAAGTTTTTAACGCGTCAACGAAGGAAGCAGGTGAGAAGTAAGAGTAAATGCACCGTCCAGGGGGACATTGAGATCCACAGCAGCAAGTTGCGGAAGCGCCAATGCACAAAAACAAACAAGAAAGTACAACATGCTCCTTTGGAAGAAATGAAGAATACAATATTTTTTTAGTATCTCAATGCCCAAGTTGTCCATGATCGGAATCAGGTGGAACTGAAACACTGCCGATTGCTTTGGCGTCGACCAAGGTATATATATATTTTTAACAAAAAACTCCTATGAATTTCATTAAAAAAAATTACTCATAGTTTGAAGATAAATAAATATTAAAATAAAAAGACGCTAAAAAAAATATATATTCACAAAATCAAACTTGATAAAGAAAAAAAAGATAATTAAATAAAACTAAAAGTACCAAAACCCTGAAAGATTACCACAATTTGACAAGACACAATAGTGATGGGTATCAACATGAAATTTAACTATTTGGGCCAAATGATTAAAGTGTTCTCCTCCAAAAAGACTCATTCTTGAATTTATATTTTATATAAGATACATTAATTTAAACATTATTAAAAATTATTCCTAAGACTATTTTACTTATTCATGAAATATAAAACTGGATTTTGGCAATAGATTGGATTGCTAAAGCTTCTTTAAAAGAATATTGCCAATTTGATTGGGTATTTCGACCGCTGTTATAGTTGAGAAAATTTTTTGAGGAAGATAGGCGGCTTACCGACTTCAACAATAGATCTTATTTCCTTGTTTTGTTTTTTCGTGATCATGTTTGTTTTATGTTTTAGTTTTTGGACTATTTTGGAATATTGTTGTCTAGACTACTATTTTATATGAAATGCATTCAAGGGGGGGGAGTAAGGTCTATTTTGTATGTTTATCAATTTTTTTTTCTAATTAACCATATTGATCTTATCTCAACAACAATCAAATAAGGGATGGAAAGAAGGAATTAAGGATGATGATCGAAATATTTTAGAATGAATATATTATATTAACTATCTTAATTAATAAAAAAATTAAAATAAAATATAGTTAAAATACCAAAATCTAAATTCAAATCTGCACTCTCAACAAATTTCTAATGCAAGAATGCCCTTGTGATGCTAAAAAAAAATGAATATAGGTGTGAGCCAGATTTCAATTTTGATCATTTCAATTCAGATTTAATTTCAAATTCCTAGAGCCCAGAAAGTTGGTGACTGGTCCAAATAATTTATGACCTCACTTTTTCTATGAAAAGCCGCGGAATGATCAAATGAGTCAATACTTCCTTACTTGATGAATCATTATTAGGTTCTCAACTTTTGTTTAGTGTTTGCCTAATCCTATCAATTTCTGGAGCGAGCTTTTGCTTGCTCTTCTCCTCCTGAGACAACCTTCTTCTAACTCTTAAATTTGCATATATGTATGTTTATATATTCCACCAATTTTATACCTAACAATAATATGGATTCTCATAATGCTTCTGAGCCTTGTAGCATGTTTGCAAGTCCATATATATCGTCCATGATCGGTTGTAGAAACTCAAGCCAAGAACAGGATTGGGTACATTCTCATTTTTTTTATATTTTGCTAGACAAAAAAATATAGGGATTTGACCTTGGAGAAGAAGTTTTGCAAAACCTCAACATAAAGGGACTCTTACTTGGCCATTCAAAGATGAAATTAATAAGATCTGAACTGAAGTTGGACGTAGAAGCAAATGGTGAACCAAAAGATGAAAAGAGATGCCATGGATGAGAGGAGAATGATTGAGGAAATGAGACTTTGAGAGAGAAAGCAAAATATAGCCATTGAGATAAAATTGTCAAATTCTGAACTCTTATTAAGACCTTTTGGCCTGATTAAAGATTTATTATAAATAAAATCCTCAATCTTAATTTTAGTGTTTCAACTTGATTTTTTGAGGATTTTCCCTAACTAATATTTTTAATCTAGTTAAATTGGTTAATTATGTTTTACATTAAGTACAAGATGAATATCATGAAAAATAAGAGAAGCATCTTCTTTTTTCTTTTTTAATAATAATAATGAGGAGACAGAAGTTCAACTAATGCAATTTTTCAACTTGACTAAAATTTATTAGTATGATTTTGTTTATCTTTAAATTAATATATACTGGATCATTATTCCTTTATTAAATTAATTATTACCAACAATAGTAACCAAAACTATTAAATATCTAACGATGCTGACATTGTTTTACATCTTAACAATTTTCATTTGCAAATGGACCCACTGACCAGTTTTCCGCAACCCCATTCCGTATTTCTAATTCAAAGTAATCACAAAGTTTCTTACGTGATTTTTAAGGAAAAAAATATTCTTAATAATATCATTATCATATGTTGCTATTGAGAAAAGCGTCAAGGCCGCCATGGATCTTTAATCTGACTTTTCGCGACAAATTGGGCCGATGGGCCCACGCTCGTCAGCATCATGGCCCATTCTTTGCCACCCCTTCCCCCACCAAAATTAATTATTGAGTAATATCTTGCAATAAAAAAATACTTTATCTAAATAAACGAATAATCAAATCGAAACAAAGCAGAGTGCAAGACGTAACTTTTCCTCTATTTAAAATTACCACTGCTGCGAATATATACGCTTTTTTACTTAATTGGACACCTATACTCCGTGCATTCTCAGCCACGAATTTATGATAAAATAATGAGGAGGATCACAAGTCTTGACATTTTAATCGTTTTTAATTTCACTGGTTAACCTAAATAATCAGTTTCATTGGTTTGTTGGTTCCATAATGACGATTTGACAGCATTACCAAATGCTTAGTCATACGACCCTAATTAACTTTTGGTAAATCACATTGATAATGAAGTTTTATTACTTTAATTATGATCACGCGGGCTCGTTGTTGGATATTTTATTGCGAAAATCACTTTGAGGTCCTAAAAATTATTTTAAAAAAAGTCTCAAACCAGATTTTCTTATAAAAAAATCTTCAGGGGCTGTATTGTAATTAATTTGAAATATGAAATTACTTTGTTACCCCATTGAATAAAAAAGGAAAGGGAGAGTTATGGCTTTTTTTTATAAGTGCTTATGCCTATTTTAACATATGAATAATCTATTTTGACAAGTTCATTTTCCTCTTTAGAAAAGTTTTGAAATTTCAAAACTTAATGTCCATACTTTGGCAAGTGCATGTTGTTTTTTTGACAAGTGTTTTTATTTATTTTGACAAGTGGATGAGTTATTTTGATAATATCATTTTCTTCCCTGGACGTGTTTTGAAATCTGAGAACTAAATGTGCCAATTTTAACAAGTGTATATACCTTTTTCTGACAAGTGTTTTTGCTTATTTTAGCAACTGCATGAGCTATTTTGACAAGTTCATTTTCCTCTTTGGATTTTTTTTTTAAATTTGAGAACTTAATATTCCTACTTTCATAAGTGCATATGCCTTTTTTGACAAGTGTTTATGCCTATTTTGACAACTGAATAAGCTATTTTGACAAGGTCATTTTCCTTCTTGAACAAGTTTTGAAATTTTATAATTAAACGCGCTAATTTTGACAAGTGTATATACCTTTTTTGATAAGTGCTTATGCTCATTTTGACAATTGCATTAGCTATTTTGACAAGTTAATTTTCCTCCATGGTAAGAACAAGATGAATAAAAAAAGGCACAACTTACGAGAAGTTTCGAATAATCATATCATCTATAGATAAAAAAGAAAGTAATGAAATTTGTTTGAAATTCAAAGTTATCGTTGAAATTTCAAAACTTATTTAGGAAAGAAAATGAACTTGTCAAAATAACTTATTTAGTTGTCAAATAGGTATAAGTACTTGTCAAAAAAGGCACATGCTGCTTTTTTATTTTTTTATTCAATGTGGGTAATAAAGTAATTTCATATTATGAATTAATCACAATGCAATAGTTCATAAAGACTTTTTTTATAGAACAATCTGGTTTGGTACTTTTTTTCATAATTTTTTATGGTTCTTGAGAACTTACAATGATTTTTCCTATTTTATTCTATTAGAGATATAAATTTCAGGTGCAAGTTGTTGTACATTTTCCTTGAAAAATATCATACATGTTTGCCTATAAAATTATTTATGTACAATTATATATTTCCTTTAATCCTTTTTTTTTTTTTGCATGGAGCATCCGGTATCATGAACTTACCTCTTGTTAAATTGGATGATTTATCAGGGGGTTAGACTAATCTGGATCAAGTCGGGTAGGATCATAAAGGCAGTAAAGCTCTAACACCAATATCTTGATCCTAAATATAAAATAAAGTTTTTATATTTATCAATCTTTTACTAATTTATCATTTGCGATGTTCCCTCATCAATAAGTAAATAGAAGATGTAAGGTTTGAATAAAATAAGGTGATTAAAATATTTTAGAAAATACATGTCATATTAATTAATTTAATCAATTTTTTTAATTTAATCAAATTAAGTAAATATGTCTTATATTAAGAACCAAATGAGTAATATTTATATGTATATGTGTTGAATTAGTTATTCTTCTTGCTGAAATCACTGAATTAGTTTCTTAAAACAGAAAGAAGTGCATTTGGTTTAACGTGCGATGGTATTATGAGATGAGTGATAAGTTTTTAAAAAACTAACATGGCTGACAATTACATAACATTGATGACAAAATCTTGACACATTACAGCTAAATTATCAAATAAAACTGTAACCTGGTTAAGGTATTGTAACACGCAATATTAAGCTAACATGCCCGGAAAATGCACTGACCCAAAAAGACCAACACAAGTACACGTATTTCTCCACTCAAAAAAAAGTATATGTATTTCCAGTACTTTAATTGTGAACATGCATAATCAATCTTTGTTCCAATACAAGACTTTTGATTTAGAAGATGATGGCTGTCAAATCGGATCAAAGAACTTAATTAAAATAAAGGAGAGATTTAAGAGAAGGTTATAGTGAATCAATGGACGAGGAACACGTTTTAGGACACAGCCAATTTAACTACGTGGCATAAAAGTCATTAGCTTCAAGCAAATATCAGAAGCTTACGTTAACCGTTAACCTAGGAGGGACTGAAGAGACATGAAATCATAGATTAAAAAAAGTAAAAAAAAAACTGATATCATGGGTGAGAATGTCCCGCGTTTCACAATCAACAAACAGAACTATGAGAGGATGTGTCAGATATCATGGGTGAGAATGTCCCGCGTTTCACTATCAACAAACAGAACTCATGAGAGGATGTGTCATCAGTGCTTGTTAATAATAGCTTTGTTTTAAAGGGAGTGAAGTTAGACGGGTATTAAAGTTAAGTTAAAAAAGATTTGAGGTTAATTTGTTTGGTTTAAGAGGGGGAATGAGGTTTGACTTTTTATTTGGTTTAGGAGAATATGTGAGTGAAGTTAATTATAAGTAGATAAATATGTTCTTTTCTTTTTATCTATATATTTTTCTTTTTTTTTATAATTTATTTATTAATAATAATTATTTATTAAATTATTAATAGAATTCTAATTCAGCTATCATGAAAACAAAATTGGAACAAATTTAATAAACGTACTTGAATTAGAAATCATAGTCATTACCAAATTTATTGATTCCATTTTTTTTAGAAGAAAACTTATTATTCTAATTTTTTTGCATTTTGAGACATTGGGAGTTGTTTTATTCCACTGAATCAAGTTTGTTTTATTTAAAAAACGAAAATATTATATAGGCTGTTTCACAGTCTTTTATTCTCTCTTCTTTCTTTCTTTATTTTGGTATCAATAATATCCCCCATAAACCCCTAGCAACACTTGGTTAGGTGGTTGGACATAAGCTTGGATAGGTAGAAAACAAAGTTACACGCTTCAGGAACTTTTTCTCAAGGCAATTACATTTTTTTTTTCAAATATGATCCAAAAGATCAAACGTTGTATCGCCTGAAAAAAGGGTTCCCTTTCCTTTTAAATTACTATACTTGTATGATAGATTGAAACACAGGAAACAAATTTCTATAATTTAAGACAAAGAAATATATAGAACTAGCCACCGGGATCTAGTACAGATGAGAACTTTTATTTATTTCCTGAGTTTATAGTAGTGATGGTAGTGTTGGAATTTTCAAAAATTGTCATAGACAATTTAATTACAATAAGACACAAGTTTTCTCTCCTATATAAAAAATCCCAAATTTAAAATAAAAAAGAGGGGAGGGGAGCACTACTACATAACAAAAAATTATCTCACCCCTTACATCCCCTTCTTCTAATTAAATACATATTTTTTATCTGAAAAACCTCAAACCCAGCAGAAGTGTGTGTGTGTTTTGACACATTGACATTTTCCATGTTTTGATGTGCATGGCTGCAGTTTTTCTCAAAAACTTTCGGGCAAAGGTGCAAATTTAACGATCTAATACTGTTGATTTGGATAACTCCATCAACTATTATAAACTGCCGTTAACTTTTTGTGTGGGTCTCACCTTCAACCTCAGCCTTCTCTCCTCAGCATTAGCACGTACGGTGAAGATGGAGAAAGCTGCTGCAAGGTGGAAGACCCGAGTGGGAGGCAAAGCTGAATAGATCTTTGGCCTTCTGGTTCCATCTCTGTCAACCCATAATAACTCAATCTGACGAATACCAGCCACGCCAACTTCAACCTTAAGGTCTTTATATATGCAGACTTAGCTGCAGAAGCAACTTCATTGAAAGTGGTTGCCACGTCCATATTATAGCATCAATAATTTTATCCATTATTCCACGCTTGCTCCGTGTATTTTTCCTATCAATAATCAATAATTTTGACCACGAACAGAGTAGCTACTAGCTAGTTAAAGTAAATCCATTGATGTAAAAGATGGAGAAAGCTGCTGCACGGTGAGGCAACGAGAGTTGGGATGGGAGTGACGCTGATGCTGATGCTGATTGCTGAGGAGAGAAGGTTTGAGGTTGAAGTTGGGACCCACACAAAAAGTTAACGGTGGTTTTTATAATGATTAACGGACTAGTTATTTTTTTAACTTAGGAGTTATTTTTTACCCCAAAATAAATATTATAGTGCTACATACATCTCCACTTCATCCCTTTGAAAATCTACATAATAAATATTTTTTCAATTTATAATGTAAGACATATTTAAAGAGTTAATTTTAATTATAAATATAAGATATAATTTTTATATTTATCAATTTTTTCATAATTTAATCATATTGATACTCTCTTAGCAATAATCATAGAGGAGAAGAGAAGAGAGAATTAATGAAGATAAGTAGGATGTTTTAGAAAATATATATCATATTAACCAACTTAACTAACTTCTTTAATCTAATTAAATTTAGATAAATATGTCTTATATTAAGAATATGAGGAGTATTTTCTTATCTCAAATTTTTAATATAAGGCCTATTTACTAATGTAAATTGCACCACAAAAGTGGATCTTATACAACTATATATCAATGAATGAATGTATTACTATAAAATTTATTTAAAATGTAATTAAACTTGGACATCCAAACGAGCTACAGATTTGACCCCGGCAAAAACTAATGATTCACCTTTGAACAATCCAACAACTAACAGTACAAAAATTGCGGTACAACATCATGATCAAACATTTCTTATGATATGATATTAATGATTAAGATGGTATATAACAAGAAAAACAATACTGAATCTAATGTACAGAAGTAGAAACAATATTTCTTTTTAATTTTTGGTAACCGTCCCCGTACTATGCACTCATTTTGTATTTAGTAAGCATAGGCCCATTGCTGGGGGAGTTCAGTCGGGCCCTTGAAATAAACAGAGGAATTTTTTTTTTCCCAAAGGGAAAAAAAAAAACTCATGGGAAGAAACGTTGCGTTTCGGTTAGGTGTCAGTGTGTCAGGTTCCTCCTTGCGCCTAGTGGGCCTTGGGGACGAGAGTGGTTTCTTTTCTTTCTTCTAGTTAGGGCATATCCGGATCTGTTAAAAACTGAAACGGAATCTCCAAACTGAGTCACTGAGATCGAATTCATGAGTGGCGTCATCTTTCAATATTCTCTTCCTCAATTGATGATTTCTATCGCACTGAAACGGTATGATTTCGTGCGATTCTCTTTTGTGGAATTTGGGAGTGCTGCTTTCGTCTGCCTTCGATGGCATTAGACCCTCTACGCAACATATATTGATTCTGTTTCAGTCATCTTCTTTCCCTGTAGCTTCATTTGTGTGTATGAACTTATAATTTCTATATCGAACCTGCTGGGTTGCAGGCTAACTGGATTGCTATAATGGACACTGCAAGTGCTGAAAATGGGGCAGGTGCAACATCTGTTGGTGATGTTAGTACTGACTTTGATGCCGAAACGGATAAAGTTGTGTTCCTTGAAGGCGAATCACCCAATGGGGAGGATATTGGAGATATCGGCATTGATAGCACAACTCTAACATGGCTGGAGTTGAGTTTGGCTGGTTTCTCTGAGAAAATTACCAACCTGAGCATCTTTATGATGCGTCTAGCCACTGTGGACAGTGAATTTGAGGCCTTCGCGATGGAGAAAGATCACGTGGAACTTGGTTCTGTTGAAAAGGGTCTTGAGTTTGATCTTTTATCGGGGGTATTGGGTTCGGAGGTTGGAGAATTGGACAAGTTCTTGCACACACTGCGAACTGAGATTGCTGATGCTCGACAGAGAACATCTTCGTGCAACCAATTGGGCGAAACTTGTGTGGTACTGAAAGAAAAAGGGTGTGATTTTGAGCAGTACTTGAAGCAGTCTGAAGAGCAGTTTTCTGTAATCAAGATGCAATTGGCGAATTTTCAGAGGAATTTGTCCCTTTTTAAGAGGGAAGAAACTGGTAATCATAGTATCCCATTTATTTATTCATTTGTTTATAAAATTGCCGTTTTTTGGAAATTGTTGTTTTTATATAGTTGTTCAAGATGGTTATTCTTTTATATGTTCCTTAACATCTAAGGGTCCACTTCAGTTTCATGAGAAATTGTGAAGGCAGTATGATTTTTTCACTATTGTTAATGGGATCTTCTTTTATTAAAAAATAAGGAACATAATGGCGAAAAAAAATGAAGGCATATTTATTTTATTGTTCACGTGAATATTTTGTACACTAGAGATGATACACTAGTTGGTCATTGAACTGCTTGGCTCAAGATAGCTGCTTACTTTGACAAAAAAGAGTAAAAGGCGTGAACAATTTTCTTTTTCTTCTTATGAAATGATGTTTTCCCCCTTCTACTTACAATGACTGCAGGGAAAAATGACGTGGGTAGAATCATCAATGAGGATAATGAATCTTTAAATAAGAAGCCAGAGATAAATATGCACACAGCTGAGCAGCAAAGAAATATCCTGAGGATGCTAGAGAAATCCTTGGCAGGGGAAATTGATCTTGAGAGAAATTTGAATGACTCACTACAAATTGAAGGAGAGCTAAAACTAAGGATATCATCTTTAGAACAGGAGCTAGTTTATGCGGAGGAAGAAGCAACTGATGCTTGTGGAAGATGGTTTGAGGCAGATAGTGCAAGTCAGATCCTTATGGGGATTTCAAGAGACTTACTTGGTAGACTCCAGATTTCTCAGTTCAATTTGAATGGCTTCGCTCAGCGTGAATCTGAGCTCAGAGCTAAACTAGATCTTGCTAATTCTGAGGACTCGAGTAGTGAAAAGGTGAATTCACTCAAGAATCAGCTAAAAGAATCTGAACTTCAACTACTGAACACAAAGGCTTCTGCTGATGAATATCAGAAGCTATATAATGTTATGTGTTCTGATGTAAGAGATATGGAAAATCTTATTGTAGAACTGAAGGAAAATGCATCCAAGGCAGAAAGTAGGGCTAATAGTGCAGAAGCTGAGCATAAATTATTGGCAGAGAGTAATACTAAACTCAATGAAGAGCTGGCTCTTCTGATAGAGGGTGTGGCTGCCACTAAGGTGGAATTGCTGGAGAGGCAGCTTAGAGAATCTGATCTACAGTTACAGCATGCAATAGCATCTGCTGAAGCTAGTCAGGAGAAACAAAATATGTTATATTCTACAATTGAGGATATGGAAAATGTGATTGGGGATCTGAAGTCAAATGTTTCTAAATTTGAAAGTCGGGCTGACAGTGCAGAGGAGAAATGTATTGTATTATCTGAATCTAACGCTGAGTTAAATGAGGAATTACGCTTTTTGAGGAGTAGGTTCGAATGTCTGGAGGAAACTCTGCATCAGGTGGAAAAAACAAAAATGGCAACAGTGAAAGACATTGGCATGCACATCATGAATTTTAAAACTTTGGTCACTCAGTTGGCTGTTGAGAGAGAGCGTCTTAACAAGCAGGTACAAATTAAGTCTGTTAATTTGTCTCTCAGGTCATAAATTATAAGCTTTTAATAGTCTTCCATGCTTGGATGTTTATAGGAAGATAGGGCTTTGTCCAACTTTTTGAAAATCCCTCATTATGCTGCTTTAACAAGAGTCTACCTTTTGTATCAACCACTTTTGATTTCTCAACATTTTTACCAACTTTCAGATCTATTTCATCTCTTTACGCCAGTCAATAGCACAGTTAGGATGTCTACATGAACTTTATAGTGTACCTGCGTACATTATTCTATCTATGCGAAAGGTGCTAGTTACTGCTTTCAAATGCTTGGATGCCACGCATGCATTAGTGCAGTATTTATTTGATGTTTTTAAAAACAATATGATACATTTAAACCTTGGATTTGTCTAAATTTCTGTTCGTATTGTTAATTTTTGTGGTGTAGAGTTCTGTTTCATTTTTTCATGTCAGTATGTTTACATGATGTTTCTTTTTACCCCACTGACATTTGATTGGACATTTCTTATACTTGTTCACTGATCAGCAGAGAAATTACTAATATTTTAGTAGTCTGAATTGATCTGCATATTATGATAACAGGAGTTTTATTGACAAAACTATATGGTGGAGGGTGCATCATTGTTTCTTCATTCCATTTTTGGACAACAATTGACTGGGCATCACCATTTGCTATTTCTCTTTTCTTAATTTTGCACCTTTTGTTGTAAGATTTTGATTGGCTTCTTTAAAAGGGAAGAATTCTGGTATAAAAATCTTAGCTCTTGGCCCGTGATTGAACTAAAAGGCCTTTTGCGCCATTCTTGTTTGTTTCATCCGCAGATATCTTCCTTGGCATTTAAAAACAAAATTTTGGTAGTGAAGCTAGAGAAGACATTTAGGGGTCCTTCTCAAGGTGCTAATGATTCTAACAGAGAAAGTGGTTCTTCTGCTAGAGAAATTAAGGAAGAAGTTTGTGAGACTCCAGTTGCTTGCCATAAGGTTGGTATTTCGGACTCTGTTGACTTTTTTTTAATATTTTGTTTAGGGGTGGAGGGGCGGGGGTTTACTATACTGACTAATGGGTAGGAATTATTAATAGGCCTAGTTGTTCATGGGGATAATAGTTGGCTATCTATGAATCTTCAGTCATGATTGATGAGAAAGTTGCCTTCTCTTCTTTGCTTCTTAGCAATAATTGATCAATGATGTGATTTGGTCATTGGTCCCATTTTACTAATGTTTTGTATCTGAAATTTAACAATTCAATAATTTAGGGCTGCTGTGAATGATTATTTCTGCAGCAAGTATTGTAGCCAGCATATCTGATGGCGGTTCACGAATACATGATTTTAAGACTCTATATTAGTATTCTCTTTATTTACGGAATGTTCCTGGCTTTTATGCAAAATTATCTGTTGATGCCCATTTTCTATATGAATATATTTTTACCCCTATGAAAAGATAAACTTCTTCGTGGTTTACTGGAGCATTGCAATTTTGATAAATATTTTTATAGGAATAAGTATTTTCACATGTGAGAAAAAAGTTTATCTCTAGTTATTGGATGAGCCGTGCAGTGGTGCATACCAGGTTTTTTTGTTATAGACGATTTTAATTATTAATTTCTTTCCCCTAATTTTGGGCTATGTTAATCTTTTCCAGAGTATAGCGCAGATATATAAAATATGTACATTGTGTTGTCTTGTGCTGAACGTAAATGTAGTATTTTAGTACTCGTTTACCAGGTTCTGCTTAGAATATTAATCCAGAGAAAAAGATCATCCCACTGAACTTACGTCTCTGTTTGTCTTTTTGCAGGCGGACATGACTGGACAGAATTTATCCTCTAAGGAGAACGAAATAAAGCCTGTGGAACCCATGCCTGACACTGAGACTGTGAGAAGAACAGATGCGGGAGCTCTTAGTCTCAAGCACTTGCTCATAGCAATACTTGTCTCGCTGGTTTCAGCTGTGACTTTCTTTTTGTTGAAGGACAAGAATTTTGATGTCTGTCATTGAGAGTACATTGTTATCAGGATTCATATCATAGGTTTCAAATGCAAAGCCATGTTTTTGGGCCAAGGAAGCAGGAAGATATGGAACTTCTAGTTCTAGATATGGCTCCCCCGTTTTTCTGCTCCTTTTTTTTCCAATCAAGTGATGAATATTTCTCTACTTTTTTTCGTTTTATAGACTCCTCTGGTGTGCTGTGATCCTTTGTGATTGCCGGAAAGCAAAATCAGAGGCCTTCCTTGCAAGTGGTAACAGTTTATCCATGCCACGGATTTTTTTCCCCTAAAAGAATTGACATTCTGAGTTGACTCTTCCCCTTTCTGACTTTTCTGCGGGTGGTTTACGACTTAAATGCTGAAGCATGAAACCTGAGTCGAATTCTATGAATTATCAAATACTGCGAGATTTGACTTTCGGACACAACTCTTGATGTTATAGTACTAATTAATAATTAATTTAACTTCTCTATATTATTATCACTCGCCCTATTGTGCATTCATCACTAACCTCATACATAATCATACAAGGAATAAAATAATTGATCTTCTAAGTTCAATAAAAAAATTTCATACGAATCCTTGATATTCTGAGAATTGATCCAGACGTTCTTCAAACAATCTTCTCAAGAATGTAGGGTAAGATTTTATTTTAATTAAAATTAAATAATTTTTTTGCTCAGAAATTAGAATTAACTAATTGTCTGATTGATGGAAGCGTTATTTTTTTGGGCCACCAAAAAATATAATATCATTAATGCTATGCATGATGACATGATCTCATCCATTTTTATAATTTTTGCTAACAATCTTTATTATTATAAATAATATCTGATTCTTAGGGGCAGCCTCTTTTTTTTATTTTTTTTTTGGGTTTTCATTTGGAAACTTTGCCCCTAGGAAAAAATTGTTTCCCGTTGATAGGTACTCTTCTCTCTCCTCTCCCATACTCTTTTTCGCCCTCGCGAAAGAGAGAAAAATCCAAGGATTTTCCTCGTGGCCCAGTGAAATTTGACAGAGAATTCCAAGAACTCATTACGGTGTAGATTTCTGAAGGTTCGTTGATTTGTTCGATAGATCCTGCCAAGTTGCGTTTCAGTCTTTTCCGAATATCTGTTCACCCATGGCTAATAACTCTCAACTTCCGTCCCTCTTTTCCCTCGAAGATGAATTTGAAGAATCAGGCCCTGATGAACAGATATCTGATCTCCCATCACCCACTGCCCACGATCATTGGTGCACCGACTCCTCCAACCCCTTTGCTACCGTGTCCTTCGACCATTTGAGCAACCATTCAAACTGGTATTCTGATTCGGACTCCGATTCGGTGAGTTGCTTTGTTACAGATCTTTTTGAAAATCGCTCGTCGGAGAAATTTTATCGTCGCTGTAACGATAGTTCTGATATCAATCCGTTTTCGGCCGTTCCTGGCCATGGTCACGATGGAGAAGGGTCAAGTTATGCGGAGACGGAATTAGGGTCTGGATTTGGAACCAAAAAAAATGTTGAGACTTCTGCAGCAGGCGAGACATCGAGTTCTGAAAGGGTTCGTTCGCGCACGGATGGTCTTCGAATTGTCGGGTTTAGTTCTGAGTCGGATTCAAATACTGACGAAGAGCTTGATAGGGCTATAGAATTCAGTTCTGGTGAAATTGATGGCAATAGAGTCAGTGGCTTTGACGATTCTGATGTCCACTTTTGTTGGGACAGCCTTTGCTTGGATGATCAAAGGACTCTCAACGAAGATTTTGAGTGGGAGGATTTAGAGGAAAGAGTCAATGATGGAGAAGACTTGAGCGTGGTGATTGGCGAGGTTGATGATCAATCTGTAGCATCTGGATTTTCATATGGAGAAGAGTCGGGTGAAGAGGCATTGAGATACCTTGAATGGGAAATTCTGTTGGCGGTCAACAATTTAGAGAGGAATTCAAGCTTGGATCATGGCGCCACTGCAGGTTCCTTCCTAACGGTTCAGGATGATGGTTATATGAATACAGCTGAGTATGATATATTTTTTGGGCAATTCATGGAAAATGAGAGTTCCGTAAAGGGTAGTCCTCCTACCGCTAGAAGTGTTATGGAGAATCTTCCTTTAGTAGAATTGACAGAGGAGGACTTGGTGGGGGAGAATGTAGCTTGTGCTGTTTGCAAAGATGAAATCATATGGAAGGAAAAAGTGAGAAGGCTTCCCTGCTCACACTTTTACCATGGGGACTGCATTATGCCATGGTTGAGCATCCGTAATACATGCCCTGTTTGTCGGTTTGAGCTGCCCACAGATGATCCTGATTATGAGCAGAGGAAGAATCAGAGAACTGCTCATGAACCTGCTCAAGATCTTTTTGAGTTTGCACTGTAGATGCTAATTTGTACCTTTGCTTCATGTTATATCTTGGTTCACGTAAATAGCAGTTTGGCCAGTTCCATCTCCAACTGATGATGGCAACACAACTTTTGTAATTAGCTTTCATGTTTTGAATTCACTTTGTTTAGTATTACTCATTGTCATGTATGGTTTGGATTCTCATCAAAATAAATAGCATCTTGTGTGGATGTTACTTTTATAACTATGGCGAGAAGAATTACTTTATTTAAAGATATTCCACCACAAATGGAACCACCTTAATGGTATAATATCCCCATTCATAATCCTATGAGCTACAACTCTTGAATTGATGTGTTTTTGACTCACAATCATGATCTATAAATGTTAGCCATCTGCACGTTTGTAGTTTACCTTATATTCTCCCACACCTCCCTCATTGGATTTGCATTTCTTAGAGGAAGAACAAACAGTTCATGCTGTTATTTAATTGAGAGGTATTTTGACTGTTTAATCACTTATCAATTGTCACGTAATTCGTTGTTGCTTATGTATACATTTTTGTCTCTTCTCCATAAAGCAAACTGTTTTGTTAATGCTTATACTTCTTTCTAAATGAGAGCAACCGATCATATGAAAAAATGACACCCTTGCCTTGTAGTCCATGTGCAGGAAATCAAAAATATGAAATAGCTGATAGCTCTCTTTCAGCAGTTGCTGGAAAAGGATCAGTGGTTATCATGTGCTTCGTGTTTAAATTTTTCTTGTAATATGCTCTCATTTAGTAAATTAGCTAAAGATATGTGGTTCTGTGTCAAATTCTTTCTCAATTTCATTTTGAATTTTAGGTTTTGAGCTCGGGGAAGATAATAGCATGGTGAATTCTACATCTTCAAAATCGAAAGTGCAGTGAGAACATGAGATGAATTGCCTTCATAATGAGTGTGAGTCAGTTCATGCTCTCACGTTTCAAAGAACATTTGGAGGCAGTTTATCATATCTTGAGATGCAACAAATGTACTGTTAGAGGATGTTTGTTGTTCATGAAAAATGAATAGATAAATCTAAAATCTGGAAGTATATAGAAATGCTGATTGGGTGGGTTCTATTACATATAGAATATGTCCCTCAGGATATCGCGCATCTATTTTTGGGAATTTAGTATCTTGGAGGAGCAAAAAACAAGATTTTGGGGCATGGTGTAGAGAAGAATTCTGTAATATGGCACATGGAGTGAGTGAAATACTTGGGCTGCATTGAATCTTTAAGGAGCCAAAGCTAAAATTAGATTCTCCCAAGGAATCATTTTGTGATAAAAAGCATTGAATATTGCCCACAATTGGCACTCCATGATCGCATAAAGCATGTTGAGATTGATAGGTGTTTATTGAGGAGAAACTGGACAGCAGAATAATTTGCTTTCCGTTTATGCCTACAATGCTACATACAACAGATGCCCTAACCAGAACTTCGCCTAAACTTGAGTTTGATTCACTTGTAATCAGTTGGGTATGAGCAGAGCATCTGGCCAGCAATGTGTGGGGGTGTCGGTATCTTATCATGACCTAAAGAGAATTGATCATTTTGTTTAAATAAATAGCTGATTAATCTAGAGTTGCCAAATCTAGATTATCTTAGTTATTGTCAGTCTGGATAAGACCGATTTGGATTTATTTGTTTGATGGATAGAAGGTAACGTGGTTATATCATTTATCTATACTGATTTACTCTTTAGCATAAATCAATGGGATATTATTATTCTTCTGTTATTGTGTTCACTTAGATGTAATGCGAAAGCATAGAGCAAATTCCTGAAGGCTGTTGTCAGCATGGAATATTGCTATTGGAGAGTCATTAGATTCCACTTCATAGACATGCAACTAATAGATGACTAGCATCAATTTTGTTCTTATGCTATATGTAATCTAGCAAAGGTTTTTGGACGTTCTTATGCTATTTTTTCTTTTGTGTACTCAAACATTGTCCCTCAACACGCGCGCGCGCACAGTTTCCAAAATAGAGATATCAGATATGGCAGGCCCTTTTAAATTTATGTGACGGGACTAATAAATTTATACATCTTTGTTAAACTTGCAAGTATATTCTGTCACTATAGTTGGTATTTTGATTTGTTCTCCACAATCGAGGCTATAGGTTAGCTTCTCTTTCAAGGATAATCTTAGCGCCAAAAGTATCTTTCCTTTCAGGATGCTAAACTTTGTTATATTCATTAGTCTTAGCTTTTCTCTGGAATTTACATTTTCTTTGATCCTTTAAGTTAGACATATAAGCTATAGACATCACATAATCCTAGAGAAGTTCTACAGATTATTTTTATTTTGAAATGAAGCTTTTTGTAATGTCAGGCAAACAGCGTAAATTTGTTGTATAGATGTAGAAATGTGGCATAGTTTTCAGTGTCTTCTTAAACTAAGGGGTTAGTGGAGATAAGAGGCAGCTGCTTCTTGTTGTATCAGACTTGGAGTGGTCTGGTTTAGGTCCTTTCGGATTAACACAGAAGTGTTAATTGCTTGTATGGTGGGTGCCTGCGTCATAAGTTGCCATTCTGAATCACTGGTTTTTTATTGTAATTCTCAACAACAGATAAAGTCCATTATTTCTGAAAATACCTCCTCAAAGATGGATCAATTGTCTGTTGTCTGGCTAGAACTAACTGCTACCTTCATAAGTTTTGTTGAATGACATATCCCTTACTCCATTTATGTTCTGGTTGTTTTGAAATATGAGGCATGTCTGCCATTTGTAATACCCTGATCAGCTTCTCCTTCTAGAACTATAGAAGCACTGAACAAATGGAGACTGTAATTTGTCAAGAAAACCAGAATTTGACCAGCTCTTTGTGACATTCCAGCTTCTTCCTGAAGAAGCAAAACTAGATCAAAGACTGTTAAAGATGAATGTCGCTCACATGACTAGTCAGTGTATGAGTAAGTGGAATTATCGCAATCCATTACTCTATTTTCTGATGTTAAATTGAATACAAGGCAGATTATTTTCCAAGGGATGTTATTTAAGCAGAGTTTTAACTGCATTAATATGTCGTTCGTATAATTCCTTCATGCTCGGTTAATGTGTTTAAGTTGCTTCTGTCAGTTTGTTGTTTTGGCAGGATTGATTTGGTTGGAGTCTCTCTCTTTGTTGCCTCATCTTATATCAATAGAATATGACATTTTTTTCATCTCTCCTAGTTTGTTTTTTCTCTCTCTGAAGAAATGGATGCTAGAATAGTGGGGCAAATATGTTAAGGCTCATGATGAACTTTCCTGTTTCTTGGCAAAAATTTGCATTGACCTTATCTTGTTTGTTCATTAAAGCAGTTCTCTCAAATATTACAAGATGATAGGCACTGCCTGAATTTTTAGCCAGTAGTGCCAAATCAATATGCTATAGCAAACACCAAGAAATTATGCTTGCTTATGAAAGCTGAAGTGATGGAAAGGAGCCCAATTTATTTGAATAACTTTATTAGTCATATGGTCAAATTTATCACCTTGTGGGATCAATTGGAATGGAAAAGTGTTCAACAGATTAAAGCAAAAGAAAGTAGCAGTTCTTGTGACCAAGACTTGAAGAGTAAGATAATGCAGGAGACAAAAGGGGCTAGAAATTTTGCTTCGCCAAACCTTTTACACTTTAAAAGCACCAAATGCTTGACCCTACCTTGTGACCTCAACAAAATTATCAAATCCTTTGGCTTTCATCACCATCGTTTCACGCACTTGCAATCACCTGAAGCCTCAGTCCCCACCACACCATTATCATACCATCGTCATCCTTTTTACTCGTCTGAACACTACTTTACCATTAAAAAAATTGTGAACCAAGATAGCAGTTATTTGCTTTGTTTTACAGCTATTCATCCCAGGGCATGTCTCACTATGTGTTGCATCTGGTAAGTGTCACGTAGGCCCCAGCTTTCTGTATCAATGATCTCCTAATTCATGTCGTTTTAAGAAAGGAGAAGTAGGTTAGATTGAGAACCAAACCCATTCTTCAATTTGATTTACAGACTCTCTCACACACACACGCACACTCATTTCTCTGCTTGCCATTGGTGGTGGGTGGTTCCATTTGTTACCTACCATTAAAAATTGGTTCCCATATCAAGTGCAATTTCAGTTGGTGCATTCGTTGAGAGCTGACACGTGCCTCACTCCTGACCATGTCTTATGTTTTAAACTCTTACCTGACTGCCAAAGGTTAATTTGCTTTCAGGATTCTGTGATCGAGGGCACTCAATTTCATGGTCTCTCTCGCTATCACGCACAATCCTTAAAAGTGGCTTTTAGAGTTTAATAATGAAATGGCCATCCTTTTTACAGCAGTGAAAACCCTGCAAACAGATGATGTTGATGTGTGTTTATGCTTTTTTATTACCGTTTTAGGCTAAATAAGAGAGCCAAACAAAACTCTCTGTGAGATCTGGTACTGTTGGTGGATTATCAAGATTCCAATTTCTTCTTTTCTGGATTTTAAGGATTGGCTCAGAGATATCTTTCTCAATCTTCATAAAGATGGTTTAATGCATCTAGTTCATCAGATAATATGTCTCTTACATACTTTATGGAAGAAACGGAATCAAGCTCTGCATCAAGTAAGGGAGATCAAGCAATCTGTCAGCTTTTAAGATTGGGCATTGTCTTGTTACTCAGACCAAGGAAATGTTATCAAAACAAAATTTCATGTTGCTTCTTGTTCGTCTTTGCAGAATGCATGGTTTTATCTGTCGTAATGGTTCTCCCATCAATGAATTTCTCTAGATATGTCAAACGGTCCCAGGAGCTCCCTTTCTCTCCAAATGCTACCATGCTTCACTTTTCTAGATCCGTAACACAGGTTTTCTACAATAAGATTCTTCATCATCCATAACTATTCACTTTGTAGATAAATATTTCCTCAAGCCTCCTTCGAATCCTTCATCAAACATTGATATAACCTGGCGGGAAATCCCAGTTTTACTTTTTGATTTTTCTGATGTTAGGTTTAGGATTATTCCCAAGTTTGTATTTTATGATTTCTTAAGGTCTCATTTAAACATTTTATCTGTTTGTGAAAACTTTGGTTGCTTGAATATCATTTTGTCTTTTTATTAAAAAAAATAAAATAAAATTTACCAATCCACTTGAAAGATTTGTCTCTTAATCTATAAATTGGAGCTACATCACCATCAAAACACACAAAAAGAGATTACAAAACAAAGCTGTCATTTTCATTAATGTGGAAGAAGGCCTCTGATTTCGTCGTGTCCACATTGGCAATCAAAGTGAGCACTCATTCCCTCTAGAAATATTGCCTCCATATGTGGCCCTTGAGAGTTACTCAATATTTCTAACAAGCATACCCCTTCTCTCACAAGATTTTTTTTATTTTTTTTATTTTCGTTTTATTATGGGTAAGTGGGGACTTAGAATCATTATTATTTCAATCATTTTGGTTTTGAAAATGATAGCAACAAGTAAGAGAGGGTCTCTCTCAAGCTAGTGCCCCCCTTGTTTATACCACACCCACTATCATTGACATCTCTAGTAAACCCTGCCCTCTTCAAAGGTCAGTGTGTCTGTAAACTTCCATCAGGCAGATTGAAAGAAATGGTTTCCCATAGCATCTCTATACAAGTCCAATACAGATTGGAGATGTACAGGCAAGTTTGAATAGTCCATAGGATGCAGAAGAAGAACAATAACAAGTCTTATTAGCTGAGATCAGATATATGAATCATATGATGCTACCATATTCCTGTTTGATAAGTTTGCATGATATGTAGAAACTAAACCCCAAAAATAAAAAACAAATTGGGTTACAAAGAATAATACAGAAGAGGTATTGTTAAGTTTATCCATTACTAGAAGTCAGGCAAAAGCTTCTGATAATTCTGAGACCACTGTTTCGGGGTTGGACCTAACAAGAAGTTAGAGTCAAGAAGGCACTGGATTATGGACAAGGTTGGCGAGATGATTGCAGAGCCATCGGAGAGTGTTGAAAAAGAGCACAGATAAAAACAAAACCAGAAGAAGCAAAGGAGACAACTTGGAACATGCAAGAAGGAACAAGCCACACAATTACACAAAAACATATCTTCAAGAGGGTGGTGCATATCGCAGCATATCTCACTGTGTTATGATAGCGTTTGGTATTGTCAAGGTGAGATTGGAAATTTGATTAATTCATCCTCCCCTGTTTTAGAGAACACAAGAGGAAGGATTATGCATGATGACGTATCTCTCTAATTATTAATCAAGTGCAGCTTGCTTTATAGTTTTATTTAAATGGTGGGTACCTTCCTCTGTTTTAACTAACTGCTCAAGTCTCAAAAGTTGATTGATTTTTTTTCTTTTCTTCATCAAGTCCATTTGGCTAAGTGATTATGGTCATGGATCCCATCATTTCGACCCACAATAGTGGATTTGTATATATCCGTACTTGAAATTAAAAATTAATTTCTTTGCATTCTCTAAATAATCTAATCTTCCAATTTCAGGTATGTATTTGTTTTGTTGGAAAAAAAAAAATATACAAGTTCCAATGCATCATGCTCTGAATAATCTAATCTGTTTCTCTAAGAGGTTGCTGGTACTAAAATCTCAAAGAATATCTATCTGGCTCTTCTGATATAGTTGGAACACTCTAGTTTATTTAAAGATCAGTTATTGGTCAGACCACACTAAACCAGCACATAATTGTAATTAAAATGAAATACAAGTAAGTGGCAGGCGTTTAAAGGCACTTAACCATCTATATTAATTCAAATCAGTTCGTGTCCCTGTCGGCTTCATCATTTACTGCTATATATATTAATGGAGTCATAACATAATCGGGGTCGACACGTGTCAAGAGCCGGTAAGCTGTGATTGGATAATCTACGAGAACTGACACTCACACAGCACACAGGTGCAGCATCATCTCAGCAAACAACAGAGGTAAAACAAAGTTTAATGACGATAATTAGCATTTAAACGCTGAGCCCAATAGAATATTGGGATCTACTATTAACCTATGGTTAATACGCGTAATAATTAAAGCAAGCACCACCACCACGACGTCTCTTATCCACAAATGAAATAGTCAGTGGCCCAAAACCGTTCTACGCGAGCCAATAAATAATGCTCGTTATGTTTATATAAAGATGCAATATTAATTAGCGAAGGGATCAAAATGAGTAGTGCATCATAAAAGCAAAAATGCTGTAATATAATCATACAAAACACCGTTTTGCATACGGAAGAAGATTGTATGAATCTTTCTTTAATTAATGTGGGCTGAGGCATGCAAGTAAAAGTGTGCATTCTATGAATTTAGGAGGACATTGAGGGGATGCGTATGAGATTTTTGTTGAGGGTTTGTCACGGGACGTGTCGATTCCCAGGGGATCAAAATTCAAAGATTCTTCGGCTGATCTTTCGTCTTTTGTTTTTTATGATTCAGAAATTAGGAGTTTTGCTGGGGACCTAGGTGGGAGCTTGGCTTAGGCAATTTTGGGAGGGAAAGAACAAAAGAAACAAAGTATTTTATAGCTAGGGTTGTGAAGTGTGACACAATGAAAAAAGTAATGTCTAAGATAGATTCTTGTGAGCTAGGATATATTTGAATAAATGAGTCGAATAAAATTTTAATATTTTTGATATTTATGGTTAATGCTAATGTGTGCCTCTATTACATATTGAAGATTCTTCTTGCCCTTAACTCGTTAACACTCGGTGCAACATGAAGGATTTATACGTGGTTCCTCACATACATAACGGTAGTTTGACTTCAGTTACGCTACGGATTGAGGTTTTTTGCACTATTTTAAAGTTAATGGATAAATTTTAGGATGCTAGCAGCTTATTACAACATAGTCGATAGATACTTTTATCCCTTACCCCTAAAATTATAATTAAATGTGAGAGTTGAATATGTGGGAGAAAAGAAGTGGGGAGGTGTATGGGGGTAGGGATAGTGGGGTGCACACATGCTTTCAGAGGGACCCCCCCCCAGCCCAGCCAAGCCTTACTCCTCCTTCCTACTCTACTATCCCTACTCCCAAACAAAATGGAAAAGATTAAACAAATCACGATGACCCCACAAATTACTTTTCTTATAGTTGCTTTAAATAATTCAAAATGTTAAGGTGCCTTTTCCATTCTCATGTTGATCTTTTATTGATATATACAAGTTTAAGTAAATTTTGTTGTTATTGTTCACCCAGAGAAAGGAACCCCAATATCCATTATATGGGATGAGAGTTAAACTCACAAATTTTCATAACCTTTTATTTAAGGTTAGTTCAACTAGTGGGAATGTAGGCCCATAATAGATACTTTTAAATAATCATCACGACTGTATACTTATAACTTAAACATGACACTACTTGTTTAATTAAAACAGTTGATTAAAATGATTAGTTATTAATTAAGAGTCTAATAAAACATTTGATTGATTAGGACCTCAAAAAAATGTAATGTGAGATGAGATGGGATGAAAAATAACAAAGAAAAATTGATGAAAAATATTTCACAAAAAAGAAAGAAAGTAAGATTGACCTAAATTAGAATAATGCTCTATGAATAAAACTTGTAAAGGACGCCTAAAAATTGATCATGTCCTTCTTATTAATAAAATTTTCAATCCGTACTTTCCCCACATTTTTCTGATAATAAATGGGGGAAGATTTATTTTAATTAATATTATTAGATTAAAAATAGGGGGGGGGGAAAGAACGAAAGAAATAAAAAGAAGAGGGAGAGATGGAAAAGATTGAGCACCAATGGGGGGAGGAAGAGGTGGAGGGGTGAGCCACGCGAGTTTGGAATTGGATGGGCCCACCCTCCCTCACTGCCTCCTTTGTGATTGTGCGCCTCCGTTTTTCTCGTCTGCCTACCCTTTCCCTTTCTTTCTCTCCTACTTTTTTTTTTAAATAATTATTAATATAATGTTTGTTTGAAACAGTAATTAAAGTTTTTAAAAATAGTTTTTCACTTGTGATTTTATGATATACAAGATAAGTATGTGAGATGAGTGTTGTCCTGACTTACGTGTATAAACACTTATAAACTTTTTAAAAGCTTATACAAACAAGCTTTATAAACTCCTTCTGATTTCTAATACATGATTAATAGACTAATTTAAGAATATTAATGAAATTAAATGAATTAATTAATTATAATATATCATATTAAATTATTTATTTTAAAATACTTAACATGACGATGACAAGGTTTGACAGTAGCAGCAGTGAAGGAAGATGTAATAACGAAGACGAAGATGAAGAAGGTAGTGGTGGCGTCGGTTGTTGTATGGCGTGGTGGGTAGAATAAGAAAAATGGTGGGTATAGTAAGACAAGTAAAACAATGACAAATAATACTAAAAGATAAATTAGACTTTTTAAACTATGTAATAAGGTGATAATGAGTATCCATAGATGATGTATGAATGATGATTACCAATTTCTTAATAATTATTATTACCATGGTAAATTTTATTATTATGCTAAAGAGCCATCAAACACTCTAATCTTGATAATGTAATCATAATTATCATTACAAGTATGCAATGAAGTTGAACCAAACACGTTTTTAATTTCCTTAATTTTACAAATTAGTCTACTTACTTTTATATTAAGGATCATAAGTAGTATTACTCATTTGTTGTACAATTTTTTTAGTGATTACATTTCTTTCTTAATACTCATCTAGTTCTATTTATAAAGTAAAAAAAAAAAGATTCTTTTTTTTGTTTTATGAACCATTCAATTTGTTATATTAATGTATAATTCCATCCTTTATTTATTATTTGAAGAATTTATATTTTTTGAGTTGGGTGGAGTATATATTAAAGTTAAAGAGAAAGTTTTAAGCTTTATTTTCAGTTTTCATGAAATATAATTGAAGTAATTGATAAAATAAATAAAATTAATATCTTGTATTGATTTTTCCTTAAGAAAGACAAGAAGTATACTTGAGGCCGTGTGGGGTCCCTCTGTCGTCACAAAATTAGATCTCGCGGGTATTCGGTATTCCATCATCTCCAAAAGTAAGCTAATTCACAATAACGTATGTCATTTATTATCCTCAGTCCACTAAATTAATTTAACCCCTCAAAATTTGCCCACTTGCTCATATTTTTATCAATATCACAAAACTGACAAAACAATGGTTTCCACTTTTCAATTTGACAATATTTTATAAATTTATTTATATTTATTATGTTAAATTGTTCATTCACGTAAGTGTACCCATGTGATTCATAAATTTAATATAAAAAATTTGATTTAAATTTTTTTTTATTATGTTACTTTGATATGGGCATTTTTCTACCCAACCATTTTCAACTATTTTCACCACCGGTTAATAAAGTGTGAGGTTGGAGTTTTTAGACCTTGTTTGGTATTAAGCATTGTGGGGTAGAGATTAGGATTGTATCAGGGATTTAGTCAAAATATATCGTTTGGTATGAGAGACTACAAATAATTAGGGATTGAGAGTACCACGAAAGTGAGATTACTGTAAAGCCACCTCACTTGATATTGTGTTTTCAATTCTTAGACTGTAAAATTGTAGAGACAAAAATATCCTTGATTAAAATATTTGTTGGACAAAAATAACCCCCTTGATTTTAACCAAGAATACATCCCTCTCACATAATCACGGGGTTTTGAAACCCAGACCTGACCGGGAACCGGCCAATCGCCATTAAACCGGTCTGGTCCGGAAACCGGTCCAATCCACTATTTTTTTTAAAAAAAATCATTTTTTAATTTCTTTTTAGAATTTAATATTAATAAGCCTAAAATATTTAATTTTTCACCGATTTGGCTCTGATTTAGCTCGAGTTTGACTCCGATCTAACTCACTGACCCTTAACCAAATACCCTGATTGATTCAATGACTGGTTCGGGTTTCAAAACTTTGCATAATCACTCTCTCTGTTTTTTTCTCGCTAAAAGTGACTATTTATTAAATAAGATTAATGAAATTATTCCCTTCAACTATTACTTCGTACCAAACATATTTTTAAAGCATCAATCCTAGCCCTACTCTCAATCTCAGTCATAATCTCAATCTATCAAAATTCAGTACCATGTACCAAACTAGCCTTGACATAACATTAAAAAAAAAGTAAAAAAATGTCTAAATTTGTTTAATTAAAAAAATATTTTAAATGTCATGGTAGCAAAAGCTTAAAAATTTTATATGATACAAAAAGAATTGGGAGAATTGCTAAAAACTACCTTGCAAGCAAATTAAATGCTAATTGCTACCATTGCACATAGTGGGTGATAAGTTGCACACAGGTGGATGATATTTTGCACACGAGGGATGGTGTTTGCACATTCGCAGGGATGAATTTTGCACATGTGGATGATGCTTGCACATAAGGGGTGCTTGTTTGCACCCGTAGTACCAATCAACAAATAATTTTCTTACAAGATATTTTTGAGCCATTTTCCCAAAAGAATTTAGGTCTCTGCGTACATTAAATATTTTTGGATATCAATTTGTTTGGAAAAATTTTACAAATTTAATTACTTATGTTTTTTTTTTTTGCCAACTTAATTACTTGGAAGGAGGCGAGTGATGACAAGTGAGGCAATTTCCGTCAATACAGGGCAGTGTCCCTTCGTCCACGCACTTTGTTCCGGAATTGCCCCTCTCATTTCACATGATGTATTCCAAGTCCCAAGGGCATTTATGGGAATGGGTTTTTCTCCAGATATGATCCTCCATTTATCAGTGCTAGATAAGATATGCAACTCCAAGAGGGACAACCCTGCATGTTGGTAATTATTTCAGTGAGTGAATATTATCGGATTTTTATTCCTTTGAATATCCTTTTTTAAAAAAAAAATTCGTAATCTTATCAATTGTTGTATCCTCTTACACAGATCTTTTAATGACCTGGGGCTTTTTGGGTGATGGAATCAATCTCATGGATTTATATTTATTCATTTAATCGGAAAAAAAAAGGTTGACCTCCGATGCAATATGTTTTTGGTATTTCGCGTACGTGTTTACCGTTGTGGATCCGTTTGTAAATATGGCACTAAACATTTGATTTATGGACGTGTTTAAGAGAAATTAAAATTGGTATATATTCAAAGTTGACTTGTGTGTCTAAACCAGTGGGCCATGTGTCGCAATTCCGCGCTGTTTTGCTACAGCGGCCGTATCTTGGTCGTTTTATTGCCTCTCCTTTCATCCGGAATATATACGGAGCATGCAGATATATATATAGTTGAGTTTAGCTATATATATATATATATATATATATATATATATATATATATATATATATATATATCATGTTTTTCATTTTAGAAAAGTTTATGTGAGCTTGGTAAGAAGACTCACCAGAACCGGACATACCCAGGTTTAAATAACGTACGCTTGCAAAAAATACTTATAAATTGACAATTATTTTACATGTAGGGTAGGATTTGAACTCTTCTGATTCATATTATAACTTGCGAATAATATTGATCATAAGAGATTAAATAATATTATAATAAATACGTACACTCTCACGTGGGAATGGAGGGGGGGGGAATCGTATTTAAATTAAGGATTACTGCCAGCTGATCATGATCATTCATGACGGTACAGATCAAAGATCCTCTAAATTAAAGTTGTGTTATTATTTATTATTATTTCCTGGCTCGAACTTGCATTATATTGTGATCAAGTTCTAAGATCATAGTCTGTGCAAATGGATTTTTTTTTTTTTTTTTGCCAACGGATTTTATGTTTAACTAAGATGCTAGCTAGAAGCAAAATATATATATATATATATATATATATATATATATCCGTACCCATCCTACCTAACTTTCACAATGGTACTATATAGTAATATAGATACCTGTCCTAAGAAACATGGCCAAATCTTGATAATAAAATATTAAATATATAAAGAACAGTGTGTGAGAAGGGACCACAATTTATATAGCAAATCATTCCCAACACTTGAATTTTGCATGTTGCCTCCATTTTATTGGCTAAGTTTCATATTCATTTATGCAGAGTCTTGTGTGCGCCGTCCGTACGGCATGCGTGTGTGTGTTTATTTGCAACACGCCCTCATTTTTCTTTTATTTATTTTTCCTTTTAAAGTAATACTATTGTTCCGAATTTAACGTGTCATTGTTTAATGGAGTGTATGTACTTCCAAACGAAAAATATTTTTTCATTTGTGTACATAAAGATCTTACAGATGTGAAATTGGAAGAGGGAAAAGAAGTTAGAACTCTTTCACTTGTGGTGTGGCCGTGTGGGAGATATCACAAAGTTAAAAAGTGATTTTTATCTCCTCTTCCTTTTCACTCTCCATTGCTTGGAACAAAATCATGCAATTTAAGTATATGCGTGTACTTGTATATATGTGATTGTATATGAAATTATATAAAAAAAAAAAAAAACCGAACGCCATGCTTAGTGGCTAGGTAAGGAAAGGTAAAATCAGTGTCAAGGTTTTGCTAAAAAATCCCTCGAGGTGGATTGCGTAAGGAGCATAAATCTATCAAATCATATGAAGTCCTTTGAAAAAAAAAACATATAAAGATAGAAGAGAACATTTAATAAAATTATTAAATAAGGTATTTTGATTAATAATATATTTAAATTAAAATTGATTGCTGATAGAGTATAATCAAGTTATACAATTCATGTAATTGACTCCACACGATTGTTGTTGTTGTATGCTTGGTGGCTGGGTGGAAATAAGTCAACAAGATCAACAATGCCCAAAAAAATTGCCACAAACACAATTTCTGATTGTTTTTATGAGACAAAAATGCTAATCGAAATTTAAGGATAAATATCCATCATGATTAGATACTTAGATTCATAAGTCCCTTTTACATAATTAATAAAATGACCATTTAGGATCGCAAACTAGAAGCCTTCGATCGAGTGTATACAACGGACGCAAACTTTTTTTCTTGCTTTTTGTTTAGTTGTTCCAAATTTCCAATTGTTGTTCGACCATTTATGTAAACGACAAACCAATAATATATAGAATTAAACTTTGATATATATATTTTTTAATTTAACATAGAAAAGGAAAGACAGATGCACAAGTCTTTCCAACTTGCATTCCACTGATAAATTATTAACCAAACATTCTACTCACTTAATGATTTCACGATACCAGCTGTACGTATCCCTAGTATTAATTCCTCCAGCTGCATGTCGTCTATGGTCAATATAATGATTCAAGTTAACTAATTAAAAAAGAATGTGTGTGTGTGTGTTAATCAAATGTTACTTACGAAAAAGCCAAGTCAATTTGTAAACTGACATCTGAGGGTGGTATCATTTTGACCAACCAAACGGAGAGTGAATATATACATAAAAGTATAGTATATAGGACAAGTAGTATACTAATTAAAGGCCAAGGAAACACCTACTTATCATTCAAGCACCCTACTATATACCCCTTTATCCCTACAATCTCAGGCTAGAGAGAGAGAGAGAGAGAGAGAGATATTATATTCAAAAGACAGGAAAAGAAAGAGGAGTCTAAATCTGTCTAATGATATTGTTGACCGTTCAGTCCACTCAACTTACGCCTCAAAGGGGTAAGAGTAAGTGCAAGAATAAAGCATTTGTCTAAAACCAGATTTTTGGATTCCATTCTTCTGATGAAATGCATTTTAAGTTGTTCATTATTATTAGTGGGATGTGCAATACAAAGTACCATTTCATTTCTCTCTCATTATTTTCCACCACAACACACACACACACACATATATATCATCCTTTTTTCCCACTCACTTTAGTGGTTAAGAAACCTCTCCCTTCTCTCGCAAATCAGATGATAACCAAATATTAATGGACGGTATAGTACACATGATGACGAAAAATTAACTGATGAAACAGATGAGTAAAGGAGGTTACTGATGATGATCTTCACATAATATTTCTATGCTGGTAATTAACAAATTGAGACTACTATATAGCTCATGTCATCATTTTCTTTAAACAATGCGTTTGATTTATATATCCTGGCAATTGAGAAGTGGCAGTGTAGAATCATTGGCCTCTTTCTGATTATACACACAACAACTTGTCAACACCACTACAAATGTGCGAACCTTTTCCTCTCTTTCCATTAGTGTTATTACGTCATATCAAGTCCGCTTCTTATCTATATCCTTTACAGCTTTATCATGATATATATATATATATATAGTTGATATGGATTTAATATTTTAGGACGCACAAAAGAAAAATGTCGAGTTTGAACATTGATTTTACCGTCCCACTATTAGCTGTTTGGATTCACTGACATATAGTTGGGTGTAATAATGAAGAGAATACGTCACAAAGGTTGAAAAATTAGAGTTCTGTTCATCAGCAGTGAGTCTGTAACTATGATGAGTATTTATTCAACATAAATAATTACTGAGGTTAATTACCATGAAATAATCAGTCATTACTACAGTACAGGAATAGACTCTGATTAGTACCTAACCATACTTAAAAAAAAGAAGTGGAGATTTCTGATTAAAGATTTGCAGGCTTCTATTTAACCCATACAAATATTATTGTTTTTGCAAGCTGTGGCCCCAGTAGAAGTGGCTCTTGAGTCATCAAATCCCCAAATTTTTCTATTTTCTCTCTCTTCAGTTATGAATTCACTTATAGAAATGGCCTTACCTTTTTCAATCTCCATTTTATTAATTATGTCATCATTTTAAGTGAAAACTAAATCAACATAGAATCAGCCTGCTGGAATTTTGCAACCTTATATTATCTTCATATACTAATAAAATTTAGTTGACTTGTAATCGATGGATCAGCTCCAATATATTTTTCCTGTGCCTGCTTTTTCCACAACAGTCCTGAAGAAGAATTATTAAACTTGCCATATGATCTGAACTACCTCTCTGATGTAAGCACTTGTTTTACTCTCCAAAATGATTATATCCTCAAAACCCAAATTATATTGCCTACTCTCCCATGACATGTCATTCCCACATACCATGCCTCATCCCCACATAATTCATCCACATACACACACACATAACTTCAATAATAATCTGCAATATAAAAAAGTTGTTTTTTTAACGTAGGGGCTCAGGCTATAGCGTGGCCTATAGACTATACTGAAAACAACAAAAAATTACAACTTGTTTAGAGAGCTGGTTTGTTCAGTCATGTTAATTTGTGCCAAAAACACTGATTGATTTGTGAGTAAATGCGAGAATGCCTTATGCTAAACCTTTTACATAAGACATATTCTGCATGATAATCTAAGCTTTTTAAGGATTATAGCCATTATTATTTGTTTTTCCACTCCTGCTTTTAGTAGTAGGCCCTTTTAACCAAGTTTTCCCTCCCTATATAATACCTACCCTGGTTTTCTTCCTCCTTCTCAGAACCAAACCCAATTCCCTTCAAAACCTTTGCAAAAACAACCTCTCCTTTCTCTGCTCATTCATTGGTTGAGTTTAAATTATAAAAAACCATGCAAGCCAGAGAGGTTTCAGGACTGAATTATCAGTTTCAGGTCCATTCAAGTCCATGTCCATATCCATCACCTCATTACAGCTCTATACAGAACAATATATCCACATTCCAACTTCAAAGATTCGCCAATCAGCTGTATAATTTCCAGAACCCTCCTCAAGTTCAAGACTTTAGCCCACAATCGTCGTGTCTGAGCAGCAATTCAACTTCTGATGAGGCAGATGAGCAGCAACAGAACCTCATCATCAACGAGAGGAAACACAGGAGGATGATATCAAACAGAGAATCTGCTCGCAGGTCTCGCATGAGGAAACAGAAGCACCTGGACGAGCTTTGGTCGCAGGTGGTTTGGCTGAGGAGTGAGAATCATCAGTTGATAGATAAGCTGAACCATGTGTCGGAGAGCCATGATCGTGTGGTTCAGGAGAATGCTCAGCTCAAAGAGGAAGCTTTGGAGCTTCGTCAGATGTTAAAGGACATGAGTCTTAACAGTCCCTGTCCTTCTTTGGGTCCTCTGGAGGATGTCCTCTGTAACTCCTCCTACCTCGGACCTGATTCCTCCAACAACCCATCCTTAACCACCACATCCATCGACCTCCTCGGCTGACTTGTAATAATGGAATTAGTAGGCAGAGATTTTTGCTGTCTCTTTTGGTTTTCTTTGGTCTTCAGTTCCTCTGTATGTGTGAAATAGTATGAAAAAATATAGTAGTCTTGGCTCTAAGCTGGTCTTGACTGTCACGAGCTGTCAGAATAGTATCAGAGTCAGACTTGGTAGGTAACCATGATTGTCCTAAGTTGTGAGAATGGGCTAAGAATGGTACAGAGCCATTTTTCAGTATAAACAATAACATGTTTTTTTAGTATGTCTCTGTTTAAAATTATCTCATCATCTCCTTGTGAACATTAAGAATTCATAAAAGCCATATGCACCAAAAAGAAAAACTGCAGGATTAATATGATCATGCACACTACCCAGAGAACAATTTTCTGAGGCTCTGGAAAGCCAAGGGAAAATTAAATCTGGTCAAGTTATAAAAATAAGATGAATTTTCTTAATTAAAAGGATGACTAACAGAGCAGGAATGATATATGTGAAGCCAAAATAATGGGTATGAAATATGAATAATATTTGTGAAAAGATCAGAGAAGTGATAATGTCAGGTGGCAATGGGTTGGAGGTGACGCAGAGAGAAGAAAGAGAAGGAGGGGGGGCCTGTGATGGGCTATTAACTGATGATACTAAAGGTTACCGAAAAAGGAAAAACGCAAGGACAGGCTAGTCACTAGAATCCCTACTACTATTTGTGGCCATCTGAAGAGGGCAACCTCGACTGATTTCATTGGAAAATAACCTTAAAAAAGCTTCACTAATTAAGCCGCTGATCTCCCAGATTTGCACACAGTGATGATCAAACTGATATATATATGTACTACAGGCTCGCTCCTGCAATAATATGGCTTTTTTCCCAGATAAATTCCTAGATAAACTGATATACTATTTGTTCACAACCATGCTCACATATATATCTTACCTTTTAACTGTTCTTTGGCCGTAAACTATATACTGTAATAAAGCAAAAAAGTGAATACAGGATAAGTCTACAACTTCGGTCACTGGGCCTGCCTCTCTGCTATTTGGGACGTTGCGCAGATTTAAGGTTGTTAATAATTGAACTTCCTATTGCACGCAAGGATTGCAATCATGGGGTTTTCTTTGCCTAACGTACCCAAAAAAAAAAAAAAATGAATATTCAAACATAAATCTTCAAGCTAAGAGGTATCACGGTAAACTGCTTATGCATGTTTTAATCATTATTCAACAAGGTTTTTTAAACGTAGGGATATATGTAACTTATTTTTCACTAAAGATTATTTTTTCCCACCATGTGTGTACTAAAGGATTCTCAAAATAATTTGGAATAGAGTGGAAGTTTGCAGGTAGAATGTCTCTATCCATTAATTCATAGGCTATAATAATAAACAAGCTATGTTATATTCAATTTTTTTTATTTGTTAGATCAACTTTTTATACATTGTCAAAATAAATTAATAACCGCAATTTAAAATTTAAATTTTTACTATATATTAGAAAGTATGTAATATTTTAGATATACTTTATTTGAAAAAAACTTTGGCACGTTGGTTTATGTACGGATGAAATACTTTTTTCCAATCAATTGAAAACCTTAAACTCTTATTATTAATAATTTTCAACTTTTTTTTGTTTGGTTGAAAATAAGTATACTAAATACATGAGTTGAAGTATTTGAGTTTTGGCTATTTTAGCCCTGTTTAGTGTTTTAATATTTCTAAATATGTCAAGTATTTCAAATGGACATCATTCCCTATTTTAGCCTGCTAGTGTTCTAATATTTATAAATCTGTCAAGTATTTCAAATGCACATAATCTCAAGCATGGCTATTATATATGAATGTTTTTTTCGTTAAAGTTCATGCATATAGGATTCAGGAATGTCCAAAATTTAATCGGGCATCAATACCTAATTAAACAAGAAATATAAGCCTTACGAACTGATAATCTAATACAGTTATACAGTCACATGTACTTATATAAATGTATTCAAAAGAAAGAGATAAAAGAGAGAGTGATTCTGTATTCTACTTCTATATCTTACTATTATACTCCAGTATTTTTCCCCCTTATGCAATCTATCCAATCAGTTTTCTAAAGTTAAAAGCTCCAAGACATATGTTCTTGTTGCCTCCTCAAGTTGTACTTCATCTAATATTTTCTCCTGTAATGATAATTATTATTATTATTTTGAGTGAATCTTCTCCTATAATGATCTTCATTTTATTGAATATGAAGGCTTGCATCTTTTACTTTTTTCCCAGCAAAGGCTGCCTGCAATTCTTTCAGCAAAAGAGAATGAAAGACACCACTCACTCAATGGGGTAAAGCATCTCAAACATATCAAACCCAAATACAAAACAGTATATCTTTTTTCAACTTATTGCTATTGCAGAGCTTTTAGTTAATTTGCAAACGAATAACCCATTCCTTAATTACATTCATGAAGTATGGTTAATTTACTTTGCAAGACTAAATAAAAACGAAAACTTATATGCAGTCGCTAGCAAAATATTCTTGGGTTTATATGTCAAGATATTATTACATCTTATATTAATATTTGATATAGTTTCATATGTTGAGATAATTATATATCTTAGGTTGATGTTTGATATCAATATTTGATTAGATTTATTTAGATTATATTACATTAGATTTTAGTATTAGTCTAACTAGATTTGTCTATATAAAGGTTCTTATTCAATTGCTTGTATTAAAAATTAATTAATTATTAAGGATTTAATAATATTCAGAGCCACTTATTTCTTTTCTACTCTGATTCTTCAGATTCTAACATATATTATTAAAACTGGACGATCATTTTATACAGATTTGCATGTAAGTATGGACTAGGCTTTTGTTGATGACTCACTTATAATTAATTGTCTTTTAGTATTAACCCAGCAAATAATGGCCAAATTAAAGAAGAAAAGGAATAACAAGAACGTTTTTCCAATACAAATTCTCCTTTTTTTTTTTGTTGGTTTGACGAGGAACGTCTGAAAACTTTCATGTGCATTAACGTACATTTACTAAAGTCCCTCGTACAAATTTATGACTCAGCTTGGCCCAAGCGTGGCAGATGTTGTCACATTTTGAATTAAGGTATTCCCTAAAAGAAAGTTTCAGAACATATATAACACACACGTACACATCATTGAAAATAATATATGGGTGAATCAAATTGATATATAGATGCTTCCGTCACAAAAACAAAAGTGACGTGAGAGCAATCAACTTGCATACGAAGATGTTAGAACTGTGTGGAATATCGAAGTCGATCTTCCTAATATCTTGGGAGTCTTAAATGCATGCATACATACATACATTTATATAAATATATATATATAGATTTGACAGCTAGATGTGCGCGCGCGCGCGTGTATTCGAAAGCCCAAGTCGATCGAAGTTGCTGCTGTAACATGAAAACACACATTTTAAGAAAAAACCTCATACTGGCGTAGAGAGGCAATGTCAACGAGAAGAAGGCCTCATTGAAAATGATATATCCTCTCACATTTCAGAATTAATGAAATTTTCCTAAAAATGAAACTGATGAGGGTGACAGAAGGAACATAACATGTGTGTCACCTTCCACTTCCAATAATTCTCCATTTTTTTGATTGATCACTTATTAGAATATACTCCCTCTAGTTCTAAATACTACTACAAAATGTAGATTTTACGTCATTTTTTTAAAGGAGGGAAGTAAAAAATAAAGACGGTGGCATTTTTGTAATTCTGGGTGAGAATTGAGTAACTTTAGACGTCCTTTTTTAAAAAGAGATGTCTAAAGTCAAATTTTTTTACTTTAGACGTCTCAAATTCAAAAAGGGACGTCTAAAGATAATGTAAATCAGTCAAACTGATACAGACATCACTCTTTTTAAGGTTATGTCTGCCTCACAAGTAGGGGTGGAAACATGTCAGACCAGGCTTGTGCCTTAACAGGCCTGGCCTGTTAAGGCACTATATGGCCTGAGCCTGGCCTGTGGCCTGTAACAGGCATATTTTCAGGCCTGAGCCTAGCCTGTGGCCTGTTAAAGAAGCTTGAATTTTTTTTGTTTTAAAGGCTAACAAGCCACAAGCCAAAAACTAGTCTATTTCAAATAAGAAAAAAAATGCTCAATTACATAAATTAATTATCCCAATACATAAATTAATTATCCAAAATACATCATAAAATGTGAAATCAAATACAATATAATAATTTTCAATACAAATTCTCCAATTTTCACATTAAATCTTCAATATGATTTCTTCTTCTCCTTCGAAGACCTTGAAAAAAAATTAATAAAATATATAATATTAGAGCATAATACAGTTTAACAAATAATATATATAAGAAATAACATTATTTTAACAACGGAAAATTTATACCTTTTGTTTCTTCTTTAAACCGTACTTGTTGCGAAGCCTTTCATTCGACTTTAATTCATTTTCAACAAAAAAAAAATTATTACACTAATATTTATTTATTTTTTACAAAAAAAAAACTTAATAGGTCAAGGCCAGCTTGACAGGCCTGTCAGTAGGCCTTGACCTGGCCTTTTAATGCAAACAGGCTTTTTATATGGCCTTGGCCTGGCCTATTAGCCTGACAGGCCAGGCCTGGCCAGGCCGCAGGCCCCTGACAGGCCACCTGGCCTGTTTCTACCTCTACTCGCAAGCTAGCTTCCTCGATTCAAATTTCAAAACTCTCATTTTCTCTTCAAGCTGCTTCTTCCACCACTCTTTTGAAGCTTATTTTCCACCATAACTCTCTCTCACTCCCTCTCATTATCTTTACTCTTTTTTTAAGGTCATCCTCCTCTCTCTCCACCACCATCCTCTATCGTCTTCTTCTCCACTGTTGAAGCTCGTCTCCATTATCCTTCCTCGATCTTTGATGTTGTTGGTTCCTTCTCTCTCCCTCTCCCACCGTTGGCCTCTGTCCTTCCTCTCTTATTGTGGCCAAAAGGTATGGATAATTAATTTTTCTTTTTATAGGCTAAGTTTTGAACTGAGATTATTGTATATGTATTTTATTGTGCTAAGATTTAGATTTATCTTCATTATAGATTCATTTTGATTTATCATCCTTCACCAATATTAATCTGTAAGGACATTTTGGTTTTTGAAGAACTGTTTGATCTTGTTTCTGTAGATTCTAATTGTTAGGCAGTGAAAAATATAAGTACATTTTTTTAAAAAAACAACTTTAGACGTCCCTTTTTTAATGGACGCCGTATCCTGAATTTTTTACGTCTCTGGCATAAGCGTCCCCCTATTTTTAGACGTTAAAAGTGTTTTCAATAGTAGTATATAAGGTACAACTGATTTTTTTTTTCAAAGAGGTTAAAGAAGCTAAATATGTTACTTAATCATAGTATATGTTATGTATCATTAAATTATATATCAGTTTATAAATAAGATTAATTAGTTTAGAGAAAAAATGATAGATATAAATACTTTGAAATGATTTATTTAGCTTCCTTAATCTCTGTAAAAAAATCAATTGGATCATATATTTAAGATTAGATGTAAAATAGTACTGTATTAATTAGAACATGCAGCTAGGCGCAAATTTAGTGGGCTTTTCAATAATCTATACCATATGTTCTTTAAAATTTAGCGAATTGCAGTATTCATCAATGAGCTATATAACTTACTCTATATATAGCACAGCTAATTAATTGATAGATAAACATGTGTACGTTATGAGAAAGTTCATGTCTAAAGAAGAAAAGAAGGGTAAATTTGAGATAAAACACCATGGAGAATGTCCAGAGGCAGAAAATGTTTTATGGCAAAAAAAAAAAAAAACATAACTTATGAACAATAATAATGTTGTTTTATATAAATTTTATAGTACATGCAAATATATCGATATAATTCTATCTGAAACTCAACATTTCAAATGAATAAAATTTCAAACATACTGGACTTAGGCTTGAAGGATCAATTGTTGAGTTTTCAAATTGACAAGAGACAATGAATAATTAATATTTTTTTATATGCGCATGTGTCTTCCCCTAAAAATTAAAGCAATCCATGATGTTATTATAGACACTGTCGAATATCAAATATAGACACCTCTTTTAGTAGAGATTCAAATGTTAATTCTCTGTAATACAAATAACCTTCCACTAAACCCAATATTATGGATCAATGGCAAGGTAAGAAATCAAATAATCATTAATTGAATAATAAATGAGCTTTCATTCAAGAAAATCGTTCACAGTAGCTGCCCCTCTGCTGAGAACTAAGCCCATTTTACATAAGTGTAGGACGGTCGGCCCATAACCATTTACATACCACAAGTCCACAATTCTGGGTGCCACTCGGTTTTGGGTCCCCTTAAATTTAAGACAAAAATGTAACTTTACTCCCATAGTTTTATATAAGGTTTTAATTTGATCTTTTTAATTTTATATAGTATCTTTTTAATTCTCTAATCCAAATACCATTAGTCGTAAATAATAATTTTTTAAAGAATCATCGTAATGTTGAATGTTAATAGACTAAAAGGCAATTTATAAAATTAATGATCAAAATGAAATTTTGTGTGAAGTTAAACAATTAAAGACGTGGTATTTTAAGATGCTGTATTTTACGGTATTGTCTTATTGACTGGTTTTTATTTAATATTATAGCTTTTGGAGTCAGCTTATTTACTTACTTATTTGACATTAGAGAGCAGGAGGAGTGAAACAAAGATCCAGTCCAGGAATAGCCTGGTCAGTGGTCACTGGGCAGAGCTACATTGTGTGGTGTCGTATGGTACCACAACATTCCTTAAAGAAAATTTCCAATTCCTCGAGAAAGGTCTAACTATTTTTAATCCTAAAAGTGCATTATTATTTCTAATTCTTCTTAATATATACTTGCTGTTCCTATAAATTAAGAACAATTGAGAATATCTAAAATAAATCTCGGAGATTGATATGGTCATCTGGAAGTGTTGGGTTTTTTCGCACAGCTCAAGTGCCTATACACCAAACCTTAAATTCTCGTAAACTTTATCACCCTATTTGACTTGGGTGTTTCAGTACGTGATAAAAGCCTTACCTCCCTTGCACCATTTTGGAGGGTGCGATATATAATACTACATAATAAATGTGATATGATGTTTTTAAAATATTAATATATAACATTAGATCATATTTTCGTTTACAAAGTTAGAAAAATTAATTTAGAAGAAATGATAAACATAAAAGATGAAATTTGTTAAGGTTTTATATAATATTTAGAATCAAATTACCAACAAAGCCCGACAAATATAAGATGTAGATTATTGAATCCACGTGTATGAAAAATATTTTGTTCCGAGAGTGAAACATGTCTAAGATCTAACATTATTAGATTGTTGAACGAGTGTGAGTTTGATGACAGGTATTCAAAGTTAATTTAAATTAAATGATTCTACGGACTACAGTATGAAAAATTGGACAATAATATTCATAAACATGACATCCACGTCCTATTATTATATAAACAGGATAAAAAGTAAAATACAATTTTTTTTTTAAATTTGAAATTTGGACCGATCAATTAAATAGAAGTGAAGGAGATTGAATTTCCTTAGATTGAACCAAGAGTGAATAGCCAGTCCTCGTAATTAAGCAAAACAGAGATTAACCAAAATGGTCTCATTTTCCACACTCCTGCAAGTAGAGTGCATATTATAATAACGATAATAATCCGAGTCAAATCCGCATCTGTTTTCGCTTTCGTTGCTCCACCGATGCCAACCCCATTACCATTACCCCAACCTTTTACAGATCAAGCACTTCCCATTTCTCTATAATTTAGTCTCCGATTGCCATCCCAAGTTCACTTCCTTTTTTATAACCATTCCGACGCGGTTTTCGCTTATTGCGCCTTCAAGATTCAACCTTCCCTGCTCTTGGATTGGATCTGATATCCTCTCTCTTTCTCTCACTTGGCCTTCGCCTTCTCCTCAGTCGGCGAAGAAGACCCCGCTGCTGCAATTTGCTCCTATTTCCTTTTTGAGCTCAACATCGACCCCCCATTTGTGTTCTGATTCACACCCAGATATATCTTCGATCCAATGGCGGTTGCCGTCAGAGGTGGCCGAGGATCAGGCCTGGGTGGATTCAGCCTCCGCAGTTTCTTCTCCTACCGGATCTTCGTCTCTGCCATCTTCACACTCCTCTTTGTCGCTACGCTCACCGTCCTCTTGAGTACCAATCCCTCCACACCGCAGGATGACTCTGTAAGTTCCTCTGTTTCTTCCTTTCACCATTGATTCGTATTCTTTCTTTTCTAATTGGAATCTAGTTTGTATTTGCTCAATTTGGAACGACTTGTTGTTATAATTTCACTGTTTAGCACAACCGACATTGTAATTGGACTATTTGAGCGAATCTCGCGTAACTGTTTGTATCTTTCCTTCAGGCGCTTCCCACAACTGGTAATGCCTACGTGCATCGGACCTTTTTGGCCTTAAAATCTGACCCACTTAGGACACGATTGGATTTGATATATAGACAAGCTAACGATCACATTACACTTGTGAATGCGTATGCCGCATATGCGAGGAAGCTTAAGCTTGAAATTTCTAGACAGCTGAGGATGTTTGATGAATTGGCACAAAATTTTTCGGATATTTCGCTCAGGCCAACATATCGAGCATCTCTGTTTGAGTCAGATGGTCCTGTCGATGAGGACGTTCTGAAGCAGTTTGAGAAAGAGGTGAAGGATAGAGTAAAAATTGCAAGATTAATAATGGGAGAGGCAAAAGAAAATTACGACAATCAATTAAAGATTCAGAAGTTGAAGGATACAATATTTGCTGTTCAAGAGTCTCTTACTAAGGCAAAGAAGAATGGGGCATTAGCAAGCTTAATTGCTGCGAGATCAGTTCCTAAGAGCTTGCATTGTCTGGCAATGAGGCTAATGGGAGAGAGGATCTTAAATCCAGAGAAATATAGGGACGAGGAACCTGAGCCAGAGTTTGAAGACCCCAGTTTGTACCATTATGCAATATTTTCAAATAATGTGATAGCTGTATCGGTGGTGGTGAGATCTGTGGTAAAGAATGCGGCAGAACCATGGAAGCATGTTTTTCATGTGGTTACGGACAGAATGAATGTTGCTGCGATGAAGGTTTGGTTCAAAATGAGGCCAGTTGAAGGAGGTGCACATATGGAAATCAAGGCAGTAGAAGAATACACATTCTTAAATTCATCATATGTCCCAGTGTTGAGGCAACATGAGTCAGCAAAATTGCAGAAGTTTGAGAATCAGGCTGAGAACATAACAGAAGATGCTCTGTTGAGATCTAAACACATGTCCTTGTTGAGTCACCTACGATTCTATTTGCCAGAGATGTACCCTAAATTGCATAAAATCTTATTATTGGATGATGATGTTGTGGTTCAGAAAGACTTGACAGGTTTGTGGAAGATTGATTTGGATGGTAAGGTGAATGGTGCTGTGGAGACCTGCTTTGGCCCCTTCCACAGATATGCCCAATACTTGAATTTTTCTCATCCCTTAATCAAGGACAGATTCAATCCAAAAGCTTGCGCTTGGGCTTTTGGAATGAATATATTTGATCTTGATGCTTGGAGAAGTGAAAAATGCACAGATCAGTACCATTACTGGCAGAAAATGGTAAATCTTTCAATTCTTAAGTACTGATAAATTTGTGCCTGAATATAATGTCAAATTGTCAATTTATGTTTTCCTTCTAGCACTAGGTCATGGGTTTGCCAAGTGGAAGCCTTACAATTTTCTAAAAGAAAGTTACCTGATTAATGCTTTTGCTGTTCCCTGTGTATAGTTTTTGTAGTCAATTGTTTGGTCTGAAGCTTAAATTACTAAATTCTTGTTTTTTGGGTAATTTAAATTGCTGAATTCTTTTTCCCATGCATTCTTGTATCAGAATGAAGACCGTACTTTGTGGAAATTGGGGATGCTTCCGCCTGGTCTGGTTACCTTCTACTCCAACACTAAATCACTGGATAAATCCTGGCATGTGCTTGGGCTGGGATACAATCCCAGTATTAGCATGGATGAGATCAACAATGCTGCCGTCATTCATTACAACGGAAACATGAAACCTTGGCTTGATATTGCTTTGAACCAATATAAAAATCTTTGGACCAAGTACGTGGACAATGATATGGAATTTGTGCAGATGTGCAATTTTGGACTCTAGTTGAGTTAGCCAGATGCTTAAGGCGAAGTATCCACGACTGTTTACGGTGTTCCTTCAGAATTTTGCATCTCATGTCAACAGCCCTCCAGAGCAAAGCTCTGTGTTGATGCCTTCTGATGATTTCGTTGATTTCAATCTTCAGATGGCAAGCTTTAAGTATGAAAAATTGGATTGGAAAATGTAGACGTAGTATTATTCTTTTTATTTGAGCCTCTTTAGTGTTTTTTTTTTTTAAAAAAAATCTGCTGATGACAACAAAGCGAAACTTTTTTACCTTCTTTTATACTTCTCCAACATGGGCGCTCTTGTTTGCTTCTGAACGTATCTTTTATTTTGTGTCCATTGTTGATAAAATTACATGCCATACATTACGGGAAGGTCTCTTGGAAACGTGCATTGTCTACACTGTGACTTTGCTATGATAGTGTATCTGTTTAGAATAAAATGTTAGCACTTCAAGAGGATAAGTAGTTTTGGCTTCTTTTTGGTTCTTGGATGTTCCTGAAAAGGATTGAAGGATTTATAATTTATTTGAGCCGTTGTCTCGTTCTTTAGTATTCTCGCTATTTTTTATGAGCTCTGTCAAGACGAAATTTCATTGCTTTGATTATCTTATTTTGTCAATTATTTTCTTTTAATGACATGTCCATGAATTCGGATTTATTTGAAAAGGGAAAAAACAAATTAAAATGTTAGTATACAATGTTTTCTAACTAAAAGTATATGACCTCCAGAGAAGAAGCCAATGCCCCAGTGGGGTTGCTCCAGTAATGGTATATGCCTTGCACTCAATCAACGTCACCCAGCAATCTGGGGCAGTGGGCAAGCAAATTAGGGGATATTTAAATCAGTATTGGAAAAGCCTGTTGATACAAATTAAAATAAAACTCTTCTTGTACTTAATCTAAATGTCCTTGGAAAAGAATCCAAACAGGCACTTGCTAGTGCTGAGGTGAGGTCAACGTTCGATTCTTGTGTGCAGTGCCATGTTAAATACCTTTTTTTTGTTCGGTAATAAAAGGCTAAGAGGACATGCTATGCATTTTTTGAAAAATGACATAAAATCGATAAATATTCATAAATTAAACTGATTTATTAATTTTTTGGATGCTGAAAATGACGTACTATACATTTTCTTTAAAATTATTTTACCGAATATCTAAAAAATAAACTACAACAAATGAATGGGAAATAAACAGGGAGTGTTGTGGAGTTGTAAAGGTGGTATATAACATAGAGAACATAATTTTGTTTTTGTTTTTTGGGGGGAGGATCAAATAGCTTCCACAACCACATCATTCATAATTCATGACCCTTAGCAAGGGTTGTTTTGTTAGATTTTAAGAGCACTGATGCTTAAAATATCTAATTTATGAATAACTTGAGTCTAGAAATACTTTCAGATGAAAGTCTAATTTAAGCATAAGCGAGCAAACTAAACTGAACCCAACCAAATTGCCCTTGAACATGTTTCGAGATTTGCCAAATTGGGTTTATTTGGTTTGATAATCTTCATCCAAAACCAACCCCCAACGGCCCAAACCTTTGAAACGGGAGGGATCAATGTACTGAGAAGCGCCGCGCACATGATTGCGCGAGCAACTCGTGTCTCGTCCTTAATCCGGCTGCTACGTGAAATGAACGGTCTTGATTCCTCGAAGCCTTTTCACCTACCGATTAGTTGAGCAACTTTGACTCGTTAATGTCCTTTTAGTTTCTCATCTTTAGACTCTGGCTCTCTCCCTCCACTGGAAGGTGGGTAGTTCGGTAGCGGTGCGCTGTCGGCTTGTGACACCAAATTGTATTATATATAATTATTTATAATCGATCTGTCTCTTCTCCTTTATCTGCTATCAGCCCTTTTAATCTGTTGCTTTCTGCTCTACCCAGATCTCATTTCCAGTAATTCAACTATCGTCATTTTTCAATCCTAAAGATTCAGGATTCAGGTTTGCCCTTATTCTACCTTTTTGCGGTATTATTTGCATGCCGAATTTCCGATCCTTTTGTTGCCGACAATTTCCACTTTGCTTCCTCTATTGTCGGTCTTTCGTTGATTTGATTCTACTCTCTCTGTTTTTTTTTAGTAGTCCTGACAATAATTGCTTCATCTGGGATCAGTTGATTTCTCCGTTGATTAAAATTTTATGTTATTTAACGGGTGCTACATGTTTCTTTACTTTGATCATAGTGATCTTTGTTTGCATGCCGTTGATACACTGCTTGTTTTATTTTGCTGGATTTACCCGCTCTCATCCAGTGTTGAAATAATGTGGGATATTATAAAACTCGGGCTGTTTTCTGTATATCCACGCATATCCATCGTGCATTTTACATTTTTGGGGCTTAGAAGACATGGTCCTTGCTTTATATTTGTGAACTTGGAGAAAACTACAAGCTTGTTGCCTTTGTTGGGTGGCTTTTTAGCTACTTATGTTTCCTTTGTTGACACAACTCGGAGAACCTATGCCATAAGATCAAGGTGCTCTAGCATTTTTACAGCTCTCTCTACTTTTTTGAAAATCTTACTTCGTGGAGGAAAATTATTGGGTAGATGCCCTTAATTAAGTATTTTTCGTCTTCAGTTCTGTTGGTTTGTACAATTCATTTTCTTTTGGATTACACTATAAGGTTTTTGCCAAGATTTTAACTTCTGTTGTATATAATCATTATCTCATGTGCATTATCAAACATTGGGCAGGATATAAATTATGGCCACTTCTCCCACAAGAATAGGACTTGCTGGACTGGCTGTGATGGGCCAAAATCTGGCTCTCAATATTGCTGAGAAAGGCTTCCCTATCTCTGTTTATAACAGAACCACATCCAAGGTTGATGAGACTGTGGAACGAGCTAAACAGGAAGGAAATCTCCCTGTTTATGGCTTCCATGACCCTGAATCCTTTGTTAAGTCCATTCAAAAACCTAGGGTTGTGATCATGCTTGTGAAGGCTGGGGCACCTGTTGACCAGACCATTAAGACCCTATCCACGTACTTGGAGAAAGGTGACTGTATAATTGATGGAGGTAATGAATGGTACGAGAACACCGAGAGGAGAGAAAAAGCAATGGCTGAATTGGGTTTGCTTTACCTTGGGATGGGAGTTTCAGGTGGTGAGGAGGGTGCTCGACATGGTCCCTCCTTGATGCCTGGTGGTTCTTTTGAGGCTTTCAAATACATAGAAGACATTCTTCTGAAGGTGGCAGCTCAAGTTCCTGACAGTGGTCCTTGTGTGACATATATTGGTAAAGGTGGATCTGGTAATTTCGTGAAAATGATCCATAATGGAATTGAATATGGTGACATGCAGCTGATTGCTGAGGCTTATGATGTATTGAAGTCAGTTGGAAAGTTGTCAAATGAGGAACTACATAATGCCTTCTCTGAATGGAACAAGGGAGAACTTCTCAGTTTTCTTATTGAAATTACTGCTGACATATTTGGAATTAAGGATGATAAAGGAGATGGATATCTGGTCGACAAAGTTCTTGACAAAACTGGCATGAAGGGTACTGGCAAGTGGACTGTTCAGCAAGCCGCCGAATTATCAGTTGCTACTCCCACTATTGAAGCCTCTTTGGATGCTAGGTTCCTTAGTGGGTTGAAGGAGGAAAGAGTTGAAGCTGCAAAGGTCTTCAAATCAGGTGGCTTTGGCGATATCTTGACTGATCAACCTGTAGACAAGGAAAAGCTGATCGATGATGTTAGGAAAGCTCTTTATGCAGCTAAAATCTGTAGTTATGCACAGGGAATGAATCTAATCCGTGCAAAGAGTATTGAAAAGGGATGGGATCTGAAGTTGGGAGAACTAGCAAGAATTTGGAAAGGTGGTTGCATCATAAGAGCAATATTCTTAGACAGAATCAAGAAGGCATATGACAGGAACCCCAACCTTGCAAACCTTCTTGTGGATCCTGAGTTTGCAAAGGAAATAATCGATAGGCAAACTGCCTGGAGAAGAGTTGTATGCCTTGCTATCAACTCTGGTATCAGCACACCAGGTATGTCTGCCAGTCTTGCTTATTTTGATACATACAGGAGAGAGCGATTGCCAGCTAATTTGGTGCAAGCTCAGCGAGACTACTTCGGTGCACATACGTATGAAAGGATTGATACAGAGGGGTCTTTCCATACTGAATGGTTCAAGCTTGCCAAACATTCCAAAATTTGAAATAACTGGTATTAATACCCCCCGTCAGAATTCCCAATAAATGCAATGTAATGTTTTCTCCTCAAGACTGTTCGCTGTGTGGGGATTACATAACTGTATGATGAAACTTTGTTTCATGATCTTTATTTGAAGTGTCTGGTTTCTACTTTATCAACTAGTTAAATGTGTCGACGCTGGTTCTGCTGAAATTGTGCTTTTCTGAAATAGTCTCAATTCATGTTACTTTTTCTCCATGTGCGAAGATTTCCGCAGCCCAGCCAGCTATGAGTTGAAGCTTTTATATTATTTAATACTTTCCTTGTCATTTATTGTCTTCATATCCACCACTTCTAATGATCGAATCGGTTAAATAGTAGAAGCTTTTGCAAATCCATGCATTGCCCCTTCTTTTCTATCCTCTTTCCTCTATTTTTTTGTTTTTGGGTTATTTTCCTCAAGTCCGCATATCACACACGTGTGGTTTTGAGTCTTTGGGGTGCCCTGATTACAATTGTAATCGGGCTCTATCCTCTTTCCTCTGTTTTCGTTGAGATTGTGTGATTTTTCAATTTTCTTTAAAGTCTCCTATTTCAATAAAAATATTTCAATTTGCTTCAAAACTTGCCAAAATTCTATTTTCATGAAATACTGCGTTAGGGTGGTGAATGATCAACAGTATCTGAAAGTGATATAGTTTTCAATAGAAGGTGAACAACAACACAAAATTCACCACCACATAATGTGCCTTCAAGAACCATATGAACTATATGATCCCATTTCGAATTCGCCAACGGCAAACCAGCATTATGGCGGCCCTGATGCAGTTATTTAAATCAATTACTGATGATCATCAAAATTCCTCTTACATTTAAAATTTATTTTTTGAAACTACTCTGATATATGATACTCCATCACTTGAATGATTGGAAGATCTCTACCGAAGGGTGTTTTCTTCTCCTTTCATTATACTAAAACGTGAACCCAAAATGATATTGCTGTTTCTTAACTGTGTCAAATCCAAAATTGACTATGTCTACCGAAGTGCCCCCCCCCCCTCTCTTCCTCGCTCTTCTGTACAAACTTCAACGTTGGTGCTGAATAGCTATTAATGCAGTAACCAAAAACAGGTATACCATACGTAAATCACAACCGCATATTTTAGAGGGGGAAAATGGATGGACAATCCTTTCCAGTGCAAACACCCGGATTCTCTTTGTCGTATTTGCTTTTCTGTCAGATAAGCTTGTTTGGAATAGCGGTTGAAAATTTCATAAGTACTTATGAATTATAATTTACGGAATACGAAGTAACTTTTACGGTCTACGAGGTAGTTTTTACGGTCTACGAGGTGCTTTCACGGTCTACGAGATAAATATGTGGATGATATTTATCTCGATTTACGTGAATCAAATTTATATAATAAACCCGATTTAAGATCGCTCTACCAAATAAGCACTAAATATAAAAGGAGTAGATTTCCTCAGCGTCTTTCTTCTCAGTGGCCCCTACTATCTCTAAATCCGTTCCGTTCAAATAATCCAACCGCTTATATTGCACCACATCATATGCTATTATCTCAACTTCTCCCTCCTGTGAAGCCAGTGACTCGCATCACTCCTTCCCCACTAGCATAGCTTTTTATTGGTTTCAGACTAACCTTTGTAGCAAGAATATTAAAACTTTGTTTTTATTTATGTTTCAATTCATCTTTCTCTTTTTCCATTTTTTAATCAGCCAGTCTTCCATCTCCTACTTTGGGGATTCAATTTCTCTCTCATGCCCTTACTATCTTTTGCCTCTCAAATATAAAAAATTATATGATTTTAGGTGTTAAATGGTGAGGAGGATCTCATTTTTTTTCCTAAAAATAACATTTAGCATCATAAAATATTTTTTTTAGTAACACTCTATATCCTAAAATTATTTTTCATGTACTTTATAGTCTAAAATATTTTTCCAATAGTACTAGTATCTGACAAGTTGTACCTTGAAGTATTTTTTCAGTAACACTTAATATTCTAAATTAATTTTTAACGCATTCAAGAATGTAAATTATTTTTCAATAGCACTCACTTGGGTGCTGAATACGCTAAAAATAATTTATAATACTGAGTGTTACTAAAAAAATTCTTTTGTAGAGTGCAGCTTGTCAGAGGTTGGGTATCACTAAAAAAGTATTTTATGTTACATAGTGAATAAAATATTATTTTAGGATATTAGATGCCGATAAAAAAAAATACTTGAGGCTAATAAATATTATTTTGAAAAGAAAAAAAGATCAGCCTCACCATTTTACACTTAAAAGGGCATGGTTTTGGGTAATGGAAACACAAAGGAGAGTAAGAGGATGGGAGAGAAATTGAATTAATTTAGGATACTAAGTATTATTAAAAAAATACTTTAGGGTGTAGCTTGTCAGATACTGGTACTACTGGAAAAATATTTTAGACTATAAAATATATGAAAAATAATTTTAGGATATTAAGTGTTACTAAAAAAAATATTTTATGATGCTAAATGTTATTTTTAGAAGAAAAAAAAAGGTGAGATTATCCTCACCATTTAACACCTAAAACCGCATCATTTTTGGTATTAGAGAGGTAAAAGGGAGTAAGGGCATGGGAGAGAAGCTGAATCCCCAAATGACGCCATAGGAGATGGAAGACTGGTTGATTCAAAAATGGAGGAAGAGGAAGATCAATTGAAACATAAATAAAAATAAAGTTTCAATATTCTTGCTACAAAGTTAGTCAGAAACTCAAAAAAACTATGCTAGAGGGGAGGGAGCGATGCGAGTCACTGGCTTCACAGGAGGGAGAAGTTGAGATAATAGCATATAATGTGGTGCAATGTAATCGGTTGGATTATTTGAACGGAGCGGATTTAGAGATACTGAGGGCCACAGAGGAAAAAAGACGCTGAGGAAATCTGCTTCCGCTAAATATAACCTGATTAGTTTACTTTTGCATGCATAGTCAATTAGAAGAATCTGAGCTGAACGTGTTTGTAGCTGATGGAAACATATCAGGGGTAATTGCTAGTTTTCCTTAAAAAAGAGTATGACATGAAATGAGCAGCTTCATTATCTGTTTCTTCTGGTGTCGACACGTTTCTTCTCCAGCTTGTTCGCATTCTTCCGGGAAGAATATTTTCTTCCACCATCTTTTCTATCTTTTTTGGAGACTCTTGTGCCATGATGATGAAATGGAGCAGATGAAGCATCTGAAACCATTGAGTCATCACTTTCTTCCGCATCAACTTTGGTCTCACGCTTCTGTCTTCCCATTTCACCATTGATTCCTACGTCACATTCATCATCCTCTCTGATGTAACCAGCACCATCTTCTTGCGTGGATGAAGAAATGTACATAGTCCAACCAGATTCGTTGCTGCTGCATCCTTCTGCACCCAAGAATTGTTCAAAAGACTCCATTTTTGAGCTTGAAGGACCAAGGGGATTAGGATTAAAGGTTTATGGAGCTAAAGAGGAATACAGTGGAATAAAGAATGAGAAACAATAGCCGGTGGATGAAAATTTGGCTTGAACTTGTATTAATAGGTAGCCATCACCGCTTGTCTGATGTGGCTACATTGTATTTGGTGAAAAGGCAAAAGATAATGAAATGGCAGGTGCTGTCTAATTCAGGTTCCTGGAAGGTTCCATAACGAATTTTAAAGCTCTTAAAATAAGATGAAGGATTGATGGGGTGGTTGTTGCATATATTTTCGTTCATAATTATTATTTTCCTTACTACTGTACTGTCATTATCATCTTCATTGAAAATCTGACATTTAGTGCAGAATACAGATGTCTCAACAGCACAAGCTGCACAACTGTAAAGGATGTATCAAATATGAAAAGGCAGTGCTTTTTAACATTGTATGTATTTGCCATGCATATAGTTCTGTTTTCTATAAAGAGAGCAGCGATATCCGTCCCAGATAAGAACCAGAAGCCCAGAGATAAAAAAAAAAAAAAAAAAAAAAAATCGGAATGTAATGTAATGTAAATTATTGCACAATTATTCATGCATTGTACAGAGTCCAAAATAGCTCAGAGGTGTACTGTTCATGGCTCTTAAGAATAGCTTTTCTTTGTGTATAACGTATTGATACTGCATGCTTTATAAGTATATTCTACCGATTATATATCATCATATTACCACTTTGTCAATCAGCATCAACTGAAAGTGAAGATGCCATAGGCACTAACTTGCCTTAATTGCTGATTTAAGCTATTCCCCCTTGTGATGGAGTTCTAAGTGGAGTTTCGGTGGATCTAAACATTGCTTAGGTTAGGTCTAAATACAGATAAATGAATTTACATTATCAAATTGTTTGATATAAAGGTTATAAAAGCTAAATCATCAGAGTCACACAAAAACTTTCTGTTAGGCTTGTTAATTTGATGGAGTTAAAGAGAAGAAAAGAAAACTTGTTGGCAATTTTTAAAAATTAATCTATCTCAATTAAACCATTGAAAAAATATATTTTCTTTTACATAAAAGATGCAATATAATCAACAAAGTCTAATGAAGTAATGATTGATTATAACATTTTTCTCGTTGGTGATTGGGTCAATTCTTGTTGGTTTTAAGTAGATTATATTTGCCAAACCAATATACATAGACATGCATGTTTTTCAAGTCGGCCTTTAATTTGCATAGGTTAATCTCAGCCTAAAATATAATCAAAGATACTCTTAAGACTGGGCCTAACCAAGGAATTAAGTCCAATAGGACTTGAAGCAGAGACAATATAATCCTCTTTGAAAGAAAATAATTTGCTTGGCTGTTTGTACGGTCGCTGAGTGAAAGAAAGAGCTCAGTTTTGTTATCATTATCCCCTCCTCCTAGCTAGCTAGAGGAAATGCGTAATACTTAGAGGAAGGGCAGGCACACATGACAAGTGCCAAGCTTGCAAGTTCTGATACTTTAGCATCATTTTTATGAGCTGTTCTTGATTTTTCAGATTTATGTAAGCCATACAAATACAAACTCATTAGCACCTGGAATATCCTTTCTTATATCCGTCCTTCAACAACCTCTTCAAGCCAACAATTTTCATAGTGTCGTCATTCATCGCTTTTGTCTTCCATTCTCTCCTCTCTTTTTGATTGTTTTTACCTTTTTAATTGTCTCTGATCTATTTAATTTATCTCACAAGTTTCCCACTTTCACGTACACCATCATCCACCCATTTATATATATTCCTCTAGCCTTTCGAGGCGCCGCGTTTCACAGGCCAATAAAACCAAACACAGAAACTATGCTTTTTACCCCAAAAAGGAAAAAGAAGAAGAAATAATACTTTGTTTCACAAGTGCGTTTAGCCGCTGAGCCTCTTTTTGATGGGTTCCACTTTCACTGTTACACATGCTTTGATGCTCTGTTATCGCATCCCACTTTCTGTTCAAGTTTGATGCAACTTTCCTGTATTTCAATGCTAGCCAATGATTTTCATTTTCCTTCTCTTCAAAGATTATTCTCTCTCCCCCTCTCTCTCGACATTATTATATTTGTGGATTAAGAGCACTAAGCAGTGTCGTTATTTGTTCTTTGGGTGATGTCCCCACTTCATGTTTCTGGCTTTTGTGTCCAAATTCACTTTTGTTTTTGACTTATTTGGAGGGGCTTCATTTTCATCCTCTCCTAATATATATGCTTCAACCAGACCTTACCCAGGAAACAAGTGGAATCATATACTAAGTTGAAACACAAACAAGAAAAAGAGGGGGGGTGAAAGGCATAACAACGAAAGCTTGGCATGCACTAAATATGTTTTCTTAATGATGTGCCCCCAGCATTATATGCCTTTCCTCTAAACTCATGGACAATGTTCAAGAGAATTCAATTCTTAAGCATAACCAAAAGATGACAGTGATATATAATATAAAATCAAACGTAAGAGTCATTTCCCTGGATTTTGTTTCTGCACTCTTGTTTGCATCTGCTAAGGATATGGTTATACTTCAATAATCTGAATTTCAACACTCATGTTAAGGATATACTATATATGTTAGTCTGGAATTTCGGTTTGGCTGGCTAATACGAAAATGAGAACAAGTTTATTTAGGATGTTATAACCTCAACATCAAAATCACGGCTTAGAAGTACATGTATTGTAATGGTCCTGCATCACAGAAACAAGATTGCAGAATCACTCATGGACTCACATATATATCCCGTGCACTCAAAATCACAGGAATAGGACCTTCCCGAAACCAAAATTGTGCTAGTTCTAGCATGTCAGTTATTAATTAGCCAGAATTCGAACTCTACTCATCACTGGGTTGATGCAGCTTCACAGGTGCAAAAAGAAGAGGCTGGTTTAGCGAGGTAGGTTGGGTTGTGATCCCCTGCCATGATCACAAGCACCTTGAGCTCTGTTTCAGTCTCTGTTTTCTTGGGCATAGCCTTCTTAGTGACAGTTTCTTCAGCTGCTGAAGAAGATGGTGAGTGATGAGATTGAGAATAAGCACGCTTTGAGTAGGAACAAATGAGGACGACGAGAGCGACAGATATGAGAACCATCATTATAGCTAATCCTCCAAAGAGGTAAGGAATTGGAGATTTCCATAGCCTAGCCATACCAGATGATCCACTGTTTAATGCTCTCATCTCTCTCTCTCTCTCTCTCTTCTTGTTTTTGTTTTGGTGCAGTTGCACTGAAACGAGAAGACTCTCTCTGGCATTTATAGCAAGTTTTGGGAGATTTTGTTTTACAAAAGTACCCTTTTGGCTTTGGGAATTGGGAGGGTAGATTCCTTTTTGTGCTTGCTCTGATGCTTCATGCGGATATGTGAAAAAGTGCGCTCTTAAATGGTTTCCTGTGATTTGTTTGTCAGTTTCCTTCTCAAGATTATCCACATGACGCCTCCAAAATCCAAATTTTGGTTCGACTTTGTTTGTTATCAGTTACTTTACATAGAAAGATCGTATCAGTTTCTTCAGGTGTGATACGATTAGAGAGGTAGAAGAGCCATGAGAAACTCGTTCTCAGTAAACTGTCCACGGCAAACATGGCTTCAGACATATAGTATTGAAAATAGTGTATTATATTAGTCACACGTTGAAGAATAATATATCCTAGATTAAAATCATTTAAAAGAAAAATCGTGGTGTAAAATATAAATGGATTAAAATATGTCAACTTTGCTGAGCGTGGATTGATTCTGGCCATAAATCTTTGAAGTGCTAGATATGTATGGCCGATACCTTCCTTCAATGGAAGCCTCAGGTATAATGAACAAACGTATTTCAATCAATTGTCATATTGTTTAATCAGTTTTGGCCTATATGTGAATGAGCTTGTGAGACTGAGACGGGTCATTTGTGGTTAGTCATTCATGAAGATTTGAATGCTCTCTTAATCATTATCTAATCTTATTCTCCCCCCACTTCTTTAATATAAAATCTATTTAACTTTTATTTAGATAGTTTAAAAAAATTAAATAAACTAGTTGATAATAATATATTTTATATATTATTTGATTATATATCATTTTATTAGTCATACAAATTAGTTTTATATAAATAAAATAAATATAAATACTTTAAAATAAATTATTTAATTTTTTTAAAAAAATTAATTAAATCTTATATTAAAAACTGAAAGTAGTAGTACCTAAAAAATCTAAATCTAAAACGTTCAATTTTTTTAATGAGATTCCATGTTACTGGACTGAATTGAATCATTTGATCAGGGATTGTCAAAAAGATCGCCCTTCATGACTTCTTTTGTACTGTGTAAGTATAAAATATGTACTGTAGTACTTTTAAAACTATATCCAAACAACTACACTAAGAATCGATTCCATTTGATTATTAAGCTGAAATAATCCATTTATATCTTCATTGTGTAATTTTTATTATATTTCTATAATCATTACTATTTCATACTTTCTTAAACGAAGACCAAAGATGTGATTTTTTTTTCGTTTTAAAGATATTCGTTTCCAATCCTATTTAGCCTATAAAACCAACGTGCAGTAAGTGGATCCAGGAAAATGGGTTGAACTCGTTGGGTGCTAGCTTGTATAGGTTATGAATTTATAAAAGTCAGGTTTAAGATTTTTGTTTTAAAACTAAAAGTGAAATATTTTTTTTATTTTTTAAAATTATTTATATGATAATAATATTATTGATTTCTTATACTTTGTTAATGATGTTACAAATATTTAATTGTTATTATCTTTTTTAGAATTAAGTTTCATAAAAAAATATTGTATTAAGAACCCTAAAAATTAAAAACTTATAAAAGATATTTCTTATTTCATAAGTATTCTTACCAATTTTTTATTTTTTTACTTATTTTCTAGTGATTATTTTGTTTATATCTTGTGTTGTTTATTTTGTTGACTATTTACACTTTTTATTTTGTTAAGTCTTCTCATTAATTATTTGCAATTGTAATATGAAGACAATAGTTTCCCTTTAATTATGTCTTAGTGAGAGTGTTTGTTTGTTGCATGATGCATACCGTTTACACTCTAATTTTGACAATATTTATGTGTTAAATTAAGACTTTTATTGTTGTAATTTTAAAAAAAAAACTGAAAAGAAAAAGTAAAAATTGTTAAAATACCTTCAACCATGTAGGGCCGACTCTAGCCATTGTGCTCACGGGTTAGGCCTGAAAAAATGATTGTGTTTCCTTTAGCCGAGCTCATGAAAGGCCAATTCTTTTTATCAGCTCTAACAATAAGGGTGGGTCCGGTCAAATCCTAGGCCACGGATAAACTGGCTGAAGCCCATACATTTTTTGGGAAATCCGGCCCTTCTTATTTTGTTGCTAACAGAATTTGGTTGGGATGGGCCTAGTCTTGATAAGGGGACAGATCTTCCAACAATGGCCACATGGTTTTTGTTTTGTTTGTGGGTTTAACCACATAAAAACGTCACAATGAATTAAAGTTTAAATCTTATATCATGAGACCTCGTACAATTAGTATTTAGTTGGATTTTTTAATCATCGACGTACACGCCTCTTGTTCTCATAATTCAACACCCAAAAACTGCAGAAGGTTAGCACTATTTTTATTTTATGCCAAACAGCATCGCATGAACACTACTACGTACGTACACGCTTCCATTTACATCTTCTCTAAACTCAACCTCAAAAATTAACCCCATAAGCATAAAAACAAAAAGAGAAGCAGAAGAAGAAAAAGAAGCTGTTGTTATGTGTCAATGCTAAAAAAGTGGGGTTAGTGTCTCCGGCCATGACCACCACAATCTTTGGCTCTGGATCCACCCACATCCGCCGTCGTCCTGCTTTCTTGCAGATCTCGAGAAGACGAATAATGTTTGCGATCAGAGCAAGCCAGGATAAGCAAGGCGAGAGAGATGAGAATGAGAAGGAAGGCTAAGCCCCCAGAGAGGTAGGGAATGGGAGATTTCAGGCTTGGCTAGCCACCGGCTTCGGCCTCTGTAAGTGAGCCGCTGGTAGATTTCATTTCCTTCCACATGCACGTACGTTAGCTTCTTCTATATACAGAAAATTATGGTATGAATGTAAGTTAGTTTGAACTCTGGTGCCTAGCTACAGTAATCGGATCTTAACATCACAACTCACAAGGCAATTAATGAAACGTCCTTTCTTTATCGAACTCTCAAAGCCTTCATTTAATGTTTGATTCCTTCTTGTGCTTTTGGGAAATCACTTGTCTCTTCCAAGTTCCCTCGTTCATACCTTGCTCCCTCTTGTTTCTTCGTTTACGTTAGGGTCTCCAACTACCGTGTATATGTATAATGAATATATGAGACTGTTTGGGATAGTTTTTTTGGATCAGGTTTATTATATAAGCCCGATTCATGTAAATTGAGATAAATTTTATCTACATATTTATCTCGTAGATCGTAAAAGCAACTCGTAGACCGTAAAAACTACTTCGTATTCCGTGAATCACAATTTATAAGCATTTATAGAACTTACATAAGCTAATCCAAACGGGCTCTATATTACACCCTCTATAAAAAAATAGTTAAAAAATATTTATTCTGTTTACCTCTATATATACTCTTACTTAATATTCGTTAAGCATAACTTTAAAATTTTCATTAATGTTTTTATTTATGTGTATAACTCGCATTGCAAGCTGTAATAGATGCTTGATAATTGATTCATTCGGGCAGCAAGCAAGAAACGAATGGCAAAGGCAGGAATAAATGTGAATTGTGGGACCCTTCCATGGTAGATGTTTATCCAATAGGAGGACCCCACGAAAACATGATTTTTTATTCTTACAATTCAAGTAGTTTGATTTTACAATAAAATATTTTTTTTTCAAATCAATTAAAATTTAGAAAAAAGATAAGAAAATACTATTTAAACTCTAAAATCCTAAAATGAGTTATTTTCTATTAAAATGATATATCAGTTACTATACTCTTATAGTTAATATCTATACTTTTATAGACAATAAAACTAATTTATTTAAAATTTTTAAATTTAAGTGGTATTTTTTTATATTTTTTTAAATTATATGTGTGTGTATTAAAATTATAAAAAAAATATATACTGTAACATTGATGAGCTAAGCACAGACTAATATAAAAATTAGTATTGAGTTTTGCTCATTACAGAAAGCTCATTTGTTTATCACAGAAAAATGAGTCATATTTGTACTATATATAATTTAAGAATGGAAAACTATTCCTAAAGTATCTATAGTTTTCTTTAATTTTTAATTTAGTACATGCTATTTTTCTTATTTTAAAATTTTTTAATTAAAATTTTTTAGCTTCATTAATTAGCTCCGGTATATAAGCTAATTATGCAAACAAATTAAAATTAATGAAGTTAATGAGAAGAAAAAGAAAAACACATAGATATCAAAATAAAAATTAAAGAAAACTATAGGCAGTTCAAAAATTATTTTCCCTTTAAGAACAATATATAGATCTTCTTAATATTATTACATGTAAACATATATATGCGCATATTAATATTTTTCTCATTTCTTCCTTAACAGTAATTCTTTTTTTTTTTATTACAACGGTGGCACAGGTCGAACCGGAAGGGGGGGGAAGTGGCCTAAGGCTACTCTAATGACCACTGTATCACTAGACGCTAATCCATAACAATAATTCTTTAAGTGAATATATCATATTAAGAACTATAGGAAGGTCCTATTTTATTTTCCTTCTGATGGAACTACTTTTATATTATATATTGATGATAATTTGGAATAATACATAAATAGTCATTGCTTTTTATTTTATAGTATATATTAATTCATTATTATCATATTACTAATATGGTATCGTGCCATATTTGTGACATTTGGGTAGATTAATCCGTAACCAAATGTCATGGACAACGAATCGTGTCCTGAATTGACATCGTGTGCTTTTAAATCAAGATATTTTACATTAAAAATTCTATTAATAAGAAGGATAAAAAAGACATTTCGAGTCCTCAACAACAAGTAGTATAAGGTGCACTTAAGTGGGGCAAATGTTTACTTTACGAGAGTGGCTTTAGGAGGTAACAAAAGGCTACTCTTTCGAAATGTGAAGGATGTAGAATTTAGAGGGGTTGGCTTTGAACTTAAGATTGGCTTATGTGCGTCTTAAGGGACACAAATCTTGCAGTGTTGGAAATGGGATTCATGTATTCTGCATTTAAAATATTGTCATATTCCCTTTAGGAAAACACTATTGTACAAATCAAATCCTTAACAACTTAATGAAGATCCTGCTTTTTCCCGCATCAGGAATCTAGCAAGTGTCATGGTGGATGAGGCAGAGCAACTTCAAGAATCACTACAATTTAGTTTGGCTTTCTCTGGTGTTATTTTGTTTTTCTCCTCCTGTTTTGTCAACCCTGTATTTTCTAAATATTTGTCTTTTTAAAAAGTTTTAGATAAATTAGGTCCCGAGACTTATCAGGGTCAGGGCATGTTTATTGACTTAAAGAGTGTTTTTAGAGGTATTTATAGATTGTCCAACCTACAACCTTATAATTATGAGACAACCCTTTTACCAACTGAACTAATTATTTATCTTCTTTATTTGGACGATTCTCTACATATGTTGTTGTAAGTTGTTACTTTTGTGATTAGTTGTGATCTAGTTTAAAGCACCAAAACATTGATCAATAGCCTCAAAGCTTACTAATCGAGTTGAGCTTGCCGGATGCGCCTCAAGGGCCTTCCTCGGTTGTCAGATCAAATTCTCTGGGGTTCCGAGAACTACAGAGGATTTTGTTTCCTACTCTATGTCTATGCATAGTTGAATGTAATGAAAGGTAAACAATAATTCAGTAAATGATATATTGTTAATAATAACCTAGTTAGGAAAAGTCATGACCTATGTAGTGTTCTTAAAATCTTTAATAAAAAACCACCTTTCTTGTAGAAGTGGCAGATGAAAGAGCCTTTTTGTTGTTACACCTTTCTTTATACCTGATATTTAGATCTTAATGACAGCTTCCATTTTTCACTAAAGAAAACACTAGAACATTGAAATATGTTCAAGTGGACAAAAACACACATGAGAAATCACCTAATTTCATTCTAGCCGTTAAAATTAATATCTTTGAATGAAAATCCTACCAAAAGGACATTTTTAAAAAAACAAAAAACAAAAAAATCCTTCTTTGCATCCTTTCTTGCCCTCCATATCACTTCGGACCTGTCTATAGGGGGCAGCAATGGCTAGCCTTGTACTGTACAACAGGAGTACATCTGGCCCAACAAAAGTGAAAGCCCATACGTTTTTTTTTTCCCTCCCATTTTGAATATTCATGGTATTTAAAGTGTGCTTAGATTAGCTTGTGAAGAATACCTGCTGAAGATTAGATTTGAAGAATACCTTCTAAAAAGTAATCTAAAATAGCTTGTGTTTTCCACCCCATACCCAAACCATGGTTTTCTGACACAAAATATTCTAAAGAAAAACACACTGTTTAGCTGGCTGACTTACAAAAAAATCATGGTTTTAGTACAAAAATTGATGAGAAAAATCAAAGTGTTCGGGTTGTTTTTCTGAAAACCATAGTTTTGGGAGTCACTCAAACACACCTTCAAAGTATATATTGCTAAACACACTTTAAATAAAAATTTTAAAAATTCCTGAGCTTTTTTACGCCTTAATATATTTATCCTGACAAGAGACATACTTCAAAAGTGAAATCGATCCAAAATAGACGGTCGTGTCCAAGGGCTAGAGACAAGCAGGCAAACAAAACGACTCCAACCTTAATTTGGAGACATCTAAAGATAATCCGTGACTAACATGGGAGTTGCATCGACCAAAGACCGTGATTTTCGAATGCTTGCGGCAAAGGATGCGCGAAACGCAACCACCATGAAAATAAAACATTGAAGCCTCTCCCTTTTTTCTTTTTTTGTGATCATAACATGATGAACAAAACTACAACCTATCTCAATCACATCTAACATATAAAGCAATTAACAACAACAAAAGCTTCTCTAATAGAATGGGCAGCCAAACAAAAACTACCATTTCATGCTGAATATAAGGTCTATAGATTTTCTGTTCCTTGTTGTGAATATTATAACAAAAGTATGGAAAATTATTCTTCTTTCCACATTTCCGCAAACTCATCAGGCTCCAGAGCATTAGACATCTCATGCATTTTCCTTCTTGTCTTTGCTTTCACCTTCTTCGCATACTTTCCGGCCTTCTTCTTTTTCTCCAAGGCTCGAATCTACAAGAACAGACTTCAAAAGGTCATAACACAGACTCAATGACGACAACAGTTTCCCAGTAAATAGCATCAGTGAATACCTGATTTGGTGAAACATAAAATGGGTTTTCATAAAGAGTTGGGCCTCCAAAACTGCCACCAAATATTTTAATTGGGTTCAAGCAAAACCTTGGACCAACCTGAACAAGCAGCTGACACGCATTAGACTAGTCTTATAACTTGACAGATTAAAACCTAATCTTGAAACCAAATTTCGGACCTCAACTAATGTCATTTTCTCAAGGCCTCCTCGAAGTATTTTGTCCGATTCATTATGAGGAACAGAGATCTGTAAAGCAAAAGGAAAAGCTATTATACATGACATTATTTACTGTGCAGAAGCCAACAAGGCATGTTACACCAACGGCCAAAGAGCAAGGGATCACTCTCTAAGTCATTCGCAATGTCTTGCACCCTGGTAATCATAATTCATATTTTCTACCCCCTTCATAGTTTTATTACTTCTTTGAAAGTAGTAGGAGTAATAGAAGTTATTTTTCATCAAACAAAATCATTTTTCTTAATTCCACATTTCATTCCATTCATTGTAATTGAGAATCAAGAGCAAATCCTTCACAACTGAATAGTTGAGACTCAAATTGTCCCACCATAATCCAAAACAAAAGGAAAAGATTTCCACCACCTATCTCAACTGACAAACTGCTGTCTGAAAGCTAGCAGTAAAGAAAGTGATCAACACAACAATAAGAAGAACATCAATATGTTGTTCAGTTAGGAGGAATGGAAGTCCACAACAATGAACCCAAAAGTTTAGACTCCACATTAACCCGAAATCATTAAAGGATGCATTTGAGATCGCTTTGAATCTAACACAATCACATACCTGGTAATTCCTGAACCATATATGATCATCAACGATGGAGAAAACAAAAACATGATCATAGAAAGGCTTGATTTTATGATGGTCCTTCGGTGTTCCGAATATCTGAAAAAGAAGACATCAAGTATACATCAGTGATACTGAAAACGGCATGTACATTTACCATTTAATCTGCTGCAAAATAATAAGGGAAAGGGGAAGAGAGGAGGCGGGGTAAAGAGAGAGACTCAAGTCTATTATTCCAAGAACCTTATTACAATTAGCCTCAAGAAACTACAGTATGCAGGCACAGAAAGTAATCAGAAATATAATAAATATACAGGATGGAAAAGACCTCCAAATCCCACTCAGTTTATATAATCCCAGACCATGATCATGGCATAAAGGAAATATTATCCAGTCCTTAGACATAAAATAAAAGGGCAATTTTCTTTAGTAGTATAATGGACATGAACTTGAGTATAAGTAAAGATCTCAAACATATCAGGAAATGGAAATTAAATAGTTTTAATTAGAACAGCATACATACTGCGTAAATTAAAATGAAATTCTGTGAGTTTTATTCTGTTTGTTGAAGAAACAGTTCGCACAAGAGCAAAAACCATGTTATCTGAGGATTTCCCATTCAATGTTTCATATGAAAATAAACAGAAACATTGACAACAGATAATTATCACAGATGAGAAAGAACAAACAGAATACCTGCAGTAACATCTCTTTTACTAGTTTCCAATGCGCATCTTTTTCAAAATTTGCTGAAAATGTCAAAAGTGGGCGGGAACCTTTAAGATGATTTCCAGTTAGCTTCAACTCCTCCATTGTGTGCACTGAAACGCAGTTGAGTGATGTATGAACAGTTAAAAAACAAATGTCCTGGAAGCTAAGTTATAAACAGGAAAAATATGCATACCCACACACACACACACAGAGAACCAACCCACTTCTATGGGAAGAATAAGAGCAACCAAACAAAGATTAAGGAACCCAGAAATTCAGTTTTTAACTATAGTAAGCAAACTAGCAAAGAAGAGAAATTAAAATCAGAGAAGAATATTACCAGCATTAACTAAAAATTTCACAGATGGCCCATTAGGACATTTTGCCATCCAGAGATAAAGATCCTTTTGCTTCCTGCACTGAAATTCATATAGATAAAAGGGGGGTACAAAATAATTAGAGTGGAACGAGTACAAAATAATTCCTCAATCAACTGATGGCTCAATCAAAATCATGCTGCTTGGATGAAATGGAAACACCAATGATGGGGCAAATAGGTAGAGGTCTCTTATGCATTAATATGGACAAAACATAATTCCGCAAAATCACAACAATCACACAGCAGGTATGACAAAAATAAAGAATTGAAAATGCATTTAAACGATATTTTATGCACCAAACAAAGCATATCAGATGCAATACAGTCAATCTACAATCCCACGGAGAATTTATTGAGATAGAAGAAAGAATACCTCAAAGAATAAACATGAAGAGCAGCTTTTTAGCTCGACAAGTTCATTCAGGGTGGCGCCTTTGGTAGACTTAGATTCAACCTTGTTATCCTTCTTACAGTGAGGCAAAAGCGAAACCAAATTCAACATTAAATGCCGGTACCTAAAATATAAGGAAATTATCGCACCCGATTAGCAACGCGCAGAAAGTTTAACTCACAAAGTCAGCAATATGAAGATAAATATTTGCTCGAACCTATAGTTGATGCGTCGTGAGCATGTAACCAAAACCTTTTCTTTGTTCCTAAATTTCGACGAGTCAGCATCCCCCATTTCATCCTTTACTTGGCTCTTATCCTTCCAACCAAAAAGAGTCCGCGTTGGTCTTTCTGGTGCAACATCATCCTTTTTTGAGGGCGCCACTGCTTCTGTCTCACTGTGCTTCCTCTTTTTCCCCATAGTTGCTAAAGAATCTGATACACCCAGGAAACATGATTGTGAAACGAACGATACTAATTTTCTTAGTTCACCGAAAACTTTTCATACAGAACACTTAGCAAGAAAATCCCTGCACTTCCATTTGCAAAGATACTGAGAAAAAAAAAAAGAAGAAGAAGAGGCAACTATCCGCACCAAAGTGTGCTCACTTGATAAACAGCATGGGAATGAAAAGAAAGGAATCAACAGAAGAGAACAAGGGAAGAAGAGCGGAACCTATGTCTTGAGGACGGAAGGGCTCTCTCAAACGAGGTATCAGCTAGGAGAATGATGAGGTTTCTCGAAGCCAACGGAGTGAAGCCTGTTCAATGTTGAGAAGCTGAGGACGGCTTCCTATAAGACGCTGGAAGGAAGGGGAAAGGAGAACCAGGGAAAGGGTTTCTTTCTTGAGGAGCTTCAGAAGTTATTGGGCCTTCACTCATTAGACCCATCTTAGTGAGCCCATTAAAGGACCATCTCAATAATGGACCAAAAGAACGGCCCGTTTCAACGCTAACTTTATTTCACGTACAAAACGCCTGATCCATTATAGCGCTCATTTTAAACAGTAATTGGAGTAATAAAAATAAATTTTTTAATCGTAATTTATTATATATGAGGTAAGTATATAAGAGAAATGATATCTCAAATTATATGTATAAACCTTTCATAACCTAATTCAAACATACTTACAACCAGAAGACCTGAGGTTGAAAAGAAGGCCTTGGCGGTTTCCACAATAATCAACAATAAAATGAAATAATAATCTAGAGTTACAGTACAGACTTCTTGCAATAGTTTATCTTCGTGATTAATGTTTTATTTTTACAATTGACAAATAATGATCTGGAGCTACAGATTTTTATTTAATGCATGGTGATCTATAGTCTAGTCATCAGCACCAGAAATGTTATTTCTCCGTGAAGTGTAATTAAACCTAACAAGTTTGGGGAACCTATTTTTAAAAATTGGGCTAAAGGGTTATTTTGACTGAATTTTTTTTTGGGGGGGGGGGTGGTTAAGTGTTAAATTTGATAGTTAAGTTTGGCTGTTAATTGATTAATGCTATGTTTGGAATAGTTTTTTATAAGTTTATAAGTGTTTTTCACGTAAGTCGAGACAAAACTCATTTCACATACTTATTTTGTATACTGTAAATCATAATTGAAAAGCTGCTTTTAAAAGTTCCAATCGCTATTCTAAATACACCATAAATATGCTAAATTAACAGACTTCGTGACTTCTACTCCATTTTTGTTTTGATTTTAGGTGCAAATCTCTTCTATAAGTTTTCACTTATGAGCAATATTACCTGAAAGTTTCTAAATCGTATCAATTTTACCATGGTGATTATTCAAGTTAAATTTACTCGTTAATTGACCAATTATACTTATTTTCCAAGTCCATGTGTCATCATCCATTTCATTTTTTTTTAAAGTTAGATTTAAAAATAAGTAAATTTTTTTCTTAAGAAAAAAATGCATCCCATGTGAAGAATTAGAGACAATCAAAAAGATAAAAACATCTTGTGCGGGGTGAAGGAAAAAAAATCAAAAAAGTGCTTACTTATCTCCACGTCGTTGGGATATATACAGCGGCATAGAGTTTTAAATGGCCTTATTCTCAACAATCTTGTTTAGTGTGTTATATGTCTAGTGATTGAATCTTTTTCTTTAGTACATTCAGGCAAATGTGAGCTCCGCCTCCATATATAACTTCTTCATTTTCTTCAATGTTGTTCAAGCCGATAGCTCAACAAATTTGATCAACTAATAATTAAATTTAACTTAGATAACTATGAGGACAATATTGCTATAATTTGGAAACTTTTGGGGTAAAATTGCTTTTAAGTAAAAATTTTCAGATCAAATTTATATCTAAACCTAAAATAAAAATAATATGGAAGATATGTGGGTGACACGTGAACTATCAGCTTAATATATATAGTCAATTAACAATTAACCTTAAATAAAATAATAATTAATACAAAATTATTCCTCTGTTAAACTTTCATGATAAAATTGTCTCATTAACCCTTATTGACGTGAAACTGATTTGACGGTCTGACCAACCCATATACTACATATAAAAATACGTGAAATTGATAAAGCTACTAGATTATTTGACTTTTTTGTGGGGGGTTCAAATGTTTGGTGGAGCAGGTTCGCAGGTGAAGAAGTTGGTAAACTCTGTGTTCCTTAGAGCCACTAATATACGATCGACAAAGAAGCTCCATAGATTCTCTCTACTACTTTTTCTGCGTATTAACTTTGTATACGTCGTAGTACACGGCTTATTCAAAAGTAAAAAAGTGCGCTCACTTTGCTGGACCACGATGACTCGTCTTTGCTTCACTCTCCCACACACCACAATCCCAACTAACCAACATGCAAGTTTAATCTATCTATTTATAATAGCTGTGAAAGAATTGAGATAGATTTCATGCTCCAAATTTTTGCTTACTTTCACTTTTATCGCTCAAGAGCCATTTTCAAAGCTAAACCTAACCATAAAAAGTGCAAACACATCCATCATCTTGAGAATGATTTGGCGTCTAAGGCATTAACTTTTTTTTATATGACGAATATATGTACGTGTGTTCGTATAAATAAGCTTTCTTGAGCATGTATGTGACAAACAAGAACCAAAGTCATGTGTGAATCCCTCAAAATATAATACGCTTTATAGGAGGAGAATAAAGGGAATTCCTTCATGAGAATTTTATCCTGTGCTGTCAAAAAAATATGATGCCGCTTAAGCTTTGATGTGAATATATCCTTCAAGAAAAAAAGAAAGTGAAAAAGTTCGGCCTCGCTTTATACGAATCTGATAGTCACTTCCAAACCTGATACAAAACTTGAATCTTTCAAAGTTTCTGGGGTAAGAAGAAGAAGACTGAAGACGAATGGTGATGCAGATATTAATCCCTACATATGTATTCCGATGAATATATTCCTGGCCAATGGATCGCAACCTGGAATTTAAAGGTAACTAAAAGTGTCTCTGCCTGATTCCGATTTTCACAAGAATTGATATCACGCCATGGGTATAAAGTAACTTGGATGACGAATCTCTCAAAAGTTCACTTGGTCCTGTTTATAATCTTTTTTGTTCCACGATAACAAAAAGTGCAGCTCATCTTTTTCACAGAAGTAAATTAAAAAAATATTGATAAATATAAAAATTATATCTTATATTTAAAATCATTTTATATATACCACGGAAAGAAAACAAACTTTTTGCGTTACATGTGCAACTATCAGTACTTGTTTTTTTGAATACTTTTTTATTCACTGTAACTCAATCTTACGTCCTATCTGTATCTATATATTGATGGGTCAAAAATTGAGACTTTAATGTTTGACGCATGGATGTATGGTTAACCTCACACTCTCACAGCTTGGACCAGAAGATCGTGAAATTATCTAAGCCAAGAGATCAGGCTAAAAAGCATCGTGATCTTTAAGACATGCATCCAGTTGTATCATGGTCCAGGGGAATGATAAATGAAAATTTTCAGATGAAGAGGAGAAACTAAGCTAGCCGGCAAACAAGCATAGACATACACGTATGAGTCACTGTGAAAAAAAAAATAGTTAGCGGATTAGCTACAGAATTTTAATATCCAAATCCATCACATATCTGTCACTAATTACAACACTAGTACTATTAGTCACGTAACATTTCTATTGCAAAAATTCCGTTGTTAATCTATATATTGCTAATTCCATCATAATATATATTTAGCAACAAAAATTAGCTATTGGATAACTCGTTACTAATTACTGTATCAAAGCAATGTTTCTATCGCAAACAAGTGAGTAACGGTTTTCTTATTGAAAAGTTGGGTTTGACGTCTTTCATCTACTTATTCCACGAACATGAAAAAAAGCAGAAAATGCTTTTACTTTGATTTATTGTGAATAGGGACAGTACTCAATGTATATACAACTAACCGTGCGAGCACCCTTTATTTATTACTGAACTCGATCTAATCCTCTCTTGATAAAGCAGTACTTTACGAGGAAGCAGAATCTTTAACGGAGGAGGAGCTTTATGGAGCATTCCTTGCATATGAAGCAAACTACAACTTGTTGTCAATATATCAAACAATTCCATTGCAGACTTCAACAGTTAATTTAAAGTACAGGAGATATAAAAACAATTTATTTCTAACCAGCTTATCATTGTATTTGTTTGGAATGACAATTGAAGTTTTCAGAAAAAAAATTTCAGTCATGATTTACGATATATAAGTAAATGTATGAGATGAGTGTTGTTTCAATTTAAATATATAAATATTTTTTAGCTTTTAATTAATAGAGCAGTTAATTAGATCAATTTGACTGAACATCAAGTAACTCAAACCAGCATCTAAGGGCCTATTGAATTGGTGGTGGAAATGTTATTTCACATAAATTGAGATAAAACTCCTTTTATAAACTTACTTCATATCCCACAAATTATGTTAAAAAAACAGCTTATACCGCTAATTCAAATAGCATTGATATATATGAGAAAGACACACGCAGGAATTTCCAAAATCTTGGATGCAGTTCATTGACCAGATGGAAGGATTGTATTTACAAATAGTATCATCATCATCACCAACGAAAAAGTCAACCAAGAAATCTATAAAACATACATACACATGCGAACTAATCATTATATTATTTTATTACGTATATAGGAAAAAATAAAAGACAGAACATTAACAACAGCATTAATGCATAAAGTTGTCGAGGTTTCTATTGTGAGTCTTCTACGACACATACTACGGAGTGTGTGATCAGAAAGAAGGAACAATGCCATATCCAGTTTTGGTCATTAGAGAAGTAGAGAACATCTGGTCCACTTCAGCTTCCACCTCTGTTCTCTTTGCGAATCGACCTTTGATACGAGGTCTTGTCTCTGCATATGCCTTCCTAGAGGCATACCTTATTGTCTTCTCAAACTTTCTTGTCTTCTTCTTCTCTCTGTATCTCAAAACCCTGGCCTCCCTGTCCATCGGACTAAGCTGCGAAGGTATCTGAATTGGAGGCCCAGAAAATAGGTCAATTGTCCCTTTTGGAGGTCTTGAATGGGAAATCGAGCCATCGCTGATAGTTGATTCCGGCACAATCCCAACATCTACTGACGAAATGGAAACCTAATTTAAAGCAAAACAAACGAACAACGTGGGTTAATAACTTGAAGACATATACGTGTGGTAATGCAACAACATCAAATCGTGTAAAATGTGACCAAAATCTCACTTAACCTGTTGGAGACTAATGTGTTTAGATAAGCAGAGAGAAGAATTAACTTCTTTATTTATATGGGAAACAATATTGCCTCCCATAGTCAAATGAAATTTAGGAGAACCGTTTCCAGGAGAATAAAAGCGTGAAAGTTATATATGCCTTTGTTTTAGATTCCTTGCATCAGAGAATAAAGTGAAAGAGAAAAGGGTAAAGACTAAAGAGATGTACATGAAACGTGGTGTGTATGAGGATTAAGAAGATGCCATTAATTAGCTAGTCTAGCCCGTAAGGGTGTGTGATTAATGAGACAAGAGGTTAGATACAGAACCAGAAAGGTGAAATATCGCTTCATTCGGACATGGCAGAAAAGGGAACAAAATCGTTCGTAAATCCCAAGTTGGGAAAAACAGTTTACTGATTAGAGATACGCTTGATTTATATTGTTCGGAAATGAAAAAAAGAACAGAAAGATGCGAAAAACGGAAAAGGGGGAAAAACCAGAGAGCTTACATTTTGAGTAACAGAACCGTTGAAAGCACTGTAGCCAGATTTTGACGAATCAAACTCCAAACCCAACTGAAAATGGTGCTGCTGCAGCTGAACCGGAACGACACTGTCGCCGGCATAGTTCTTCTGAGGAACATCATAATGTTGCTGCTGATTGTAATGATCGGTCAACGGATTTTCAGCACATGAATTGCAATCCATGAGGTCCAAATAATCATCAACCTCCCCAGAACCAAACAAAAAACCGTTGCTTTGATTGTTGTTGTTGGAATTGTTGTTGATGTGGTTGCTGTTCTTCACAGGATTCAGCAACAACCACGAGGCGGCCTCGTCTTCATCGTCTTCGTCGACAACCTCCTCCTCCTCCGCATCATCGTCACCGTGAGCTAGAAAATCATCATCCCCGTCAGGAGCAGAGCCCGCGGTGGAAGGAGAACCGTAGATGGGGAGAATGGGGACGCGGTGGTGACGGCTGGCGAGGGGGTTGGCGGAGTGGATTTCGGCGTCGCAGGCAGAGCAGAGGGAGGCGGCGTCGGCCTTGCAGAGAAACGCGGCGGGGGCGCGCTCACAGGCCTCACAAACCCAGACGCGCTCGTGGCGGGATGCGACGCGGTTGGCGGCGTGGATGCGGGCGTCGCAGCCAGAGCAGAGGTAAGCCATGTCAGCGCGGCAGTACACAGTGCAGGGAGCAGAGCGGCACGTGTCACAGATACGCGCCCAGCTGATATTACTGGCGACGCCATTGCCGTTACCTTCTTTGAGCATCTTTTTTTCGTGTGTCTGTACTCTGTTGTGATGTTTAGGGAGGTGTGGGTGTTGTGGTCGGAGTAAGAGGAGGCTGTGTAAGTAGTAACTTGCGTCAGGAGAGAGAATCCAGCCCTGCCACGTGGCGAGGAGCTAATGGTGTTAAAGAGTTTCCGCATTATCTTGTGGTTGGCTGTGAATCCAAGGGGTTGAGTCAGACGTGGGGACCCACTTCTGTTAGCTGCCCTTTCGATCATGAAACAACGTTGAGTTTTTCGGGTTCACTTTTTTTTTGCCCTGGCATTTCCATGGGTTCCACGGGTGAAAGATATTTATTGATTGATCAGACTGGAATACAAATTAATAAATAACTCCTGCATGCAAATAACAGCATGTGTTGCATGAGCCTTTTTTCGATTGGGAGGGTATTAATAATCTCAACCATAGCACCAGGCACTAGACTAATAGAGCAAAGGCTACCGAAGCATTTTTATTTTGTTGGTTGGGGAAATAAGCAATGGGCAATATATGAGGGATGGAAAATGCTGACTTGGGAGGGTTGGTGCTGACAAGGAGCCAGGTGGAGGCAGTACAGGGGGAGGGAGAGATGAGTCAGACAATCCAAGTGGGAAATACAAATAGTCCAGTATGAGGGAGCCACGTAGGAGGGGAACAGATTACGATGCACCTCCGCCACAAAGGAGGTGTGGTCCTTCCTACCTCGGGGACTGTGGGGCCATCCGAATTCCTCTTGTAGATGGGGAGTGAAAGGAAGGGGAGGAAGATAGGAACGCAATATTGGGGGAGTGAGAGAGAGGGAAGGTGACACCGAGAGTGAGGGGTTTGGATAAGGAGAGGGAGAAAGAGAGAGGAGAGAAATGTGTGGCTCCAAAGTGAGACGCAAGCAGGGAGAGTCCTACTGGTCCCAGGCTGTGGCCATATTGAATTAGACCCACTAGTTTTTGTTAACTTCATTCATTCATGAGCTGAACCCAGTGAGGCTTTTGCCACCAGCCATACATCATCCTTGTGTCCTTCCACTTCTTCTACCTGCCAGCCAACAATAAAAGCTTACTTGCACTCTTGGACTAAGTTACTCTTATGTGTGCTTTCTCCTTGCCTAATCATTATCCCCCCACTCTCTCTAAATAACAGTTATTATTATTATTATTATTTCGCTCCCTGCATTACCAAACCATAACTCTGTTTCTCTCTGTGTCACTGGCCCTTCTTTGTCTCTTTCCATTTTTCAGCCCTCTCTCACCCCTCAAGCCCCATTGTTCTCCAGCCTGTTTGTTTTCACCCTCCAATTTAGTAAGTTCACCACTCACCATGTAATGCTGCTGCCCAAATTAGCTCTCCTACTCTCCCCAACCCATTTTATGACATGTATTCTAAAAAGTTATTTTTTACAATACCTCCTGATAGTTTCAACTCGTGTTAAAATTTTTTACTTTATGTATGTTCATATTTAATAAGGATAGTGAAAGTCTAGAAATTAATATAATGTTAAAATTTAATATGATCACTAAGAATAATATTAGGAATCACTTGAATTTTAATCCAAATGGCTAAAAACATCTAATAAAATATAAAATAGATTAGAGAGAATATTATTTTATTCCTAATTGGTTTTAGTTTGACCATCGGTCTAGCCAGTTTTAATAGCTGTGTTTAAAGTTTTTATGTCCTGTCTTCTAAACTTTTCTTGTGAGTGGGTGTCTAGTGTGCGCTAATTTTCCATGTCTTTATCTTTATATACTTCTCTTGTTATTTATAATATAATTAGGCTATTTTATAAAATAAAAATACAAAGCTGATTCTTTCCTCTCTCTCTTTTCTTGGCAGAAATATACCTTTATCATCTACTTTTACATAATAAAGTTTCAAACTTCATACAAAGCTTCAACCTGATGCCTTGATTTTATAAAATATCATGTATTATTTGTGAAATTAAACTTAATATATAAGTATTTGAAAGTGTTTAATTTTGTTAGTTCATCCTTCTGTTGCCAGTATTAAACCACAGCTGCTAAGTGTAGAATATTTTCTAGCTTGAAGGTTAATGTATAAAACCAAAGAATTATACAAATACTATGTTCAACATGAGTTCCATAACCGTAATATTCATATGTAGAATATATATATATATATAATTGCAAAATGACTTAAGAAAGAGTAGGATCTTACTAATTGAATTGAAAGACTAATTTTGACGTACGTGGAACAAAATCAAAACTTGGACTTGCTCGTCCAGTTCTTGTACCTAATTTTTTCCTCCAAACAATAAGGACTGATCTTTGTACTGAGAGAGGATTCTGATCCTCAAATAAAACATTGTTCGCCACATACCATCATAACAAGGAGTGACTGGATATTTAGTTATTAACCCATCTCCTCAATAACGCACATTATCTTCGAATTCTTCATGATTCTGACTCTGCACTCTTACCACATGACCTGGCGGAAATTCAATTGAATCCCAGCCTCCACAACTCTACGTACGCCATCGTAAAAGAAAATCGAATTTACGAGGAACAACGTGTCTCGTTGGCAATACAGTAAATAAATGACTTTTTTTTTTATGTGACTAGGAGTGAAATAAAAAAAAATAATATTGTTAATGTGATTTATGTTTAGATTAGAAATGATTTTTTTTTTCTAAATCCAGTAAAAAAAAAAGTTAGAAACTACTTCAATAAGTTTCTAAAAAAAATAGCTTTTTTCTAAAAACCCAATAAAAATTAATGTGTTTAAAAACGTGTCTGTAGATGTCGAATGTATTTTTGCCCTCCAAATAAACTTTTTCCCCTACCAAATGAGATTCCAAATTGGCCCAATATTAGTACAGCTTTTTAAGTTTTAGCGTTTCTTTAACGGAGACCATGAGTTTTATCCTCTAGCGAAAAATTGATCCAGGCGAAATCAGTGGAGATGAATTACTTAATTAAATCGCAATAGAGCTCAGTTTCAGGAAAGAGCTCGATCGTACATTTATGATAGGTAATAGATTGTGTTCTTAACCATTTCAAGCTGGCTTCTACTTGCTTGTGAATCCACCATGGTAAAGTAAGAACATAGCATTGTTTCCATTACTCTATGGAACGAGAATACTGCTTACATTCATAAAATTTCTTACAAGCAAACAAAGCTCAGGAGGAATAGCAGAGAAATGATAACACAGTAGTGATTGAGATGGCGAGAAAGAAGTTTCAAGAGGAGGTCAGAATAGAGGGCATCCATAATGAACACCCAAGAATTTTCAAGTCTTGCAAGGTCAAGAAAAAAAGAAAGGGAAAGAAAACTAAGATTTAAGATAAGAACATATTATATTAATACAGCTCAATGAGGACAGCACCAACAAAACCCTACCTTAGCTTCTCCCTTGCTATCCATTGGGAGTGAAAGCCATGGCACATAGTTGCACTACTCCACTTGAACATTCAAGAAAAATAGCAGGCATTAGCATCCTCAAAAGAGAGAGTTTGATGAGCAGCCAAGGCCGAAAGCATGTAAAAAGTATGGCAGGTTTGGGACTATATATTCAGAAACTTGAAATATGAAGTCTTTGAAAACACAAAACCTCGCTCAGGCTGTGAACCTCTGTGTGTGTGTCCTTTTCTGACTGAGAAAGAGATGATAATGATGATCAGGTAAATGGCGACTGATTTGAGGGGAGAGGGGATAAAGTACAGAGAGAGAGAGAGAGAGGTAGGGGAGGATTGATAGGTAATGTGACCTAACAATTTTTGTCTGGTTTTTGTGTCTGTGATGGACATCTTTTACCTTATCAGTCACGCAAGTTCAAAAGCATAGTAGTAATAAGAAGCATATGGGAACTCGGACTCTACTTTCCTCGAAAGTGAAATGAGCTCCAACTTAAAACACTGTAAGGGGCCTGCCCACAATGAATTTTACGCTGCAAAAAGGCTAAACCCTTCACGCATACGACAAAACTGGTAAAAAGGAGAATAGTGCAACAGTAAATAAATTGGAAGACAAATGGAAAAATGGGGCTTTCTTATCCATATACTGCGCACAGTGAAAAAAAAAAAAATACCTAAGGGTGTGTCTAGTTCCACGGGAGGAGAGATTTTAATGAAAAAGAAGGGAAGTGAGGGATTTTTATATTACCTCATTTAAAATGATGAGGAGGGAGAGAAGGGGAGGAATTTCATTGTTACCTTGTTTGATTTGGGAAGGGAGGGGAGGGCAAATATTTTAATTTGAACAATTTTACTCTTTTTTATTTTTTTTAAAATTATGTACAATGTTTAATAAAATATATTATAAATATAAATTATAATTAATAATTATAAAAATTGAATAAATATAACTATAATTATATTAGTAAATATCTAAAATTATATTACATGGTTTTATTTATCATATATATATAAATGACTAAAGGTATTTTTATCCAATAAAAAAAATTTTAATCTCCTCTCAAAATCCCTCCAATTTGGGGGGAGAGATTTTGAGGGGAGGGAGGGAAAAATTTTAAAAAATTTCCCCTCCCTTCCATCTTATCAATCAAGAGGAGTAGGGGTATGCATCAATTTCCCTTCCCAATCTTCTCGTCCCGATCTTGAGCAAATTAGGAAAGGATTTTTCCGTCCCGAAATTTTCGGGATGGCAAAATTTTTTCGGCATCGAGATCTGGAATGAGACTTCTCAATCCTGACTTTTTCCCGATCCCGAAAATATACATATATTTATATTTTTATCTAATTTTTTGTTCTTGTCGTTGTGCTTTTTGTAGCTGAATCGACAATTTTAAGTATGTATTAAACTAATTATATATTTGTGTTGAACTAATTTAATACAATATGATATTAAATAAATTATGTATTTATCCTAGACTAAAAGAAATAAAAAATTAAAATAAGATTTTTTAAAAAAAATAAAGGGGGTCGGGATGGGGAAATTCCCGATCCCGAGAATTTCCCATCTCATTGGGATGGGAAATTTTCAGAATCGAGATCAAAATGGTATTTCTCGATCTCTTCCCGTCCTAAAAACACTCTTAAAAGAAGAGAAGATCAAAATCCTTCCCCTCCACTCCCCCTCTATTCTCCTCCGCTTCTCTCAAACCAAACTAATCCTAAATCCTACACTTTAGAAAGTATTTACTAATATACTATATTCAAAATCGTCCACCAAAAAACGATTTTGAATTTGCACACAAGTGGTTCATCGAAGAATGATTTCACTTTTTTGAACGATTTTAGTGTTATAATTGTTGATGTGAAAGGAAGAGAGGGTGCAGGAATGAGGGTAGAGGGGGAAAAAAACATAAATCTTATATTTTAATGTTCTCTTTCCTTTTTAACTATTGAAATTTGATATAACCGTCAATACATTTAATATATTGAAAACGAAAAATTAATCAACTTTTTATAATAGGTGGTGTTGATTGTTTATCAAATTTTATTATTATTTTATTAATTTTCAATAATCTGATTTAATATTTTATAATTTTAAATTTTTTTTATTTTTCTAAATTTTTATCTTATTTTTTAATCGAATCATTTTATTTCTTTTAAGTGTTTTCTAAGTTATAATGTAAATGATTTTCGTTTTTCCCTATAAGTCTGTTTTCGCCATTAATCCTTCCAACCCTCAAAAACATATTTATTAAAAGAGATGAAAATTATTTACATCATAAATCTCAAAATGGAAAATCTTGATAAAAAAAGAATTAAAATGATTTGATTAAAAAGTAAGATGAACAAAATTAAGTTAAAAAATCAATTATAAAATTGTAAATCAAATTTAAAAGTAAATAATTATGAAAAGTTCTAAAAATTTCATTCTTTATATAACTACCTCTAGTAGTGTGTTTGGGAAATTCTCAAAACCATGGTTTTGAGAAAAATTAGCCAAACACTCTATTTTTTTGGAAATCATGGTTTTGAGAAAAGCTTCTTTTTGTTGCTTTTTATCTAAAACTATGATTTTTTGGTTTTAAAAAATGTCTAAAAATATTTTTTTTAAGTAGCATATAATATTCTAAAATAATTTTTAGTGCTTTTAATCCTTTAAAATATTTTTTCAGTTATACCCAGTATGTTTGCAGACTGATTGCAATTTTACCCTTAATTTATTTTTTCAGCTCTAAAAATTACTTTAAAGTATTTTTTTAGTTGTACCTACCGTCATCCACTCTAAAATATTTTTTCAGGAGCACCTAATATTTTAAAGTAATTTTTGAAGCTGAAAAAATAAATTAAGGGTAAAATTGCAATCACTCTGCAAACATATTAAGTACAACTGAACAAATATTTTAAAGAGTTAAAAGCACTAAAAATTATTTTAGAATACTGCATGTTACTTAAAAAATATTTTTTGATACTACATATGTCCAAGAAAATATTTCAAAATATTAGATACTATTTTTTTTTAGACAAAAAAAAGTTCAGCTCCTTAAAACAATACCAAAACGGTGTAGTTTTAAGAAAATGACTAGCAGCTTTTTTCCCATAATCTATTCTTCTCATAATCTATTTTGATGTTTTGAATTATTGACAAACTATTAAATGTTAATGTATTTGTTTCATGATGAATTTAAGGTTTATAGACATGTTGTTACGACTAATATATCACTTATTAGTAAAAGAAAGACAATCTAAAGGAGAAAGGAAAAAAAGATTGTATTAACTGCATTGAAAGAGTGGCTCCTTATATTATTTTTCGATGTTAACTATTGAATTATGAACTTTCAATGTACAATTTATTAATATATATATATTTCTATATATGTATGTACAATTAATTTTTTTCACAATTTATAATTTTTTCGGACAAATTTAAAGAGTTTTTGGTATTTATTGTTCAATTTTATATTAAATAATACCTAAAATATAATCTAATATTTTATATCTAATTATTATAAATTATTTTTTACAATTTATTATAATACATACATACATACATACATACATATACACATATATACATACATACATACATATTATAAATTTTTTAGATAATTTTATGCCATTTTTTGTATTTATTATGAAATTTACTACTATATAATATATAAAATATAATATTATCATTTATATGTAGTTATCACAAAAGTTAATGTCATTTTCAGTAATTTGACCATGAAAAAAAAGCTATTCTAATCATAATATCCAAACACTCTCATTTTATCAAAATCACTTTTTTCTCATAATCTATTCTCAAAAATCATTTTTTTTCACTTTTTCTTCATAAGCTATTCTCAGAAGCTATTTCCAAACACACCCTAGATAAAGATGTTCGTGAGAGAGGGGGGAAAAAAGGAAAATGCGTGAGAGTAGTGAGAGATGGTGAGATAAAAGGAAAGAATGGTAAAAAAAATGAGAGAGATAATAGGAGTATTACTATTTACTAAACAAGAATGAGAGGACTAAGAAATATAAGATTTTCGATTTTCTCTCTCTTCCTCTCTTCCTTTCACATCCACACTTATGACCCTAAAATCGTTGACGCAAAGAGTGAAGTTTTTAGTTTGTTTATGTTTATGTAAATCGAGATAAAACTTCTCCACATATTTATTTTGTAAATCGTAAAAACTATCTCGTAAACCGTAAAAGCTACTTCATATTTCGTAAATCACGATTTATAAGCACTTATAGAGTTTTTATTTAGAAATTATATTTCCAATCGGGTTTATTTTATAAGCTCGATTTACGTAAATCGAGATAAATCTTCTCCACATATTTACCTCGTAAACCGTAAAAGTAACATCGTAAACCGTAAAAATTACTTCGTATTATATGAATCACGATTTATAAACACTTATAGAACTTGTATAAACTAATCCAAACGAGCTAATAAACTATTCAAAACAAGCGTGCATTTAGGTAAATTATTTTACTATGTGCAGTATATCGATTAAAAAGCCGAAAAATGAAGTTTAATGCGTCTCTTGACTTCCCTACTCGGATATCTTTTACTCCACCTGTCTTTTTGTCTGTTTCTCATCCTCACCTCCTCAACCATCTGATCATGTCGGCTCTGGTTCGGTCACATACGATTAGATTAATAAAACCACACATCACCATCATATCTATGTCGATAAAAATCTAAATAACGCATGTGATCTCAACTTGAAGTGATCATAAGAAAAGTTTATACTCGTTCTGCTGAGAAGCTAAAAAAACAGTGGCTAGGGCCAAGCTAGAGGCCATGGGTATGACGTTTTAAAGTTTAAACCTTGTGGAAGGGAAGAGTTTGCCCTACTGGAGTTGTCTGAATTATTTTGTCTGATGAAGTCGTAGAGAGATGAGATAATAATACACAAACCAAATGCATATGAACTTTATCCCTTTATTTGCGTTCCTCTTTCGTTCCTTTATTACGAACTTGAAAATAATTATGGATTGAGAAGTGTTAATGTGGCAGAGATCAGGTACGAGTGCTGATGGGTGAAACCAAAAAGGGATGGTAATTGCAATAAGTGAGGGAAATATAATGATGAGCTTTTAGCCTTATAAAGAGAGTGAATATGAATAATGAATAGGACTGATAATAAGCCAAAGGAAGTGGGTTTCATTCACACAATGGCCGATGAGGATAGAGCCAGTGCAAAAGAAATCTTTATTGTTTGTAGCAAAGAAAGTTTGTGGGTAATGAAGGGGATGAGATTAGAGGAGGATATACAAGAATGGGCAAGTGAATAGGAAAAAGGGGAAGCTAGTGTTGAAAAATGAAAGAGTCCGCTGGGAGGCTAGGTCATTCGTCACTGGTTGTTTTGATCAGTTGATCTTTTGGTTCTGTGCATGACTTGGGTTAGCCAGGTAGGTAGCTGGGCGAAGTTGTACCCCCTTTCATAGGGGATAAGTCATTCAACTGACCTAAAATATTTTCAATTTTACTCACATATGAGTCAATTAAAAATAAAGGTAGGATATAGTAATAAATAAATGTTTGTTTGAAATAATAATTGAAGTGTTTAAAAGAAATTTTTTAATCGTAATTTACGATATATCATATAATTATGTGAGATAGGTGTTATGTTAACCTATATATATAAACACTTATAAATTTTTTATAAACTAATCTAAATATATTTAGTTAATAAAAATAATTAGTACTTTATAATAAAAATAAAAAAATTTTGATAGTTGGTGCTTTATAAAATAGGGTTTATCCTAAATCAGTTGTTTTGTCATCTGACGACCGATTATTCAATTCCACTGCACTTTTCTGTTTCCGGATGCCGCGCTTCTTCCACGCTCCCCCCACGCCCCCAAAACGTTAGAAAATTTAATCTTATCTTAAATATTTATTATTTTATATTGTTGGTATTTGTTGAACATTAACAAGCATGTTACTCATCGACATTTTTTCAAGGAAAAAAAGAGTTATATCTTATTTATATTCATGACAGACTAAATTGAGACAAATAATTTGATTCAAAAGGTAAATATTACACTTTTTATATAAAAATACAATAATTATAAGTTAAATTAAAATGTGAAGTGATATTTACGGAACAATTATTGTGTGGGTATATATTTTAGGGAAAAAAAAGGTAATAATCAGGTGAGCATTTAACAAAAAAAGAGAGGAATTTGATGATAAGTTGAATATTGATTGTAAGTATGACATTTCTTCCTCAACTTGGTGCAGCCGCCTGTGTAAGAGACACAGACGTGAGCATGCAACTACGATCCATGCCATGCCTACGTGCTCCTATATATATTCTCGAATTAAACAGACTAGCTCACACCATATTTATTTTTCTATCACCAATTAAGCGTGGTTTTCATTATAGTGTGTATAGCTTAGTTTCACATTCACTGAATCCAAATACGGTGATGAAGCCTATTTGTTTCATTTCAAGTTTACAAAAAGCATTATGATGAGCTTCACCCCACAAAAATGATATACAACTACAAGTGCGCAGAGAATCATATATGTCCAACATTTCATGCTGTAATAAGATCAAACACTTGATGCCAATGCCAACATGCTCTACTTTCAAGAAACTTCATGGCAGTAATAATGGGTTTGAATACTGCGAGGCAAGCTATTCAAATCACCAATTTTAATTCCTACTCCCTTGCGTTTTAAGGTAAAACATATTTAAAAAGTTGATCTTATGCCTAAATATAAGATATAATTTTTATATTTATCAATATTCCCCCCTAATTTTCTCCTATTGATGCTCCATCAACAACAATTATGGAGGAGGGGAAATATGAGAGTTAAAGAAGATAATAAGGGTGTTTTAGAAAATATATATGATATTAACTAACTTAAATTAATTTTCTTAATCTAATCAAATTTGATAAATATATCTTGTATTAAGCATAATAGGAATATTACATTTTAAAAACGTGAAAGAAGCAACCTGAATCTAAATGCTGCAACAGAGTTGAATTGCTGGGGAGAATCCAAACGCGCAGCAATAAACAAAATTTAATCACCAAAGACAACACTAGAAAATGTGCTCCATTAGCAGGTGAGCTTTCATCCGTTAGAACATGAGCGGCCGAAAAATTAGGCAAAATTAAAGTATTTATTTAGATTAGCTATAGAAACTGTTTTTTTAATATAATTTATGATATACGAAATAAATATATGAGATGCATATTATTTCTACTCAAGTGAACATACTTTTTTAACGCGAATCCAACATGCCCAAAGCATGGTACCTGCAAAAGAAATTCCACAATATGGACTGAAAAAGACTGCGTGAGAGATTGCACGTTCATGGATCAAACCCCACCTAATTTCCTTGCGAATAAGGTTGGGCTCTGTGGCCCAAAGTAGTCATATCCTAATTACGGTGCCTGTGACACTAACAGACGCATGCTGTTCCTTCCTTTATCATGTATACCAGTACATCCCCGACCACGAATTAGGACTGTGACTCTGAATAAGAGAAACGTAGAAGGGTAATGGTGGCCATTGGAATGCATGTTGCTAATTTTTTCATGAACTGTGATTGTTATTAACTTATTATTACATTTTAATTTAGTCGAGATACCATCACTTTACAGTTTACAGAAATGTCCTGCTTGATCGAATTAATCAATGCTTGTATTGGTTGTTATTCAGCGCACTCTGTTGAGTAAGCCCTAGTTTGCGAAGGGCGATAATGTGCTTATCCTTTTACAAATGTGCTGAATTTGAAATATTGTAGTTTTTGGGCCGATTATATATCTTAAGAGAGCAAGTCATTTAGGAGTGATAATAGCGCATTTTTTTATGCTTTCGAAGTGATAAAGTTAGATTTTTTTTTTTGGTTGATTTAATATTTTCCAGTTATTTCCACACACACTCATCCATCCGCTTCACTGCCCCTCAGAAATGCTTAGTGGGAACATGTGTGTCTGACAAGGTTTCAAACATGAAGGAAATGAGCAGAAGGGAAATTGGAATAATTTTTCTTACGATTATAGATAATGTTTCACTGAAGACCCATTAAAGATTCGCATTTAATTCAATTATAAGGCCTGATATGACACAAATTTCACTTTCGGAGCTATTATGCAACGAATAAGATTCTGTACATTTGGAAAGCTATCATACAACATATATAATAAGATTCAACCATCCTATGCTTTCTTTATCAAAACCGAACCCAAAAAACAAAATAAAAGCTACACAAACTTCACCTCGGGCCCGAAAGTTCCATGGCCTGGACTTGCATGGAAGAGTCATCAGTGAGATCAGAATATCTATCAGATGAAGACAACTCAGGAGCCTTGCACTTGCTCATATCAGCTCTCTGAGAAGCTTCCCATCTTTCTGCCAATCCATCTCCTTCAAGCATCCTTACTACTTCTGACATTTTTGGCCTCAGACCAGGAAGGTACTGAGTACACAAGAGAGCCACTTGAACCATTTCCTCCAGCTCAATCCTATCATAGTTGTTCTTCAGATCCTTGTCCACGAACAGCTCTAACTTCTTCTCCTGATGAATTTTCTTCACCTGAATAAATGATAAAGCATTTTTTAACAAAGTGTGATTGAGAAAGATTTGTTTGAGTATGTAGCAAGTAAAGAAAATGAAGGCAAACAAGCGAGCAAGCTTTACCCAATCTAGCATGGCTCCTTTCTGGTTTGCAGCCTTTCCAAATTCTAGAGCCCTCTGGCCTGTGATCAGTTCAAGGAGGAGAATGCCAAATCCGAAGACATCAGTTTTCTCAGAGGATTGCCCTGTGGAGAGATACTCTGGGGCAATATGCCCTACAGTGCCTCTCACTGCGGTAGTAACATGTGAATCTTGATGATCCAAAAGCTTTGCCAACCCAAAATCTCCAACCACAGCCTCACAATAGTCATCAAGCAAAATGTTTGCAGCTTTCACATCCCTATGAATTATCTTTGGATCACACTGCTCATGAAGGTATAATAGTCCCCTGGCTGCCCCTAAGGCAATTTGCTTCCTAGTGCCCCAGTCTATCACTGGTTTAGCTGTTGATAATCAAATTGGTACCAAATCAGCATATAATAGAACAGGTAATGTGAATATATGAGGATGAAGAATTGAAGATTTGAGCTTACCCTTGAGACGGGAAGCAACACTGCCATTAGACATGTAAGGGTAAACCAGAAGCCTTTCGGTTGGTGTCATGCAGAATCCGTAGAGTCTGAGGAGGTTTCGGTGCACTGCCAAGCTAATCATTTCAACTTCAGTCTGAAATTGGATCTCTCCTCTTATGGCATTGCCGTCTTTAAGCCTCTTGACAGCTACAAGAGTTCCATCTGAGAGCACTCCTTTGTACACATTTCCAAAGCCACCCTTTCCCAGAATGTTCTTGTTGCTGAAGTTGTGTGTAGCTATCTGGAGTTCTCTGAATTGGAATCTCTTCAGGTTTCCAAGGTACACTTCTTCATGATACCGGTCTGAAACATCCCGAATATACCATGGATTTGATCAAACATGTCATTAGATTACTTATAACCGGTGTTGCACAGTGATTGTATGTTACCTTTGACATCAAAAAATGTCTGTTGGTTACGCTTGTGCCTCCACCATAGAAATAGCCCAAAACCAAGAACTATCAAGCAGAGGCATCCTAGACTTAAGCCAAAGGCAATGGCCATTTTGTGTGATTTTGTTTTGCCTGATGGTATAGCATCTAGGGAAGCAAAAAAATTGATGATGGAATTAAAACAACGATTGTGCAGAATATATCAGAGTATTAATGTAAGGCAAAACCGGTTAAAATTTCATGAAGGAAAAGGCAATTCTGAGAAAGTATTACCCTCTGTAGTGTTCAAGTTCATGGACATGGGCATCAATGTCGTCATGCCATGGCATTTTGTCTCTTTCCCCATACCACAGACGAGAGAGTTTCCGACAATGCTGAAATCATAGGAGATTGAGAATCAATAAAGTGCAAGGTGCTCAATTTTCTGCTTTTCAGGCCACTAGAAACACACCTAAACTAGAGTGAAACTACAAGAGATAGACATTTACTTGAATGATTTGGCCAAAATTCTGGGCATAGGGCCACTGAGGTTGTTATAGGACAAGTCACTGGAATGATTATCACAGAACAAGAAACCATCTTCAGAAATACAGAAAACAGAATCAATTTAATGTGATGTGATGTAAAAGAAGAGGATATGAACATTACAGAAAAGCAAGCTGTGTCATGTTAGCCAGTGGCTCTGGACATTCTCCAGAAAGACTGTTATCGTTGAGCCTCCTGAAAACATTTCCACCGCTTAATACTAGCTTTAGAACCCAGAAGGTTTTACTTGAGAATAATGACAGATTATAAGCTTCAAATCTTGGGTCATAAGTTCTTACAAGTATTGGAGGCTTCTCAAGTGACCGAGAGAGGGAGGAATTTCCCCATTAAATAAGTTATTAGACAGATCAAGTGTATGAAGATTTGAAAGCCTGCCCAGCTCTGAAGGTATTAGACCTGTTATATTATTATTCTGTAGCAACCTGAAATGTAGCCAAGAACACCCAATTTACGCACAAGAAATAAGAAGCATCCACAAAGAGAATTCAAATTTTGGCGTTGCTATTTGATTACTTACACAATCTGAAGGTTCGTTAGGTTGCCTATGCTTGGAGACAGAGTACCTGATAGACTTTGACTGGGAGTACCCCTGCACCACCAGAACACCATTTTGATCTAACTGGCATTTTGCTGAGGATTACTAAACTGTTGTGAGCTATTTCTTTTCTTTTTTTTCTTGGTTATAATTTCAACCTCAGATAGAAAATTACAGAAACACTCACAGGCCAATGACAAAGTTGTCCGGCGAACAGGTGACCATAGTCCAGCTACAAGGATCAACTGCATCCGCATCCCAATTATCTAAGACACCATGAGGATCCCGCAGAGAAGCTTTAATGCCCATTAAAGCTTGCACTACACTAAGAGACACCCAGTTCAGATTTCTCCATTCTATTGCAAAGTTGTGGGAAAAAGAATAAAATTTCTAGTTTTTACCTTCAAAGTTCACTCCTTTAGGAGAAAGAACAGCATTTGCAGAACCCCATAACCAAAGTAGTACCGCAAAACAAAGAACAGCTTCTCTTAGTTTCCCCATACAATGGTAATGTCCTAGAAACCAGACACGAGTTCTGGAGAACGGAGACTCTATATGGCCTTATGATGAAGATATTAAAACGTTAACAAACTTGACAAATGAAAGTTCTTTCCTTCTCTGCAGTGATTTTCAGAAGAAAGATGCGAACTTGGTGCTTTCCATGCCAGAATCCCATTCACCAAAACTCTTGTGCCAGACCCGAAGAAGAAAAGACAGGTTTGGGGTAGTGTAAAGGAAACTGGGGTGCCTATAAATGACAATGAGTCAGGAAGCTGTAAAGAAAATAATATATAAACAAAAGTAAGCCAATTGTAGGTGAAATTCCAATGAGCAAGGAGAGAATGGGAAATTCACTGGTGGGTTAATCTTAATCCTGCACATGCCAAGAAAGCAAAAAGAGATTTTAGGAATTATAATATTATTATGCACATCTCAGCAGATAAAGCAAAAGGTATTGGAGGTAGTACGAGAGACATCATTGGAATTTATTAATGGTGATTTTAGACAAACGGGGAATAAAACCAGAAAGCCTTTTCTCTCTCTCAATGAAGAAAAACCAAAATGGTTTCATTTTTTTTATTCACTGGGACTGGGACTCTGGGAGTATCTAATTGCCTAGAGATGTGCATTTGCTAACTGTGCGTTTGTGTTGTGTATTGAACAACCCAAAACTTAATACGCAAGTTGAGCAGTATATGTATGAGACGGATTATGGGGTTGTGAAGAATCCAACATTCCCAGAGTTTGGCCACTGAGTAAACTCCCAAAACCCCAAATTGTTTTTCCTGAGGTATTCAGAATGTGAGAATCTCGAGAAACAGGGACCTGGGGGTTCGAGATTGATGATGATGGATTATTGGATTTGGTCACCCACTATGTTAAACCCATGGATATCTCTGTTGGCCTTTTCTTTATTTAATTTAATCTGTTAATATTTCTTAACAATATAATAATTGGAGTCATTTGTGCTGTAAATGTTGGAGGATGGGTGGGGTGTTTTTTTTTTTTTTTTAAAGATTCCATAAAGCACTATGAGCTAACGATCACATTAAGGCACCTCGGGTCAATTCCCTGAGCAGACAGTCATTCCCCTAAAATTGTTCAAAAAGAGCAAAGCCTTCAAAAGCAAAAGCTGCCATTCCAAAGACCCACACAGACAGACACATTTCTCTTTTCTGTAAATTATTATGCATGCTTCTTTTTTTATTGAAGGGCCATGCTAGGTTGTGATCATGAGCAATTAATACAGTGTGTATCTCCATCCACCTCAAAACCATGGCGCGTGCCAACATCTCCCTCCAGCTTCAATTATATAGATGAACGAGACGGCCTTTGCTTTCAGCTTTTGATACTCAAACAGTTGCTATCTTAACAACACTCTACAGTTTCTGTAGAAACGAGATACTTACAGTTACTAAGCATTAGTACGTTACTAGAAACAAAGACATACATCTATGTTGTTTTACTTAATTTGGTTAATTTTAAATGATAGCACATGTTTAGGTTCTATGAAAATTAAGACGTTGAGATTTGAAAGTGACACGTGGATGGATATTGTCCATTGAAATCTTGTTTCTGCGGTTGCTTGCTGAAACTCGGACCGTGATGCCAGGTTGGTAGGAGGGACTAGAGTGCCTTCAGTGCTCAGGAACCGTGCTTCGGTCGTACTACGTTGTCTTTGCTTCATTCTCTATCCTATAAGCTCATCAAATATCCTGCCTTCACAGATTCAGAATCAACCCACACTTCAGCAAATCCCTCACAAGTACTAAAGCCATAAATGCCTTGTTACCCATTCCTTTGCTTACCATCAAGATTCTTCAACCATTTACTATTTATTTAAAACAGTGATGCGAGTTTTTAAATGTGTTTTTTAATTGTGATTCACAGAATATCAGATAAATAATATGAAAAGAGGATTATCTTAATTTATATGTATAAGCATTTGATACAAGTGGCTATTAAATGGCTTTTGAGACTCAATTTACCCTCAGGTTGAGTGTTCGAACCCTTGAGGAGGCAGCTCTGATAGGCATTATTGTGCCTTCAGAGAAAAAACCTCATGGGGTGGGGACAAATTCTGGTTAGCCCAAAAACTCATAAGTGAGAAACGATTTGTTTGACAACACTAGGGATCTTGAGTGGGAGACGAGAGACACCGTGTGGTTCCATAAGATAAGCACTTATAGTTTGTTTTCACCGTCTCTGCAAAAGTAGCCATATGATTATGAACTCTCTCTCTCACTAGTACTTCAAGCCCATACTACTAATACATATCTTGGGAAAATGGTTAAAAAGTAACTTCTAAATAAATTAATTGCTAAATGGTACCAATGTGCAAGCAATCATCCTTCATGTGCAATCATCTTCTACGTGTGCAAAAAGCATCTTTACGAAAGTGCAAACACTATTCCTCGTATGCAAAATATCATCATTCGTGTGCAACATATCATCTGCCCGTGTGCAACATATCACCCACCGTGTGTAATGGTAGCAATTAGCAATTAATTTACTTACAAGGTATTTTTTAGCAATTCTCCCATACATCTCACGCACATTAAAATGATAAAAAAAATTAAAATTTGGATTTGGTTTTCCTATATAATTCTCACAAGAAACCCTTACAATATGGAGTTGTATTGTGCCTGAGTAATGGAGGGAAAAGGGGACCAAATAAGAGAGAAGAGGACTTCAAATGTTAGAAAAGGGACAAAGATATCCACAGATTAAGGACCAAAATGAAGTGTGAACAGCTAGACTGAAATTGTCCCTTTCTTCATCACTTGTTGAGACTTGAGACCACAAAACCACAAGCCAAAGGCCACTATAATTTTTTATGATATTAAAGGTTAATCCTCCATTTGTCTCCATTCTGATTCTCGGTCCTCTGTTTTTTTTTCACTCTATCTTGGGTTACAGAAATTACCCCATGGTGGGGAACAATATGACAAAAGCAATAGGACATCAAAGCAAGACAAGCGCTGAAAAGCTGCCACGTATACAAATGTACTTGGACATTACAAGTGGCCATCTCTGAATGGATGGCGTGTGCTACTCCATTGCCTCTTGCATGGGGTAGGAGTACCAAGCTGAGCCCTTAAATAGGGGAGATACTGTAGGAGGCCGAAGCCACTTGATTTTGCATGTGAAAGCAAAGGGCATTATTTTGTCAAGAACGAACTAAACAGGACATCTGCCATTCTCATGAATAAAGAATATAATAGGCAACGAAGGGTTCATAGTACCATGGAATCCTTTAAAGATCATTATGAGAATTTGTACAATTCTATTCCCTACAAGTCTCCATGAGAGGTATATAACTATCTAGGGGTTGATGTGGGTTATCCAGGAATCATGTATATATGTTATTCAGACGCTAGGCCCTCTTTAAATGTTCCTTTTAGAAAGCTGACATTACATACATACAAGAGTATGCTTGTCTATGACTTAAATTATTAACCCTGCCATTTTACTTGGACGAGGTGAAGGAGAAAAATTACCATAAAAGGGATAAAGATTTTAACTTCAAAATAATTATCTTTGCCTTTAGGAAATATCAACTTTCATGTAAATCCTTTCTTTTTTTTTTATTTGTCAGAATTTTAGGTTTTTAACTGCTCAGTTCAATCATCGCTATAGTGAGAAAATATGAATTCAAAAGATAAAAGGAATGTGTCCCGCTTGTTAGTCCCAAGAGTTTTAACAGAGCCATGTAGTTACAACAGAAATTTTGTTTGAACGCTATATTGGAAAGCATGGATATATGAATAGTACAAAATAATTAACCCCTGGGCCCTGTGGTCCAATACTTTTCGGCGCTTTAGCATTATTTGCCATTCTTTTTGGCATTATAATTTCACTCACACCTTCTTACAAAAATTAATTTCAAACATGTCAGCACCCAAACAAATTAGGCCTACAGCATAGAGCCGAACTAGAAGTAGCAATCACCCCCTTCTGGAAATGAAGATCTACATAAACCAAGCCAGAGGATAAGATATGTAAAGCTGTACGCGAGTTAACCGTAAGGCCTAACGTAAATTGCACTTAGATGGGTATCTAATTAAGGGTTCAATCCATGGCAAAGTGTATGAATAGGGTCTCGTTGGTGGCACTAAAGTCCTTTTTGGGAGTTTATTATCATACAAGGAGATTATTTACTAATATCAATAGTAGATACCCACTACTCATCCAATCTTTAATATAAGATATATTTTAAAAGTTAATGTTAGTTTTAAATATAAAATATAGTTTTTATATTTATCCATCTTTTCTTAATTTACCCTTATCAATACTCATTTAACAATGATCAAAGAAGAGAGAGAATTAAGAAATATGATTAGAGTGTTTTAAAAAATACATGTTATGCTAACTAATTTTTTTAATATAATTAAATTAAATAAATATTTCTTATATTAGACAGCGTAGAAGTATATGCTAGTTACAAAATGGCTCTTGTTAATATTAATATCAAAATCAACCCTTACTTGGCTGGAGTAGCAGGGAAGATCCATAAGCAAGAAGCAGCATAGCACTTGGATTCGCATTAGAGAACCATAAAGTACTGAGCCACGTGATATCCATCGATTTGACTGTGGAGAGAACATCCAAAACCTAATAAATCTATTTCCATATTCCATGAACTAGAAAATATCCTCATAGTCCTTCCGTCCCCACTATGCATGTACCTGAAGCACAAAACTCCAACACATCTAAATATGCCCCACCATTTTTGTTTTGAAATTTTCAAAATTTTTGTGTGGTGACATTCCATCGATCTGCTTCGAATGAGCCCACCATGATGGATAGAGTATGAACTACTGCTAATGAGCAAGCTACTTAATGATGGTGCTAATGTGGGATGATTAATGCATGGTCAACAATACATATATAGTGGTAGTGCTTTATGGGCAATTTAATAAAATATGGGATGTTTGTTTGTTTCTGCTACTTGGTATAAAGGTAAACAATTATAATCCTTCCAATTCAACAAAGGAAGCAGAATTATAAGGAGTCAGGAAGCCTTTCTGCGGTTCATGCATGTTGCATACAACTGTCGGCCACACTATTATTGAGCATTGTAATTGCCCACTCCTTTTATCTGGTTTCAATCATGACCCTTTTTCTCAGCTTATAAAAAGTTTTATAAGAGGTTCATATCTATATTATCCGTATACATATGTGCGAGATTAAACGAGGAACATTTCTAATCTAGATTCGCCCTTTAAAATAACAGTGTTGAGAGATAAGTTACTTAAATAGTGAAGGGCAAATGGGACAGGGCAGGTGTTATAGCAGGAAAGTTAAAGTGATTGTATTTGTCCACAATAAGGAAAGATTGATTGAGGGAACACGGTTGTCCCATTTTCTTCTTAATCACTTTGGGTGAATAATTCATAATGCTTTAAAAGATTCCAAGGATTCACACACCGGCCATTCCTTTATGCCCAATACAGTCTTAAGGAAGAATACATTCAAGGATCGGTCCAACTTTATGAAGAAGTCTGGATTGTAATTAATCTTTCAATATTGAGAGATGAAATACAAAGTAACTGAGCAGAAGATCAGTTGTTTGTTTTTTTCTTGTTCAAATAGAGGATGGACAAAATATGATAATTAAAGTGCATTTATATTGCAGGCACGGTAAGTTTTGTTGCAAATACTTGAGTCAATTAATGAGAGATATTTGAGTGCTAGCCGGTACAAAGGTAGGAGAAGAGAGATTTGGCCAGGTTATTGATTCATGGAATCTGTGAAGTAAATACGTACAATGCTCTGTTTGTTTATTGTTATGGTCCCGTCCTCCCCCTCACAATTAAATGCAAAACAGAGAGCCATTTAACTTCTCCTCTGTTTTTTTCCCCCTCTGTGCCCGAAATTCTGTCTGTCACAAATGGAATTCTGACGTCACTATTCCACCCTTGCGCTTGAAAAATTTGAGAAACTAGAATGAATATATCATTTGAATCAGACTCAAGCCACCCAGAAGTCAGAGGAAGCATTAGATTGAGCAAATTACACATAGACGAAGGAACTTGGGAGATGATGAGGGATATACCAAGCAAACAAGACATGAACAACATCAGATGTTAATGTTAAGTCAATTATAAGATGTACGCCTTGGCGCGCGCGCACACAGAGAGAGAGAGAGAGAGAGAGAGAGGTGCGATTGAAGAAGTCACATGCATGCTTTGTGGAAAACGAAACAGCACTTCGGCCTCAAGCATGCCTACAGCCTACATCCAACAAAAAGCGTTATAATGCTTTGGTCCCCCTCCCCTCCCCTCCCCTTCTCTTCTTTCTCTCCATCATATTCCTTCTCACTCCTTACCCCCAACTTCCCATGTACAAATAAATAAAATGATATAGAAGCTATGACGTCGTATGTTGTTTTTGTGTTCTGATTAAACTAAAGAACAAGTTATCCATTTAAGATTGTCAGTTTAGTAACCCTAAACCAATAGTTAGAGATTAATCCTCCCTAGAGATCATTAAAGTAATGGGTTTTATCTCTCCCAACCAAACTTTTTCCATTAGTACAGTCTGATTTGAAAATGTTTAAGAAATCTATCTATCTTTGTTAATAATATTTTCGTCTTTTAAAACAAGTCTCACTGGATTGGGTCCAATCAATCTATTGGGCTTTTTGTTGTAGCCCAATGAGCCCTGCGACTACGTGCACAACACAAGTAGGAGGACTTTTTTGGTTTTTTGGGTAGAACAACTGAACAAGTAGGAGAACCTTACCAACTCTATTCTATCTTCGGTCTTTGAATTGAAGAATTTGGTTGATATCTGATGAATCACGAGGAGAAAACAGAAAGACTAAGCACAACAATAATAAAAGTAAATTCTTTTTGGGTTGCATGATTCTAAAATATATGCCCAGGTACTGGAAGTGTGAGGTCGATATCGAAGAAAGCATGCCAAGAGCACCTACCCATATTTAATTTTTTCCCGCTCTCATCTACACTCGATATATAATTCGACTCATATAAAAATAGTACATCGCCAACAAAACTGTATTCCCCACCACTCATCCATATGGAGCCGTATACGAATAATTCCGAGAATGATGAAACGCCAAGCCAATCTGCAAAGAGGTAAAGGAGCAATTCATTATTGATGAATAATTCTCGGTGATCTTCTAATTAAAGGTCTACGGATTAATTTTATGTTTTCTTCTATATATTTTAGCAACTGAATTTTATTGTTTGAAGGTTGTTGGGTAAAGTTACAGTGATCACCGGTGGAGCGAGGGGGATCGGAGCGGCGACGGCGAAGCTGTTCGCGGAGAACGGAGCGCACGTGGTGATCGCGGACGTGCTGGACGATCTGGGGGCGACGGTGGCGGAGTCCATTGGAGGTCGGTACATACACTGTGACGTGTCGAAGGAGGAAGAGGTGGAATCGGCGATAGAGGAGGCGGTGAGGTGGAAGGGGAGGGTGGACGTAATGGTGAACAACGCCGGAGTGTCAGGGCCAGAAGGAAGCATAACGCGGCTGGACATGGAGGAGGTGAATAAGGTGATGTCGGTGAACCTGATGGGGACGGTGCACGGAATAAAGCATGCGGCGAGGGCGATGGTGGAAGGGGGAAGAGGAGGGTCGATCATATGCACGTCGAGCTCGGCGGCGATAATGGGAGGGTTAGGGTCGCACGAGTACACGATGTCGAAGGCGGCGGTGGTGGGGGTGGTTAGGAGCGCGGCGTGCGAGCTGGGGGCGAAGGGGATAAGGGTGAATTGCGTGCTGCCGCACGGGGTGGCGACGGAGATGCTTGTGGTGGGGTACCGGAGGTTCGGGAAGGCGGACATGACGGCGGAGGAGGTGAGGGAGGTGGTGGGGGAGAGGGGGAGTTTGCTGAAGGGGAGAGGTGGGGCCGAAGAGGACGTGGCACATGCCTGTGTATTTCTGGCGAGTGACGAATCGGGGTTCGTAACGGCTCAGAGTCTTGTTGTGGATGGTGGTTATACCTCTGCCGTTAGTTCTCTCCATTTCATCTACTATTAGTTTTTAACTCTCACGAAATTTAAATTGTGAGAGAAGTTAGTATTAGACAGGTGAAATAAATTAGTATCGCCAAGAGTTTGATTGATGAAGGTTAGAATAGGGGCAGAGGATAGAGACATTTTTAAATAAGTAAAGAATATAATGGTAGTAGATCACCTGGAATTGTTGCCAACAGAGCCTACTACCAGACACTATTCGAGGCTTCAGCATCCAGCTCTTTTACATGAGTACGGATGATTTACCTATTGGCAATGAATGGACTTCCACTGCATGTACTACTATTATTTCATTAAATTATTACAAAACAATACATAATAAATACACAAGTTTTTTTTTTTCCTTAGAATTACTCGCATAGATATTTTTGGAATTAAATGTGCAGATGTCGTGTTAAAACCACAAAATGCATAATTCTTTTGAAGGGGGGCTTCCTTGGTCATATTTATGAAAATGGGATCCACCATTGAATGGGCAGTGACACCATTTAAGTAAATAAATAGTTATCAATAATCATATATACAATATAAAAAATCTACATGACCCACACTGACTAATAAACCAAGTATAACATTAATTTATATCAAATGCTTACACTGCAGAATACAGTTTCTCACTTGTTGGGCAGGCATATGTGTGTGGTTTGTATTTGTAGGATATTGAACGTAACGTACGTAGGAGATGGAAAAATGGAAAAAGAAAGGGAAAGGGAAAAGGAAAAGGAAAAGGAAAAGGAAAAGATGTGTAACGAACAAAAAAGATTTGAATGGGGGAGAAATCAGAGTGACGGGAGGAATGCAGAAGAAGCAGGAGGATGTAGGTGGGCGGTCAAAGAGTCAAAGTGGGGACTGATCAACAAAAAGCTCACATGGAACAACAACATACAACACCCCATTTCTGTGATCAAACGCATCATTCTCTGCCCCTCCTATTTCATCCATTTCATCACACACATCAATCGCCCTTTTATTTATTATTATTTGTTTCAATTTCCCAATCCATCGTTCATTCATAATCCACAGCCAAAGCCACAAGCTTTGCTCTTTCCTTTTTTTGAGGGAACAAAATAATAACAATAATTCTTCCATTGTGTATATATACACGTGGGTAAGAGTGTGTGTGTGTTTTGTATGACAATGAATAATGTTATGTATGTTTGAAAGATATGAATAAAAGGGAATAAATGAGGAGGTGAGGAAGGGAAAGGCAGGGAGGTGAGAATCTGCGACAACAGAGAGCAATTAGAGTAACAATCATTATTCTAAGTAGGAGTGAGCAGAGGTTGTCTCACCCCCGATTCCCCTGCCTTCGCATGCCTCATATCGTCCTATCATCTCTCTCTCTTGTTTTATTTTCCCTTTTTTCTCTCCATCTGCCTTTTACACACACACATGTACACACACACGTTGTAGTATATATGTAGCATGATCTGCAGAAAGTCACAAATATATTATGAGTTTGTGAACTATAGAATCAGATTAAAATGTTAAGAGTGAGTGCGTTATATATATATATGATTATCCTTCACTAGTTTACAAGCATTCCTACGATTATGCTGCTTGCATTGTTAATTAATTATGGGCTATTATGTATTTATATATTTAAGAAAGACAACAGAAAAGTTCTGCTGCCCTGTTATTATATGAGGATGAGGAAATGACCTCATTCTTCATACTTCCTTTAACTGTTTTCCAGTTGCCGCATATTTGCATGATTTGCGTTCACCAGCTTTAATTTAGTACCCCCCCAACTATATTTATATGTTTTTCCATTTTTTTTATATCATTATCCGCTGACGCCTCCAGAGTACGTCCTTGCCCTTCTTATTATTTTAATTTTTTTTTCTTCTGGGGAAAATACTTCACTTTTTCTGTCTCTTCTCTGCATGCATGTTGGTTCCTCCTTTCATTTCATGTGCCTCCATCTTTCTCCTTTGACCCCCATCCATCCATATAACTCTGGTTTTCTTGTTTTATGCTTATCAATCAATAGCACCCAGACAGATATCAGCTTTTTACAATATTCTCATAATTAGTTCCTCTGGCACCGTAGTTATATTCAGGATCGGATGATCACTAAATGCAAATGAACCAACGATTTAGATAAAGCATATAATAATGAATAATTTCAGATGTATGTAACGTACAATTAAATAGTGGAGAGAGAATACTGCAGCTAGAATTTCATAAAAACACCATATAGAGCCGTTTTCCGCGACGGAGCCCTATTCCATTATCCAACTTTAGGCGTTTTTTGGCTAATATATTACCTTTCTCTCATTTATATATAATTACTACATAAACCTATCATATTATAAGCTGGTATTGAAAGAAAGCAACATAACGGAGGTAGCTATCCTTAACTAGTGTGAATAAAAAGAAAACATATAACTAGGTACGATGGATGACATTAAGATTAATATATGTATGTATGTAGAAGCGAAAGATGAGGTGAAGCGGGGATATAGATCAGAGCCAGAGAGCTCCGGCGTCCTTGAGAAGACCAACGAGGGTGCCGTTGATGTGGGAGGCCATGAGGGTCTGGACCCCACCGAGGAAGTTGCCGCCGATGAAGACAGCGGGAACAGGAGGCTGGTGGGTGCCGGAGAGGCGGTGGAGGAGGGCGTGAATGTCAGGGCCGGAGGAATGCTGGTCGAGCTCCACGATGGTGGGGCCAACGCCGAGGCTGAAGAGGAGGCGCTTGACGACGGTGGACATGCAGCAGGAGGAGAAGCTGAAGACGACGACGGCGTTGGTGGAAGCGAGGTGGTGGACAATGTCGCGAGTAGAGTTAGGGACGTCTCTGGCGGCGTCCATGGGAACAGGGGAATACTGAACGGCCTGCATAATGGAGGCAGAGATTGGAATATGAAAGAACAGAAGAGTAGTGAGGGAAGGTGAATATGGTGATTGGTGAGTGTGAAGAATGGGTTATATATATATATAGATATAAGGGTCAGAATATATGTAGCAGGCTATCAGTCAAAGGCAGAGGAGAGAGGATGAGAGAGACGACGGCGTTTTCAGGGATCTTATGTCGGCGTGTCGGGCTCAAAATGTGCTCGTTTGTGATATAAAGTAAGTTATATGATGATGTTTATCTCGATTTATGTATCTAAACCTATAAATATTTTTCAATCGTGATAATAAGTGATCACAAACAAGTTAAATATGAGTATCGTATAAATATTCAAAATAAAGAATAAGAAAGAGAGGGTCACGCCATTACTATTTCAGCCTCAACCCTGTTGCATTGGCAATATATACCACCATGCATCCATCCTGCGTGTTTCATTCAGTTAATTAATAATCAATTTTCTCTATTCGTACATATAAGCTTTTGATCCAAAATATCACCCTCATCCAGACGATATAATGTAGTCCCCTTTTATTTAATATAAAATTTATTTAGAATATTAATTTTGATTATAAATATGAGATATATTTTTTATATTTATTTAATTTTTAATTTATCTATATTGATGGTCTCTTAATAATAATTAAAGAGGAGAAAAAAAGGAAGGGATTAAAGAAAATGACTAGGATATTTTAAAAAATATATATCATACTAACCAACATACTTGATTTAATTAAATTAGATAAATATTTTATATATTAAAAAAAAGAGTGTATTACTTTTAATATGATTTCCCTCCTCCTCTTGTGTTTGTACTTGAAGTCTGACCAATACCCATTATCCCTTTTGGTCAATGACACGTGGCAACGTATAACATAATTAAAGTCATTAACTAATGATAATATACATGTAGGTTTCATGAAAGCATGGTGTGTGTATTACCGGGATATTTTGTTATCTTCTGCTTTTTCCAATCCTCGTCCCGTTAGTGTTAATAATTTAAAACTGTATATAAAATCTTTTTTTAAAAAATAAAATCTGAACTACTCAAATTTCAATCTAATTATTGAAATAAGAAGCAGAGAAGAAAAGCTCTGTGTATAGCTATGTGTATTATTGGACATTTATTCTATATAATGGTGATGATGGTGATTTTGCATCTCCCAACAACTATTCTGCCCTCCAAAATGCCTGGGCTGGATCCACACCTTCAACGGTAACATGCATTCTTATTCTTATTATACGCACAAGCACGTTATTATCTTACCTTAAAACAAAAACACAACGGAACTCTTATTCTATATTTACAACTTGATTCAATATCATTGTTATCCTTATAAGTTATAACTTGATCAAATTTGGGTTATAATTTCTATGGTTTCATGAGAATATAGTACGAGTTAAATAGCTAGTCCTATACTTTGAGTTTCTGGTTTTAATTTCTATATTTAAACTCATATCAAGTATTCATAAAACTATAAGGACTACCAACTAACTATATAAAACTTCAAGAACATAAAATAAAATCCAACCAAACTATACCAACTAATAATATTAATTAACCATTATAACATTAACAAAACTAATTAGATGACAAGAACAATCAGCTTCGAGTCAATGAACGAACATTCCTGAACAAGAAATGGATGAAGCGCAAGAAGGGGCGTAAACAATCCCTGACAGGGTTGACAACAGCAGAAAGCAAGCAAGGGTCGTTTCTGGGGACCAACAAGGCCGACGAGGATTGTAGGTAAACCGAAGCGGCTCGCCTCACCAGTACGTTTTTTATGGCTACGTTGCAAGGGTCCGATTCATTATTCTCATCGAAACAGAAGCAGAAACTCCTGGGCGAAGAAACATTTAAAATGTCCTTCAAGCTTGTGTACTTGTGAATGCTTTCGTTTGCTTCAAAGTCTTTCCAGCTGCAACTGGAACTCCATGATGAGTTCCTCCTTGTGCGCAAACACCGAAGCTCTTGGATCTCTGTCACCATCCTTATTTTGATGTGGATAGTGCTTTGTTTTAGGATTGGACGACAAAAGCGATAAATATAGGGTGAAGTTAGTTTGTGAGGATTATAGCCTGAAATAGCGGTTTCTAATTAATTACCATTCACTGCTCACTGCCATCAAATTTCGCATCTTCGTTATTTTTCTCGTTGATTGGGTCAAATTCACGCGGAGACTCAACATTTACTCCGCCTTCAATCTCATTCTTTAAACTTTCGATTGGGCCCAACAAACATTTTTCGGATCCCATAGCCATATATTTATGGCCCAACCTTTTTTTGAAACTTGTAGTCCCACAATCAGTGCACAAACTGCAAATTATTTTGAATGGTAAAATAGTGCAGCAAATAAATATACCTATGACAATGAATTGGAACAGGAATATTGGGTGAATTAAGTTTGATGCGCCCCCATCTCACATGTTCTATCACGAAAGTTAGACGTTCAAACTTCCAAACATGCAAAGATGAATGGATTGAGTTTATTGAAACTCAACCGTCTAAACCTTTATTAATAATACGTTCATTTCGACGAAGATGCCTGTAAAATTGAAATCCAATCAAAATTTCAAAGATCTACATTTTATGTGTTTTTACTCTTTTTTGATAAAATAATATTTTTTATATTTATACTTGGACAAAAAGTGGAAGCAAATATGTTTATATCTGAGTGGGCCCAAAAAGGTATGTGATTGGGCTTTAACCATATGGATCATGATACTGCGTATAAGAAGCCCATGGATCTAGAAGCCGAGAACATTCAAGCCCAATAGTTTGAGCCCGTGAATTAACTGCGATTTCCTCTATAGTTGCAATGCAAAAAACAAATAATTATTAGAAAAGGTAACATTTTTGATTTTAAATAAGAGGCTTCTGATAAAATGAATTATATATATATATATATATATATATATATATATATATATATATATATATATATATATATTACAACATAGTGAATAGTCTGAGGAGGGGAGATAGAGAGGCATAATAAAGACATTCCAATTAGAGAAAAAGATAAATAAATATCATTTAAATTCCCAAAACTCTAAAAAATATGTTAACAAAAGTAAATGACACATCGGTCTCTATGAACTAGTCTGAGTTTTTGAAGTTTAAATATTTTTACCAAAATACCTCTCACTTCTCACTTCCTATCTCTTTGTCTTCTTCCTCTTCACCATCTATCTCTTATATTCTACCTCACTCTCCACCACATCCTCCTTCCCTCTCTTCTCACCCTCACCCTCACCACTACCAATATTCTCTTCCTCCTCCACTCTCTTGACAACGGAAGGAAGAAGTTGAAGGACCTCACCAGAGATGGGAGATTTGGTGAAGCAAAAAACAACACGAATGGCATCCTAAAGCTGGGAAAATGAGCCGTCCTGATAAGTAAAATATTTGCATATTTATTTTCTCTTATATGATGATTTTTTGGACAATATTTGAGCTTACTATAATGAATTTGAGTGTAATGGATAAATAAACAATTATTTTCTTCTGACAGGCCGTACAACACCATATTAAGAAGATATTGAAAAGGCATTTAAAGGGATGACAGTGCATCAAAACACTGTTCATAGGGCATTGTAGCATATACGGTATTGTATCAAATACAGATACTGTAACGGTACTGTAGCAGGGCATTGTAGTGGTCGATACGGAAGTGCATTGGTGTAGAAGTGGGTTGGTGCAGAAGTGTGTTTTAACTGTTCCAAATGTGTTTTCACTATAGCAACGACGTTAGTACTGTAGCTAACGGTTTTCACTGTGTAGCAACCAAAAAATGAAGCCTATAAATAGAGCTTATTGGCATCTTAAAATGGGAAGGAAGAAAGAGAAAAAGAGAGAATTTCAAGTTAGAGAGAGAATTTCAAGTTAGAGAGAGAGTATTTATTTTATAATTTATTTCTTACATTTTATTACTTTTTGCATGCCTCCTACATGAATGGTTTTACCTCCTATATGGAATGCCTAGGTAGTCCTACTTTATGGATGGTATAGGTTGCTACCTACATGGAAGGTTTTACCTCCTATATGTAGGCTAGATTTTCCATTTTCATGCATCTTGTAATTGTATCTTTATGTTTTAGATTTTAATAATTAATTTTTATGTAATGTTTATGATGTCTTTAATTTATTTTGATTTTATTTTTAATTTCATTATGAGCTAAATTTTCCTTTTCCTAGGGTGATGACGTAGCTTACTAATGACGAATTGAATCTTAACTTATTAAATCTAGTTTTAATTTTTCCTTCATAATTGAGTTTTAATTATTGTTCTTAATGCTTTCAATTGACTGGCCACCTTTTGGATGATTTTAATATGCATGTTGAAACCGGAAGGATATGCATGTGTGTGGATCCTATAATTAAAACCATAATTTGCATATGAAATAAGAATATATTCATATGGGTTGTGTAGTCTTAATGAGTTCCATAAATCTTAATATATGATTAATTGCTTAAATTCATATAGGGATATATTGGGTTAGCAATTAATTATAGAATTACTTGACCTTGGAAGAGGCTAGTAATTAAATTAGGGAAACTCGATTATCAATCATGTGAAATAAATTGAACTAAAATTGATAGGTGATTTAATCCAGAATTTGCTAAGTGAAATCTAATCCATATGACATTTTTCTTATATTTGTCTTCACATCACTTGTATTAATATTTCATCATTTTTATCTTACAATCTCAATCACAACTAATCGACTAGCTGAATAGTATTAAGATTATCAATTTTGGTACTTAGTGATCAATTATTATGGAAACGATACTCTACTTACTTCTATATTACTTGTTTACGAGACAGTGTATACTTGCACTTTCTAAATACACCATTCTACACTCATAACACGGCCCATTTAGGCTCAATTCAAAAAAAAATGGCTCATTTAGGAGCCCCAACCCATTTAATTAAAGCTCAAGGACCCGCCTGCGAGCTTTAGGCTTGTTTGCTGCCTTTTCACTTTTTACGTTCTTGAAGACTAAAACACCTAATTTAAAACAAAAATATTATCAAATCTAACTTAAAACATAAAACATTCTCTATGTTTAACAAAACAAAAATAATAAGTCTTAAAAGTCTAAAACTAATGTCCACAACCACAATCAAATAAATAACTAGATAAAGTCATAATCATAAACTAAACACTAAACAATATTTTGAAGAGGCTAACATTAGGCAAGCTTAAGAATTGCAATTTATCTCAAGTTATAAACTCTGTTTGGTATTAAAGATATTGAAAATGAAGTGGTAAAGAATGAGAGAATTTGTTGTGCCAGGAAAAATAGATAATCCCCCAAATTAAAGTAATATACATATCACATATGACCATGAGGTGCAATAATTTACAAATTTATTTTTAAAAAATTAAACGGGATTAAATGGGTCAGCCCTGCAGGGCCGCAAGGCCATCCCGCTTAAGCCCGCAGCCTTACTGGGGAGAAGCAAGTCCGTAGAGGTCGATTTTCGAATGGAGGTCGACGAAGGCCAATTTTAGAACAAAAAACAGGGAAGCATCCAGTGGGAGAAGTATGTCCGTAACTCAACTCAAGGGCGGTTAACAGAGGTTGATTTTTGAATGGGTAATGGGGAGGCATCCAGGGGGGGAAGCATGTCCGCGACTTAGCTCATATCCATTGCAACATAGGCATGGTCATACTCATTACCAGAGCTATTGATTTCGTCGACACTCAAGTTTCCCTCGCCCTTAAGTGACGAGGAGACAGTCTAGTTGAAGAATGCCATAGCATCTTCATTGTTAAAGGAGACATTAATGGCACAAAGCTTCTGGCTAAGCTTTTCAACACCATCGCCTTCTCGCTCATCTCAATTTTGTTTGTGGCTGGGTTTTTTCTTGTGCCTTACTAATTGCTATTTTGAAGTTGTTATTCCATATACTCAAGTTGTAAATACCCCTTATTAGGTGTCATTTACAACTTAAGTATAAGTAATGACAAGTTGAGTATAGTAATTATCAACTACCCCATTCATTTTGGGGCTTGTTTGTGCCTAATTTTTGTTTGTGTTTTGCTAATTTCTATTTTGAAGTTGTCATTGCCTATACTCAAATTGTTAATACCCCTATCAGACGTTGTTGACAACTTGATTATTGTAATTAGCAACTACTTCATTTTATAGTTGTTGACAACTTAAGTATAAATAATGACAACTTGAGTATAACAATTTTCAACTTGGATACAGAGATTGAAAGCTTAGGGAGCTCAAGTCGTCAATCCATATATCAAAGTAGTTAATTGCATTACTGAAGTTGTTACCGGAGCTTTGACCACCGGCAAGTCGACAGGGTGGGATTGGCATTAAAACTCTGGCAGTCAGGCGACGGCGTCGCTCCGGCAAGGTGCCGTTTTCTTTTCTTTTCTTTTTTTTATTTAAAACATTGAGGGGTATCATGATAAAATCACTAACACTTTAAAATCCTAATTTAGCCCCGATCATCTCTCTATCATTTATAAGTGTTAATAGACTTTTTCTTAGTTTTAAAAATTCACATACTATTTATGTGTCTCTTTCTCTTCCAATTATTATTGAATATATTCCGAAATGAAAGCCCTCTATTTAAAGTGGTCTATTATTGGGAGATCGGTTCACTTTGTGTTTGTGCGGGCTATTGGAGTGGGAGAATAATTTTCCTATTATGTCCAGCAAATTAGAACCACGCCCATATTTAATTAAAGTGTGTGGGAAAAATCATTTTCTAATTTAAACCAAGAGAATAAAGCAAATTAGGTCACTCTGCATTTTCATATTTTGTATCCTAAAATTTCCTCACCGTTCTTTCTCCGTTCAATTATCTTAATTGAAGATATTTTGAACATAATGATCGTATATATTTATAAATTATAGCATTCTTACAAGTAAAATGTTAATTGTATATATTGCCCCAAAATTTTTTTTAACAAACCCAGAATTTGGAGAAATATATTAATCTCTTATTGAGAATTACAAGCTACAATATAATGACATTACAACAAACCCTTAGATGATTCTACTATTAACTTTAAACTTGAGAGGTGAAGACTAAGTTAACCTCCCTCATTTAGGATGAAGATCCTACCATTCTTTACATTTTTATTCATATAATTAGACCTCTATTTATAGAATCTTACAATAATTAGTTATCTCATTTAAATTTTAACTAACTAATGAGAATCCTATCTAACAATTAATTTTATATATCTCCAACAAAGGCATATTGTGTCTTTTTTTTACCAGCAACAAGCATAATGTATCCTCTCTCGTCCACAAATAAATCACTTCTATCATAAATCTTTTTTTTAATATATAATATAAAAAACCTTAGTGATCCATAATTTTTATAGGTTATGAAATGTATCACTTGTTCTCTGAAACTTCGCACTGCTCATGGAACCGTACTAATTTTATTACAAGTACTTGAACTTTTTTTTTAAAATAAAGTATTTTCTTGGTTAAATTTTAAAAATATTCACTAAAAATACTTGTCATCAATGTAAATATACAAATATATGGATACTTGTCATCAATATTCAGTATTAAAAATAATACTTATGTAAATACACATGTGGATATATTGATAATTATATATGCGCAGGCAATCAAGACTGAATAGTTTTTTTTTTTTTTCAATAGATCTAACAAAAGAACATGTGTATTATACACGTTAATTAAAGTTATTGAACCATAAATTTTAAACGAATAACTTGTCATCTAGTTCAAAATTATCAGAATATTCTCTATGAACTCTGAAAATAAAATTATATATAGTACTAATTAATATTTTTTTTGAAAAAATGAATGTAGTTTAATAAATTTTGATATAACAAAAATACTTATATCCCATGAAAAAACACAGGTATTTAGATTTGTTTGTCACTTTTTATCACCACCATACGTAAAAGGTATATTGCTTTATATCAAATCAACTACAATATTCTTGCAGCGCTAAGTTAATTACGGAATGAACATTATAATACTTGGAGGAAGATTCATCTGTGAAACAAATGGCGTGGGTGTCTTCAAATATGGTGTGTTGTAGGTCAGGAGTTAGGCATTTTTTGCTAGACATAATTAATCCGAACAAATGGCAATCTTTTGTTCAGATGTGATTTCTATAATCAAAAAAGAAAAAGTAGGCTTATGGTCTGTTCTAATTTAATTATTGCTAGAATCCATACATTAAACAAATGACGTCCACTAAAATTGATTTTGTTCATCACGTACGTATAAATAATTCCATGCAATTATTAGGTAGAAAATAGATGAACGGACGAAACTTCGCTACCCCATCTCTGATTGAAATTAAAAAATAATAATAATAATTAAAGAAAACGATATGACACAAAGGTAAATGCTTTATATTATTCCGCAAAATGCGAATCAAACAGAAAATCAAAATAGTACCATCCTTGTTTTCCTGGCCTATCGGGGCAAAAAAGTCTAAATTTATGCATATGTGGGAATATAATAAGCAGATTTAATGTTATTTGAAGATGCAAAAACAGTTAAAAATTGGGAGATTGAATAAGTGGCATATAAGTTAATAAATAAGGTGACGTACTATAACATATATTATTAACTCTATCACTCTATAATATATTAATATAGATTATTAATATTAATATGAATAGTAATTTAAAGCGGTTCTTTTTTGGCAAAAATAAAAGTGGTTCTTTTTACCTACCTAGAAGGGAATGTAAGCATAATAAGCATATGTGAATGATGATGGGAGTGGGAAAATTGGTGGTTAAGAGAGAATCTGGTGATTGATGTGAGAAGAAATTGGCTCTTTTTTGGTGGGAAGGAAAAAAAGGAAGAAAGTGTTTTGGTTAAAAATAACTTTAATGATGGGAAAAGCAATTAACTTTGTCCAACATATACATTCATATGTGTCCCAATTTGCAGGTTTGCTTCCTCTTCAATATTGCCTCGAATATAATTGTATTCGTATATCTTCACTTTAATTACCTCCTTTTTCTCTTTAAACCCACCTTTTAGCGAACACATGATACGTTGAATAAAATTTAAGATAATTTTATTTTAATGTAGCCACATCAATACACATAAATCATCATTTAATTAGATACCTTGCTTAGCTTGATGCCCGAACTTATAAAAATAACCAGCATCAATTTCAATAAGAGATCTATAAGTCGTTAATTAGATATAAAGTATCCAAATAACCACATATAATGTGCTCTATATATATCCGAAAAAATTGACAACTGCAGCCGTTGCTACAGTGTCAGCCGTCATTGCTACAGTAATGAATAGTTCTGCACAATCTTATAGATCATGTTGACTAAAGAACAAGTTGGCCTGGATATGAGCTAATGCACATCCACATATTTAATATTCATAACACTCCCCCTTAGATGTCTATTATGAATGTGGCTCATTAAAAACTTTAATTAGTAAAAACCTAGTGAGATAAAAACCTAGCCAAAGAAAAGAGTACATCATTCATTGATACACTGTCCAGTGCTGCCTCATTAAAAACCTTTCTAGGAAAACCCAGTGGGACAAAATCTAGATAAGGGAAAAAGAGTATAGCGTGTATTGACTCCCCTTCTTGACAACATCAGTTGATATCTCTAAATCTCCGAAGGCCAATGTCATAGACAATCTTTTCAAAGATTTTACCAGGAAGTGACTTAGTGAATAGATCCACTAGATTTTCATTTGAACAGATTTGCTGGACATGTATTTTACCATCTTTTTGAAAATCACGAGTAAAGAAGAATTTTGGTAAAATATGTTTCGTTCTATCTCCCTTGATATAGCCTTCTTTAAGTTGGGTAATGCATGCAGTATTATCCTCATATAGAACTGTTGGTGCCATTTTGCCTAAAGATAAATGACAAGTTGTTCGTATATGATGTATTACTAACCTCAACCATACACATTCTCGACTTGCTTCATGCATTGCTAGAATTTCTACCTGGTTGGATGATGTGGCTGATATAGTCTGTTTTATTGATCGCCATGAAATAGTTGTACCTTCACATGTAAACAGATAGTCTGTTTGTGATTTGCCATCATGTGGATCAGATAAAAATCCAACATCTGCATATCCTACCAGTTCATGCTTCGATCCATTTGAGTAATATAACCCTATGTCCATAGTGCCTCTGAGGTAACGAAGAATATGTTTTACTCCATTTCAATGCCTTCGTGTTGGTGAAGAGCTATATCTTACTATTAAATTAACAGCAAATGATATATCAGGACATGTGTGATTAGCAAGATACATTAGTGCTTCGATAGGACTGAGGTATGGTACTTCTGAACCAAGTAGTTCTCTATCACCTTCTTCGCTGATTACTCACGGTCGGAATGGATCTTTATCCGGATGCAGAGACCTTACAATCATTGGAGTACATAACGGATGGAATTTATCCATATAAAATTACTTTAGGACATTCCTTGTATAAGTTTCTTGATACACAAATATCTCATTTTTTAGGTACTCGATCTTTAATCCAAGACGTAATTTTGTTTTTCCCAAGTCCTTCATCTTGAATTCTTTCTTCAAACAATTCATTGCCTTTTGGAGCTCTTCAGGAGTTCCAATAATATTGATATCATTAACACAAACAACAATTATAGCAAATTCACTGTTAGATCTTTTTATAAAAAGGTATGGGCATATCGAATCATTTTTGTATCCTTTTTTCAATAAATATTCATTAAGACGATTATACCACATGTGCCATGATTGCTTCAGACCATACAATGACTTATTTAACTTAATTGAGTATTGTTCTCGAGAACTTGAATTAGATGCTTCTGGAACCTTAAGTCTTTCATATAAATATCATTGTCAAGTGACCCATATAAATAGGCAGTCATGATATCCATTAGATGCAGATCAAGCCCTTCTTTTACTGCTAGGCTAATTAAATAATGAAAAGTAGTCGAATCCACTACTGGTGAATACATTTCTTCAAAATCAATGCTGGGTCTTTGTTTAAAGTCTTGGGCTACAAGACGTGCCTTATATCTTGTTATTTCACCCTTTTCATTTCTCTTTCGTACAAAAATCCATTTGCATCCAACTGGTTTTACATTTTCAAGTGTAAGGACTACATGTCCTAATACTTTTCATTTTTCCAATGATTTTAATTCTGCATTAATGACATCTTTCCATATGAGCCAATCTTTTCTTTGTTGGCACTCGCAATGGATTTTGGCTCATAATCCTCATTATTATTCATTACATCATTTGCTATATGATAAGAAAATGTGTCGTCAACGTTGACTTCATTTCGATCCCATCGGATTCATTCACAACATAATTTATTGAGATCTCATTATTTTAACATATATCAGGTACCTGGGTCTCTTCTGGGACTACAACATTTTCTTTTGGAGATATCTCTATTGGAGATAATAACTCTTCCGGAGATAGCTCTTCTAGAGTTATTAACTTTTCTTGATTATCCTCAATTTGATCATCTATATTCTTTACTCCTTTTCTTTTTTGAGGATTTTTATCTTTGGAACCGATGGGTCTACCATACTTTAAGCGTGCTTTAAATTCATTCATAGTAGTTGTCCTTCAGGAACATCAATTTTAACAGGAGCATTAACAGCTGTGACATGTGACTTTGTCACTTTCTTTGGGTCAGTAAATGCTGCTGGTATTTGATTAGCTAAATTCTATAAATGAATTATCTTTTGAACTTTCAGTTCACATTGATTTGTACGAGGATCAAAATGAGCCAATGATAATTCATTCCAACTAATTTCCTTACCCAGTTGATTATTCTCTCCTCCTAATATTGGGAAAAGTGATTCATCAAAATGACAATCAGCAAATCCTGTCGTAAATAAATCGCTTGTAGATAGTTCCAAATATTTTATGATTAAAGGAGATTCATACCCAACATATATTCCCATCCTTCTTTGAGGACCCATTTTAGTGCATTGTGGTAGTGCTACTGGCACATATACCGCACACCCAAAAGTCCTTATATGGGAAATATTAGGTTTCTGACCAAAAACCATTTGTAAGGGGGAAACATTTAGGTAACTTGTTGGCCTGATGCGAATTAACATTGCTGCATGTAAAATGGCATGGACCCAAACAAAAATTAGGAGATTATATCTCATAAGTAAAGATTTTGCAATCAGTTGCAACCTTTTAACCAATGATTCTGCAAGTCCATTTTGCGTATGAACATGAGCTACAGGATGTTCAACATCAATTCCAAGGGATATACAATATTCATTAAAAGCTTTTGAAGTAAATTCACCAGTATTATCAAGACAAATTTTTTTGATAGGATAATCAGGGTAATGTGCTCTTAATCTAATCAATTGAGTAAGTAATCTTGCAAACGCTAGGTTGCGAGAAAATAATAAACACACACGTGACCATTTAGTTGATGTATAAATTACAACCATATAGTACCTAAATGGTCCACATGGTGGGTGTATTGGCCCACAAATATCTCATTGTATCCGTTTTAGAAATGTGAGATACTCGCTTTCTACTTTACTTAGTGAGGGGCGAATAATTAATTTTCCCTTGGAACATGCAGCACATGAGAAATCATGGGATTGTGGTATTTGTTTACACTTCAAGGTATGTCTATATGAATTCTCAATTATTTTTCACATCAAAATTGAACCGGGATGACCTAACCGGTTATGTCAAATATTAAATTCATTTGTAAACTTCTGGTTTACATTAGCAGACTTCTGGTCTGTATTGGTAAACTTCTGGTTCTCAATAACATGTGTTTTAATTGTGTTTATAAATGTATAATATAAGCCATAAAAAAATAGGACAACTTTCTAATATGCATTTTCTACCAGCAACTATTTTTGTGATAACAAGATATTCTTGATTATTTTTAGTTGTTGTTTCTATATGATATCCATTTATGCGGATATCTTTGAAACTCAACAAGTTTCTTCCAAACTTGGTAGAATAAATTGCATTATCAATACATAATTTTGTTCCTTCAGGTAACAAAATATTAGCCCTTTCGGAGCCTTCAATCAAATCTATACTACCAGATATAGTCTGAACGTTGGTTTTTTGCATTACCAAGGAAGAAAAATATTTATCATTTCTGAGTATGGTGTTGGTTGTTGCGCTATCAACGAGACATAAATCTTCATGATTGATGCCAGTAAGATTTATTCTTCATTAAAGGAAACATAAAAACATAATTAAGATAAATATATTTCATAAAAGTAACTGAAATATAAATAGATAAAGATAAATTATGTTAAGAAATCAGCAACATCCAAATGGGTAATATCCATATTTCCATACTCAAAATTCTTAGCCTGATCCACATGATTTACTTCAGTTATTAAACATTTACCATTATTTTTTATTGATTCTTGGTAAAGACCAACTAGGTGTCTTCGTGTAGGATACGTACGAGACCAATGACCCTTACTACCACAATGATAACATGGATTTTTTGCATTTTTATTTTGCCAACTGTTTTCCCTTTTGTGGTTCTTACTATTCTTTTCCCACTTCTGGTAGGAATTTGAACCACCATAATTTCGATCACGGTCACGCCCACGGCTGTAGCCACGTCCACGTCCATGGCCACAAATAAATTCATTAGTTACTACATTCGCTTCTGGGAATGGAGTTGAGCCTGTTGGACGGGATTCATGGTTTTTTAATAAAAAGTCTTTGCTCTGCTCAGTCATAAGGAGACAATTAATTTAATATATTTCTTAAACCTCTTTCACAATATTGCTACTGCAGGAGTAAATTGGACGTATCCATTTATACAAGCTTTTGGAAGGATGACCATCTTTTGATGATCATACATTTCTTTTAAATTGTTTCAAAGAACAAGTTGGTCTTTCATGACCAAATATTCAATTTGGAGGCCTTTATGCAAATGGTGGTGTAAAAAAATTATAGATAAGACATTCAAGATAAATAGTTCTTTTTGGTAATAACAAGAGCCACAAATTTATATATAAAAAAATTTAACTTAGTTCAGACTAATGTAATAAAAGGGCATGCATAAAATATAAAAACGTAATATAATAACAGGAAATTTATAAAGACAATAAATAATTCATAAAGTAAGATATTGCAACAAAAATTAAAACTTTATCGCTTCGGGCCATTTAGTTCTTATGGCTTCAGGCTAATTAATCTCATCATGAGAAATTAAATCTATAAGGCATCTGACCATTTATCTTCAGGATGAATAAAAGTTGCATATGGCTTCCGGCCATACAACAAGATAGAAGATGAAAGTTATATAACTGCTAGCCATATAATTTCAAAATAAGAATCAAAGAAATATGACTCCTGGCCATATTATTTAGAAATACGAAAATCAAGGAAATATGACTTCTGCCCAAACAAGAAGATGAAAAAGTACATAGCTTCTGGCCATATAATAGAAAATCATAAGGATATAGCTTCTGGCCATATCATATCATATAAAAATCAAAATAATATGACTTCTGGTCATATATTTTCAAGGATCAGATGTGTATGGCTTCCGGCCATAATAATAATAATAATAATAATAATAATAATAATAATATAAATGAACTTGTAAAAGATATATATGTGATATAAGAACAATAATGATCTCCAATCTTAACCATGGGATCCGATGTTTATAACAATCAGTAAGAGTATCTTTCTAATTCTATATAGTGGTTCAGATTATCTCAGATCTACCAAATAAAGGTATTGTAAAATAAGGTAGATGAAGATTGTCGAAGGAACGATGAGAAGATCATACATTTGTTAGAGCTTCATACTGATAACGTGTTATAAAAATATGTATAATCAGAGAGAGAGAAGAGAGAAATTTTAGAGATAGGTTTTCATTCACTTCTGTTTGTCTAAATACATCACCCAGAGCATCTATTTATAGAAAAATAAGTGAATAGTAACCAACCGTCATTGCTACAGTGCTAGTCATTGTCGCTATAGTAATGAACAGTGCTGCACAATAATATTTAATCTTATAGATTATGTTGACTGGAAAGAGCAAGTTAACCTAGATATGATCTAATAGACATCCATATATTTAATATTCATAACAATAACAACCAACACAATTACGTGTGTTGAAAAAGAAGGGGGCGACTATAATTCAGAATAAAGACTGTACCCTAATATTCTAATTGATGGGTCATCTTCTTACTTAGACTAAGATATCTCTATATTGTTTTCCCACCTCCAACTAACACAGATAGACATCTTAATTAACATATTAAATATCAAATTGAAAAAAAAATTATTATTAATTCTTTTAAGAGAAGATTGGTGAAAAATTCCTATTTAAAAAATTTTATTGATTAGAATGATTCTGAAATGTCTTTATATCCATAAAGTACTAGCAATATTCTAAAAGATTTCATACATAACAGGTAGTAATACTTGAATCGAGGTACTTCCTGATAATTAAAATTTTAAATATGTATTTTTCACCAATTTTAGTTTCTTTCAATGTAGGGGAACTGAAGATCTGTTTTGTTAGTTGCACTTATAATTTCTATTGAACTTTTTTTTTTGTTTTTTTTATCTATGATCATTCAGTATCTGACACTTTTTCTGGCTTTTGACTTTACTGGTATAGGTCATCGAACAACTGACTAATCTGGACGGGAAATTGCTCCGTCCCACTTTGTGGGGGCACCCCTCCCAGAAAAACCTCTCCACACTCTCCCTCTCAGATCAAACCAAGGAGCGGATGAGTGGGGCACAATGCCCTTCACCATCTACGCGAGCTTCCACTCGTTTGAGCTTTTTTTTTTTTTTTTTTTTTTTTGTTGTGAATACCAACCTAGAAGAGAAATGATGAGAATACTAAATAATGTAGTATATAATAATAACTTTGGTTGGCATGTAGAGACACGTATATATGTCATATGTGTGTCTGAGACTGCAAGCATTGACCTGAGTTTTTAATGATCCATGGACACATGATCCCACCAACATCATAATTCCTGCAACTTCTCCTTCAATTCCTCCTCATATTTCGGGGAAAAAACCTATTTCATAAGCACATCCTTCTACCCTTAAATTACTTAATTAATTAACACTAATTAGTTCAGATTTCATCAGTCTTATTTAAATTTATATCTACTCATTACCCACTCAGATACAGCTTATAATTATAATAATAAATTGAATTGAATTGACTTGTGTAGCCAAAGTCGTAACAACACGTTTGCATGCCCAGTCTTCATTTATTTATTTGGTTTCTTAAGCAGTTTCCTGTAAAATGAATATTATCTTTATGATTATTCTATCCAAGGTAACATGATCCGACGTATGCTTATTATATTCATTGGCATGCTCAAACCTATTATATAATCTCAGTTATAGACTCATAATTCATGATTGAGTCGTCCATCCTGCGGGTTTATTTAATCCCTCCTCTCACAACAACAATCCCTCATTTTAATTTTAATAATATTTCAATTTAGGCTTGACCAACTGATCACCCATAGTACAATTAAATATTAGGGTTAATGTGCATGTTTGTCCTAAAATGTTTTGCTGAGAAGTAATGTTGCTTTAGACATTTTTTTAGATTCAATGTTATCCTGAAAATGTTAAAATTGAGTAATATTACCTTTTATCGTTAAAAAGTTAACGACCAACATTATTTATTAACAGTATGAGGAAAAATTGCTATATTTCAAAACTTCCAATGTGATATTGAACTTAAAAAAACTTTCAGGACAACTTTACTCCTCAGCAAAAATTTTCAGAGCAAATTTGCACCATAACTCTTAAACAATATGTAATCTGTAGACACTTTTTTTCATTCATTACTCATTTGGTCATATTTATAGGAGAAAGGGAGGATAGATTTTTTGGCCTTTTTAATAAGGTACCTCATTAAATTTTAATTTTCATGTAAGCCAACAATTCCATCCTTAATTTACTAATGAGTTGATTTTATTCTCATGGGGTATTATGTATATTAAATAGAGATGTAGTTGGAAAGTTGTTGAATTGTAAGGGAAAGTTAATAAAGTTTAAGGTTTTCTTTAATATTTATGAAATGCTGAAAGTGCCTTATAAATAATATCAAAATAGAATATTTTAAAAAATAAACTATAATGTTTATGACTCATACATAATAAAATTTACATAATTTATAAGTAGTAAGGTGCACTAAAAATTTCATTATGTATTAATATATTGAGGGATCTAGAGTTTTATATAACTTACAAAGAATCATATATATATATTCGACCATACACACACACACATATTGATTGAGTTAGGACCTCACATCATTTATCTTAAGATATGAAAATTACATCCTCTTCAAGGTCAGACAAGGGAAAAAAAAAAGGAAAACATCCTCGCAATAACAATAATCTGTTTTTTTTAATTTATTTTAAAACTTCACAGCATATTATAAATTTTCCGAAATTAAACCCTTCGTTAAGGGAAAACGTACAGGTGTATATTAGGAGGAACGAATTGAAATAATAGTTGATTATAATTAGGAAACAATTAAAATTGAGGATTTGCACGAGATATATATCCATTTTAGTGGCTTCGTTATTTATTCTTCTTCTTTTAATTTATATTTTAAAATAAATTTAATTTTTTGTTTTTCTTATTCAAATTTGTCTTTTGATTACAATATCGAACCATAGATTGCTCAGATCTTACCATATTTACTTAATTTTACAAGATAGTGATGGAATTTTGAGGTTCTATGCGAACCTACGACCAGGGCGGTTCATCATAATTAATTAGCCATACAAAAAATAGTATTAGTATTATTTTTCACACACTTAATATGAAATATACCAGTTGGAAGGAAAAAAAAAAAGGGAGCGTTAGTAAGGTAGTAAGAGTATGTTTTAGGAGTCCCTGCCTCCTCGTTCGGTTCCAAAACATCAAAATCATCAGACTAATTAATGCTGCAAATTCTGGGGGCCACAAAAGAAATTTCCGAAAACAAACGATTTGCATTAAAAGTCAATATCTCGACCAACCAAATCTAAATAATGGGATTGCCTCAATAGAATGAAAAGGTAGCAAGCAAATTTATCAGAAAGTTCTTAGCCCTTCAGATAAGATCGAACATTTTTTTAAATATTAGGATTATTTTCAATGCATGATGATGACGCATGGAGCCATGGAGTAACAAAACTGCACCATTCCTTAGTATAAGCTTATTAATTTATTACTCGTATAAGTTAGTATAATTTTTTAAATAAAAAATAGTAGGCATAGTCTTATCATCTGAACCAATATAAGTTCACTTACATATTTTAATTCGTTTTTTTAAAAAAAATCAATAAAATTGGCAGTAGGGCATCATATAATATCTGATATCCTGATCTATTTATATGGCGTGAGATAAATACTTAAATTAAATTACAAGAACAATGAAATGAACTTGACGAAATACCCGGGAAGAGTAATGGAGTCCTTTCATTTTGGCAATTGGCACTATGAGGTCAATTTGCAGAGATGGGGTTGGTGAGATCGAGGAAGAAAAAATAAATATAGAAAGAATAATAATTAAAATGAAAGAAGGTTTATGTAAGCGTATATGGTGGAGAGTAATTTTTGGCTAAAAGCCTTCCATTACTACTTATATCCCATATGAACTCATTATGTTTCTTTATTTCTCGATCTCCACTCATATATGAGATATATATATATATATATATATATATATATATATATATATATTGAGAAAGAATTATGAATATTTAGTTAGAATATGCCAACGAAGTTGCATTGTGTGTTGTCGGGGGATGTACTATGATGTACATAAATACAATAATATAGACCACAACTTTACTTGTGATACAATACAAACATGTAATAACCAAATAACTGGACAGCACAACATGTAATTAGTGACATACCTTTTACGAGACACAGCACTCAAACTGGGATATTGTGTGCGCCTTTCAGAAATGCCAACCACACATTTCTGTCAATTCAACAACAACAACAATAAAGCCTTTATTTCACTAGGTGGGTCGGTTATATGAATTACACTGAGCCATTGTGCTATGTCAAAAACCATAAATTTTGATAAGGTCTCTCTTTATGACCTTATTGAGCGTTCGTTTCGGCCTTCCTCGACCTCGTCTAACATGACTCCATACTTCTTAATCAACCATTCTCACCGAAGCACTCAATGGCATTTGCCGAACATGTCCAAACCATCTCAAACGATTTTATACCATTTTTGCTTCAATATGGGCCACTCCAACTCGTTCGTGTATATGAGTATTATGAATCTTGTCTTTTCTTGTATGATCACCCATCCATCTCAACATCTTCATCTCAGCTACCCCCATTTTATGTTTATGTTGTCCCTTTAAAGCCTAACATTCACTATCATATAACATTACTGGTCTTATAACAGTGTGATATAACTTTTTTTTTTACCTTATTAGGTACTTTACGATCACAAATAACTCCAGTAGCTTTTCTCCATTTATACCATCCGGTTTGAATTCTATGATTGACATCTCCATCAATTTCACTATCTTATTGTATAATTGATCCTAAATATCTAAATTTTGTCACTTTTTAAAAAAATATTTTTATTTTTTTTAAAATTTCCTTCCCAAAATAAATAAACTATATTTTCAAACTTGTGCATTGAACACTTTGTGTTAAGGTTGAAGGAAAAACTACCTCTGGTTTTTAATATAAGAGCAAATTGACTAATTTTGGTAGATTAAAAAAGTTACTTATATATACTAGTTGATATTTGTAATAAATATAGGTTAGTTTTCCTTAAATATCATATTTCATCGTGACTACTTAGGATATAAACTTCTTAATATATCCAAATGCTATCAATATATAGGGATATTTTGAAAAAAAAATTATAAATTTAAGAGACAAAAGTGGAATGAAGTTTTATATTTAAGACCAAATCTAATTCCCAACTAATTTTTATATTAAAGACCTGAGGTATAATATCACATGCAATGTTATATACAAAAGTAAATAAAACAAATAAAATGATGTACTAAACGAATTGTATAACTAAAAATAAAATGATCAACCATGAATAAAAAGCGCAGAGAGCACAAAATAAAGCCAAATCAATATTAGCGGCTATAATTAGAAAATGACTTCATATATACACAGGTATTGAAAAAATGGGATTTATAGAGTGGAGATGGTTGTGCATGGGCTGCCATGTTGTTTGTTCAAAAATACAGTATTCCATTTTGTCTGAGACACAACATGTTCGCAAGTTGCTTGTTCTCTTTCACTGTTCAAAACTATAAACTATGCAAAGATGAATCCCTCTTCCACTAACTAATTTATCATGTTTTTTGTTTTCACTGCCCCATTCATTGCCTTTCGGATATGTCTCTCCCACCACTTTCTCTCTTTAATTAATTTTTGTTCCCCCTCCCATGTGAACGCCCTAATTTTCGTTTTGGTGCAAATTAATTGATTATATACAGATAATGCTTATGACATGATCACGGCTCGAACTACTAGCTAACAACATAGAACATGATATTATGATGAGAGAACTATATTCGTGTTATATATATACATATGACAAGTTATTAATTTGATCATCATATTTTGAAAGTTTCATAATTTTTTTAAAAAAAGACTGGCGGATTCATTTGTTATATACTAAGCATTTTTTTAATTCTCAATTGATTTTTTTATATCCTTGAAACACATGTACTAGTCAATATTAAACCTTCCTCAATATTCTGTTATATATGTATATGAAATAATGATCTCGCTATTTTTAAATCAAAATTGGCTTTCACTTGAAATTAGCCATGTTTTTAATGCAAGATTAAAAGATAAGTTTAGTAAAATATAATTGCAAGGTCTTGGAATCATCACTGCTCTCATACAGTCAAATTAAAAAATATAATAAATATTAACTGTCATTGAAAAATATTACATACGTATCCAATTTCTCATCATGTATGGAAAAGTATTATAGAAGGACAAAGAGGTCAGCAGTGAATTTTAAACAAATAAAGTTTAATGAAGCACGATGTGTGCATCAAATATGATACATTTCTGTGGTGGATCCCAGGTGAGGGGGGAAAAAGAAATAATATACCATGATTTAGTCGATGACTGAAAAAATATATATACAAGTCAAACATGACGACGAAGCTCTCAGGAGATTTACCTTTGTGAAAAGCGACAGAAAATGAAGTCTCAGTTTTGTGTGCCTTAATTGAGCTTACTTATAATACTTTAAAACAAGCCTCCAACTTGGTCCTTTTAAATAGGTGAAGTCATCCTTATCAATTTTATCATTTAATATTATAAAAGTTGCCTCCTTTATTATGTTATTATTCTTCGTGTGTCCACCTTCGTACGCCATTATTGCCGATACCACTACATAATAATATTCTTAATATCTACATCACATCATCCATTCTATTCGTGCTAAATTCCCAAATATCCACGTTTAACCATTTTCTTTGGTAACTTGTGCTTCTGTCAAAAACTAGCTTGAATCTTTCATCATCAGAACAATATGTGGGTCTTTTATCACTGTAAAATTCCTATCTAAGAGATAGTGCCCGTCCTAAAATCATCATTATATATTTGCAAAATGCAAACTGCAAAGAATAAAAAGGAAGGTTGTGAATTAAGCTTAGGGTAGCCATAGTTGTTGTTAAGAGACGAAAAGAAAGCACCATAAAAAATTAGTGGTCATATATTAATAAACCACTACAAATAATGACTTTTAACTGAGTGGTTTTTTGCGTATTTAACTTTTCCTTTGTATTCTCATTTTCATGTATCTCCACTGTAAGAACCAAAGAAGTGGAAAACACTTTTCTAAGTCTTCTACATTGTATGTAATATATTAAAGAGCTGACCCTAATCAAAAGAAGAAAGCCCACGTTTCACATTCTTGACGGTTCATTAGCAGTTTAGTGGAGTTCATGATAACTGATTAGGACCATTTTTTTTTCCAAAAAAGCTTGTGAACTTATTTTCAATTCCCCAATTCCCTGTACCTGGAGGAGGATCTTCCCAATAATTAAAATGGGGAACTTGAGGGTTAATTTTTCTGATAAATAATATAGAGAAGAAAGGAAGGTGAGGGGAAAGGAGAAAAGCAAGCGAAAAAGCAAAGTTAAAAATGGAGAAAAGAAAAATGCATTGGTCCCTTGATAATGACTCTTTTTGAGGCACAAGAATCATTCACGGCCTAACAAAAAAGATGTTATGGCTAGTGGGGGTGAGGGCTGCACAAAAAAAGATCACAGGAAAAAGGAAATATTCAAAGGCAATTATATTGCAAGCTGGCTAGCAGACATGGAAGCTAGTAATCATATTGTATTCAAGTTACGGTTTTGAGATGGGTACGTGTTTCTTTTTCGAAGCATCTGATACAAAACTCAGATTCGGACGATATACGAGACCCAGATTTGGGATTCTGATCTCTTTTATACGGAGAGATAAGGCTTGTGCTTAAAAAATTAAAGAAACTTGATACCATTCACCCAAACTATTACAAATAAAAAATTTCTAGGAACCAAGTAACTAGTGTAGTCATATTCTTGAGTGGATCATCAGTGTAAGCTAAAATCTCCATTTTCAGTTGCGTTTCAGTGACATATAATATTTATGCGCTATATCGTGTGTGAAGCGAAGTTAGATTGGGTTGTACTCAAATATGAGTCGTACTCAAATATTCTGATCTCTTTTATACGGAGAGATAAGGCTTGTGCTTAAAAAATTAAAGAAACTTGATACCATTCACCCAAACTATTACAAATAAAAAATTTCTAGGAACCAAGTAACTAGTGTAGTCATATTCTTGAGTGGATCATCAGTGTAAGCTAAAATCTCCATTTTCAGTTGCGTTTCAGTGACATATAATATTTATGCGCTATATCGTGTGTGAAGCGAAGTTAGATTGGGTTGTACTCAAATATGAGTCGTACTGGGGACAATGGGTGTCAATCATTGCACAAAATCGTATTCACCTGCAAGCCATGGTACGCCTATAGTGTGTTTATTAGGGTCTTCTTCTAGTGGGTTGATAAATTATTGCTCCTTTGAATATTGCGCTTTTTGATCTTACAAATAATTGATATTATTTCATATATTATTACTATGGGTACTTAATTTAAGATGCAGTTTATAGTGGTACATTACAAACTAAATTTTATATATTGAGAACCAAAGGTAGTATTAAGTTCTTTTTGTTGGGAATGTGTGTGTGTGTGTGAATTATGTATGTATTGATTCCATTGCAAGATATATAAATATTATGCTAATTTGTAATAACATTAATTATATTTATTTGATTTTTAAATCTTATAATAATTAATGACATATTTTCTCATTGAAATTGAATAGATGTATGGTGTGTGACATATATAAACGAATGAAAATGAGCATGTGTTTTCTGGCAAAAAAAACAATACTTTTGCTTTGTGTGTGTGTGTGTGTGTGTTATGTTAATAGTGTGTAATCATGGAGAATATGAACTTTTCTTGAGGAGCAATCTTGCCAATTAAAGATGTGATGGAACAATATTGGTGAGAAAAAAGTCCGGAGGGACCAATAGACCAAGGTGGTCCTAATTAATTAATAGTTTGAACGAATCATACTTCTTATAAATATTCTGACATTAATTGTGAATAAGACATGGATAGGCTCTTCAGTCTTTTCTTACTCCTCCGGTTCTGAATATGAGACATATTTTCCTAATTTGATTATATTAAAGAAGTTGGTTAAATTAGTTAATATGACATGTATTTTTTAAAACATTCTAATCAACTTCCTTAATTCACTCATTCACTCTCCTTCTTGATTATTTTTTAAAGAATATCATTAGGAGTAAATTAGGAAAATATTAATAAATATAAAAATTTTGTCTTATATTTAAAACCAAGATCAACTCTCGAAAGATATCTTATATTAAGGACCGGAGGAGTATTATTCTAAGCATTTGGGAGAGTTATCCCCAACTAATCATATGACAATATTAGTTTAAGCGTTAAATTATATATATATATATATATATATTAAGACTCATCAATAAATATGTTTGGATTAGCTTATAAGTGCTTTTTACGTAAATCAAAACAAAACTTATCTCACATATTTACTTCATATATCATAAATCATGATTGAAAAGTTATTTTTGAAGACTTTAATCGTTACTCTAAACAATCACATATTCGCCATTGAGCTTGTGGCTTGCTGACGATGTCCTCCAATCGGCAGTCACACGCTCAGAAATTGATCAGTGCTGAAATTCACCCCGTACGTCTTCATTTTTTAGATTCAATAACAGTTGAGGACATATATAGGAATTGGGATAACGTTGTTGTGGCTTTCAATCGTCAAAATTTGGTTTTTACTTCATAGACTTTTCGAAAAGCCAACATGAATCGAATCCAACTGAAATTGAATCCCATAACGCAAACTGATGAACCCATTGTAATCAAAATATGTTTACCAGATATTGTGAAATTCAATATTTGAGTAAGTTTGATTCGATTAATTGTGGAGAGAGCTGGTTGGTTTCTGGAAATCCCCTGTGGAATTGAAAGCCACTAACACCTAATATACGTATTCCCTTTTCCTATCATGGTTCTAAAAAGCCTCGAGGAGGACCAAATTTGATACTAAGCAGTGAGAACGATATTTTAGCTTACTAACTCCGGGCTAACTCCGGTATTAAATATAGGAACTAGCTAGATAAGGTGTTTATCTTAGTCTTAAATATAAATTCTAATTTATTTTATTTCCCAAATTTATAATTTTCTCTTTGCATGTGGGAAGAGGATTTTCATGAAGGATATATAATTACAGCAATACACATGATTAGAAATAATATTCTATGCAAATTATCAATTTTTTTTAAAAAATAACTAATTTAACTAATTTTTGTAATATCTACAAATTATTTATCTAGCTCTTACATTAAGATTCAGAAGGAGTATTTCATATTCAATGGTAAACAGTACTATCTTCAGTTTAAAATATAAGATTCAAATAACTAAATTACATAATTTAAAGGGTTAGTTAAAATTGATTAAAGACAATAAATATGTAAAGAATATAACTTACTTTCTTAAAAAACCCTATTTATGAAGAGGGCGAATGGAAGATAGAATGAGTGAAAAAAGATACAAGAAAAAATAAGTAGAAAAAATAAATAAGAAAGACGTATAATTAATTAGAAATGAAATTAAAAAAAAAAAAGACATATGAGGGTGAGACAAAAATGAAGTGTATCTTGTAAAAAAACCACGCCTTCTCACAAGTTTAGATATATATTTTGGACGAGCGAGTAACTAAACGGTATGACTATTATATGAGGCTAATGTATAAGCTAAGAAAATACTACCTGCACGCCTATAGTTAGGTAGTATATTTGAAAACAAGAATATAACAGTAAATAAAGCGGATTTGTTTTGTTAAGATATGCAGCATTGTCAAAGTAGAAGTTTCGAGCAAATTTACTGGTGAACAGGCATTAATTATTGGGAAAATTTTAGAAAAGACATTTAAAAATAGAAAAAGATAAATTAGTGCTGCGAATTTATAAAATTTCATGTCAGAACTGAAATAGAAATATGAGATTTCCAATTTTGACCAAATGATCAAATTACCCTTAGTTTAGTTATAAAATATGAAAATAAAATCGTTAATGTAAAATTTAATGTTGTTAATATAGATACAGACGTTGTTATTAACCTCTAAAACTTGTGCCTTCAAAATTATCTCTGGTTTTTAAGATATAAAGTTGTGAAATATGAAAGTAAAGTCGTTAATGTAAAATATAATGTTGTTAATATAAATAAAGATATTGTTATTGACCCCTGAAACTTGTGCCTTCAAAATTATCCCTGATTTTTGGGATATGAAGTTGTGAAACATGAAAGTAAAATCGTTAATATAAAATCTAATGTTGTTAATATAGATATAGATGTTGTTATTAACCCCTAAAACTTATAAACTGAAGTAAGGGCATTTTGGTCAGAATTGAAAACCCCATATTCCTATTACAGTTCTGACTTGAGATTTAATAAATTCGCAACACTAATTTATCTTTTCCTATTTTTAATTATATTTTTCTAAAATCCCCCCCCCCCCAATTAGTAGGTAGAAAAGGAACTACGTTCCAAAATAATAATGCACAACAAGGAGATGCAAGGGAATTACAGGTCTGCATGATGCAAATAATACTAATTAAACAAAACATGTTAAAATAGACATGGACCTATAATTCCTTTGGGATAAAATATTTTTATGGAATTTATGAGCTATACATTTCAACTTTCAAGCACATTTTTGGTGGTGTTGTGGGCATTTGAGGTCGCACATTGCGTATAAAATTATAAATAGACCATTAAACGAGTCACACCTGGGGGGTAGCAAGCAGACTTGGCCAAATTTCTGATGTGGACTTTTCAACAAATTTTACAGGTTAAATAATACAGGCATAAATAATTTTAAAAAAAATTACATTCAAGTCCCAGAAGAGAAAATAAGAAAAAATAATTCTTTGAAATCTCAAAATTATATTTAAATTTTATGAGACTTTTTTATAATAAATTTTAACTTCGTTGACAAGTTCAGGGGCATCCCCTGACAAACCTATGGGCATTACATTATAAGTTGATGGGCATTTGACAATTGAAATTTATTATAAAAAAATCCTACAAACTACGAGACTTAAATATAATTTTAAGATTTTAAGAGATTATTTTTTCTTCGGAACCTAAACATAATTTTCCCAATAATTTTTCACAAGAGTTCAAAACGGAAGAGAATAAAAGATGTTCATGGGGGATTTGTTGTTTAGTTCGAGAAGTGAGAGAAAAATCAAAAGCAACAAGAATGGATTTTTTTTTTGGGTCAAAACAACAAGAATGGATATGGTTGTCTTCTTTTTGGGGTAATTACAAAAGAGTGTGTATAGAACAAGGTTGGGATAAGGAAGGAGATAAAGCCGAAAACAGTGGAGGCTGAAGCTAATACATATCTTTTTCCAAAGTGTTTATGCCATGACAGCCTCACAATAAGTTCAAATGAAGCTGCCCCTGAAGTTTCTAAAGTTACACATCTATAAACTACCGCCACAACTTTTAATCCCTCGTCTGTACCTATCTTTTTTTTTTTTTTTTTGTGTTTTTCTATTGGGCAATAAAAGTATTTTCTCTTATTTTTAATATAAGATATATTAATCTAATTTGATTAAATTAAAAAAATTATTTAAATTAATTAATATGATATATATTTTTTAAAACACTCTAATCATATTCCCTAATTCTCTAATTCCTTCTCCTCCTTGATTATTATTGAGAAAGTATCAATAGAAAGTAAATTAAAAAAATATTACCAACTATAAAAAATATGTCTTATATAAAAAAATGGAGTGAAGTACGTAATATTTATGCAACTTGGCCAACCTTCATGATTTATCAAGATTAGAGAACATTTCGTGATTTAAAAGAGTTTAATAAGTTGCTTATGAATTATCCACTAAACTTCACATGTCAGTGACCAAGCTTATTTCTTTCTTTTTCCTTACATCAAACAAATTTAGGCCATGCATTCACTTTTATTCATATCCTTAATTCTTTGCTTTTCTCAGCTCAACTGATCTCATGTAATTAATAGAGCTTATCTTTATCATTTATACATATATAAAGGCTAAACGATTCATCTATTTAATTAAATTTATGTTCCTCTTAAATTTATAATATGCCTAAATTAGAAAAAAGTTTGTATCGTATGTAAAACCCTAAAAAATAATAGTAATAATTTGTTTTATTAATTCAAATTATTTTACGCTTTAACTCCTGTTATATTATTTGAACAGTAGATATTAAAGTATACGATCAGAGCGGATACAATTACACTTATCTCTTTTCTAGTTTTATTTAAGAAAATAATTATAAAAATATGAAGTTTTTAAAATAACAACTGATACTTTAATAGTGCTAATTTGAAGTGGTTGAAAAGGAAATATTAAGTAAGGCTAAAATACAAGTAAAAATGATTGGGGTGGCCGTCATCCGCGTAGTCCACCACTTTCGTTTCTCAACCGTCGAAACCCACATCTCCATGCTTCTCTCTCACTCTCCTTTAACTTTCAACCGTCACCCAAAAGCTTTTCTCTCTTTTGTTGATTTGTTTGAATAATCAAAGATACTTTACTTTTCTTTTCTTTTCTCTTTTTCGTTTTTTTCTTCCCGGCCGCTATATCATTTACAAGTCCACCCGCGTGGTCAAGATTAGAATTATCTACATCCAATAATCTTCTTCAAGTTAGTATAATATTTCACAAAAAAGGAAGCCGGAAAATTTTGATTAATTTAGAACGCTAAATAATATACTATCATTTAATTTGTATTCTCTTGAAACTAAGGGGTGTAATTAACCACAAAAGCTTTGGGTGAAATAGGAGCGGACACTATCCTTGAATATTATTCCCGAAAGGGAATTATATATAGTTATTATTGATATTAAATTTGAATATTGATCTGACAGCGAAAATGAACACACTAAGGACATCATCCACTCTTGTGTTCTCCGAAGTCAAACGCATGTAGGGAAATTAGTGAGTGGATACGCTCGACTCTACTCTTGAGGGATGCACTGTTCTTTTCTTTCCTTTTGTTTTTTTTTTCAAATGAGAATGAGATTGATCAAAACTAGAGACTGGACAGTGTTCCTATACACATATACAACTAGATAATTTTTTTATATATATGTAAATACAGTTATCATCAGACAATATTATTCGAGAAATATTCGGGCATCTTATAATGATGTGTGCTAACATAAAAACTTTGTAGGTGTTAAAAGCATTTTTTGAAAAGTAAAACTTATTTTAAATTTTTTTGCACCAGTCGTTTAACTTTTTTAATTTGGGTGATCAAAATATGAACATAGCAGGCCAAAATCAGTTTTTGGAATCAATTATCCATATGCATAACTTTTTGTGAAATGGTGAGTGTAACTAGAGAGGGCATTGAGGCCCCGGGAAAGTCGGAGAATAGACAAGACGACGCCGTTGAACAGTTAGAACTTTTTTAACACCGTGTACCAGGAAACCGGACTGCTCATTCCTAACATTCACCAATATCCTTCTCATCATCACTTTTCCCACATCAATGGATTTTGTTCCCCTCTATACTATATATCCATTTCATTTTACATCATTTGGATGAAGAAAATTAACCCAATTAATTAGTTAAAAATCTCCTCACATATATATTCTATTTACGACATTAATCAATTGAAATTATAATTGGGGTGTTTTGGTGCCAAGACAAAGAGTAGTGATTTTGAGTTTCAACACAGTTACCTAAGCATGGAACACATGTCCCTCCTCTATTATTATACTTTATGACGCAGGATCCCATTGCTTGCATTTGCATTTGCATTAGAATTTGTTTGCACCACTAGACTTGTCACAACCACACTGGCTAATTGAACTCAAACCTTATAAAATTAGATTTGTCAAACCCCAACACTGGCGTTAGTGCCTCACCTATAATTTACTATTAATGTTATTTAATTACTATTAGCTTCCCATCTCACATTTTCGACTTTTCTGATTTCAACTTTTCTTTTCCAGTCGGCAACGTCTCCTTTTCAATCATAATTTAAACGCTGCTTTCATCACTTTCTTTTGTTTCCACATGTATACTGCCATACCCATCGCCATATTATATTATATTATATATATCATAATTATGGTCAAATGTTCAAGTTTATGTTTATATTAATAATTAATAGTATGATTGACTTAAAGTTAAGCTCATCCTTCTTTTTTCGTTTGAGAAGGCATTTTTTATTTTGATTTTGTTGCTCAAGTACAGATATCTTGTCTCTCACGATTCTTGGCTCTGACTTGTACTGGTATAAATAATTTTTCAATGGTGACTATTCAATTCATTAAGTGATTACCTGTCTTTAAATGATTATTGGCTTTTTTATTTCTTAAATAATAAGCCATTCTTAACTTATTTTTATAAGTTGAGTTCCTACTGATCCACAGAGTTTTACGAAAATAAACACACCTGTTAGTGCAAAATCTAAAATTAGTCTTATTATTTTACGGGGCGGTGATATATTTTTAACATGCTAGTTTTAATCCAATTAATGGGATATATTTATGGAAAGTTTTAATTGCTGGTTTCTCATCATGTTTCGCTTATAATGTTTTATCTTCACTTGCTTTCATGATTTTTTTTTTTTTTTTGCCCTAACACTCAAATCGTGCATGTTGGTCGTTGAAGCATACAGCATAAAACAATACAGAATAGAACACTTGTTGACACAAATTAAATTCAATGAAAAAAATAGAAAATTAGCTGTAAAACAAAGCATTGAAATTGATGCACAAGATGACGAACTGAAAGGGTCAAGTTTTTAGTGAATGATTCATCAATATTATGTTGTAATTTAAATAAGATTTTATAGTTGACCAACTATACGTACTTAAATATTTTTCTGATAATATTATTATTACTACTGCTATATGAAATGGGGGCAAGGTATGAATAATGGGTGTTTGTAGTGTGTACTCGACCTAAATCCACACATTTTTCTTTTGGACGTTACCTCAATATTCAAAACCAAACTGTTGAATACATCTTGGCTGTTTCGAAGGAATCAGGATAAGCTGAAATAATTGTCATCCCTCTAACCCCACCACAAGCTGGTACATTACTACAACAAAGTAATTATTTGTAACCAAGTGGCACTACCAGATATCAGATATCAGATATTGTGGCCAAGAAAAAGAAATAACATGTTATAATGCACTTTTAAAATTTTTAAGCCCCTTAATCATAATTCAAAATATTTTATGCACTATATTGAATTTATTATTTAATTTTAGTATACCCATTAGTTGTATTTAATGAAAAAAATAAATCAATATAATCAATCAATAGTTATTTACTATTAAATAAACTAATATGGTGATTAGTTAAACATATATAAAAGAAATATTGTATTCAACTTGATATATATATAGCGAGTCATTGCTAATTTATGACTAAAATATTTGAAAATCATCAGGTATTTTGGTGGTTTAGAAACAAGACAAGAAGGATAAAGTTAAGCTATGAATTGGGTCTGCCTTAGTATATACAACCCCATACATAAGAGTCAATTAAGGCGGGCGGACTCTTGAAAGGTAATATTATATGGAAAATATAGAGGCGGTTTGTTATCATTTATCTGAATCGGGTTTATATAATAAGCTTGATTTATGTAAATTGAGATAAATTTCCTCCACATATTTATCTCATAGACCGTGAAAGCACCTCGTAGACCGTAAAAGTTACCTCATAGACCGTAAATTACAATTCATAAGTACTTATGAAATTTTCATAAACTATTTCAAACAGCCTCATAATTTTAGTATCTCTTGTGACCATCTTTCATGCCTTATTCGTCCTCTTCTTGTTTTTGTTTTTTTTTTATTTTTAAGGAAATAAACTACATCCTTTATATCCTTAGACTCGTGATATATTGCTGTATATAAGGATTGCCTCATTCTTCACGGATTTCCCAGTAGCTCTTTCTACTGTATATAGTTCACCTCATTTAATCCCTTCCCCCTTCAGCTTCTCTCTCTCTCTCTATATATATATATATATATATATATATATATATATATATATATTTCAAACAATCTGTTAGAATCATATAATGTATAATCAGGAATTGTATCAATGTAAATAAGGAAACGGATCCTGATATTTATTAGAAAAGATACGATCTCATGTATATAAATAAGTAAACACTTGTACATTATTTTTTAAGGAATTCAGATTATTTTCCTTCTCAAATTACATGGTATCAGAGACTAGGACTCTTTGAAATTATTGTTCCGGGGCTGTGTACTGTTCACAGGTTCTGTTCATTATTACTATTCATCGGGACTGTTCATCATTTTCACTGTTTCACTCATCTTACTTCTAGGGGTTATTATGCTCTAGTTTCACATTTTCAGGTGAGTTTCAAGAATTTGAAACTATTATTTGCCTTTAACTTGTGAAAGTTTGGTACTTTAGTGTGGTTAGCGATTGTGCTCGCTGTTTGATGTTTTTGTTGGTTGCTGGTCCATCCTCTTGAATGTGCTTGCTGTCTTTTTTATTATGATTCTTTGGTTACTCTTCCATAGCTTAATCTAAGATGTCTGATATGTTGCCCATGTATGCTAAGATTACTGATTCAAAATTGATCTGGGCAAACTATAATGATTGGAACAAAACTGTTAGGGTTTATCTTTTAGGTATTAAGAAGGAAGGGCATTTAACTCAGGGCCCTTCTTCTGGTGATAATGAGAAAAGTTTGGCTTGATCTAGAGTAGATGCTCGACTCTTTTTCCAAACTCAGAACTCTATTGAACTACGGATTCTATCATCTGTCAATCACTGCAACACTGTGAAAGAAATTATGAGTTATATTGAACTTATGTTCTCTGGTAAAGGGAATTTTACTCGGATTCACGAAGTATGTAAAGGCTTCTATTGTTCTTAGCAGCAAGGCCATCCCTTGAAGGATTTCTTCTTAAACTTTAAGAGGTTGTATGAAAAGATGAATGTACTTATGTCTCCGCAGGAAGATCTTCAAACTCATATCAAGAATATGGAATTTCAGGCTATCATCAGTTTCCTTGAAGCTCTTGATCTGTCTTATGACACCATTTGATCTCAGATTCTGTCTAATCAGGAGCTTCCATCTCTTGAAGATGTGTTATCACGGGTTCTTCATGCTGATAGTTTGATTCATCCGTCTGTTGATCCGAATGTGAGTACTTTGGCCGGCATGACCCTTTTGAAAACAAGAATTATGAGTCCAAACATGGAACTTCTGGCAATATTATTTGCAATTATTGCAAGGAACCTGGTCACATAAAGAAAAATTGTTGTAATTGCAGAATAAACAGTAGTGTGCTCAACAACATGGTTTTGCTCATATTGCCCAGACCTTGATCAGCCTGATTCTGGTCTGTCATTTGCAGGGGCCCTAGCTATAGGTACTGTGTCCTCTGGTCTTGCTACTACTTCCATGAAGTGGGTCATTGATTCTGGTGCCACCGACCACATGACAGGTAACCATCATTTATTTTCATCGTATGCCCCTTATGTCAACCCATCCTCCATATTCATCGCCAATGGTTCCCTGGTCCGTGTACTTGGATCATGCACTGTTAAACTAACTACATCAATTTCACTATCTTCTGTTCTTAATGTTCCCAATTTCACGTTTAGTCTTTTATCTCCAAGTGAACTGACTCGTCATTTGAACTGTTTTATCTCATTATTCCCTAATCATTGTTTAATTCAGGATCTTTCGCAGAAGCATATTATTAGTAGATGCTATGAATCTAGTGGGCATTATATCCCTGATGTTCAGGTGTCGCATTCTGTTGCTTGTTCTGGTGGGTCGTCTCCCTTTAAAGTCTATTGTTGTCTCGGTCATGTGTCACTTTCGTCCCTCAAAAGATTGTATCCTCAGTTTTCGTATGTGTCTACTTTAGATTGTGAGTCGTGTCAGTTTTCCAAACACCATCGTATTCATTTAACACCTCGGGTCAATAAACGGGATGCGTCTCCCTTTGAGTTAGTTCATTCTGATGTTTGGGGTCCTTATTCAGTTTTATCTCAGACTGGTTATCGATATTTTATTATTTTTGTTGATGACTTTTCCCAAACCACTTGGCTTTACTTAATGAAACAACATTATGAATTGTTTACTCATTTTCGTAATTTCTGTGCTGAAATCCAAACCTAGTTTAATACTCCTGTGAAAATGCTTCGAAGTGATAATGCGAAAGAATATTTTTCCGCTCCATTCACCGATTATATGTATAGTCATGACATTCTTCACAAATCCTTTTGTGTTGATACACCTGCTTAAAATGGTGTTGCTGAAAGAAAGAACCGACATCTCTTAGAAATTGCCTGAGCTCTCATGTTTCACTCATGTGTCCCTAAATCCTTTTGGGCTAATGCTGTGTCTACTGCTAGTTTTCTCATCAATCGCATGCCTTCGGCTGTCCTTGGTGGCAACGTTCCATATTCTGTTCTGTTTCCTAACACTAAGCTGTTTCCTGTTGATCCAAAAAATTTTGGTTGTGTCTGCTTTATTCGGAATGTCCGTCCAAGTTTCAGTAAACTCGATCACAAGTCCTTGAGGTATGTCTTTCTTGGTTATTCTCAAGTTCAGAAAGGTTATCGGTGTTATTCTCCTGATCTCCTCGTTATCTTGTATCCACTGATGTGACCTTTCATGAGTCTTCTCCTTTCTTCAAGTATTTGGTATTATCCGAGTCTTCCTTCGTTATTGATGAGCCTGATGATGTCCTGATTTATCGTATCCCTATCTCACCAGTACATGCTGTTGTTCCAAAACATAATATCATCGATGATGCTGATGTTGCCAATGTTCTGCCTTCACCAGTTACTGCTTCACCAACGAATTACATTCATGACTCCATGGTTCCTGGTCCTGATTTCCCAGATCCTTTCATTCCTGTTCCCAACCCAATTGTACTTGATTCTGCTTTTGACCCATCTGATGACCTGTCTATTGCCCTCTGAAAAGGTACCCTTCCTTAATGTCCTCCTAAAAATATGCTGACTGTACCTATCATATCTCCTCCTTTATGTCCTACCAGCATTTTCCCCTATTATCTCTTCCCTTGTGGCCACCTTTAAGTCCATCTCCACCCCTACCATCCTTCACTAAGCTTTGGCTTACCCTGGTTGGCGTGCATTGATGGAAGAAGAAATAATGACCCTTGAAAAAGATAATACCTGGAATCTTGTTGATATACCTTTTGGGAAGAAGGTCGTTAGATGTAAATGTGTGTTTGTTGTTAAGACTAAGGCTGATGATTCCTTGGAACGGTTGAAAGCTTGGCTTGTTGCCAAAGGGTATACTCAAACTTATGGAATTGATTATTCAGAGACTTTCTCCCCTATGGCTAAGTTCACTTCAGTTCATCTTCTTGTCTCTCTGGCTGCTACCTATAATTAGGATTTGCATCAATTGGATGTTAAGAATTCCTTTTTGAATGGTGACCTCCTTGAGGAAGTTTATATAGAGCAACCACCTACGTTTGTTGCTCAAGGGGAGTATAGAAAAATGTGCTACCTCCGAAAGTCATTGTATGGTCTTAAGCAAAGTCCCCATGCCTAGTTCGATAGATTTTATAGTGTGGTCAAGAAGTTTGGGTTAAGTCAAAGTAAGTATGATCACTCTGTGTTCTACCAGCAGTCTGATGCAGGCATGATTCTTCTAGTAGTGTATATTGATGATATTGTAATTACTGGGAGTAACATCTCTAGATCTCTCAGAACTTAAAGTCCTCATTAACTCCCACTTCCAGAAAAAAAACTTGAATTGAGACTGTTAAAGTACTTTCTTGATATTGAGGTTTTGAGAAGCAAGAAGGGCATCATTTTTACTCAGAGAAAGTATGTTCTCGATCTCTTAAAGGAGACTAGAAAGCTTAGAGCTGCACCAAGCAGCATTCCTATGATTCTGAATTCGTTCTTGGATCTTAATGATAACATGTTTGATAAACTTCCTGATGACTTGAAAAAGAAGATTGATCCAGAGAAACTGAAGTCGTTTGCATCTCCTGGGAGATATAGAAACTCTTTGGGAAGCTGAATTATCTAACAGTAACTCATATGGATATAACCTTCTCGGTCAGTGTACTTAGCTAGTTCATGGCATCCCTGATAGTGGAACAGTGGGAAACCTTAGAACATATCTTGCACTATTTGAAAGGTTCCCCAGGTCGTGGCATTCTCTATACAGATTATGGGCACATTAAAGTCGAGTGCTTTTGTGGTGCGGATCATGCAGGATCTAAGGCCACAAGACTGTTTACTACTGGTTACTGTGTGTTTGTTAATGGAAACTTGATATCTTGGAGAAGTAAGAAGCAATGTGTTGTGTCAAAATCAAATTAAAAAATAGAATATAGAGCCATGTCACAATCAGTACAATAAATTGTATGGGTATTTCAACTCATGAAGGAAATTGGCATCACCACGATATTACGTGCAAAACTATGGTGTGAAAATAAAGCAGTACTTGATATAGCATCGAACTATATGTTACATGAGCGTACGAGGCATATTGAAATCAACTGTCACTTTATTCATGAAAAGATCATAGAGAATGTTGTATCTACAGGGCATGTGTGATCAAACGACCAGCTGTTAGATCTTTTGACGAAAGCCTTAAATGGGATACGGGTTGTATATCTTTGTAACAAGTTGGGCATCATCAATATATATGCTCCAACTTGAGGGGGAGTGTTAGAATCATATCCCATATAATTAGGTATTGCATCAATATAAATAAGGAAATGGATCCTAATATTTATTAGAGAAAATACTATCTCATATATATAAATAGGCATACACTTGTACTTTATTTTTCAAAGAATTCAAATTATTTTTCTGGTCAGATTACAAAATCAAAGTATCCAAATTATTGAAATTTCAGTCACGTGCAACATTGTCCATTTCCCGATTCCTTCGCTTGCACTACTCTATCTCTTCCATGGAGTTGACCATATTTAAATAGTTTTCATGCATGTCGCTTGCTAGCTACCCCTGCCAATATATCCAAATATCCAAGTCATTAACTGATTCATTTGCTTCTATACTCCATCAATATTTAAAATTATAAGTAATTATAACAACTTCTTCATTATGTATCAAGAATAACTTTTTCATTAAATAGATAAATCATTTTCCTAATTCAAATTCGTAAATTATACAGGAAAGGAGTGTCTCTGTTAACTTCTCTCTCTACTTAATTCAATTGAAAAATATTAATTAATGTATATGCACAAAAATAATGATGACAAATTCATGTATCAGAAAAACATTCCCTTTTAAAAGGTGCTATACATTTGTGGGGTGTGCATGTACATATATAGTTTCCACACAGACACTGTTTATGACATTTTGAGTACAAATTTAAGTCTAACACTGAACCTTGTGAACATGCATATATATGAGCCTGTTCTATGAATTCCATTAATGCTAGCTAGGTCTACACATGAATCAGCCCTTGCTATATACCGCCTCGTGTCCTAAATATTAGAGTTAGTTTATAAGTGAATTTTAGTAATAAATATAAGACTTTTTTTCCCTTTTCTCTCTCTTGTATTTATCAGTTTTCTATAAATTAATTTGTATAACTTATAAACTAATGTATAATCTAATAAAATGCATAAGCATTATTGAGAAACCATGTAACATATGGTATAATTAGATAATTTATTTAATTTCTTTAATTTCTCTAAATTATTCAATTATATTAGTTCTTATATTAAAGATGGTATAATATACCGTGAGCTATATATGATCAATTAGAGGCCTCCCAGTGCCGTGAAGATTCATGCATGCTTCCTCCTTTAATTTATCATGTCATAATATCGTCACAATTCATTTCTTTACATTTACAAAAAAAAAAAACCTTTTGGGGAAAAATCACATGATAACTGCTCAAATCACCAAGATATTAATGGCGACATTTAACTTTATTGTGATCCCGAGGGCGTTTGTGTGGTTCCCTGATGTAAAAGGAAATACGAACATGAATATGGTGGGCTCTTTGAGAAGTAAATTAAAAGAGAGGGATTCATATGTGTGGTTTTCTATAGCTTTTGGGGTAAAAATATATTTGCTACTGATCAGTATGTTGGGATAAGGAAGCGGCAATTGGTAATTTCTTGTATTATTTTCATGTGACTAGGGATATGTATTTGGTGAGAAAAGTTGGAAACTTTCCCACACTTTTTGCAAATTTCACTTACCCATTTATTTTCTTGGAAACCAAAAGGGTTAATTTATTTTCCCTTTTGGCTCCCTTTCCTTTATTGAAGGCTAGCTACCTTTCAAATCTAAATTCTTAATATGTACAGAACAAATAGGTAAAGAGTTTTCTTCCAAATTATATTTTGTTTGCCCCTATTGGTGATAATGTACTCAGATTCCATATTTGTCTGACTTCTTTGCCATGTGCCTCGTTTAAATATTTTTTTTTTTGGAAAATGCTTTTTTAACTTGAGGTACTAATCAATCAAAGCACTAAAGTTGTGATATTTTCACGTGATATGAGATATAAATAATTACGCATAAGAGAAATCCTTGAAAAGAATTCAATTACTAACTAAGAATTACACTCAATTCTCCTTTCAGGTAAGCATCACGCATCTCATAATAAAAATATTCACAGTTGAAAAAACACCTATATCTTTTTTTTTATTTCTTTCTTTTTTTGTATTTGCATTAAGTTATTGGAAGAAAACTTGTCATCATGAATTAATTAATGAACATTACTCACATGCAAATACTATGTAGTGTTGGCAATGCAGGCCCACGGCGGGCCATGGCCTTGGCGGGTTGTTAAGAAAAACCCGCGTCAAAACCGACAAGTATTTTGCCAACTCAAACTCACTAAATGTAAGTTGAATTTTTTATTTTTTAAAATTTTTAAATTAAGTTAAATTTTTTATAGACTAAATTTAAGTTGTTTTCATGGATGAAAACGAAGTAAATTAAAAATAAAAATGGTTGAATGATAAAGAGAGGGTCACTTTCCAAAGGTGATGGAGGGAACCCAAAGACACTATCCCAATCAAACAGTGGAATAGTGTGTCTGCCCCTTTTTCTTTTCTCTTTTTGTCAAAGGCAGAGGCATCGCATGTGATTCGTTTGGGCAAATAGACCTAAAACAAACAATGATCGCAACATCGGTCTCTTCCCATGTGAGGTATGTATAGTGTCTCTCCACATCGCAACTAGCTTCCAACTTCACAAAATAAATAAATAAATAAATATATATGTGTGTGTGAGGAAGAAATCAAAAATAGATTAAAAAATATACATATACTTGGTCTCACCCTCCATCGTTAATTATTTGGTAGTATATGGATACGTCCCTATGCCTTCCCAATCGCTCCCTTACACTATTCCTCCGTCAATCTCACCAACTTAATAATTGATATATCATCTCTCAATGTGATGCTACGAAAATTTTAATATGTGGTGGTTAATACTGGAAGAAAATAAATATTGCAGTTATGTGTTAACCATAAAGTTCATCTTAATTATTGGGCACGATGCATCAAATCGAGAACCACAAGCCGGACTTGAGTGCTTATTTGTTCAAAATGTAGAATTAATACTCAGCATATATTATTCTTCATAGCAATTAATAGCCATTGTTCTTGATTTAAATTTCTGCAAATTATTTATTCGGTTCATCGTTGGATGGTCCCAAACTTGAGCATCTAGCAAAGTTGGTAGGATGATAGGGTTGGGTAGAAAGGCCAAAATAACCCTAATATTATATACTAGCATTTATTATTATATCTAAACTCTCTCCGTTATCTAACTTGAAAATTTGAAGATGCATGTGCATGCTCAGCTCGTCCTATTTAATATGTAAAGTTTAATTTTGGGCTGCTTCCCCATTATTTCTTAATCCTAATCATATGATCCGTTTTGCGAAATATATATGGATCTAACTATGGCTTGATTTTAAACGAATTAGAAAATTTTAATTAGTGTTAATATGAATGCTTTTAAAATGGTCGAGTGAGTCATTATTGAATTATATATATTAAGATAAAAATTTAGAAATTTATAATTCGACTACAATTGAATAAAGTCAAATCATTTAATTAAATGTATATACCTATGGCAAAAATAACATCTTAGATAAATATCATTGTCCTAAAATATATAAATTAAGGTTATATGTACAAAAATACCTATGAACTTTTATCTAAATTGCGTCTAACACTATATATATTTTGGAGCCACAAAAATATTCATAAACATTTAAAGTGGAAGTAGAAATGCTAGCACTATCAAATTTAAACTAACACTATTAAGGGTATCGGCATTTTTGCTCTCATTTTGAATGTTCATAGCTATTTTTACCCTTCCAAAAAAGTATATGGTGCTAGAGACATTTTTAATAAAAAATTTATGGGTATTTTTACACCTTAATTCTAAATTAACCATACTTATAATTAGTACTTCCAACACCATTCTCTCATCGCTTCTAGCAAATCATAATAGTCAGGACATCAGAACATCTTTTAGCAGAGCTTTCACCGTGGCGATATTATTATTATTATTTTGAAAAAAAAGGAGTGAATAGAATAAGAGAGATGGTGACGTCATAATTGAGGAGGGAACACAAGAGGGGTAACATATTGGTTGGCATATAGAGTTGGAGAGAATAAAATAAAGGATGAGACGAGGAGACAAGTAAAGTATACGTACGCAGGAGTAACTTAAAAGTATGAAGTCCCCTTTGACCCGCCATCGCCGGAGGCAAAGCCAACACCACCACCACCTTCTTCACCAACGGCCCCTTCACTCTCCCCCGTAACCTCATTTTGTTGATTGACTCCCCCTTTGGTGAGGTGCTTAATATAAGAATTAAATAATTAATTTTATATATATTAAAAAAATTAATTAAATTAATTATTTATACCATATGAGTATTTTATTCATTTAAAGTATCATTTTTAATAATATGCATTGTAATAACTACCTCTTTGTGAAAACCTTATTACTGTATGTGTAATTAATATGAATATTTTAAGAGAAAATTATAAATTTAGAAGATAAAGTGGCTTGACATCTTATATTTAAAATAAAATTAAACTCATTGTCTAATTCCTATATTTAGGGACATACCAAGATCAGAGGTAATATTAATCACGCTTTTTTTTGGACCCGCAGTTACTTAAAAAATCGGTAACAGTTTCAACATAACCGATTTTCAACCCCCGCGGCTACGATGGAGTATGGAGCTGCCCTCTTTGGTTAATTTGTGGATAATAATTTTGTAAGAATTAAACAACAATGAATGTTACTATGCGTTTGTTAGTTTGGATAAAAATGTCCAATGCGTGGAAACTAGGAAAGCGACAAAAACCAACCACATACCAATTAGTTTGAATTACTGGCAACCCTCTTGTGTTAACACACTTCTTCCCACAATTTTATGTCACATTTAATTTTTAATATAAAATATATTTAGTTAATTTGATTAAATTAAAAAAATTATTGAGTTGTTTAATATGATATGTATTTTTTAAAACATCTTAGTTAATTTTTTTAATCATTTTTTTCCTTCTTGATTATTATTGAGGATATATTAAAAAATAAAAAATAAAAAAATTAATAAATATAAAAAATATATTTTATATTTAAAATCAAAAACTGACTTTTGAAGTATGTCCTAGAGTATAGAAAGGACGGAGGAGGGAGGAGCATATTATACTCTGGCTACGCACTAGAAGCTTCAATAAATAGGTCAAATAAAATGTTTTAATCAATGGAGAAACGCAATATGTGTAGCGAAATTTGATTTCTATTTCACTGCATTACATGAAAATTGTCATTATAGTATAAAGTGTGTGAGAGGGGACTCCCGCTTTATATTGCATTATTTTTTTACATGATAAATTATAATCCATTAACACGATCTTAAAAAACAGATACAAACAATCTTATTGTTATGGTACTATTCTTCTTCAATAACCACTTCCTGATAAATAGATGGTGGTTAATTGATCAAAGAGAAGGAAATTTTTTTCTATATTATAAGCTAATTTTATTAAATGGTCCTCTAAACTATTTAACTCCATAGGAATATGTGAAATCTTATTGCATTATTTTCCATCCCACATATTCTAAGTGATCACTCCTTGTTTTATTATTATTTTTTACATTGCAACATCGGACTGCAGGGGGGCTGTGTGATATTTTCCGCATTACACTCTTATTATTTCAAGTTAATCTTGATAAAATTAGTCTCTTAAATAATTTTCACAAAAATAAGTTTATTAAATATACTTTTCTTAAAAAATTAGTATTTAAAGAACTGTATTTAATTTTTAATACAAAGATCATGTTTTAATTCCCCACAAGGAAATTAACTAATCCCTCCAATCCATAATATAAAGTCATTTAAACTATTTTATCCGAAACAAGATTATAAGTCACTTCAATTATTTCATCCAGACCAAGAAATAGTATTCCATCCGGTCTTATTTATAAGTAACTTTTTTCTTAATTGTGCAAAACGAACTGGTAGTTAAAAGCAATAAGTGTGTCAAAAATACCATGTTTTTCCATATACACCCCTATTTATGAAAACAAAAAGAGGATATATAAAAATTATGAAAGATAGTAAAATATGTTTTCTCAATACTTTGTTGACTTCATTCACCTAATGAGTTCTCTCTCTCTTCTGAATATAACTCTTGGTGTGTATGATAATTAATTATAAATAATATGTATTTAATAAGGGTAAAATAGGAAAAATGAGTAAAAGTTGCTTATAAAAAGAATCAGCCCTATAAGAGAGAAATTTACTTATAAATAGGATCGGAGGGAGTAGTTAACTCATTAAATTTATCTTAAATTCAATGAAATTTTTAACTTTACCCATATTAAATGGGTTTTGAAGGAGAGAGAAAAATATAGTGGGACATATTTAAATATTACATAATTGCATGGCCAAAATTGACAAATTAGCATTAATTATGCTCTCAAAGTGACTTATATTGTAAAGTAAGCATATCTTCTAGAAGTGGCTTATATTGTAGACCAGAGGGAGTACGTTACTTGTATCGAGAGACCTTAATCACCTCCTATGCCAAATACTCCACCGATCCTTTTTATAAGAGCATAAAATTTTAATTGTTTGTGCCGTTTCTATAAAAGTCCGTCAAGAGTTGTCTGAATATTTAATGAAGATTTTTCATCTTTACTCTTCATTAATTAATACTCATTCTAGTTCTTTTTCTAAGCAACTCTATCTCTTTAGACTTGTCTTTTTTATAAGCAACTTTCTCCTTGTATTTTAAAATTTAAACTATTTTTTATTCCTATTAAATATATATCTTTATATTAATTATCTCTTACTCACCACTAATTTTTTTTTATATAATCATTTATTATACATTCTCTCTCATATTTTACACTCATACTCTCTCATATTTATTACTCATTCTCTCTCCTATACTCATTTCATAAATAGAAGCATATTTGGAAGAAACATGACATTTTTTATATATTTATTATTTTTAACTAATCTTAATTGCTAGTTCATTTTACACAATAAAAATAAAAATTATTTCTAAAAATAACCGAATAGAATATTATATAAATTAAAAGATTAATGATACCTATATTTACTTTATTTTCCTCACAATTACCCCAATAAATATAGTTTCTGAAAAGAATTGGGATCCTAATTCTATTGGCGAACAAAAATCCGGGATCCTTACTGATAGCTATATTCCAATTTGGATCCTTTTTAAGTGGCACATCATAAGTATTTCAATTTTTTGTTCACAATATGCCTTTTTTTTTTAACAAAATCAGTCAACAATCAATCAATCACTTTATTCTTAAAAATTTATAATACCCGATTTCACAATAAATAAGTCCAATATATCTGTTCTTAAATACATCCTCTTAATTATTATTTAATAATATTTTTTTATTCTATTTATTTATATTTTTCATATTTAATTGGTTAATCAATTATATTTGAAAATGATTTGATAATTTTTTAAATTCCCAAATTTTCTTTATTTTATAACTTCCTCAATTTGACCAAAAAACTTTCTAAAAATGGTAACATAGCTGCGGAAGTTATCTCCATAAATAATGAGGATTCCGTTTTCTCCATTCTCATAAAGTATGTCCTAATTAAAATGATTTAATTTGGAAATAGAGATTCCGTTTTTTTTCTTCCAATAGCTTATATTTCAACCTTTGACAATCATTAAGTATTTTCTAACCATAATGATTCATAATACATAATTATAACATTTCAAATTTCTAGCTGAAAAATTAGGAGATTATTAAGGACAATTATCAACCTTGTAATGATATATTTAATGGATTGCTAAAAATTTACAGAGATATTTTAAAAATTCATCAAACTCTTAATAATAATTAATAGATTGATAGAAATCTGCAGAGATTTTTCAACATCATGTTTAATGATATTTAATTGATTAGTGACAATATGCATTGCACACAGAAATTTTATTTCTAAAATACTTTCAATGTCATTAAATATCATTGTTCTCTTATTTCCTTTATTTATATGCCACAATCATGAATAATCCCCTATTATGTCAATAGTAATAGTGATAGTAAGTTCCTTTCTATTTTTTAAGCCTTATTTTGTTAAGGTCTGATAGCATGTATCCTTATTCCAGGCATAATGTGGTTTTTGATATGCTCTTGGTTGTTTACCCATTTTCTTATTAAATCCTTCCGTCTTTGAGTAGCAGAAAATAATGGGGGAAAATATCATTTCATGAAGATTTCAAGCTCAATTGAAATGGAGTAAGTAAACCAGTTGATGGAAAAGCGCCAGGAAGAAAAGGAAGTGAATGGATAGTGGTTTCAGGTAATCTTTTTCTTTGACACTTGGATTAGTATAGTATTCAAAAGCATTTCAAGCTAAAGATGAAAAATATCTCCGTTCGGGGGCACTTATCATGTGACATTTATCTATTTATCTCTTTTCATGTGTGCGTTTATAAATAAAAGCTTTAATTATTTTAATTAAACAATATTGAAAAATCACAATATAGTTGAAAATGAATTGGTTGCATCAACTGATAGCAGAAGCATGCAGGCCTATGGTGAACAGCATTGAAATGCATTTGCGATGAGAGCACTAGCAAGAGGGTACAGTTACCTAATGGGGTTGGTTGTATTTGCACCAGCTGCAATATTTAGTTGGTTCCCATTTGTGTCAAGCTTTATACAATCACTACTACAGAAAACACTTTTGACGTTTGTTTTTTAGCTCTTTTAACATCTGAAAATAAGGGGATGTTTATGCCAGGGACGTAGAAAAGTCAGGATATAGCCTCCATTAAAAAAGGGACATCGTAAGTCACCTACGGCATCTCTTTTTTAAAAAGGGACTCCGTAAGTAGGTTTAGACGTCCTTTATTTTAAAAAAGGGACATTTAAATGTTCTTTTAAAAAAAATTGTTTATATTTTTCACTGCCCAGCAAATAAAACCTATAGAAACAAAATCGAACAATTCTTCATAAACCAAAATATCCTTACAAATAGTAAGGGAACATCTAGTATTAGCTAATTAAAGTGTTAACTCCTACTAATACAATGTACAATAATTATCACAAAGTGTTAAAAAGTTGTCCACACAACTACTAACTAATAGAAATAAACTTATAAATGATTATCAATTTATCACAAAATGCCAAAAGGGAAACTTAAAATCCAAAAAAGATTAATATTGGTGAAGAATGATAAATCAAAATGCATCTATAACAATGATAAATCTAAATGCCAGTACCAACAAAATGCATCTACATGAAACCCAGTTTAGAACTTAGTCCATAAAAAACAAAACTAATTAACCATACCTTTTGGCGACGGTGGGAGAGGGAGGAGTGAGGCCGACAGTAGGCGAGGGAAGAGGAACCAACGGCGTTAAAGATCGAGGAGGGATGATGGCAACGAGCTTCAACAGTGTAGAGGAAGAGAGGAGGATGACAGAGGACGGTAGTGGAGAGAGAGGAGGACGACCTTCAAGAGAGAGTGACAGTAGTGAGAGGGAGTGATAGTGGAAGGAGGAGTTTCAAGAGAGAATGAGAGTTTTGAATAAAGGAAGCTAGCTTGCGGGAGAATGCATGACTTTGGAGGGAGTGATATCAGTTTGAATGACATGCATTACCTTTAGGTGTCATTTTTTTTTAATTTGGGACGCCTAAAGTAAATAAAAAAATTACTTTAGGTGTCCCAAATTCAAAAAGGGATGTCTAAAGTGTGATTTTAGGTGTCCCATTTTAAATTTGGGATGCTTAAAGTAAAAATAAATAAAAATTTACTTTAGGTGTCCAAAATTCAAAGAGGAATGTCTAAAGTGTGATTTTAGGCGTCCCACAAAAAAGGGACGCTAAAAGCATACTGTAGACGTCCCTTTCTCTTGGAGACGCCTAAAAACATACTTTATGCGTTCCTTTTTTAATTTGGGAATTCAAATTGGGACGCCTAAAGCTACCCAGTTCCCATCTATAATTATAAAAATGCCACCACCTTTATTTTTTACTTCCTTTTTTTAAAAACAAACGTCCTTTGGGGTAATAAAATCTATATGCTATTGTAGTGAATTGAGCATTCAACAAAGGGCTTCAAATACAACAAATTCTTCAATGCAACAAGAATAAGTAACACAAAACTGAATTGGACAAATTGAAGATGAGAGTAAGACGTTATGCAAGATGAATTTAGAAATATGGATAGGCTATAGTTGTAAAATGTCCAATTATTTTTCAATTTTATGTAATATTATACTATAATATCATAAGATATTAAATATTAATAGTTCAAATTTTAAACTAAAGGCGAAGCTAATTAAGATGAGGAGGAGAGTATCCAAATCTAGATTTTAACCAAGTTTTGAGGGTTTTTTTTTTTTGGCAGGGTCCAATTTGATATTTAAATTGTCCAAATTGATTATATGCTCTTATCTAATCCTTAGTATAAGATTTATTTTATAAATTTTTATTTTTAACTTTGATGCCGCATGTTGATTATCTTCTCAATATACTTTAATTAATCATGCCACCTAAATTTTGTTCTTATACGTCTAATTCAAACAGGTAATATTTTATGAATGAACTAAATACATTGAAATAGATTACCATTTTATTAGTAAAAAGCTGAAGAAGAAGTTTATTATATTACATTACAGTATGTTAGATCAGAAGATCAGGAGGCCGATTTATTAACTAAGGTTGTCGATAAAGATGTTCAGAGAACGTTATTGCGCAAGTTGGAAGTTGTCAATTTGTTTTCCTCTAACTTGAAGGGAGTGTAGACTTAGTTTGTATTTTGTAAATATAAGGTTATTCTTGTTATTTCTTACTCTAATATTTAGGTGTTTTAGTTGGACATTTCTCTTTGTCCGTTAGGTTATGTAGGATATAAATATACGATGACAGAGTCTCTACAGAGTGTAATTGATATTGCTTTAGATTAATAAAATCTTTTTGTTCCCGCAGGTGTAAGCCTATATTGGACGAACTCAACACTTCTCGTGTAATGTACAGAAAAATATAGCTTGTTTGTACACAATATGTCTAACTATATTCAATTATTGAAATTATGTTCCTGTTGTGGGAAATTTAACAAAGGGAAAATAACATCATTTATCTGTTGTATTCATCGATCTTGTGTCCCCTACATTTGAAAATTGAAGGCGCTCGCTCGCTCTCTCTCTCTCTCACACACTAGTAAAAATCTATATTGTGGTAACAAGATAGATGCTTATTTAGTACTACGCATTATTTAAAGGTAAAATTTTAAAAAAATATTATTTAAATTTTAAAATTCTAAATGGGTGATTTAACAATAAAATGTTTTGTCAATTGCATTACCATTCTTGTTAATCCCATTAACGATTTTGTTAACGAGATTTTGAAGTTTAAAATGTATATTTTTAAAATTTTTCCTTATTTAAAACAGAATTTTTCGGGAACTGTTCTTTTCAACGGCGGCCAAAAATGAAGGTTTTTTTAAGTCATTAATGTTTTAATTGTTTTGTGTTATATAAAATTAAATAAGTTTGGGCTTAAAGAGTTTATAACGATCAGAATAAGAATAAAAATTTAAGCACAACTTGTAAAAATATTATGAACTACCCACCAGAGTTTTTCAAATCAGCACCAGGATATTTAGCAAAATTATACACTATGCAAGAATTTACTTATTTGCGTTGCCATTAATAAAATCAATATAGGGTTTTTTTTTTTTTTAGCCAAGCTTGGTTTTATTCTTTTCTGTTAACTAAGATCAAAAGCCGCATTGCTTGTGTGCTGGATTTATTTTAATTGTTTTTTAAAGGACCCACATTCCAGGAATTAAACAACAAAAAAGAAATTTCCAGTTTTTTTCTCCTTATATGTGTGTATGTGTTTGTTGACGAGCTTGTCACCGTGCAACATAGGCTCATATTGTATAAAAATACTTTAAAAGACGTTTCATGTGTGTCTTATTTATAAGTTTAAATTAATAAACTCTCACATATCAAATAAAGTTAATTAATTTATTAATTATGGACTAAATTTATAATTTTTCACTAATTTATTATTAGTTCCAAAAGTTAATATGAATAAATTATTTTTAATAGGAGTAAAAAAAAGTAAAAAACACATTTATTACTCAAAAAATAAACTTATAATAAAGACTAAATTTTTTTGTCAAAGATTTATGAATAAGAGTAGAGTGATACTCCATCTATCCCTATATATAATAACTTTTTTTTAAATGAACTTGTCCATGCAATATCCCTTTTGAGTTCATCTCCACAATAAATGTACTTTTTTTTTTCATTTTGTCCTTAATTAATTATTAAACTATATATATTCTCTTTCATCATTTTCACATTATTACTCTCTCTCTCTCTCACTCATTCATAAATAAAGGCACTTTCAGGAAAAAAAAATTTTAATTCTTACATAATTATTACATTTAACTATTTATAATTATTTTTTAGAATCTTATAATTCGGTTGTAAGGATCTTATATATAAGGACGGAGGATATATATATTAGCAGAAAAGTCAACGATGCTAGTTCATAATATGTTTCCTCTTTTGTTATAATTTTTTTTGTTGTGATAATAAAATATTTGAATACTTTTGTTTTACCAGAATATTTCTTCCTATCTGAATATTTTAAAAAAGGAAGTGTTTTAACCTCCAAAAGAAAGGATATAATCATGTATCAATGTGATGATTTATCAAATAATACATCACCACATACCATCATAATTGTATAATTAAATAAATACTTTGAATTTGGAAAGTAATAATCTCATTACTGATTACAGCGGGATAATATATGAATACAAACAATGGTATGCATGTATCATGTATGTACACGACACGGGATGATAATAATAACTTATCCATTATTAATTTTTTCCGATGGAAACTTATCCATTATTAATAACTCCATGCATACTTATCTTGAATAAGCTCATTGCCAGATTAAATGAATTACTTTTGCCGTAGATTAAGCGATCAATTGTTTTCCTCTTTTATTTAATTACCGCTAATCCAATATATTGCACCTGTTACCCTCTTTTCCTCACGAGTATTGTTGAAGGGAAATTAACCATATTTTAAATGTAAATGTTTGAATAAAAATAAAAATAACTAATGAAATAATATAAATTTATATAATAAAATTTCACATTTCATTACTAATATATAATTTATTATTATTTAAATATAATACCATACTGACCATTATTATTGCATTGATATCTAGTACACCAAATTGAATTTAGGGAAAATTTCAACTAGCCTCCTAGATGTAATTTTATTTCAATTAAATCTTAAACAATTTGAAATTTTACTACACCTCTTGATCAAAATAAAATTAAGTTTTGTGGATGAAAAAATAATGATGCTCTTACCTTATTTGTCTTGTGAATTTTCTTATTTGTCTTGTAAATGACCAAAATATTTTTAACTCTATGGGCTCCTTTGAATCCCTTTATTTTTTTATAAATATCTTTATTTATCTTGTAAGTGTCCTTATTTATCTTATAAATGACAAAGATATTTTTATTAACTCTCTGATTTCTTTTGAATCCCTTTATTTGTATTATAAATGCTCTTATTTGTCTTGTAAAATATCTTTTTAAAAAAATAAAGAAAATGTATTATTATCTTTTCACCCACGAAATTCAATTTCATTTTAACCCGGGTGTGGTGAAATTTCATATTTTGTGGGGATTAAATGAAATAAAGTCCTATCTATATAGGGGGTTAACAAAGTCTCCCTTGAAGTCAAGCATTATTGAGTTTAATTGAAATTAACTTTCATATTTATTTTTTATTATAAATTCAAATAATTGATTTTTACTTAAGGAGAATTCAATCCACCGTACTCGACACAACAGGGAAGCCAATTATTCTTTGCTGAGCGTAGCATGCTACTACTACTGATCATATTGTGTGGTAGGGTCTGTTTGAGTTAGTGTTTAAAAAAATATATTCATGTAAGTCGAGACAAAATTTATCTCACAAACTTATCTTGTATATTGTAAATTAAATCGAAAAAATAACTTCCACTGCTAATCTAAACAGGACATTAATAGGTAACATATCTTATAAGGCTGATAAAAGAAGGGAAATAAATCATAATTATTTATGTTTTTTTAAATTTAAAATTGACCCGAAAATAGAATGGTATATATTTTGTAAGATTAATTTTGACACTGATAAATAAAGTGATTTTACTAAAGGGGAATAAATCTATTGTACTCAACACAACAGTCAACGCAATTATTGTCTGCTGAGCGTTACATTTGACCATGGATCATATTACTATTTTATAGATAATAGATGAGGTAAATTTTAATTTCTTTTTAATTAGTTGGGTGTAAAAGAGATTGGATAAATTTCTGGCAAAAAAAAAAAAAAAGACATTGGATAAATTGAATGTGCAGAAGAATTTAGTCATTTTTTTGTGATTTAAAATGATCCCAAAGATGGAATGGCACTGGGAGTAGATTTTATGATATATATATAGAGTAGTTTTATTAAAAGGGATAATAAGAAAGAATAGTCTCCGGTTGAATAGTAAATAAGTATTAAAGTGGGTGAAGAGAAAAAAAATAAGGAAGCCTGCTTCCTTTTCCTTCCACGTTTGACAAAGATGCACACGCTACTGTTTCTGTAGCGCCCCACACCACCACACAACACATACTTAATTTTTTTATTTACATTTTATGCCATTCTAGGAATTGTATTTATTACCGTCCCTTTCGGAAGCGTAATTACTGTTTCATTTTAGAATCTCAAAAAAATATTATTTATTAATTTATTTTAATTGGCTCCCCACTTGCGATTGTCAAAACTCGTTTCCACGTTTTTCCAGTCTATAAATACACTGCCCCTCTCCTTCCCTCCCTCCTCCCTCTGACTCACTATCATTCACATTCTCTCTTCCCCATTTCTTCTTCTTCTTCTTCTTCTGCGTGTTAAGGGAGAGAGAGAGAGAGAACAAGCCTGCCCTTTAACAGGGTCTGTCTTAAGATTAATAGTTCAGGTAAGTGAGTAGTGTCTGGTTGAGTTACGTTGACGACGGAATCATGGAGGGAGGGGTACCTACAGACGCCGACATGTCGGCTTTCAGAGAATGTTTGGCTCTGTCATGGAAGAACCCTTATGTTCTTCGCCTTGCTTTCTCTGCTGGAATTGGTGGCCTTCTTTTCGGTTATGACACTGGTAAATTTATATAATCCCTCTGATCCCATTTAAAATCTATCTTTTACCAGTTCCCGAATCCTTCCCCTGCTTCTCTCTGTTTTTATAACCTTTATTTTATGCGTTTCTCTGGCCCTGTTTTCCTCTGTCATATTATTTATGTAGGTGTTATATCTGGTGCTCTTCTCTATATCAGAGATGATTTCAAGGCTGTCGATAGGAAGACCTGGCTGCAGGTAATTAATGCTTATTTTCAGAGTCGCAGATTCTTAATTGTTTTTTTTTTAAAAAAAAAACTTTGATCCAAGGCTCTTGTTTGTTGTGAATTTCTGTCATATTTTAATGGACACGAATCACCCCTGCATTCGCCTCACTTCAGAGCCATCACCAAGTTGCACAAAACAACAAGCCTACGGTTTCCTTATTTCAAATCAGTTTTGACAAATCACAGCCTGTCCTTCAAAGCCCAAAATATTATATTTTTTCCTTATTTTTTTCATATTTTTTAATGGTCGTCAACAAATTTTAATTGCAATTTTGCTCTGACCATGGGAAATATTGCACAACTCTGCTTTGTGGACTGTGGTCACGGGGTGAATGGGGGGCTTCAATTCTTATTAACTAGATGTGGTCTCCTGTTCATGGACTCCCAAAATTTTCAGTAATATTTATATTGATGTACTATCAGGAAAAATAATGTAATTTATTTATGTAACCTCTTTCTCTCTCCTCTTCTTTTTTTAATTGCTTTTATAAACTTTTTTCTTCTTTTGCCCGGGTATCTCTCTGTAGTCAATAGTCACCTGATCCGGGTTAGACGGAAGAGATACGTTTAATTTATAATTATGGGATAGTAATTATTTGGTTATTTACTTTTTTTGGTTGAAGGAAACCGTGGAGCAGATTCCCTACGTTTGGTCTTGGGTCAAAAGATATACGTGACTAAGAGATAGAAACCAACCGAATGATGTATCAAAAAAAAAAAAAAAAGAAACCAACCGAATGTGACAAGTGTCTTAACCTAGTTGGGCCACCCCACCGGCTTTTATTTTATTGTCTCAATAAGGTTGTTTGTCCCGTAAAGCTTAAGTTTGAGCGTGAAACACCCGGTTCTTCAGCCCATCAAAATTTCTCATTTCTGTTAGAGACCAGTTTCACTTTCAAGTAACAAGTGGGATTTTCTTCTTCTTTTTTGGTCGAAAGTAGGATTCTTCTATTTAGTAACTTAAAACGCTCATAACGTAATAGAAGGCGTCAGTTATTTATTCTACATTTTTTTTGTTTCCTGAATTATTCTACATTCTTGCTGATTTTTCAACTCCAGAGTTGGCATCAAAATTTTTTTAAAGAATAAATTTAAGCAAAAAGTAAAGAAATTGTTTAGTCATCACGATCTGATTGAGCGGGAAATGTGAAGATTGAGCACACAAAATTGGATATGTCATGTTTGATTAAAACAGGAATCAATAGTGAGTATGGCACTGGCCGGAGCAATCATTGGAGCTGCAGTTGGAGGATGGATCAACGATCGATTTGGAAGGAAGATAGCAATCATACTTGCAGATGCTCTGTTCTTCGCTGGTGCAGTGATCATGGCGGCCGCTATGAATCCTGCAATCCTCATCGTTGGTCGAGTTTTTGTTGGCCTCGGTGTTGGAATGGCCTCCATGGCTTCACCTCTCTACATATCTGAAGCTTCTCCCACCAAAGTTCGAGGAGCCCTTGTTGGTCTCAACAGTTTCCTCATTACCGGCGGACAGTTCCTTTCTTACCTCATTAACCTGGCCTTCACCAAGGTCACACAACATCTTTTTATCTATATGTTTCTGATGAACCTCACATGTTTGATGATGTTGCTTAGTGAAATTTGTGTGAATGATGATGATATATATTCAGGCACCTGGAACTTGGAGGTGGATGTTGGGAGTAGCTGCAATGCCAGCTTTTATACAAATCATTTTGATGGTTATGCTGCCAGAATCACCTCGTTGGTTGTTCCGAAAGGTCGGTCTGTTCACAATCACTTAAAGAAAGGCATTCAATATTTTCCAAGGAGTGATGTCTTAACTTGTTTGTTCCATCTTCTGCTTTGTCGTTGATAAAACAGGGGAAGACTGAGGAAGGAGAAGCAATTATGAGGAGAATTTACTCGCCGGAAGAAGTTGAGGGTGAAATCCAAGCATTGAAGGAGTCAGTGGAAACAGAAATTAAAGAAGCAGAGTCATCAGATAGAGTAACCATGGTCCAGCTTTTCAAAACTACAACTGTAAGGAGAGCGCTATATGCAGGAATGGGGCTTCAGATCTTCCAACAATTTGTGGGTATCAACACCGTCATGTACTACAGCCCAACCATCGTCCAACTAGCCGGCATTGCATCGAACCAAACAGCACTCCTTCTATCACTCGTCACCGCGGGACTGAACGCTTTTGGTTCTATCGTGAGCATATATTTCATTGACAAGACCGGAAGGAAGAAGCTCGCCTTAATCAGTTTGTCAGGCGTTGCAGTCTCCCTAGCTCTCTTAACTGTCATCTTTCACGAGACTGAAGTTCACTCCCCGGTCATTAGCACCCTTGAAACCAGACACTTCAATGGTACCATCTGCCCTAATTACAGCGCTGATCTCAATGGTGGATGGACTTGTATGAAGTGCCTCAAGGCTTCTGCAGATTGCGGATTCTGTGCTTCTAGGGCTGACAAGGTAAGATATCATCACACTTCATATTAACCATCACTTGATGATCATATAAAAATATTAATTTCATCATCATTGTTGTTGATTGTAAATTACTGTGCAGCTTCTGCCTGGGGCATGTTTGATCTCCAATGACACAACCAAGGGTCAGTGCCATGATGAGCACAGGCTATGGTACACAAGAGGGTGTCCAAGCAAAGTTGGTTGGGTTGCAATAGTGGGGCTTGCACTTTACATCATGTTCTTCTCACCAGGCATGGGAACTGTTCCATGGGTTCTGAACTCTGAGATATATCCTCTGAGGTACAGAGGAATCTGTGGAGGAATGGCATCTACGGCAGTTTGGGTATCAAATCTGATTGTGTCACAGTCCTTCTTGTCCTTGACAAAATCTATTGGCACCTCCTGGACATTCATGCTGTTCGGTTTCATAGCGGTGGCGGCCATTATCTTTGTCATCATCTTCGTGCCGGAAACTAAAGGGCTTCCCATAGAGGAGGTGGAGAAGATGCTGGAGAAAAGGACCCTGAACTTCAAGTTTTGGCAAAGAAGTTCTGGAACATCAGAGACCAAGAAGTAAAAATCTGACTAGCTAGTGTGTCTTGTGTGTGTGAATTCATGATGCTAGTGTTTAATCCTTAATTCTGCAACTATTATATATAAATATGGTATTGCATAATTAGTGGCTGCTTGTGAGTAAGAAGCCGTAGTTGCATCGGCATCTCAGAGTTCATTCGCCACATCCATCTTCTCTAAAGCTCAAAAGATTTGAGTTTTGGCAGAGACATTCATTGGACTGATCGAATGTATCTATGAGATGCTGCTTTGTTGTTCATTTCACCATCTAAATGACCAGAAATTTACAAGAGAGATCATTCAATATCTATGTGTGCTTAGTTGATGAACGAGTGGTCACCGGCCATTATTTTTGTGAAGCTTGTCATCTAATTGATTTCATGGCCATATCAGGATTTCAGTATTCAAATAAAATGTATTTGTATTATCAAGTATACCTCATAGAGAGGCCATATTCGAAGGAGATCTCACTGAACTTTTCCTCTTTCTGAAAAATTAAAGATGTTCATGTTATACAATGATAAACCCGTGATGGGCTTGCTCTGCGGCTGAAATGAAAAGGGAAGCTCAAAGGAAAATGTGGTTCAGAGTTAAGGACTCATGGATCACTAGAATTTCCACGGGCATCGATATTACAAGCAGTTAACATTTCTTTTAAATAAAATTTGGTCACAATACAATGAAGAAAAATCTATTATCTATTGAATTTTAAGTTATAAGACTGGCAATATCGCCCATGGCATGCACGGGCATCATCAGTAGAGGAAAAGAAAATTTGATTAGTGATGTATTCAAAAAGTTGGATGCCTTGAAGAATACTAAAAATCTAATGCTATTGTGGTTTATCTTTCTTGGAAACGTTTGTTCATTCATTGCCATGGGAAATGAGATAATGAGAGGGAATTGTCATCTCTTCATAGTAAAAGGCAACTTTGATTCTGATAGATTTATGGATCAACACTTCCTTTATCACTTTAATTAAAAACGGTAGTTCAACTTCTATAGTGGACGGCCTTATATTTAGGAGGTAGTGGATTCTGTTTTAATGAAGCTCGGTTTATATCGCAAACAAGGAATAGATGATGGAGTAAGAACCAGAAGTCCAGAACGGATGTTGTACGGCATCGGAAAGCCCATAGTGGCCAGAGAAAGCATTGGAAGCCCATATTTGGGCTTTTTCTATTTTACTTGGGCCATTAGGCCCAATACATGAAATAATCAGTGGTCATCACAATAGATATACCATCCATACTTCAATCCCATCTCCACTCACTCCACAGTAGAATCTTTACGAGCACCATCTTGAGTGATACTGATGAATTGATCCATTTGTTAGGGTTTTTACAAAGTGATATGTTGGGCTTTATCTAGTAGGGTTAGGAACATATTAATAGAACTGATACTATTAATCCCAAATTTGCGTTTCCCTGTGGTCTGATTTTATTTTATTTGAAACTTTTTCTAACTATTCACACATACTTGAACCAAATAATCTCACCCTTATACAGGAGCTAACTCATTTTCTGGGTCATAACAACCTCTCATAAGGTGACTTATATTCATGATTGGAGGACAATGAGTTAGGTCTAATGGAAGAGATTAGTCCCTCATAAAGTGACGAACTAAGGTTTAAATCTTCGTTTAGAAATGTGCTTATATTTAGTGTCCAACATTGCCTTTAACAAGATTGCTTTCAATAAAAGGATACACACGCCTAACAAAACACACACAATTTGAGGTACTAAAATTGAAGATGATCGTAACATGAAAGAATGAATACTTAAAACTTATCAATATCAAACCCCAGAATGGAGCCCAACAGAATAAATCCACATCTTTAACATGTTGCTTCAATATTTAAATTTAAATATTGTCATACATGCTATCATTTAAACTTTGGGTTAAATACGTAAATAGCATTCACAGAAATGAACAATATATAACGTATTTTATCATGCAATTTGGGTCATCGCCCATCTTTAATGGGGGTGCACTTGTGCTCTAATACAAAGTCATTAGTTATGTTTGAAGGTGAAAATGATGCACGTATATAAACTAGGGAATAAAATAACATTGAGATACAAATTGTAAATGATCTGGCATACCATCGTCAAGTAGCATTATACGCATCGAATCACATTGGGGAAATTAATATATAAATAATGAACTAGCTTGATCCCTAGCCCTTATATATTACTCGCATTCTGGCGTGGCTTGTGTTTACAGGCGTCGATTTGTAAGTTGCAACATTCATTCCGGACGAACGAGACAGCCATATGTATATGTTGTGTCTTCTGTATATATCACATATAATATTTAACAACTATCTAGCTAGGATTATTAAAACTACATATATGTGTAAAAAGCACAGTAGTGGCTTCATTGACGTTGGCGTTGCCTTAAAATATTTATGCCTGTTTAGATACCTGGTGGTGTTGTCTTTTTTTTTTTAAAGTTATCAGAAAGTAATGTCAAGATATATTAGGAGGAATTGATTAATATAATTAGGTTGGAATCTGTGTGATATTGTGCAAGAAGTATGATCTGCGATGCGTGTGGGGGTTTGATTATATATATGTGGAATGAACAAATTACATGCATATATTATATTTATAATACATGTAGTTTGAGTACTGAAATTAATTAATTAATGAGAGAGTGATAGTTAAAGAGTTTGGGAGAGAAGTGAATGAACGAGAGAAAGGCTTGAAAGGGGTGAATTGTAAGAGCATGCAAGAGTGAGATGCCTGTCAATCTCTCAAGGAAGGACTTGATTCTAATTTGAAAACTTCTAAATCATGCATTGCCTTCTATTGATATCCTGAAGCGTAAACATATCGATGTCAATGGTGACTGTGTCTGTGGTTGTAGTGCTCTTGAGACTTTAGACCATTTATTCATTATTTGTCTTGTGGCTAAGGCAATTTGATTTGGTGGCCCCAATTTGCTTCTTTCACTGCTTTCCAAAATTGGTTAAAAGAGGCCTTGATTCAACTACGCCAAGATAACAATTATTTGATGCTTGCTAGCATTATCAAAGTGATATGTATAATTTGAATGAAGAGAAATAAGTTAGTTCCTCAAGGGTGCTTGGTATGTGTAAAACTCCGTCTCATTATTGATATTAATCAGAATAGCAATTATGTAGTTCAATTGGTATATAAGAATAATATAAATATCTGATATCATTGATACAATGTATATTGAAACCAAATAATTTGGGAAAGATAATTTCTCATTACTGTATCAGTGTATATATATACAACATGAGGTTATAACAGAACTATACATTACAAACAAATTAAGTTACAATAACAAGAATTGGTTACAAGCTAACTAGATTACCTAATACTTGACACCCCCCGGCAAGCTGGAGCATGAATATTTTGCATGCCAAGCTTGTAAATGATATCATGAAATTTTGAAGGATGTAATGGCTTAGTGAATACATCAGCAAGTTGGTCAGCAGACTTGACAGGCATGAGATGAATGACTTTAGCATGAACTTTTTCTCTGACTAGATGACAATCCAACTCTAAATGTTTTGTTTTTTCATAGAAGATGGGTTTAGCAGCAATCTGAATTGCTGATTGGTTATCATAGTACAAATAAGCTGGATCAAGATGACTAATATCAAAGTCATTGAGGAGGTAGATAATTCATTGCAATTCACAAATAGTGGAAGAGATAGCTCGATATTCAGCTTCATAGGAAGACCTAGGGACTGTGGGTTGCTTTTTAGGCTTCCAAGAAATTAGAGAAGGACCCAAAAAGATTGCAAAACCAGTCACAGATCGACAAGTGTTAACACAACTGGCCCAATCAGAATCACTATAAGCTCTAAGTTTAAGATCTGAATCTGAGGACAGAAAAATACCAGCACCAGGAGAAGACTTAATGTAGTGCAATACCCTGTGAGCAACCTAAAGGTGAATGTCGAGAGGGTGAGACATAAACTGACTGAGTTGTTGAGTAATAAAACTCAAATCAGGTCTGGTGGTAGTTAGATACTGTAATCTGCCAATGAGCTTCCTATAAGGCTGAGGATCAGATAAAGGAGTGCCTTGGACTTTAGATAATTTGAGGTGTGGATCCATTGGAGAAGCAGCAGGTTTACAAGCCAAATAACACATATCTTCTAAAAGTTTTAAGGCAAATTTACGTTGAGACAGGAAAATACCAGATTTAGATCTAGCTAACTCTAAGCCAAGAAAGTACCGTAGGTCTCCAAGGTCTTTAATAGTAAAAGGAGAATGAAGATGCTGCTTAATTGCATTAATTTCAAACAAATCATTACAAGCCAAGACCACATCATCAACATATACTAGGACAACAGTAAAAGATGCAGAATTAGCCTTGTAGAAAAGAGAATGGTCAGAAGCAGATTGTGTGTAGCCAAAAGAGATCAATGAACACTACTACAAAATGTAGATTTTACGTCCCTAAAAGACGTCCCTTTTTAAAAAAGGGAAGTAAAAAATAAAAACAGTGGCATTTTTGTAATTGTAGGTAAGAATTAAGTAACTTTAGACGTCCCTTTTTAAAAAGGGACGCCTAAAGTAAAAAAAAATTATTTTTTTTTTGACTTTAGACGTCCCTTTTTCAAAAGTCAATTTTTTTTTACTTTAGATGTCCCAAATTCAAAAAGGGACGTCTAAAGGTAACGTAAATCAGCCAAATTAATACTGACATCACTCTTTTTAAGGTTATATCTACCTCCGCAAGCTAGCTTCCTCGTTTCAAATTTCAAAACTCTCATTTTCTCTTGAAGCTGAATCTTCCACTACTCTCTTGAAGCTCATTTTCCACCATAACTCTCTCTCTTACTCCCTTTCATTATCGTTGTTCTTTTTTTGAAAGTCGTCCTCCTCTATCTCCACCACCATCATCTACCGTCTTCCTCTCCATTGTTGAAGCTCATCGCCATTATTCTTCCTTGATCTTTGATGTTGTTGGTTCCTCCTCCCTCCCTCTCCCGCCGTTGGCCTCCATCCTCCCTCTCCTACTGTGGCCAAAAGGTATGGATAATTACTTTTTCTTTTTATAGGCTAAGTTTTGAACTCAGATTATTGTATATGTATTTTGTTGTGTTAAGATTTAGATTTATCTTCATTGTAAATTCATTTTGATTTATCATCCTTCACCAATATTAATCTGTAAGGACATCTTGGTTTATGAAAAACTGTTCAATCTTGTTTCTGTAGGTTATAATTGTTGCAGTGAAAAATATAAGCAAATTTAAAAAAAACAACTTTAGGCGTCCCTTTTTAAGAAAAGAGACGTCTAAAGTTTAGACGTCCATTTTCTTAAAAAGTGACGTCTAAAGTTTTGTTTTTTTTTAAAAAAAAAACTTTAGACGTCCCTTTTTTAAAGGACGTCATATCCTAACTTTTTTACGTCCCTGGTATAGGCGTCCCTCTATTTTTAGACGTTAAATGGGCTAAAAAAGGACGTTAAAAGTGTTTTCTGTAGTAGTGGAAGTAGAAAGTTTAGAATACCATTGACGACTGGCTTGTTTAAGACCATAGACTGACTTTTGCAACTTGCAAACTAAATGTGGTTGAGGAGAAGAAAAACCAGGTGAAAGATCCATATACACCTCTTCATGTAAGTCACCATGCAAAAAAACATTGTTAACATCTAATTGATGTAAGTGTCATTGCTTGGCAGCTGCAATAGATAGTAGTAAACGAAGGGTAGTCATTTTAGCTACAGGTGAAAAGTATCAAAATAATCTACACCTTCAGTTTGAGTGTAGCCTTTAGCTACCAAACGGGCTTTATGCCTCTTAATGTTACCATTTGCCTTGAATTTGGTTTTAAAGACCCACTTGCATCATATGGTTTGCTTTCCCGGGGGTAAAGAAGTAAGCACCCAAGTCTGATTTTGTTCAAGAGCCTCAATTTCTGCCTGCATAGTCTCTATCCATATAGAATGTTGAACAGCCTGTTTGTATGTTTTGGGATCGGAAACTGTGGTGACAGCTAAAGCAAAATGTTTATAGGAAAGATTAAGAGAAGAATATCAAAGAACATATGATAGGGGATATCTAGGATTACCTTTGTGAGATGATTGAACAGTAGATGTAATGAGAGCACAATGATACTCCCGCAAATAAGATGGAGGGTGATGAGAATGAGTAGAACGACGAGGAAGAGAGGTGTGATAAGTAAAAGGAGCAAAAACAGAAGCAGGGGAAGAAATAGAAACAAGAGAAGGGATAAAAGACTCAGGAGAAGTAGAGGAAGAGGCAGAAAGATCCTCTAAAAAAATGGGGTGGGTTGAAGAGTTGGATCAGGGGGAGGAGAAATAGAGGAAGAAGGAGAATGAAAGGGAAACACAAATTCATGAAATAAAACATCCCTAGACAAAAATATCTTATTTGAAGTAATGTCAAGAAGAATATAAGCCTTGAAACCAGGGGAAACCCCAAAAAAACACATTTCCTGGCTCGCGGGGAAAATTTAGAACGATTATGTGTGAGAGTGGAAGCATAACATAGAGAACCAAAAACCTGAAAATCAGTATAAGAAGGATCAGTGTTATACAATTTAGTGAAAAGGAGTAGAATTTTGAATGATTGGGAATGGTAAACGATTGATAATATACACAACATATAAAACAACAAAAGACCAATAGATAATAGGTATGTGGGATTGAAAAAGCAATGCTCTAGCCACATTTAAGATATATTGTTGTTTACGCTCCACAATACCATTCTGTTGTGGAGTTGTAACACAAGATGTTTAAAGAATGATTCATTTTGAAGCATAAAAAGTGGACATAGAAAATTCAGGCCTATTATCATATCGTAAAATTTGAACAATAGTTTGAAATTGATTTTCAATTAAGGCTAGAAAATGAGCAATGTGAGTACGAGCTTCAGATTTATTTTTCATAAGAAATAACCAAGTAAAACGAGAATAGTCATCAATTATCAAGGTTATTAAACCTGGACCGGTCACTGGACCGGTCGGGGTAGTGGGTCAAACCAGAGTCAAACCGGAGCTAACCTGGGGTTAAACCGGTGAGAAGTTGAATATTTTAGACTTATTAATATGAAATTCTAAAGAAAAAATAAAAAATCAAAATTTTTTTAAAAAATTAAAAAAGTGACCTGGACCGGTTCAGGTTTGAGAACCATGTCAATTATAGTTAAAAAAAATGATGGCCTTGAGTAGAAGGAATTGAATATGGACCCCAAATATTAACATGAATCATCTGAAAAATTTTATTACATGAACTTGTGCTTACAGGAAAACTGAGTCGTTTTTGTTTGGCAACATGACAGGTCTTACATGGAAGGGAAAGAAGATTACAAGTAATATCAAGAACATGCTTATTCAATATAGTAAGAACAGAATTGGATAAGTGGCCTAAACGATAGTGCCAAAGTAAAAAATTAGAGGTTGATTTAATGGAGGCTGAATGAACCTGAGAAGTGGAAGAAGGAGGCATCTTATATGCAGTTAACATGTAGAGCTCATCAAAGACACTAGCTGCACCAATCATCTGCAAATGTTTGTGTAAGCGAATCTGGCACATGTGAGGAGAAAAAATGAGAGAAAAATTTAAAGAAGAGGTGAGACGAGAGACAGATATAATGTTAAAAGAAAATGATGGAAGATAAAGAACATCATATAAGACTAAGAAAGGAGTAATAGTGATAGTGCCAGTAATAGACACAGAGGCTTTATCTCCTGTAGGGAGACTAACAAGAACAGGAGATATGGTATGATATGAGGTAAACAAATCTAATGAACAGCAAACATGGTTAGTGGCGCCAGAATCAAGAATCCATGCAGCTTTAGAAGTGACAGAAAAACACATACCTGATGCAGGAATGTTAGGGGAAGTAGAAAAATGATTTACAGACAGTGTTGGAAGGGAAGAAGAATTCAGAAGTGTAAGTAGACATTGATATTGATCAGAAGAGAGTAGAGGAAGCAGAGAGGCCGTTGTAGGGAGAGGAGGCAGAGACTTAACAGCATTATTAGTTTGAACATTGTAAGAACCTTGAGTAGCTAAGTTATTTACCAAAGGGGAAGAACCAGAGTTGCGGAATCTGAAGCCTGGCGGGAAACATATTTACGGTAGCAGGTGTCCTCAGTGTGGCATGGCTTGCCACGGTAGGTGCATAGTTTGCCAGAAGGTTGCGAAAACTTGGATCCAGAAAATGAAGAACGATGACCTTTAGTGAGGAAAACCTTAGGCTCCAAAGTAAGATTACGCTCCCTTTCTTGCTGAAGAACAAAAAAAAAACACATGAGTAATCAGCGGTAAAGGATCAAGGAGCATAATCTGAGATTTGACTGAAGCATACTGCTCATTAAGACCTTTTAGAAAACGAATAACATAGTCCTGTTCATGATGAAGGGAAGCACTAGACGTAGAACCACAATCACAGGCCTTTAATGGCCGAATATGAGCAAGTTCATCCCACATGATTTTTAATTGAGTGTAAAACTCACTGACATTAGAGCTACCTTGCTTTAAATTGTAAATCTCTTCTTCAAATCAGCTATTCGAAAGAGATTAGAATGAGAGTATCGTGATTTCAAATTATTCCAGATGTAGATGGCCGTGTCAAACCAGAGTGTACTTCGCATAATAGTCGGAGACAGGGATTTGGTAATCCACCCTAGCACAAGGTTGTTGCACCGTTCCCATGCCAGAAATAGAGGATCAGAAGATGCTGGCGGAGAGATTGAACCATCGATGAACTTGAGCTTGTTTTTGGACAAGAGAGCCATGCGTATGGCTCGAGCCCAACTATGGTAGTTGGAACCGTCAAGAGGAGGAGCGACTAACACGAGAACCGGATTCTTGTTGGGGTGAATATAGTAAGGGCTGGTTTGATCGGTGGAATCGGCGAAAGACGCCATTAAAGAACAGGGAAAGGAGGAAACTAGGGCAACAAAGAAGAGAGAAGAGGTGAAAGGCGGAAGTCTCGAGAACAAGAGGCGAAGGGCTCGAGAAAGAAGAGAGAAAGAGAAAAAAAATTAGGAAAAAAAAAGGTTGGCTTTGGATACCATGAAACCAAATAATTTGGGAAAGATAATTTATCATTACTGTATCAGTGTATATATATACAACATGAGGTTATAACAGAACTATACATTACAAACAAATTAAGTTACAATAACAAGAATTGGTTACAAGCTAACTAGATTACGTAATGCTTGACATATACAGTGTACTTGATTATATTACATAAATTTCCTATAGGGATGTACATAATGAATACAGACCTTAAAATACTAAAATGTTTTCAGATAACTAACTACTTCTCCTCTTGTACTAGTCCGGAACCTTTAGTTGCCGAAAATTTATAGTTCTGTCTTTTAAGCCGCTGCCTGCTGCTGGGAAGTTTATACATTTATGAAAAGGGTGAGATTCGAAAAATCTTAATAGTAACATACAATCAAACATATACAATGTGAAAATAAATGTCAAATGTTGTATGCACAATATCCAAGGCCAAACGACTATTTGCAACCCTGACTTAACTCTACGTCTCTGTTGGGTCCCAGACCTCAACTAAGCTAATGTGCCCCTGGCACTATGCTCATATCATAAAAGATGGCATCCACAAAGCATATAGATAATCACATAATGCATAAAAGAAAATTTTACTACCTAAAACGTGTCATTCCCTTGCCTGCCAATCAATCCAACTCCATCTCTGGCTCGGGCTTTCGGTATATCCTAACATTTCAAATTTAGTATAAATAAATTATTATTTATTCATAACTCATTCTAAACTCAATGTGTTGGTTATCTTGACTCAAAAATGCTAAATGATCAAAATGCCCATAGGGACCCGGTCTAACTGTACTTTACTAAAATTTATGACCCGAGTTAATAATATTTAATTTCGTGTGTAAAATTTATTTTTGACCTTAGATTAGTCAAATTTCATCCCAAATTACAGATTTACCCTTGACAGCCTCTAACTTAGAGTTTTAAGAGTGATTTTGTCTTTTCACATTCTTGGGCTTTTATACTCTATATGATACATGTTTCTTACACAATTTTCCATTCTAAACACAATAGAATCATCAAATTGATGAAATTCTAGCTCTTTCCTACAGTTTCAGTTCTGGCCAAAATAATCAAGGAGAAAGGGAAAATTGAGTTTCTTGATTCCACTTGTTTAAACACTTCATTTTCACTCCTAATCACATAATTAACCCTTTAAATATTCATTATTCATGATTTTTGGAAATTTGGGTAGTATAACCCCTTAAGGTTTCATCATCCCAAATTTATAAAATAAACCAAAATCAAGCCAATTACAACAATAACCATCACAACAACTACAACATATTTAACAAGAGGATTAGGGTTCTTAAGCTTGCCTCTTGATTCTCTCACTTTCTCTCTCTAGGCACCATTCTCTCTCTCTCTCTCTTCCCTCTTGGATTTTTCTTGCCAAACATGATATTAAAGATGGAGAAGAGATTAGAAGAGATGCACAAGAGATTGAAGACAAGAACAAGTAAATTCTATACTAAACTCACATTGATCTTGTTCCTTGCACCTTGCTCTTTCTCTTTGTTCTTATTTTCCCTTCAAGCTCTCTCTCTCTCTCTCTCTCTCTTGGATGTTGGCCAAAAATGATGAAGAAATAAGGGATAATTATTTGGTAAAATATCTCTCTTGTTTTTGGTTTAATATTGTTTAATGCAAAAACAACATGTGCAATTTTTTTACTTGGCCATAATTAAATCCTCTTAAATTAATGTGAGCCAAGTAAATTATTTCCCCTACTATCTCTTTATTTAACTGAAAATATCTCCCAATTAAAGGAAAAATAATTACTTCTTACTTTACTGGTCAAATAACCATTTTGCCCATACATTTTTTCCTATTTTCGCACTTGCTGAAAAACTAGGCAGAATTTTCATCAAATTTTGAAAATTCATATCTAATTGTACAGGGGTTCAATTGGTGTGGTTTCAAAGGCCATGTGACTCTTATTAAGTCTATTTTTAAGGAAAAATATAGCTTTTAGCCAAATGGAATCTTAGCATTCCTAGAATTTTATTTATTGGACGTTGCCATAGAAACTTGCCAGCTTTACTGGACTAGCTTCAAAAATACATAACTCCTTGTGTACAGCTCCAAATGACTTATATGACCTATCAAATTAAATTTTGATAAGTCTAATTTTATTCTGGAAAATTTCATAAGCATTGGATATCATTTTTCTATTTAAAAATATCACACAATTAGACTGTCATGTGAAGAAACACACCCTGGCAGCAAATCTCAATTTGTTACAATTTGTGTTTCAAACATAGTCTTGTTGTGTGACCACTAATTGTCTTATGTTGTCACTTAATGTGCTCTTCAATTTATCATTTTATTCCCTTTAATACCCTAAAGGTATAAAGGGATTTTTAGGGAATAAAATTATGTCTTAATAGAATATTTGCTAAACTGGGGCTTACCAGTCCTTATATGTCTTAATTCAAGCTTATTTTCAAGTTTTTAGTCCTAAAATTTAGAATGTTATAGTATACCATTTATTTTTGACCATGGAGTTGCCTCTGTTTCTTCGGCCTTTCCTTGTGATAATGGAAGCCCAAGACCTCATAATCTTGTTTGTGAAGTAAACTGTCATATCAACGCTCTTCCATTGGTAGGGTGGATTTTTTTTCCGGAAAAATTCAGAGAAAAGGGCCAAAACTTTTGTTAGGTATGTATCGGATGTCAGGGACAATCGTTGATAGCCATCAAATGGAAGAAATCAACAACAACAACAACAAATTATTTTGGCCCTAGGTGCTTCAAAGCTGCCTTATCTTGGGGCTTAGATCTCAATTCTCCTTCATTCTCTAACACTCCGAAGCAGTGACTCCAAGTTGTGTGTTTCAGGAAACTCTTCCTCTCTCCAAACGGAGTTGTCATCCTATGATCAAATTGCATCTACATGGACTTAAATTACCTTCTTAATTGCTTTATTTTCAATAGGGTTTATTTACTACAGCTTTTAAATATGCATTTCAATAACTTTCTTGACTCCTGCTTCCTTGTCCATGCTGACATGTGAGGTTTAAGGTCCTTTTTGTACTGATTATTTTTTATATGAATGGAATTTTACTTTTCTTCAAGAAAAAAAAAGAGTGAGATGCCATTTATGGAAAGCATGCGATGAGTAGCAGGTCTTTTTTTTTTTTTATACAAAGACGCTTAGCTCATTCAAACTACTCCCCGACTGTCCAGCAGAAGCCATGTCCATCAGCAAGTACTGATGTAGCTCAGAAAAACTGCTTGAAGATGGATATAATTAATCCCTCACAACACAATAAACTAATGTTCAAATCTCTTATGGAAAAAGTGCCTACAATTAATTTCTGACAATGTTTTAAATAGAATTACCTTTAATAGAAAGATATATATGGTTGGCTAAAAAATTTAAATAAAATATCCATTGGAAGAGTTGTCCAGTAGTATCTCATATAAGATTGCCTTTAATAAGAAAATACATATGATTAGCTAAAAAAATTAAATAGAATACGCATATATGCAATATATTGGTGGTGTGGAATGGCAATAACCTTCTAACTTAATGATACGAAAGTTTTCTCTTGACTAAGAAGTCACGGGGTGTTATACGCTTATGACCTGTGAAGATAATGAATGACATGTAGCAAGACAAAGATGTCTTTTTTTTTTTTTTTAAAGAGAAGTAAAAAATAGATGAAGTGTCATTTTTGTAATTATAAACTATAATTTTGAAATATTAAGCCGCTTTAAGCGTCTCAATTGAAATTGGGGACGCTTAAAGGGAACTTTAGGCGTCCTAAAAATTAATTAGGACGCCTAAAACAGAGCTATTAGTGGCGAAAGACTTGTTTTTTTACGGGAAAAGAAATTTGAAAAACTTTAAACATTCCTATTTTAATTATAGACGTCTATTTATCATAGTTTATGCTTCTCTATTTTAAATAGGGTCGTATAAATTATTATGTCAATCAAAAAAATAACATGTTTTAATTTTTAAAACTAAATAGACTTCCCTATTTTAAGTAAGGACGCTTATTTATCCCACGTTAGGGATGCCACTATAACATCCCTATTTGGGAAAAGACGTCCCCAATATTAGGGACGTCACTTTTGGCGTCCCTAACTTGAATTAGGGACGTCAAAAGTGGCGTCCCATATTTTTAAATATTAAGATTGAGTAGTGAATGGACTTTTTTCTTTTTCTCTTCCCCGCGACATTTCTTTGTTTCTTTGAGAGGAGTTGTATAGAGAGAGACTCATACTCTATATATTCAAATGGCTTCTTTCAGCTCTTCCTTCAGTGTTCTCGCTATCCTTGCTCTCGTCATGCCCTTCGCCGCTCCCCACCCCTGCCCCTACCTATGACGGTAATCCTCGCTTCATCACTTCTCAAATCTAACATGCCAACCTTTGTTTACATTCTCTTTGCATTTGGATCTGACTCTCCTTTTGTTTATTATTAATATTATATAATTTTCTTTCCTTTTTCACAATCAGATCTAGTATGGTACATGTAAAGATGAAGAGAATGGATTTTTGAATTCAGAAGTTTGACTAAAAGAAAGGAAGTAACATCATTTTAGGAAGAAAAAAAAAGGAATTGGTAGCATAAGAAGAAAGAAGAAAAACAAGCTACTGAAAAGATGAAGAGTTACATATTTAAGCTCAGTCGTCTTCCTTTCTCCATTAAAGCTCGTCACCTCTTAAATTTGATATTGTTTCTGTAGTTTATTAAAAATTCTTAGACAATAAAAAATATAAATAAATATATATTTTTTAAAAATATTTAGACATCCCTATTTTGAAATAGGGATGTCTAAAATCACACTTTAGATGTCCCTATTTCAAAATAGGGATATCTAAAGTCACCTTTTAGACGTCTTTTTTTTAAGGGACGTTAAATAACATATTTTACTACGTGGCTAAAGTGTTTTTTATAGCAGTGATAATTTGTAAATATTAATGAGTGACTCGGATGCATCCCTCCTTGTCTCAACTTTAACACTCTGAAACTCCCCATTCACCCTCGCACGCATGCCCCTTTATTTATGTTAATTACTTTTTTCTTACATTAATTTGAACATTCTAGTGGTATCAGAGGGTTTTTTTTTTCTATATAAAGAAATAATAAGTACCTTATATGTATGCCAATTATTAAGGGATTGTTTGGTTGGCAGTGAAAAAGTTCGTTTACGCAAGTTGAGACAAAACTCATTTCACAAACTTACTTCGTATACCGTAAATTACATTAAAAAAATAATTTTTACTGCTAATCCAAACATAAACTAAATTAAATATAAATATTGTGAAATCCCCGTATCTCCTAATTTCATACATACAAATAATTATCATACAGTGGGCCAAGATGTGAGTGAAGCCACAGGCCAGGGTGCTGGTTTTGAACGAGGGGAATGAATAATGAAGTAGATAATGTTAAATATATACAAGTCATATTGAATCAAATAAAAAGGGTAAGAATGTATATGTTACGTTATTTGAAAATGGAAAAGGAAGAAGAAGGAAGAAAGATATGGGGAAGAGTGGGGGGTGACACGTGCCGATGCTTCCCACAGAGAGAACCCAGCCTGCCTTGCCTCTCGAGCGTCTCACTCATTTCCTCAACCCCCATGCTCACCCCAATTTCGGATTCAATTCAAATTAAACCTTTATTTATTATTCAATCATATATAATCTCTCTGCCTTTTTTTTATCACCTACACCATTAAAATACAACCCTACGCCTTACAGAATCCAATATTATTATATTATTGATATACAATCTCCCTTTCTGGTGTTCCTCAAAAGTTCACTTTTCCAAGTTCAAAATGTACGACCACCATGATTTGAGCGTGTGATTCCTAATTTCCTCTCAACTTTATCCCCCCCCCCTTCCTATCTCATTTTTCATTTTGATAAAGTAACCACTAATTGGGTCAGCGTAATTCAAAAAAGGAAACCAACAATTATAGGGGGAAGCTAATATAAAATGAAGATCTGTTTACTGTTTACAATTGAAATTGAAATTTCCAATTTTTACATTCTAAGGTCCTTAATTAATTGTCATTCTTCTATTAAAAAAAAACAGAGTATATGTGGAACGTTAACGTTGATTGTTTAATACTTTTTGCGATGCGGTTGAAATATAATATATATCCTTTTTCCGCATCCACACACATTTCCACGTTCCCAAATTCATTTTTCGTATCTGAGTTTAAATCAAATAAATCAAAGTCATGAATTTTCATTTTCATTGGTCTTCCCCTTCTTTTGTTTCCTTCAATCTATACATGCTTTCAGAGATCCAAAAAATGTGTCCACGCCTATCTGTTACTTATAAAATTAATTTGAACATGCGACATCCTCTTCCAATTAAGTACGAATTATCAATAAATAAACAGCTACTCGTTTTTCAGTCATTTTTATAAGTAAATTTCTCTCTCTTGAGGTTGATCCTTTTTATAAATAATTTTCTCTTTATGTCTCAAAATTTAAACTACTTTTTCATTTTCTACCCCAATTAAATGCATATGTTTATATTAATTATCCCCTACTCACCACTGATTTTTTTCATATAATCATTTATTACATATTTTCTCTCATTTTTTTTTATTCATACTCTCTCATGTTTGTTACTCATTCTTAGAGCCGGGAAATGGGAGTCGAGCCCTTCGGCCAACCCTTTTAAATCATGGGTCGGGCTTGAAAAATGGAGCCTCAAAAAGAAGTCAGGTCTAAAAGGGTAAACCCTGTAAGGCCGAGGGTCCTATAGGGCTGGCCCTGCAGGGTCGAGGGCCGGGCCGTTAGGTTCTTTAGTTTTACTTTTTGTTTTAATTTCACTACCTCTCCTGCTCATGCCCTTGCTGATTCCTCCATAAGAACCTTAAAATTGCTAAATTTACATATGATGATAATTTACTAATTCTTGATATTTTTACCCCTTAAGCAGAGGCTACTACTTAAAGTGAAGTATAATCAAAATTCTTTGAAATTGATGATAGGAGTGAAGAAGATAAAAATGATAGTTATCATAATCATGTTGCTTGGAGTGTTTAGCTTTTTGCCTTCTTATGCTTTGTATGAAACTATGAGTTATTTGTAGACAATATTTTTTACCTTTAATTATAAATTAGTAACTATATTTATTTTATTGCATGAAGTGTGTAGGCGTATGGTTAAATCTTGTGAAAATGGCTTCTGGCCTTACGGGCCTTAATGCTCTCAAGCCGGGTTTTGAAAAACAACAATTTTTCTTTCTCCGGGACATGTAGGGCCGGTCCTTTTAGGCCTTGGCCCATCAAGGGCCGGCCCTTATTCCCACCTCTACTTATTCTCTCTCCTATGCTCATTTTATAAATAAGGGTATATTTGAAAGAAACATGACATTTTTAATATATTATTGTTTTTAACTAATCTTAACCGCTAATTCGTTTTTGACAATAAAAATAAAAGTTACTTATAAAAAACAGCGGAGAGAGTAATAATTAACTACGCGGATAAATTAAATCAAACTAGCTGGGTAGATGTGTAAAATGGAATATAATACGCCCTGCTCCATATAAGGTACCTAGAAGATTTATTTTGTTGTTGGCAAAAAAAAAATAGATAGAAGATTTATTTTGTTTTATTTATAAATTACGTCATTATATATATACTCCCTCCAAATTATAATATAAGACGTTTTAACTAATTCACATGAAATAAGAAGTGACAGTTAACTTATTAAATATGTCATAATTGAAATTTGTTCCTACTTTTATTTTTATTGGAAAATGTATCTGTCAATTTAATGAGTGAGTAAAATTGGAAATGAGCATTAATTACAGGACAAAACTGAAAAAAAGGAATTAATTATTTTACAAGTGATTTATATTTTAAACTAAGTTATTATTCTAAAAGCTCATATATTATAAACTAGAGGAAGTATAACCAAGGGAGAATTGCTAAAAAATACCTTGTAAGTAAATTAATTGCTCATTGCTACCATTGCACACTGTGGGTGGTATGTTGCACACGGGCGGATGATATTTTGCACACAAGGGATGGTGTTTGCACTTTCGCAGGGATGCGTTTTGTACATGTGGATGCTGATTGCACATGATGGATGCTTGCTTGCACATTGGTACCATTTAGCAATTAATTTGTTTAAAATGTATTTTTTTAACCATTTTCCCTATAACCAATGCATGTCATGTGATTAATTTATCCAGCTAATTGCATATAGATGTTGCCTCCTTTGTCATCTTATCCCACTTAATTCAAGTCACTCTCTCTGTTCTTTAATATAAGACATATTTAGAGAATTGATATTAGTTTTAAATATAAGACATAATTTTCATATTTATCAATATTTTCTTAATTTATCATATTGATGCTCTCTCAATAATAATCAAAGAGGAGGCGAGGAGGGAATAAGGGAACCATGAACATGGTGTTTTAGAAAATACACATCATATTAACTAACTTAATTATCCTTCTTAATTTAATTAAATTAGGTAAATATGTCTTATGTTTAGGACCGGAAGGAGTAGTAGTCTACCCTCTCTTAATATAGAGGAATTAGATAATTAATTTAAAAATATTTTAAAATTAGCTAATTTAATTATTTATAGAAGAATGTATGCTGATTTTTCATAAACATCCTCTTCAATTACTTGCATTATAACTTGAAGAAGTAAATCTCTTAACTACTGTATTTGGATCAAAAGATAACAAGTTTAGATACAAAGTGGCCTAATACTAACTAAAAACATGAAAATAAATTAAAAAAAAAAGGAGCATTGGGAGTGGGAATTGGGGATGTTGGTTGCCAGCAGGGGAGTCACAGTGGGTTTGTGCACTGTGCATGGCCCATCAATTCCTCATTCTGCTACCTACCCCTTCATGCCAAGCCATGTGCCTTCACCCTTTCCTTAATTTTTCTAAGAATGTAATTATAAGAGCATGTTTGGTGAATAATAAAACTATAGTTTCAGAAACTATTTTTCTTAACTTGAAATAAAACTCATCGCATATATTTTTTTTATAAATCATAAAAATTATTATAAAAAATTAATCCAAACATATATTAAATGTATTCCCTTTTTCTATCTATAACATATGACACTTTAACTAGCTCACAGGAAATAAAAAGTTATAGTCAACTCATTAAATATGTCACAAATTAATTTTTTTTACTTTTACTCTTATTGAAATCCGTGTTTAATTTGAAAATTTAATGAATAAATAAATTAAAAATAAATATTAATTATATAGACAAAACTAAAAAATACGCATTAATTATTTTATAAGTAACTTAATTATATTTTAGACTAATATATTTTTCTAAAAACTTCATATATTCTGAACTGGAGGAGCATGTAATAAAGTTGCCTTTATGAATCTGGGGGGAGCAAACAGATATGCGTCATTTCGTACGGACATATACATCTTCTTATCCCCCCCTTAATTAATTCATATTATGGTCTTAATTAAATCTCCACACTCTGAGTGGCCATCATGCACACACAGCACACTCTTTTCCCACCCACCATCTCACTGCACATTTGGATTATTGCCGTACTCTTTTATACTTTTCATCATCATTACTTTCCCTTAATCACAATTACAACCCCCACTCCTCTTCCTACTATTTATATCTTTTTTTCCTTTGTTTTGCATTTCAGATTAACTGGGGCCTTCATCTTTTACCACCTTCGATCATTACTTTTTATCCCTTTATTTCACTTTGTGATACAATATTCTCATTAAATTCAAGTTTTAACAAAAAGTTCTAGTTAATTATGTCACGATACTTTTTTTTTCTTCTACACGTTTTGTTTATTTTCTTAAATTTATCACCTTGACCATCTTTGTTGTTGTATAAAAGTCAAATCAATTTTATAAATATAGTCAGTTAATAAACAAACAATACTGAAATTACATTCATCAATGCATTATTCAGCATATTTATATGCTTTGTTTAGGATAATTTTTGGGTATCCCAAAAGTGCTTATGCATATAAGTTGAGACAATTATAATATTTATCTCATATACTTACTTCGTATACTGTAAATCATGATTGAGAAGCTATTTTTGAAGACTCCAATCACTATACCATATATGAGGTAAATATGTGAGATGAGTGTTGTCCCAACTTATGTGTATAAACACTTTTAATGCCTTATAAGTGATACCAAACATAGCAAAATCATTCGTCATATTGAGGAGAGAAAAAGGTGAAAAACTAAATTATCATCTACTTGTAATATAAAATGGGATATATGCATACATATAGATTATTTAAAAAAAAAAAAAAAAAGCTTGCAGGCGTCGTCTAATTGTGTAATATGCGTTTGTGGGAGCCTAACTACCTCGGAAGATTTAAGGTGCGCGCCCACAGTCACAGAGACAATTATTTTCTATTTTGTTGCTTCAGTATTTAAGAAATTAATTGTCCTTTTTTTTGTTGGTTCTGCCATAAATGATCGTACAGGGGTTTGAATGAATTCAATTACCAGTACAAGTATTATTTAGGCAGCCACCACTACCAGTACTAGAGTTGAGCTGGGATGCTATATATATGAGGACAATTTTTTTTGGGGGATAAAAGGGCATTCATTAGGGTTGTCAATTCGTTACAATAGCTTTATAATTGAGATGCATGATAAAAAGTACAAAACGAAAACGAAAACAAAAATGTGTGTACACATACAAATGCAAATATTCAGGTTAAGTAGGAGAAAACAACTGGCTGGCTTGGAACTTTTGCTGAAGAAACATTAAAGAAGCCGTGTATATGCATATAAGATAGCCTGCAAAAGTTGTTGTTTTCATTTATTTGGGTGTCATCATTCATGAGAGTATTGATTCCTTTCGATCTCAGCAAAGTGGTTGCTACTACCATATCTAATAATGCTGCCACTTGGACTCTCAACCCATACTCGTTCGTTGTCAATCAATATGATCATGAAGTACCAACGTTGGACTATATATACTCCCTTCATTTCATACTATAATAAGTGGCTTTTTTAAAAAATAATTTAGTCTATAATATAAATCATTTAAAAAATAATTAATATTTTTTTATTAATTTTATTTTTATAATTAATACTTAAATACAACTCATTTTACTTTTCTCTCATTCAAAACCATATTTATATGGGTAAGTAGAAAATTTGTCAAATTTAACTTATTAAATTCTCTCTCTCTCCCCCTTAAATTTAACTGGCATCGATAGTGTTATTGTTGGTGTTGGTCATCTTTTGTTGTTTGTTTCTTTTCTTTCTTAATTTTATAGAGGTAATGGTTCACTTGCTGGCTAAATAAATAATCATGAATTAATTGACAGTAGATAACGAAAGAATGCACACTTCTTTTTTTTTTTTTTGGAATTTTCTCATATAAAACAGAGGCGCAAAAGCACCACTACTGTTTGTAGAGCAAAACCGAATTAAAGGGGTTAATTTTCTATGTACTATATCTTATAATGCCTGTTTTCAATGCTTGGCAAGTCAATTATGCATATATAAAAAGAAAATTATAATCTCGTCTTTTCTTAAACTCACTTCAATTTCAGTTTTGGGTCATCATCACATTATCATTTATCATGTTTTCTTTGAGATACGTAGTAAGAAGAGCTTGAATCTGGACCTCTCTATACACAACACATCTCACTCTAGAGTCCATTTGAACTAGTAGTTAAGTATAGTTTTTTATAATGCTTGTAAAGTACGCTAGTTAGTTACTGAAATGGGGATTTGATTTGGGAAAACTGTGTATATTATATATGTTTTGAAACAAGTTGTTATTTTTTTTATACAAGTATATATATATATTTTTCATATTTTGCTGTTTTGACTCCATTCTGTGTGTGAGAGAGTTTTGTGGAACTTGAAGGAAATGGGAATGGGAGCAGTACACAACTACAAATGGAAGTACATAAAACTGCATTTCGCAAAACTTATTTTGGTTTTTTCTCTGATATGATTCTTAAATCACATAGAAAAATTTCTAATCCATCATAAATGATATCAGTTAGTTATTATTCATGTTTTATTTTTATTTAAAAAAGAACGTTGGGATATGATATGTTGTGTGTTATTATTAGCAATTCTTTAAAGTTTCTTCACGATGCAAGTGTTATCAATATAATTCTGAAAAAAAAAATATTTCTGAAATCACAAAAGTATCTGTCGTATAAGATAAATGGTATTTGGAATGAGGCAAAATTAAAGGATTACAAATTAAGAATATTAAGAATGATGTCAAATTACTATTACTTTTATTTATAAGAGCCTAAAATTTAAATTGCCTTAATTCTTTTTATAAGTGTTTGAAAAAAATTGTCTGAATATTTAATGAGTTTTTTTCACTTCTACCCTCATTAATTATATGTATTGCATTAATTAAAAGATTAAGAATATTTAAATTTACTATATTTCTCTCTTTTACTTACCCCTAATATATAAGGGTATACTTGAAAAGGAAAATCTATTTCAGACATACTTATTATTTTTAACTAATTTTAACAGCTTTCTTAAATCACGTGATTCGGCTATTGAACTTTTATAAATAGGATGGAAGGAGTATATCTATTTGTTTTATTTTGCCCCATAATTTTTTAAATTTTATTTGATCTATTAATTTTAGGAAAAAAGATAAGAAGATACTCCTTAAATTTTAAAATATTAAATTCATGATTTTCTCTTAAAATAAATTATTAATTATTATTCAGATTTAGTCAATATCTTTATTTTTATAGTTAAAATAAGAATAATTTAAGATTTTAAAATTGAGGTGGTATTTTCCTTTTTAAAAACTTGTTTGGTTTAACTTATGTTTATGTATAAGTCTGATTTATATAAATCGAGACAAAACTCCTCTACATATTTACCTTATAGACCATAAAAATATTTCATATATTATAAATCACAATTAAAAAATATAATTGAAGGTTCTAATCACTATTTGAATATATAAGTAGTTTCATTTTTTATGTAGATTGGTTGATATAGGCGCATAGCGGTGATGTGTTGTATAAGAGTGAAATTGAGTTAAAATATGATATTTTTGACAAGGATGAAGGAAAGGGGAAGGTAAAAGAGTAAATAAGAGAAAAAGAGAGGGCAAATGTGAAAGAGGGGACCTACATAAGCAATGGAACGGCGTAGTGTCTGGCTTTTCCCGATAAGCCCGGGCATTGTTCCACCGGGCAACAACTGAGCAACCCCCACCTAAGCTACCTTCTCTTCCTCCTCCTCCTCCTCCTCAGCTTTTCTGCAACCTGCTTTCCCCCTCTAAATCACCCAATTCATCTATACCTCGGTTTTCCATTTCTCACCCACCATAACCACCCAACCCTAGAACATCCTTCTACTCTCTCTCTCTCTCTCTCTCTCTCTCTCTCTCTCTCTCTCTCTCTCTCTTAATTTCACTGCTGTGCATATTTACGTGCTCACACACCATAAAGCAACTGTAAGTGTTAATCACACTCCAAATTCTCTTCCAAAACACAATTGCCCACTCTTTGGTTGTGTGTTTGAGCTCTCTCTCTCTCGCTTGTCTATTGCACATACATAAGGATGAGACTTAGATTCTTAAAATAATTAGATAATTTAATAATACAAAAACTAAAACACTCAACTTTTTTCTGTGGTGCATTTAAAGGTACACACTTGAGAAGCAAGGAAGACCATTTGGGAAATTCAAGAGTGCAACAAGGAGCTTAAGTTCCTGAAAGTCAGGCAGCAAAGGTTGTTCTTGTCTCCCTACCCTTACACCCTCTTTCATGCCTTTCTCGATCTCCAGTTTCTTCCACTGCTTTTCATTCAAGTCTACATGTATTTTAAATTGACTTAGCTATTTTTTAACCTTTTGTTTTTGTGAACAAATGAGAGCTGATCTGATGGTATAATGCCTTTCATTGAGCAAAAATTTGGAGGCGTCCATATTTGTGCTTTGTTTTAACTTATATGTAACTCCGGTTGCACAGATCTGTGAGCTGTGGATTGTCTTTAGTTTTGTAAATCCAACTGGGTTTTACTTTAAGAGCTTAACATTTCAGACTCCGAACCAACATTGTTCAAAGTAATGAAGCTTAACATCATTTATCATTTTCGATAAAAAATTTGAGCATTTTCGCAAATATTGATTTACTAATATCTAAACTAAGTCTCTGTGAGTTATGAAGCTTGAGTTAGCTAGTTTCTCAGCTAGACTCCACGAGATATATTCGGAGGTCAGAAAGAAAACCTATGCTCAGTGCAGAAGTTAAAAGGGTTGGCTCGGATAAGTGAATTATTTGCAACTTGTTCTCCTTAGCTTAAAATGAAAGCAGAATGTGTTAGATCGAAGGTTCCCTAGCTCAAAGTCTTTAATAAATGTTAGATGTTAATATGCTAAACATGCTCAGATCTTATCTGCTGTGTAATAAGTGAATCTGTTGAGAATGTGTACGTATTAAGTATCCGCTGTGCTTGTTTTTTTTTTTTCTCCTTCTTTCTCTTCCTTGCTTCTTTATCTGATGATATATATATATATATTTTTTTTTTATGGGGTTGTGGGTGGGTTGTTTCTGGGTTTAGCAGGAGCTGAGGCCGAGGCTCTGAGACCTATTCAGTGTTTTGCCTTTGAAAGTATTTCTGCAAACTGCGAAAAGCTTAAACGAAGGCCTCCTGACTTGGACGGTGATATATCGGAGCACTCAAGAAAAAAGGTCGCTTATCTCTCTCTCTACAGAGTACTCTCTGAATCATCGTCATCAATGCAAACGACATAGCAACCCCACCCTGCGCTACCTCTAATCACCCACTCACACTCACATTCTCCCCCCCCCCTATAATTTCTGTCAATGTTTCTCTCTCTACCCCTATAGAAGTGTACAGGGAAACAGAAGGGAAATAAGGTTCAAGCTGGAAAAAGGCATGATTGTGGTATGGAGGAGGATGCGATTCCAGCACAAGCGTGTAAATTCACAAGAGTCGGAAATGGCAGAAACGACTCCAGCAAGATAGGTTCTAGAGGGGGCGGCGGCGACGTCAGCTCGAATCGGTTCCAGAGCTGGCACCACCATTCTTCGAGAATCATTAGGGTTTCTCGAGCATCTGGAGGGAAAGACAGGCACAGCAAGGTGATGACTTCAAAGGGTTTAAGAGACCGAAGGGTTAGGCTGTCGGTAACCACAGCAATCCAGTTCTATGATCTTCAAGATCGGCTTGGCTATGACCAACCCAGTAAAGCTGTGGAGTGGCTAATCAAAGCAGCTTCTGACGCCATTTCTGAGCTTCCCTCTCTCAACAACACATTCCCTGATAAGCAGCCCAGCGATGAGAAAAGAGGAACAGAACAAGGGTTTGATGATACAGCTGATCATGCTGAGGTAAATGCCGATGAGGGTGATTATCACCAGACTCAAAGTCAGAACCTTTCTTTGTCTAAGTCTGCTTGCAGCAGCACTTCTGAGACAAGCAAAGGCTCTGGTTTGACCCTCTCAAGGTCTGAGATTCGAGTGAACCGTGTGAAGGCCAGAGAGAGGGCAAGAGAGAGAGCAGCAAAAGAGAAGGAACAAGAAAACACTGCCCATCCCCACAATAATGTGAATAACCCCATTTCTCAAACTGCTTCTTTCACTGAGCTTCTCACCGGCGGGGTTACTAGTACTGTCAATCCTTCCACCAACACGAGTCCGGCCGGCGATGATCATGAGCCTGATTTGTTCAACAAGGCACCGAGACAGCAATGGTGTACAACAACACCCCTGGACTACTTTAACTCAGGCCTTGTGGGGAATCATCACTCTATTAGAACTCATAATAATAATAATCAATCTTCGGGGTTATTCTCAGGACAAATCCAACTGGGAAACTCTAATCCCCTTCCTCTTCAGGCACTGTCTGTTTCTCCATTCAATGTGGGGAGTGAAAATCACTCAGATCAGCTCCAGCATTTCTCATTATCCAACATGCCTGACCATCATCTCTTACCCAGCGGAAGCTGCAGCGACTACAACCTCAACTTCACCATCTCTTCTTCTTCTTCTTCTTCTTCAGGCTTTGCTGGTTTCAACAGGGGGACCCTTCAGTCCAATTCACCGTCTGTTTTGCCTCACCCTCTTCAGAGGTTTTCTTCTTCTTTAGACGGATCCAATCTACCTTTCTTCATAGGAGCTGCTGCTGCGCCAACCATGGAGAATCACCACCACCACCACCAGTTCTCATCACTTGGATTTGATGGCCGTTTGCAACTATGTTATGGCGACTTAACCCGCCATTCTGACCACAACAAGGGCAAAGGCAAGAACTGATGCCTACCGGCGACACTCCACATTTCCCTTGCTACATTTCCTGGTAATTTTCCCAAAAACCAAATCATCTTTGTTTAATTTTATCATTTCCCTTTATATGATACTGATTTATTTGCGTACGGACATCACACCCTTGCATATTTTCATCCTTTTCTGGGCCAGTTGGGGCATAACTCTCGTTTGTAGCTTAGGAGGACACACAAAATTTGAATGTCTTTTGAATAAATTACTATTTTTGATATACGTGTTGTGTGCATATTGTGCAATACCATGAGGAATGAGCCGTTTACTTTCTAGGTAATCATAACGTTAGCCATTTTTTTTAAAAAAAAAAATTATGATGAGGGATATCTGTTTTAAATGCTGTCTCTTGATGATTCCTGCATGGATCGTCGTGATTCATATTTGCCGGTTGTCTCCTGGTTTTGCCACTAGGGTTGATTCCTTTCCCTGTAGCAAAAAATGTGTTGTCCATGACAGGTGTAAGCTTGTGTGTAGCGAAGACCCAATGTATTGGGGCGTTTGAGTGGGGTATATATAGTTGGTAAGTGTGCAAAAACTGAGAGCCTTAAATAGCTTTATACAAATAACAAATCACAAAGAAGGTTAAAAGAGCAGCTTTATAACCCCTATTCTACAATTTCTACTTGGTTTTTCTCACTCCCCAAGCAGACTGATGAGGGGTCTGTGTGGACAAGACGTGAGAATCATAAATGCAGGATTTTTGCATTTTTCGTATGTAAATGTGGTGAAAGGCTCATGCACGTAGGCTGGCTTGACTTGACTCTGCGAGCATCAAAAGATGAAACAAGGGGTACTGTACTGAGTTTCTGATGGGAATGAATTATTACGAGAGAGAAGATAAATACGAGTACAGACAATAGGTTATTAACACTGACTCGCCCAGTCCTTATGCATTAGGGTAGCTTTAGCTCGGAATTATTCAGTTTATCATATCCTTGTGTCAAATTTGAATTCATATGATAATTGGTACATCACTGAAACCTTTTATATTTATAATGCAATAAAAGTACGTACATCTGCATTTTTGTCCAACTTGTGAGTGAAATAATTACAAAACTACTTAAATGTGCTTTAAATAACTAAATGAGTTTGGTCATGTTCTGCTCTAAAAAATTTAACATTTCTAACAATAAAGCTGGCATCAAGAGAATTTTAGCACAACTTTGAAGTTGATCCCCAACATTAAAAATATTCAATTCAAGAGTCTTAGAAAATAAGGTCGGATGTTAGGAGTATGGTTTCTATGTGTTGTTGTTCAAACACTGTAACTTCATACATATTCTGATTTCATTTGGGTGGTCCATATTTTATTATGTACTATATGATTTTTCTTAAAAAAATATTTTTATACTTAACTTTTATCTAAAAATTGTATCAAATAGAAATAATTCTGTAGCAACAAATTAAAATTTTAGAAGAATGTGATATAATATGAAAATTAAAAAGAATAAATATAAAATTAGGGCCTTCCTAATTTCTAAATCTATTATTGAATAAATTATTTTGACCAATATGCTTCAACAGAGACAAGGAAAGCCATACTCAGATATTAATATTCAGATATATTATTATTCATTAATTAATAATTCCTATTAAATAAACCAATAAAAAATGTTACCAAAAGAATTCAAATTCAATATTGGTAAATAGTTTTGGTTTATTAGTCGGGGTGGTTTAATTTAGACATATTTCCCACCCGAGATAATTAAGTAGTTTTAGTTATTGAATGAAATATTTTGGTTAATAATTTATTCAAGGATTTAATGACTGACAGATCATAATGGTGTCATACAAATCATTTAATTGACTACAACTAATAACAATATAAACCCAAAACCTTAACTTAAATTGCCCGGCTGGTTTAGATTAACTATACGAATATAGAAGGGGTCATAAATAAATTTTTTTTTATGTAAGGCATACCAATTGATCATTAACTTCTCAGTGAAGAGGCATAATGGTTTGTCCCTTTCTTTGTATTGAATGTCACAAGCTACTCCATGGCGTAAGAACAATTAATATACAACTTGCTCTATTTGTTTGTGAATCCCTATCAATTGGTGCAGGTTGGCAACTTTCTTCTGCTCTCTGATAATCCTATATATTTATATGCTACCGTAGGTATTTAATATTATTTTCACTAAACTTCAGAGTTTATGCCTTGTAAATTTATGACAATATAGCTCTGCAAGGTTGCACTCTCACACGTAGGCTAGCTTATTATCATATATAGAAGAGGAAAGAGAGCCGTAGAGTGAGTACGGTTCGATTTACATTTTTTGCAATCTGCTTGGATTTAGACATTTTTGGGTGCATGATATATTTCTGAAAGTCATGCCAACAAAGAGTATAGAAGTAAGCCGGAGATTGAAAAGAAAAAAGTACTTAAACTGACTGTGTCACGAACTGAGGTCTAAACTACGGGGGAAATACTTGACCATGAAGTCAGTTTAGGACACATTTGACGTTTATTTGAACTTTCCTAATGTACAAAGACATCATTTGAACAAGTGATGATGAGCGTAGATCTCATTCAGATTAATGACTGTCCCCGCGGGGAGGGGGGGGGGATTATATTAATATTAATTTTACTGTTTAGTCACTGCGTATAACTATATAAATCATACCAGGGCTTGTTTATCCTAGGATACTTCAATTTAAGAATAAAGATGACCATGGATATTTGGCACTTTTACTTTTTTGCAGAAGCCTAAGTCTTATGTTTTTCACTATTACTTACTTGTATTACCTCTCTTCCATTCTTGAGATATATCATATAATCAAGTGGTCTCTTTTCTTCGCTTGGTTAACTAATAAGAAGCTTTTAATTATTAGCAACAGGATCTGCGGCAGGTCCCGCAATCACATCGAGTTGTTAACTGTGACTGTATTTGTGAACAAAATATGGAATTAATTTAGGGTAGATATGATTTCGTAAGTGAACCATCTATATTTTAGGCCTCGTGCTCGACTTTGCAGGGATTATATACTCACAAGTCTAGTTGGGGAATTGTTGGAGGGGGCATTGGCCTTGTGGGATGGTAATTAATGAATGAGAGCTAATAGAGGAACTAGCAGATATGTAGTCGTCGTTTAGTTATTTTGGCCTCTGGTCGTTTTAATCTGGAAACGAGCAACACATGAATTTTTGAAGGTGAAGCATGCATGCCATGTTAACTCTACATTTTGCAGTAGTTTTTGACTCTGGTTCTTCACTTGCGTTTCTGTTTACTATGTATTGGCAAATGGAAAACCTTGCAGTTGAACCCCAACAGCGAAATTCTAGCCTTATGAATATTTCTGTAACTAGTTAATTGTTACCAAACTGTAAGAGTAAGCTGTTGAAAACTTAAAAAGTTTCGACACCCGTTGAAAGAGTAAGCTGTCATAGAAGTGCACTAGGTGCTGATAGGCATACACGGCAAGCCTAGATTCTATAGAAGCACTTTTAGATTCCGTCGAGGCACATGACCATGATATTTTAGTATATATGACACCACCCCAGTGATGATTGTAATAGGGCGTCGAAACTCAGTTATCCAAATTATACCATCGATGTTGTTTGGCATATATGAAGTAGTATTGATAGATTCACCGAAAGATCCAGGTGATTTTACCTCGAGAGACAGATGCCATAGATTCATATTTCCTTGAAACTCAATCTCTACTGATTGTTCTGACTTTCTGAATTGAAGAGAAGAACCTGATTTAAACACTGTCAAAAACTTTCTTCTATTATCATCATCATCGTCATCATTACTATATATATGTGACATGAACTTCAAGAAATGTAAGAATATACTGTCTAGGGGACACTGTCACGCATAAAGTTTTTTTTTTATTTTGATGTATCTTTGTATTTCCCCCTGAAGAGATCCATCGGTAAGCAGAAATCACTCGAAATGGGTTTGCATCTTCACATGTAAGCATTTATTCAAATCTTATATGTCAGTCCCTGTAGCTAGAAAAGGGAACAAGTTTCTTCCAACGGTTAATCAAATTTATTGAGAGCTCATGACTCATCTAGCAGAAAACTCATATATATATATAAGTATTCCAATACTCTCTCTTAGTTTTTTAGCTCCAGGGAACATCTATACATCCATGGTTGACTTGTTCGTAAACTTATAATTATAATTCACCTTCTAAAGATAAACCACACATACATACTTATGTGTTTGATATGCAAGTACAGTGTACAGATTTCCCTTCTGACACTCCTTGTTCTGGGTTTATTTGATGCAGGACACCAAGCCAGCAAGAAGTTGTGTCTATATGCTTGGACTTGGACACATGGGATGGCACGTTGTTGTGACCAAGTGTTGGTTTTTTAACTGGGGATCATTTTGAAGTCATTCACTTTACATTCGGTATTTAAGTATATATTGGTCTGAGCGTACAGATCATTTTGTATGTTGATTGAATGTTAAAAAAACACGATTGAACCTGTTTTCCTATTTTTTGGGTTCTTGCAAAGTTAATTTTGGAGTTGTTTAATACCATTTTGGCTTAGGAAAGGTCCAAGAATTAGTCTGCTAATGGATTTTGCAATTCTTCAGGCTTCCACACAGTATAAGCCCAAACCCAATATGATAATCATAAATTTAATGTCATTTCTCCTCCCACACAGCACTCAACTATAATATTTTCTATGAGATCAAGTAAATCCAGTTGAGTTTTTTTCAAGACAGTTGTGCGCAAGTGTGTTGTTTGTTATGAAATCTTCTAAACTTGCTTACACACACATTGTGCATTTTCATTCATGTTATTTATTCTTCTATTTTCCTCATCTCCTAAGCTAAACCTTCAACCCTACTTATTATTTTTTTTTTTTTGGTCTGTTTGATGCATGTGCTCTTCCTACTCAGCTTTTTTACTCACTCCTTCTGGTGGAGGAAGAGAGGACACAAATAAAAAAAGGTACAATTGAGCCTACCCTCAAAGAAGTAAAACAAATAAATATAATAATAAAAGAAAGGGCATGGTGGTAGCAAAGCTTAGTCGCTCTGCAAAAGTAAAATTAAAGCAACTTCTACCTATAAAAGAGAATATCTGATCAACTTTAGCTTGAAAAAAAAATGAAAGAAAGGGCAAAAGCCAAGAGATATGTGCAGATTTTCTGTGCAACGTTGAATGCCATGTTTCTGTATAATGAAGCATATGTTATGCTGGTGTTTTCTAAAACCATGATCTTGCAGCATTTTCACGAAAATTAAAAGATTAATCACAGGTAATTTTTTTAAGGTCAAATAATAAGAAGTTCATGCAGTAACTAATTTCTCCCCAAAACCTAAAAAAAAAAAAAAAAAAAAAAAGTGGCATAAAAGTTGCAAGTGCCTCCTGAAATGTCCCAAAATGCTGGTGGTGGGGTCATGATTCATGATCATGCTAAACACGATTATTAGATAATCCAAACATAAACATAATTTTCTTTTTCCTATCACTACCCTGCCTGCTCCATAGTGCATCGATAATATATTATTAATAATATCTATTAATATCCCCCACTAGCTCATCAACTTCTTTGTGTCACTGCCTCTGCCGGCATATAAATTAGCATGTGGGGGCTTCTTCACCATTTTCTGTTTCCTATATATTCTTTCATTTGGATGCATCCACACTTGCACCCCAATTTTAAAAACTTGGGTGGAATAAAATAGAAGGTGACATCAATTATAATCTGAGCTTTGCCTCTTTGTATTATATTATACACACACATAATTATATCACCAATGAATGTGGAATAAGAATACAAAGGAATCATTGAAAATGATAGCCACAGGTCAGAAGATTTTATTGAGGAAGAAGACTCTGTTTCTTACAGTGTGCAAAAGCTCGAGTTCTTTTGACTAATAGAGTACATACACCTCAATTCACGTGGGATTAGAAGTGTACAAAGCTAAGATACCTCACGTGACAAACAGATAAAGCTGGAAGCAGGAAGCCAGAACACAGCTAATTAAGCTAATAAAATAATTATATAGAATCTGAATTATTGTATTTTGAGTAAAGAAACAGTAGATGTCGGTTCTATGAAGCAGCCCTTGCCCTGTCATTCACAACTGGAATGCCTGCAGTTTTTTAAAGTGACATTTATGAGCCGCTAAAGAACAATTCAGAACATGTTTTGATTTAAGAAATAGTTAAGAGAGATTTTTATTCCCAGTTAATCATGCTTATTAGAGTTGTACGTTGACCTAAACAAACCGAAACCAGGAAAATGGAACATTATATTAAGGATTTATAACTTATCAGGTTTACGACAGCATTTATATGAATTAAAAGTAATTTTAGAGGATCCAAATACCTCTCTGGCGTAGGACAAAGTACTGTCATGGAGAATCATAAAAGAATAATTTATCTAAGCGATTTAACACATTTGAAAAGTGAGTCTTACCACTGAACGTACGTTTGGATTGACTGACTCGGGCCATTTTGATTGTTATAGACCAAAAAATCAGCTTCAGGCGCTTATTAGAAATTTTGAGTTTTGAATTATCTCAAGAAGCTTTTGATCATACGTCTCATTCAGTAGGGGTGTGTCTGAGTGAAGCATGAGGAAGGACCTTCCAGAAAAATTCAGACAGGAGTGTTAAGAAAGTTACGGGAACGAGGTAAATATCTGATGGTCCAAAACACTCCCATGTGTCCCCACCTCTACCTTGTTCTATTCTGTCCAGAATGTCATGTTCACGGAGACTTGTCTTCGTAGCCAAAGACTATTAATTTTCAGATTTTCAACAGCAAAGTCGGCTTCTTGACCTGTTTCCACCTCAAAATAAGCTCACCCCTTCAAGTTTCTTATTCGACCCAAGTTTTCTATTGGTTAGGATCAGTAAACCACCAAACTTAAGAATGTTCAAAATCCGATTTTTGAAATGGACAACTTCTTCATCTCATACACCAAACTTAACTTTCAAAAGCCTTCCACGAAAACCTTTCAATAAAGCTCATACTTGCTGGTTTGTACAAAGATCTAATAAAAGGGCATTGCATTTAACATAATTGTAATTAATGCAAGAGAGACTTTGGCTTACACATGGGCCCTTCGAGGGAATTTTAATTTCTAATTATAGGACGAAAATAATTATTGAAAATGTCAGGGGATAAGATAGCACATTGATGACAATTTACAGTATTTAAAGAGGTGGGCGAGTTTAAAAATTAAAGACATGATGATGATGTTCTCATTTTTTTTTTTTTGAGCAATTAAGTGGTGGTACTGGTGGTGTTGATGTCAAATCTAACCCCAAATTACACACAATCATGCAGCCTATGGATTTCTGTAGCATTTAATTAATAATAGCTTATGTTTTTCCTTACTGTTTAATTCTGTTTGGGGTTGAAAAAAATTACTAGTGCTAAATAATTGAGTTCCTTTAATATCACATAATAGAAGCGATATTATGGGGTGTCTGTTGTCATAAAAGTCATCAACCTAACCAGAAAAAAAAAACCCCCACCAAACAAGCGCTTTTACAGGCAATAAAAAAACACCAACTAGACATCATGTGACTAATAAATCATAAAAATTTTGCAACTTAATTAAGGAATCAATTATCCACCAGACACATCCCACATGTGCTTCTCAGTTCACAAGTCACAATGCTAAACTACATGGGGAGCATATTTTATGTTAATCAGTTTGATAAGTAAAAATATGCTCATCACCCAACTTTACCATTAGATTAAGTTTAAATTGTCTAAATTTAATTTAATTTTTATTTTATCAAATTTAAAATAAAGATAATCTTATATCTATCGTTTCTCATAAAAATTGATTTATCTTTTTAAAAATCATAAATTAAACATTTTAAATTTAGATTGTTCTAATTAAAATTTAAACGACAAATCTCATTACAGTAATAAAAAACCCAAATGATGTGTTCTAATCACGCGTGTTACTGTGTCTGCACTCTGCAGTTTGTGCTATTGGCAGAGCTGCAATTTCAATTATTTTACGAACAAGTGACATATTTTATGCTGTGCATATTATTCTTCTGAATAATATGAGATAAGTCTTTACTCACAATTTTTCACATTTTTATAACTAAATTCTTTACAAGATATGGCTGAGATTAATTTTGTTTTTATAATTCATCACGATATGGTTAAGTTTTTTAACTAACTTATATTTCATATTTATATTAAAAATATTAACCTACAACTGTTAAAAGTAATCCTAATATGGAAAAAATATGTATACAATTAAACAAAACAAATGTTTTTATTAAAACATTTACCAAAATTCGATCCACCTCGTACAACTTGAAGCAAAAGCTTTGATCTCTTCACATAAATTGATTGACTTATTTAACAACACATAAAAATATCGTTAACACTACGTACAATGTAAATCTAATAATCCTCTCTTTTTTCTTTACCGAGGGTTTTCCCGGACATTTCAACATGCTTGTGGCCCCGCGAGACAGGGATTCCGGTTAAACACCTAACAGCAGTGAGTAGGTGCAGATGCCTGTAATGCATGAATAGGATTGGTTCGTTCATCCAGAAGTCATTTAATCTTACAGATGCAAAGTACATTGCTCATTTCATTTTAGAAGAATATATCACAAATGCATACCAAACTGGTACCTACTAGAATATTCACAAGGGATAACTGAAAATAGAAAAAAGATGGCTACAAACTCAGCTGTTACAGGCAGGTGTGCAATCTTACAAGCATTGCCTCAAAAAAAAAAAAAAAAAAACCAGCAGATGCATTTAGTTCACAGTTCAGGCACAACAGCCGAATGACGGGCAGCCCTTTAATCAACATTCGAATGTGGCTGCAGCTTGAGAGGCAAGGAAGAGCAAAATTCAGCTTGCCACAGATGCCTAACTCCATGTACCCTCCAAGAAATATTGCCCTTTCTCGTTCTTTTTTTTAGGAAGTACCATGTTTCCCTGTTCCTCACATGATTGCGCTCTCCCTGAAACACCCAATTTTAACACATAAATTAGAGCGGTGAAGGTTGAAATCACATGAAAGTAATCGAGTGAAAATTAAGCCAGCACTCAAAATTAGAAACATAAGAACACTTAAAGCAACCTTCCTTCTTTTCAATCTAAGGAGCATGGCATAAGTTGGGCTTTCTAATTATCCATCTCCCAGTTAAAGCAATTATCTCCAAGAGATGACAAATATTAGGCTTTTCCCATTATAAAATTGACATTCAATTCAAGTGTTACAATAAACATCAAGATTCATGTGGATTGATCGCCAGTCAGAAATTAGAAAACTGCAACCAAAATCCTAATAGAGCTAAATTGCCCATGCATCATTTCAGTCCCGGGCTCTGGCATATTCATTTAGCCGGTAAATACACACACACACACCAGTTTGTCAGATGCCTTCAGAAGGCAAGCCATCAATACATTACGACCATTCATTCATTCTCTTACATTTTCCAAATATCTATTAGTTTTTTGTTTCGTGAACAAGAGGAACACTTCCAATTTTTTTATATTGAATTGAAGTACGCGTAGGAAACACAATACTGCGTGCACAAAACATGAAGCGGAAAAATTACTTACCATGGATCCAAAAGCTCGAACAATCAGAAGGAGTTCATCTCAAGACAGTAAGTCCGCCTCTTAACCAGCATCCTTGCTGCTGCCCCATACGGCTCACCAAATGCTGTTGAAACCCAAGACACATCAGAGACTTCCTTCTTTGCCGTGGAGGACAGCTCACTAGGCCTAATCGCAACAAGGGTCGCGCCCTTCAAAACAACCCCATCAGGCAATTCTAGGTGAGGAGCATACCATAGTCTCATATTGAGAGCGGGTACAAGAGTCCTCTTTGATGCTGAAGACGCTGACAGTGGCTTCACTCTCAGCTCCTCAAGCTGATCTCTATTCATAGACAAAACACCCTGCCCATCAGCATCTGTCAAAACTAAATTATCCAATGTTTTATGCTCTGAAATGATGGGTTGCAGCAAGTAATGCCTTGCGGATGCAGCTATCAAAGAGCTAATTGTCCAAACAACCCTGAGTTTCAGACCCCCGTTTGTGTAAAACGAGTCAGGTATGCTTCCATTGTCATCACCACCATTGTTGCCACATCCAGCATCAGAAACCCCCTCCTGAGGGCACAAAGACTTTGTAGGTCCTGGGTACACGACCGAAGAAGCGCCCAAGATTACACAATTATCCAAAGTGGAGCCAAAATCAGCTCTCCATTTTAACAAAACCCCATCTTCTATTCCTAATTCTCCACTGGGAAGCTCGATCCGAAGGAACCGAATCTCATTGAAATTCTTTAAAACTTGGGTCGGTGAGTGATGAGTCACACCGCCTTGATCGCCCTCACCGTCTTCTTCACTACCAACGGCCAGAGAGGTGGACGAGGACGAAGGACCAGAACTCGTGGATGCTCTCTTGGGACCCAAGAACTGCCCCAGAGCTTGAAGGGGCTTGACGATGCCACCGAACACTAACCGAAAGAGATTAGAGAAGGGACTGCGGGATTTGTCAGAGGAAGCGGCGGCGGAGGAAGAATCGTCGTCAGAAATAACACAGTCCACACGAACAACAACGTTCTCAACCTGGGGCACGAGAGAGTGAAATCTGCGGGAAACGACACAGCAGCGACCAAGAGCCTTCACATCGCCGATCTTGTTGAAGACCAAGAGAAGCAGAGAATCTGGCAAGCGATCAAAGTGGTCGACATCAGCCACATCGGGTTCAGGATAAATCCTGTTCGTTGGATCTGAGCGGAAAGAGGCCATTGCAGACAGATAAAAAAGGATTATTATGAAAGGAGAAATCGAAGAGCACAAACAACCGGGTCAGAACAGATCGAACTCGGAAATTCCGACGCGCCGGATGAAGGCTCAGAAGGGTGTACGAAGGGACTGGGTTTGGGCCAGATCTGCGAACGAAAAAGGCATGCCAGAGAGAATTAACAAGAGAAGCGGAATCAGGATGTGCAGAGACTGAAGAGGGTGAAGCTGGGCAGAAACCAGAATTAGAGGATGTGGAAAGGCAGAGATATAGAGAGAGAGATGGGAGAGGAAGAGGGTTCAGGGAGAGAGTGGATGAGATGAATGGAAATGGTGGGTGGAGATAGATCCGCGGATTTGTCTTTAGGGAGAGGGAGAGATGTTGGATTGTTTTTATGTCTATGTATAAGTCTGAAGTCTGATTTATATAAATTAAGATAAAATTTATTTATATATTTATTTTATAAATTATAAAAATTAGTTCGTATACTATAAATTATGTTTATAAGATATTCTAAAGATCCTGGACATAAGAGAGATGGAGAGGGAGATTCCGCGCCTATGTGATCGAGTGAAGTTTCCTCGGTGTTGCGAATTGGAGTTTAACTGCAATTAGCTTCACTCAGCTCTAATACTCTAACCAATTTGGGATTTCTCTCTCCGTTCATTATTGTTGCCTTTTTCCTGTTAATTTTCCTTTTTTGTTTCTTCGGAATATTCTCGGCCTCTCTCTTTTGTTACTATATATCGTATTTTTTTAAACAAAAATCTGCTAATGTAAATGTAAAATAAATTATATAGCAAGCACCGAATTGATTCAAGGAGGATTATAATTTTTTTAAGAGAAAAACATTGCAAGTACGTATGATCAAGTTAAACTTCATCATGTCTGACAAAAAGAAATTTTATTTTCTTCCAAAAAGAAGTTTGACAGAGAGAAGTAGAAGAAAATTTTATACCCTCTTTACATTTGAAGAATTGGACATTCAGGTGTTAATCCAGGACTAGGCCAGCCATCCAGGGAGTGTGAGTGATATAATTCTCCAGAGTTGCTGATAAAAAGAAAAAGAAAGATAGAATTTTGAAAAAGTTATATTATTTGTTGAGCTATAGGGTAAAAATACCCATATGTTTTTTTATAAAAAGGCATCCAACATCAAATTCTTTTATTGGAAGCATAAATGCCCATCAACATTTAAAAAGAGAGCTAAAATGTATATCCGTCTGCCACATCATCATTTTATTAGGGGAAAATAACCATTTTGCCCTACAATTTTGTGAAATTTTATAATTTTACCCTTAACAATTGTGTGACACTTTTAAATTAGTAAATGACTTCTAAAAATTCTGAAATTTTTCAGAATAAAAGTAGACATGATAAACTTTAACTTGATAGGTCATATGAAATTTTATTTAGTCAAAATGACCATTTTGCCCTTACAATTTTCGCAATACTTGAAAAATTGACAGATTTGTCACCAAACTTTAAAAATTCATATTTAATTGTATAGATATCCAATTGGGGTGGTTCCAAAGCCTATATGACCCTTATTAAGTATAGTTTTATGAAAAAAAAAATATAAATTTTAGCCAATAGGAACCTCAAAATTCTCATAATTTTTAGTTTTGAAGTTTGTTCCAGAAAAATGTTAAATTCGTTGGGCAAAATTCAAAAATTCATTTCTCCTTGTATACAACTCCAAAAATTCCATATGACCTATTAAATTAAATATTATCATGTCTACTTTTATTCTAAAAAATTTGCGATTTTGTGAAGGTCATTTATTAATTTAAAAGTGTCACACAATCTGACTGCCTCAACATGTAATCACATTGACAGCAACTTTAACTTGTGCACCAAATATGTATATTAAAAGTGTTTATTTATAAAAATTAATATAATTTTTTTATATATTTACTTTATACATCATAAATTATGATTAAAAATATATTTTTAAATATTCTAATTATTATTCGAAACAAACATTTAAAAATAACAAGTCGGTTAATAACTTTGCAATATTTTTAGTCAATTTTTAAAAGTCAATAGAATGTGTAGGCATGACATGATGAATATCTAAATATATTTATATATTAAATTCTTGGGAAGTTGTACTACCATATATAAATCATAAACAATACTAGTACACCTCTTTTTCAAATTCCAGAAAATACATGAGACTTTTGCTTAATGTAAAAGAGTTTTTGCTATTTGGATTAAGACCTTTTCAAGACAAAAATCAAACTAAGAAAAATATCAGTGTGTCAGCATATATTGGGGCGTGAATATAAGCAAGTATCAATATTCCATCTGATTGCGGAACTTGGAGTTAAATTGCAGAGTCAACGTTGATGAATCAAAACGCCGATTCCCTGCAATTAATTGACGATGATGATCTGGTTTTGAGTTAGTCCCTTGTGTGGTTTTCAATACGTACACCTTGTTCATTCTTACTTTATTTACTTCTAATGATAATATAGCACTATTAGTTCATCTACCTCTCGTCCTAAATATATCTGTCAGTCGATGAGAAATATATTGACACATTTTGCCTCCTTTATTTAATATATTTTTTCATGTTAGATATTGCTCTCATTAATTTCACATTTTTTCCTAACTATCCTTTATGAATGAATGCAATTAATAGGATTGGCTCATAATCAGTCATTCATGCCATAGCTGTATTGAAGCAATCAAGAGTGCATAAAAAGCAAGTAGGAAGCATATAATTTGTATCCCATTTGGGAATCATATGCCATGTGCCCCTTCAAACTTCAAATTAATCTCATGACTAAGATTTGGATGCAATTAAATTAGCCACCTGAAAGCGCACACCCTCCACACGTTCTGCCATGTGTGCATCACTACGGAGAATGAGACTACAACCTCCGTACTCACATGACCAAAAGTACGGACACACGCCATGTAATTAAAACTCCCATAGTAGTCATCCGCTCCTAAATATATATAAGATCTAATTAATTTTTTTTAGAAATTGGAAAAACTAAATAAATTAGGAAAAATTGCATTTAGGTCTCGGGTAAAAAAAAATGATAAATGGTCCATTGAAATCTCAAAATTGTATTTAAGTGCAGTGAGACTTTTTTGTAATAAATTTTAATTATCAAATACCCATGAACTTGTCAATAAACGCCCCTGAACTTTTCAGTGGAATTCAAATTTATTGTAAAAAAGTCTCATGGCACTTAAATGCAATTTTGAAATTTCAATGGACTATTTTATCGTATTTTCTTTTTCTTGGGACCTAAATGAAATTTTTCTAATAAATTACTTAATTATAACATATGTTATATATATTATTAATTTATAATTTAGTTGAATTAATTTGAAGAAAAAATTATAAAAATAAATACTTTAAAGTAATTTATTTAACTTCCTTAATTTTTAAAAAAAAAGTCAATTAGATCTTATATTTAGTTCTTATTTGGATTAACAGTAGAAACTACTTTTCTAATGTGATTTACGGTGTACAAGGTAAATATGTGAGGAAAATTTTATCTTGACTCGTATAAACATACTTCTTGAACACTAACCCAAATAGGCACATAGAATTGGAGTTAGTATTAATTTTCCTTTTTTCCAAAATAAACTTTGGAACTTAATTTCAAGTGCCTGTTTGGGTTAAAGGTAAAAATTGCTTTTATAATGTGATTTACTGTGTATGAGGTAAGCATGTAATAGAAGTTTTGTCTCAATTTGTATGAACATGCTTCTCAAACGCTAACTCAAACATGTATATTCTTTTGGATGTATTTAGATTCCAAAAGCACATGTACTTTGTAACATCCTAATTTTTGTATTAGGATTTAACTGTAATTTAGGAGGAATTAATTATGATAAATAGATTTATTATGTAATTATTAAAATAAAAGGGTGTTTATTTGATTTAAAAGAGTGAAGAAAATTATAAATTGATAAAAAATGAAATTAGTAGGTAATTTTTGGAATAAAAGAAGAGGAGATCTGGTTAAAAATATGATTTTTAAAATATGAGTGCGTGCGCCCGAGCGCGTGTGTGTTGAATTGTTGTGTATTGTCACTGTAAGGCTTATGTTACATGCTCTGATATAATATTATGATTTGGATTATACTGTTTCCTATCATGGATAAGCGACTCAAGTTGATATTTGAGAAAATTGTTGTTTAAGTATTTTGATAATTGAGTTTGATATTGGATATGAGGTTGAATGATTATGTTCTGGACTTAAAGAAGTCCAAGGCCCAAGGATATTGACTAATTATGGTTTGACTTGAAAATGAATGAGAAGAGCTTAATTATCCATGATAAATTTATTAACCATGGTAGAGTTTTCAAATGGTTAGTTGAACTCTTTTTCTACCATGGTTAACTTTTGAAAGATAAGCTGTAATCTTTTCTACCATGATAGATCTTTAGGATTAAATTTTCACTTTTACGCAATAATATTGTTTATTTTCAAAAGATTTGATTAAGAGTATGGAGAATTGAGTTTTAAGCAAATGATTTTACAATTTAGTATAGAGTATGGAGAATTGAGTTTTAAGGAAATGATTTTACAATTTGGTATCAGAGCCCTTAAATCCTGCGATCTATGATGCATTGCATATAGTGGCAATATACTCTTTCACACATAACCTTCCCTTATTTTTTAGTCGTATTGTTGAGCTTTATACTCTATTTACGATGGGTTCCATCCTTCGGTGGGGAGAATGGTACGGTTAAGAAGGACCTACCTCAGTGATAATTGATCTCTACCTAGTCTTGAGCAGTCTAATTTGCTAAATAGTGAAGCTCTTTTGAGACATAAAAGAGATGTTTATTGTCATAATGGATGAACCGACAAGGAAGTTTGAATATGATGAGGCTAGTAAAAAAGAGGAAGATGCAAATCGCAATTATAAATGCTCAAATGGAGCTAATAAAGGGTTGTTAGTACGGGTGGTCTAGATAATTCAAGGACCACATATGAGGAGTGTAAAGCCAAGTTCTGTGAATAGTACACCCCTTTGACCTTAAGATAGGTGGAGAGACATCATTTTATGTTGGTCAGTGTTTGCAATATTATCTATGCCATAAGCTTGGATGTATTGCGCACCATTATTCAGAGGTAGTAATAATAAACTACCCAAGACACTAATCCAACCGTGTTTGGTCGAGTGTATGAAGAAACAGCTAGAAGATTTTCCCTAGAAATGTTTCATTCAACCAAATGTCTTTCCCTAGGGTTCGCTAGTGTTGTTTATAAAAAAAAGGATGAAAGTATACGATTGTGCATTGATGATAGACACTTGAATAAGGTCACCATTAAAAATAAATATCTGTTGTCTATAATTGATGATTTACTAAATCAGCTCAAGGGGGCCGCAATATTCTCTAAGATCAACTTGAGATCGGGTTACCATCAGCTTAGAGTTATGGCTGAGGACATCTCAAAGATTGCTTTCTGGACTCGCTATAGGCATTATGAGTTTTTGGTTATGCCTTTTGGGTTGACCAATGCTCTAGCCGTTTTCATGGATTATATGAACTGGATTTTTAGGCTGTATTTAGATTGATTTATTGTTGTCTTCATTGATGACATTCTCATTTATTCTAAGAATGAGGAGGAGCACCGAGAGCATTTGCACATTGCATTACGTATACTAAGGGATCACCAGTTGTATGCTAAGTTAAGTGAGTATGAGTTTTGGCTTAAGGAAGTGAATTTCCTTGGTCACGTGGTGCCTGCTGAGGGGGTAGATGTTGATCCTAGTGAAGTGGATGCCGTGTTGAAATGGAAACCCTCGAAGTCGGTGACTAAAGTGAGAAGTTTTTTAGGATTGGCTGGCTACTACAAGAGATTCATTAAAGGGTTCTCTCAAATTGTCATGCCTTTGATCAAGTTGACCAAGAAAGACCAATCGTTTATATAGATTGACAAGTGTGAAGCTACTTTTCAAGAATTGAAGGCAAAGTTGACTACAACCCTTGTGCTTACCCTTCCTAATCCCTATTGTCCATACACAGTGTATACGGACGCTTCCCTCAAGGGTTTATGGTGTGTGTTAATGCAAGAAGGTAAGGTTATTGCATATGCTTCAAGATAGTTGAGGGCTCATGAGGAGAATTATCCTATTCATGACCTAGAGTTGGCAGCTGTGGTATTTGCCTTGAAGATTTGGAGGCATTATTTGTATGGGTCTCAGTTTGAAGTATTTAGTGACCATAAGAGTTTGAAGTATTTGGTAGATCATAAGGAGTTAAATAATAGATAGCGTCGATGAATGGAATTTTTGAAGGATTATGACTTTGAGTTGAAGTATCATCTCGGTAAGGCTAACATCGTTGCAGACACTTTAAGTCAAAAGTTGGTACACTTGTTTCACACAAGTCTGGAAGAGAAGAGTTGGCTAAATGGATTAAGAGATATCCATGTAGTCCTAGATCAAAGAATGACTACTTTAAATGTAGTCCTTGGTGAATATAAGTTTTATCAGGACCTGAGAGACGCCCATATGAAAGTGTTGGAAATTGTGCCCTAGGGGCCAATCATTGTACTTTGAATAATTTTTATTCTATGAATTTCTCCATTTAGTTATCACATTATTCGCATGTTCACTATGATAACTGTATCCTTGGATAAATCATAATGATTGTCCTAAATGTCCCTGGTCGGTCATCTATGTGGGAGCAAAGATGAAATAAGACCAGTATGACTTTGATAAGGTATGAGGATACGAATCAAAGTCTTAGGCACTTGTAAGAGTACAAGGTGCTGGATCGACCCTCTATGAGAAAGCTACATGGATCAAGTCATAAGCTTATCTCATGTATAACCACGTCACAATGCCCTTTGACCTGAGATCATCATGGATTCCTACATGAGAGTCACTAAGCTTTGACTTAGTCAAAAGTCACCTTTAACCGGGTGATGATAAAGGCTACAATCGGGCTTAGTGGTTTTCATGCAGAGGAATGTGAATGGTTAAGATGGAATTTGTCCCTCACATTAGTAGAGAGATATTACTGGGCCCATCGATGAGTGAGTCTGAGAAATATTTGGCCATACTACGATGGAAAAGAGTTTCTATTTCTATAGTCAGACTACTCAGGGATCGAGAAAGTAATGGTCAGGAATAGGAGGATGACATTCTCCATGCCTCATCCTTGACCAAAATATCTTGTGACAAAAGGGACGTGATATGGTTATATGACAGGTTGTATCGTATTGCCGATCCTCATATGAATTAGGTAGTCATAATGTCTTGCTAGAGGCCGCTTACGACTTGTGGGTTAGTATAGTCATTGGGCCACTGCCAACTTTGTATGGGCCTACAGGGTCGCACACAAGAATAGCCCAACACGAGCTATAATGTCCAGATTTATTAAATCTAAAATGCGTCTAAGATTTAATGAATACAATGTTTAATCTAGGGTGGATGAATTTTAAATATATATTTATTGTATACACATGTTGTGTGAATATTTATTTGATAAATATTTATATGTGTGTGTATGTATATATATTTATATTTGGAAAAGAAAATTAATAATATTATATACACATATGTATTTTTGGAATACATAAATACATATATATAATATATATTATTTGATAATATATATTATATGAAAATATTATATTATATATAAAATATATATTATTTGATAATATATATTATATATATGATAATATTATATTGTATGATCACATGATTATATATATATATATATATATAATTTGATAATATATATTAAATATATGATAATATTATATGATGATATTATTATATTGTGTATATATATAAAGATATTATATGATAATATCTCATATTTAATTTATGAATATAAATTGAATTCCATTGGCTCTTTATTCTAATTAAATAAATAGATTAAATTAAAACTATTGGACAGATTTAATTAAATCAGATTTATTTAACTTATCAAAACAATTAAGTGTTAATTGATATGATAAGGATTTTGAAATTAATTAAGACTAATTTTTTTAAAAAAATCCAATATCCATTATAAAATAGATAACCCTAACTAGTTATTAAAAGGTGAGAGCTAGAGGTTTCTAATGATGATGAAAACATAGAGAGCCACAAGAAAACCCTAGAGGGGTATTGGAGGCCCTAGCACACTGTCGGTGTTGGGTCCTGTTCGTGTGGATACCAGTAGATAGAGCTTATTTAAGTAGTTGGCTCTTCAAGATCAAAAGGAAAAACTCAAAAAGGTACGACTCTTTCTAACTCGATTTAAATGTCATTGATAGATCCGCAATTGGGATTGATAAACTTTTACAATTTTAATTTTTAATTCTTCCATTGTGTGCCTACCAATCCCAACAGAAAGATGATTAGTTAAGTAGAATTCGAGAGAAACTAGAACATGGTGAAGTTCCGGATTATGACATTGAGAATGCGGATATCTTGAGATATAAGAAGAAAACTTGTGTTCCCAACAACGAAGAGATCAAGAAAACCATTTTGGAAGAAGCTCATTGGAGCAGGTACGCTATATATCACCAAGATATATAACAATTTGAAGCGACATTATTGGTGGCCGAAGATAAAGAGAGATGAAACCAACTTTATCTTGAAGTGTTTAACGTGTCGAAGGTCAAGATTGAGCACCAGAAACCATCAAGACTACTTCAAAATCTGGATATCCTTAAATAGAAATTGGATAGCATTTCTATGAATTTTATCATGGGTTTACCGCCAATCTGAGCTATTTATGATGCTATTTAGGTGATCGTAAACCGATTAACCAAACCAGCACACTTTTTATCGATTAAAGCGGACTACTCTTTAGAGAAATTGGCCGAGTTGTACATTAAAGAGATTGTTTGTATGCATGAAGTGCCAAAGAGTATTATATCGGATTATGATCCAAGGTTTACTTCAAACTTTTAGAAGTCCCTAAAGGTAGGGGTGTTCTCAGGACGGGATGGGATCGGGAAATGCCATTCTCGATCCCGATCTCGAAAATTTCCCGACCCTTGGGACGAGAAATTTTTGGGATCGGGAATTTTTTTTAAAAAAAATCTTATATTAAGTTTTTTGTTGTGTTTTCTTTAGTTTACAATAAATATATAATTTGTCTAATATCATATTATACTAGATTAGTCCAATACAAATATATAATTAGTCCAATATATGCTTAAAATTGTCGATTCAACTATAAAAAGCATAAAGATAAGAATAAAAAATTAGAATTATTTAATAAATAATAAATGAAATTAACTAAATAAACTAAAAAAATAGATATTACCTTGAGGGTGTTAAGAATTTTCACATTCTCTTTACATTTAATCTTGCTTTCTAAAATATTGTTTTTAAAAAAATATATTTTTTTGGGATTGGGAAAAAGTCGGGATCAGGAAGTCCCATTCCCAATCCTGAATTTTTCCCGTCTCGAAAATTTCAGGATGGGAAATTCCCGTCTCGATTTGTTCGGGATCGGGACGGGAAGACCGGGATGGGAAAATGTTGCACACCCCTACCTACAGGAGGCCATAGCTACAAAGTTAAAGTACAGTACCGCTTATCATCCTTAGACAGACTATCAAACCAAGAGGACTATTCAGTAGGGGTGAGCATGAGGCCCAGGTGCCCAGTGCGCCCACCCGAGCCCAGGAAAAAATGGCCCTGCCCAGCCCAAAAAAAGTAGCCCAAAAAAAACTGGGCACAATCGGGCTGGGCATTTTTTCGGGCAGGGCCGGGCATCGGGCAGGGTATGCCGCCTTGCCCATTTGGCCCTGCCCGACATGTATATAATATATATATTGCCAACATATAATTATATATTAATATATGTGTCATAGTGTTTTTTTTAACAATGTGTCATATATATTTTATTAGCCATAGCACAACATTTACTCAATGCACGCCACGATATAAGGCAACTAGGCAAGACATTAATTTTTTTTTTGGTAAAAAAGGCAAGGCATTAATGATTAACCCATTTCGGCATTTCTATTTCTCAGTTTTGTACTTATGTTTCTCAGTTCTTACTCTCTTTGTCTCTCATATTTGTGATTTGCCTTTTGCCCTAACTGCGAAGATCAGTTCTCATCTCCTCAATCGTGAACCAGCTCGACACTTCCAGGTTGCAGCTTTTGCCCTAGCTTGTGATTTTTCTTCTTTTGTGAAACTAAATGTTGGGCCGCCCTGCCCAACCCGCCCTTGCCCAGCCCAAAATGGTTAGGGCTTTTACCGGGCTGGGCTGGGCATCGGGCTGCAAAATGCAGCCCATTCATCGATCGGGCTGGGCATCGGGCAAGGGTCTCGCCCTGCCCAGCCCTGCCCACGCCCACCCCTACTATTCAGACACTTGAGGACATGTTGAGAGTCTGTGCCATCGAGCTACCTGGTAGTTGTGATCATCATCTGCCTTTGGCAGAATTTGCCTACAATAATAGTTATCATTCCAGTATTTAGATAGCTCTTTTCAAGGCATTGTACGAAAAAAAAAAAGTATAGATCTCCTCTCTGTTGGACTGAATTAAGTTAAAGAACCGTGATGGATCAAACTTGGTAGATGAAACTACAAAGAAAATTGAGATGATTTGCCAAAAGTTGTTGACTGCTCAGAGTAGACAGAAAAGCTATGTAAATAAGCGGCGTAAACCTTTGGAATTTGAAGTAGGTGACCACATATTCCTTAAGGTTACACCAATGACTGGTATTGGTAGATCCATTAAAGCAAGGAAGTTGATTCCTCGATTCATTGGACCTTACAAGATTCTGGAGCGGATTAGACCAGTTGCCTATCGAATTGCCTTGCCGCCACATATATCGAATATGCACAACGTATTCCATATGTCACAGCTTAAGAAATATCATCTGAATCCTTCCCATGTGATTGAGCCTGAAGAGGTCGAGTTGAGGGATAATTTGACTTATGTGCCCGAACTAGAAAGATTTTTAGATGTAAAGGATAAGCAGTTGTAGAATAGAACAATTCGTCTCCTAAAAATTTTCTGGAAGGGTATGTCTCATGATGATGCTACTTGGGAAACTGAAGAGCGAATGTGGTGTGATTTCCCTAATTTGTTTACTTAGGTATGTGTGTGTTGTGGTAACGTTAATATTTATGTTTGTATTATATTGAGATTGAATTTGTGTGATAATATGTAGGAATCTTGTGTTGTGAATTTTGGGAACAAAATTTTATTTAGATTGAGAGAGTTGTAACATTCTAATTTTTGTATTAGGATTTAATTGCAATTTAGGAGGAATTAATTATGATAAATAGATTTATCATGTAATTATTAAAATAAAAGGGTGTTTATCTGATTTAAAATAGTGAAGAAAATTGTAAATTGATAAAAAAAGAATTTAGTAAATAATTTTTGAAAAAAAGGGATCTAGTTAAAAATATGATATATATATATATATATATTAAAAATGGTGTAGGCGGCGCCACCTACCCTCCTAATTAATATTAAAACCAATTAAAAAAAATAATTAATGGCACCACATACATGAAGGGGGAGGGGTATTATAAATACATTTTTTAATAACCACTAACACGCAAGTGAAGTGCGGTGTATGGGGTGGATAATGAGGACACTGATATGAGTATTTTTGGTTCTTCGGGGATCAATAAGATACTCAAATTCTCTTCTAATAACAAAATTTTTTTTATAAAAAATGTTTTAAATAATTTTCTCTTTCTTATGATAGTATTTTTGTGCTGATTAGAGAAAATTTTAAGATTTGGATTTTTGTCAATATAAAATTATAGGAATGTAGAGGATGATTAATAATTAATTTTAATCGATTTACTTTTATTATTTAGTTGGTATAAGATTTTATAATGAATTTTCTATATAATCGGCCTATAAATAATTATATATTAGACTTTTTAACTGATTAAATTTAGATTAAATAATTTATTTGGGTTATTGGAGATATTATTGAAATTCTAATCAATTTATTTTTGTAGATTTTGTGTTATAAAAAATTCTAAATTTTAATTTGATATTAGAAATTAGAGTTTGAAATGATTTTAATTATGTGGAGGTTTCAATATTGTTTAATAATTAGGTTATACTCATATAAGCTAGAAAAGAGATTTAATTAATATAGGATGTTGATATTGATGATTTTATGATGGTTGAAGTTAAGGTGATTAGAAAATTATTATCGTTAAAGATTTTATTGAGTGAAATAGAATTAAGAAATTTTAGAAAATTTTTTTTAAAGGAATTAGAAGAATAGATAAATTATTGTTATTCTTCTACAAAAATTAAAGTGAGCAAATTATGGGGGGTTATTTTGTATTAGTTAGCAACTATTATTAATTTTATTAACATGTAATTATATATTTATTGTAGAGTGAATTTAGCTTGTTGAATTTGAATTCTCTCGAGTTTAGTTGTCAAAAACTCGAGGTAACCACTTTCTACTTGTTATATCTGTTGGTATGTGTTTGTGAATATTTTGTGATATGACTATGAGATTGAAAATTTTATGTTGATATTTATTACATATTTCAATTAGTACAAATTTATTGTGATTGAGAAAGTTATCATAATATTAAAGGGTATTTTGATATAAACTTGTCTTGTGTAACCTTATGATTTGAATTGTAATATGTGTGTGTGTGTGTGTGTGTGTGTGTGTGTGAATTGAGAATTGAGACATATATGTCGATGATTTGAATATCCTTATATGAATGTGGAAAACTAGGGAAATTCCCGTTTTACTAATTATTGATAATTATTATGATGATTGGTTTGGGATAGGATGAAGTAAATTATTTTACCACGTGGTATAACCTCCATTGTGCATGATGGTTGGCTTTCTGTTGTTCCACTAGTTCAATGAGGGATTGTCCCACCGGTTCAATGAGGGACTGCCCCACTAGTTCAATGAGAAAAAAAGACTCATGGTTCGGGCATGTGCTCTGAGGAATTGGCCAATCCTTATCATATGATTGGAGAGCTTTTTGGAGTGACCAGTGACATAAGTAGTAACTTAGCCCATAGGTTTAGTCAGCGAAAATAAGTTGGTTCGATTGGATCGATGGGAGGCAACTTGGGAATTGTGATAAGGATTCCTAACATGGAATTTGAAATGAAATTGTGATATGAAACTAAAATATAGAAATTATGATAAAAATTCTTGATATAGAATTTGTGAAATGAAATTGTGATATGGAAATTTTGATATAGAATTCCTGATATAAAATCTATAAATTATATTGCTAATACTTTATATAAATTATTTCACTTTACACCTCATGAGCACATATCAACATGTGTAATGAGTTGGATAGCTGGTTACTGAGGCTTTTGTCTCATCTCATCTATTTAACATTTTTCAGGTAATAGTTCTACTGCTAGTTAGTTGGGGAAGGCTTTGGAGGCTTGATTATTGTGATAATTTTTGTAAAGTCTCCTCCTTATTATTTATGTGGTGAATTATTGTGTATTGCTACTGTAAGGCTCATACTGCATGCTTTGATATAATATTATGATTTGGATTATACTGTTTCATATCATGGATAAGCAATTCAAGTTGATATTTGAGAAAATTGTTGTTTAAGTATTTTGATAATTGAGTTCGATATTGGGCATGAAGTTGAATGATTATGTTATGGACTTAGAGAAGTCCAAGGTCTAAGGATGTTGATTAATTATGGTTTGACTTGCAAAGCAATGAGAAGAGTTTTATTATCTATGATAAATTTTATTAACCATGGTAGAGTTTTCAAATGGTTAATTGAACTCTTTTTCTACCATGGTTAACTTTTGAAAGATAAGCTGTAATATTTTCTATCATGTTAAACCTTTTGGATAAAATTTTCACTTTTGCGCAATAGTATTGTTCATTTTCAAATGATTTGATTAATAGTATGGAGAATTGAGTTTTAAGGAAAATATTTTATAATCTGTTATAAAGTATAGAGAATTGAGTTTTAAGGAAAGGATTTTACACACTTTATGATTCCATCATTAATTTGTAAGAGGTCTAGTATTTATTAATGTTATTAAATCCAGATCGGACAGGCCGATTTGAGCCGGAAAATGGAGAACCGATGGTCTAACCGGTCTGGTAGGTTTGATCGGTTCAACCTTTTATTTTTTTAAAAAAAATAATTTAATTAGTTTTTTTAAAAGCTTCATTTATAATTTTATATAAATAACCCCAGAATCTTCACTTCCTCACCGGTTTAGCCTCGAGTTAGCTCCGATTTGACTCTAATATAACCCATTGACCCTTGACCTAATACTTCGACCGGTTTATGTTTAATAACCTTGGTATTTACTTTTAAAGATGTGAGCCTTCGTGCAATTTCATGTCCAATTCAAAACTATAATAACTTATTACTTTCAGTCCTAAATATAAAACATTGTTGACTTTTTTAAAGAGACTAAGGGAGTTAAATAAATTACTTTAAATTATTTATTTATATTTTTTTCTCTAAACTAATTGGTTTGACTTATATACTGATATATAATCTAATGATATATAACATATACTATGATGAAGTAATTTATTTAGTTTTTTTAATATCTTGAAAATAAAATCAACTATAAATTATATTTAGGATCAAATCGAGTAATACAAATCATTGATCTTCCTTTCAGGTTTGAGTCAAAACATCTATTTTCTCTAATTGATTTTTTTTCCAGTTTAAAGTAATGTATCATAATTTATTTTCATATTTATCTGTTATCCTCAGCCTGTCTCCTTCAATTAAAGGGTTTATCAGAATCAAGACTAATTCATTATAAAGTCCCTCTATAACTCTTCATTTGTTATAAAGTCTGAATATTTATTGTAGCTGTATTCTCAGTCTTGAACTCATAATTTATGATTAAACTTCTACATCTAGCTTGCCAATTGTGTCTCAATTTATTGACGAATTTTCTCAGTTGGAGTTAGATACTTGACAAGAAGTTGAGGCTTGAAATTTGCACCTATTTCTCCAAGCACAATAATCTATCACACTGAGATATTTTCATTGATCTTATATTTAGATGTAGAGAAGATTAGGGGTAAAGAAAATTAGAGGAGAAAATTTTCAAAAATAGTAAATTTTCTCACCATATATGAAAGTTTTGTTTTCTAGTATTTTCTCTCTTCTATTTTTTCTTATTTTTCTTTCTATCCAAACATAGAATTAAAAAATGAAAAAAAAAAATCAGTTGCATTGAACTTCAAGCAATAAGATGGCCACAACCATCCATAAATGATAATATACTTCAGTCTGAGTAGATAAGTGCTTGTTTGGAATAATGATTGGAGTCTTTAAAAACAGCTGTTCAATCGTGATTTACGGTATATAAGGTAAGTATGTGAGAGCAGTGTTGTCTCGACTTACGTGCACAAACACTTTTAAACCTTTTATAAATTAATCCAAACATGCTTAATTATGTAAAATGGGGAGAAATAGGGGGGCAAAAAATCATCTGAGAGGTGTACAAGCTACTTTTTGCAAGGGATGACGTCCAAGCTACGTTTGGAGGCAAAATTAAATAATTTTTAAAGTGATTTAGCAACCACTTTGGTGGATATTAATTAGAATTAGGCTTAAAGTGACAATCACTGAATTATAAAGTTGAGACTTCAATCCTTTGCCTAAGCCTGCCACGTTTGCATCGCTATCCTAATAATGTAGTAACAAATAGTTTGGTGCTATCCGGGCAATCTAATAGTAGTAAAAGTAGTAATTATTGGTTAATTACCACATGAGACGAACAACTATGAGATGATTAAAACGTGTCCATTCAATGATCATGTTTTTAAGATAAGATAGTGGCATCAAAATGGTCCTGCAGGTCCACCTCTACGACCAAGGAATTCAAAAAAGTGCCATTTGGATGATCAAAATTAAAAGTATTATTCCACTTCAGGGAGGGTGGATAAGTTTAACTGAGTCAGATTTGATCATTATCAAGCTTAATTGAGAATGACGCTCACAAAGAAATTTTCTGCATATGCACAAACTCAAATTTAAGATCTGATGCTTAAATTAATCCTTTACACTAGGATTAATGTTTGTTGGTTTCTATTCGGACATCTAAAGATCACTTGTACATCAATAATTATTTTTTTATTGGAATTTAAGTTGACCCCCCACCACCACTAGAATTTTTGTGACCATCAAAATCATAAGATATTATGGTATTGAATCATTCAGAATCCCCGGAGACAAATAACAGAAAATATCTGTATTCAAACACACTCGCCGACAAAAATAATAAGATTTTAAACCTCTACAAGTTGATGAGAGAAGAGCTAATTAATGAAACATTGGTTCTCACAAGAAAGCGAAAATGATATTCTGGCATTGCGGGGAAATGTTACAAAATTTTCCCGAAACTTTTATTTCAAAATAGGTGTTCTTATTGTAAAATTGTTGTAAATTTATTTTTATGTTATAAACCCACACTCTGGATAGCTTATTATTGTTAATTAAAATTTAAAATTGTGGTATTGATACTTGGGAGTGGATGGGTGGAGAGGGAAGCAATATTGTCATTATCAGGCCTCTAGTAGCCCAACAAGGGGGGCACAGAAATCAAATTGAATACAAATACAAAAGTGGATTACAGTATTACACCAATAATAATCACAAACGAGTGAATTCTTATCCGAAGCTGAGATTTTAAAATGAAAAATTTTGAAATTTCTCTTTTTTCTTAGAGGGATGCCTGGACCACGCACAGAAACATCATAAATCCAACATTAATATCTAATAGCCTATTACCTATCCCAAGTTGCCTTCTGTCTTTCCCACTTCGCAGTTAGGTAGATTTCACTTGACCAAATAAATGCCCATGGACAATGGATTTTATCATTACCTAATGAGGTCAATATGCATTAACTCGATTACCTCTCTCTCTCTCTCTCTGTCTATATATATATATATATATATAAATTTTTTTTTTCCAATTTAAGACGTTTGTTGTATTTTCCCACATTTTTCCGGGAAACCTAGCAGAACCAACTAAAGAGAGCTTGGTTCCATTAAACTATGATCCAGTCTGACATGAGAGATCCCACCGCCAAAGGGATTTATACATAAAATGAAATAGTTTAGTCTGTGATTATTCGTCTTATTCTGCATGTCACGTAAGTTCCATAAAATAATTGGAGTACATGATGCACAACACAGTTAACTATACAATACTCGCCCACAACGATCACATGCACTAGAGGCCGCTGCAGAGGCATCTTTCGGCTTCATCTTCTGCATCTTTGGAAGATCAATCTCCAGAACATCAGCCAGCGCCATCGAACCTACTTGGATCTCTTCCGAACTGTAAAACAATACAATAAGCCAAGTCTTAGAACATAGTAATGTTTCAGGAACAATGGATGCAAAATTCTGGTTCTTGAGTGCTCTTCACACGCCACCAGTGAAAATAGCTAGATGAGAGCCACAGGGCTCATCTGTGTATGTTTACCGCACAATTTGATTTCCCTTCATCTTGAAGCCAAGGATTCAAGTTAAATACACTGTTTAAGCCGTCTGGACTTCTTCCTTACCTCATACAAAGTGGGGGAGTAAATCGGATAATTGTGTCATGAGTTGGCTTGGCAAGAACTCCTCTATCCTTCAGTTTTTGGCATACATCATAGGCCGAAACAGGGGACAGATTTTTGCTGTAGAGTTCCACTGCATTGAACAAACCCCTTCCACGAACCTCCTTTATGTAGTTAGGGTAACGCTGCTGAACTTTAAGCAGCTGATCAGTAAGCTCCTTTCCCAGTTGGGCAGACCTGTCCAAAAAGTAACAAGGCATTGAGTAACTTATTTTACGTATAAATAAATAAAGGAGAAATCTGATGCAACACCAAATTATCATTCATCAGAAGTCTCTATAAGAGGATTTCTATATGCTAACAACACGAGTTTTTGTAATGTTGGTACCTCTCAGCAAGTCCCTCGTCTCTGATCACGTCTAGTGAGGCAACTGCAATTGCACTGGCCAAGGGATTTCCTCCAAAGGTGCTGTCAACAAGAACATACAAGGAGTGTGTCAGTATGAGTTCCCGCTTGTCCTACTTTCCACTCCACAGACAAATTTGGTTGTCTTTTGACACAAAAACACGAGAGAATCATGAGTAAAAGCACAAAAATGAGAAGAAGAAGAAAAACTCCCAACCTTGAAGACGATGGAAAATTAAGAAATTGAGAACAAAGAACGTGTAATAAGAACTACATGAATAGTTAAACCTCCTAACCACGGCCACTCATCTTCCCGTGGGGCGCAAGAGTCAAAGTTCCAAGTGTCTCATGGACAGTTATTTGCTGAAATTACACCCTTTTGCAATGAAGAATAAACATCACAAAACCCCTTAGAAAAAACCAGCAGCAGAAACAAGTTTCTATCAGACTACCATATAAAAATAGATGAACTTGATTGAATTGATACCGACATTATAACTTGCCTCACCTAAAGATGGCAATATTGATCCACATTGCCACGCTCAAACAACCACCCTAACCCAACTTCAACATAACCCTTCGAAAACACTATAGGTAATGACCCCAGACTTCCAGGCATGAATACAAAACAATGGACTAATTATATGTTGTTATTCCTTGCCCAAGTAAAAGGTAGACTTCTGTCACTTTGAATTATTAAAAAGATAAACGGAAGGATGATATCCGATATCTAACATATTAAAAAATAATAAACAAAAAGTGAATGAAAAAGAACCATATAAAAGAACAGAGGAAAGGATAGTATCAAACCTTCCATGTTCTCCAGGTTGAATGCAAAGCATTATGTCTTTATCTGCAAGAACCGCACTAACAGGTATGACTCCTCCACCCAAAGCTTTCCCTAATATCTAAACATGAAGACATACAGAAGAGTTGGCTTTTGCACAGAAGCACAAAATGCAAAATCTTATAAGGAACAAGAAAATAGAGAAGGGGGAAGAATTCTTGGATCAAATCCTCTAGATATTCATTTTATGGAAATAAAAAGAAATGACGGGAAGCAAATGCTTTTAAAATGGTAAAATTTGGATGCCTCCATTCACTTGCACTCTCATAACATCACACATCCCAATTTTTCCTTATAATTTCCTGTGAATGGAAGAACAATATATAACATGGTAGATATTCTAGTGATGTCAAAATCCCAATATTTTTCACTTAGAAATCTCAGTGGAAAAACAGTTGGAAGCACATTTTATGGAATAGATATTTGAAAACCTCCATTCACCTGCATTCTAATGAGATACAAAATCACAACTTTTTAATCAGATAATTTCTGTATTACACATGTAAGAATGGAAGGTGGTGACCATAAATTTCTCCAACAAATCTACACCCCAAACTTGATGTCTATAAAGTAACTAAGTGTGCGTTTGGTTTCACTTTTGAAACCATAGTTTTGGCCCAAATCATGGTTTTAAAAGTGAAGTGGGCAAGCACTCAAAATTCACGATAGCCTTTAACCCTCAAAACCATGGTTTGAGATAAGCTACCCAAACACTCCCAAATTCTGCAGAACCTTGATTTTGACTGAAAACCATGGTTTGGGGGTTCAAAACAATGGTTTTCTAGAAGCTATATTTTTTTTCCTTTTCATAAGCTATTCTCCAAAATCTATTCTCTAAAATAACTTTTTTCACTTTTTCTCCAAAAGCTAATCCAAACGCTTTAATTCAAATATGCTCTCTTCCATTCAAACCAATGAATGAAAGTTCAGTTGCCACGCACTTTTTTTATCACATGACCACATGATACAAGGCTGGCATTGAAAATTATCCAGATTCACCACTTTACTTCATATTGTTCAGACAGTATATAAAGATATAGGTACAGTTAAGGCGGAAGGAGTTCTAACCACTACATCTGGGCGAACTTCTTCCCAGTCACAAGCCAGCATTTTCCCCGTCCTTGCTAATCCAGTTTGTATTTCATCAGCTATCATCAACACATTATATCTGGAGCAGAGATCTCTGACAGTTTTTAAATAGCCATCCGGAGGAATAATTACCTGCCAACAAACAATATATGCTTGTCATAAATAAGAAAAAAGGAACCACAGAAAGTAAACAAGCAATTGGGAGTTTAACAACCAAACCCCCCCCCCCCAAAAAAAAAAAAAATATCATAGGGCATGTACAGGTGAAGTCATTTTGATATCTGAATAAAATGGTAGTTGGTAAGACAGAAAATAGAGGAAGGGAAGAGAAGAACCCAATAGGGCCCATGCTCCATGACAAATAGCAAAAATAATGTCTGAGGCAGGAAAATGGTCATGGAAGTGGTTAAGAAAGAATACAGTCAGTCGGAGGAGGGATGGTCGTGTGTGTTCTGTTCATGTGAGTATCCTACTGATGCTAAGCTTCATTCTCATTGTATGGGTTTTCAAAAATTTCAATATAAAAAACATTTTCAGAATCCACAATATGGGACGACTCTTGAGCAGAGGATATAACATCTTTTTTATTCCATACATTATGCTATCAGTAGGATACTCTGACATGACCACCCCGCAAAATAGTAAGCATTATCTGAATCCCTTATATGTATGGAAAAGAATATAATGCTTAAGCTATAAAGCAAGTTTGAGATGATATACCAAGCAGAGGAATTTTTCAAATTGATTAGTCTTTTTCATAAAAAATGACAGTGGTAAAGGGATCAGGGAACGCGCCTCTGATTTAATATCAATATAGAAGTTAATAAATTTGAAGCACTTTGCCATTCTGGGTATAATATTTAACTAACCACAGAGAGCAGGAAAATATTCGGATTGATACAAAAAATTGACCCATCAATCCTTTATTTAAGTTAAAAAAATGGAACACCAGGTTAGGAAGAGAAAAAGACTCATACACGGTTCCAGTGCATGTTATCAATGAGTCAAGGTATGTTGCATTTTCGGATTGATACAAAAAATTGACCCATCAATCCTTTATTTAAGTTAAAAAAATGGAACACCAGGTTAGGAAGAGAAAAAGACTCATACACGATTCCAGTGCATGTTATCAATGAGTCAAGGTATGTTGCATTTTCAAACTGATCAAATGTGTTCTGAGGAAACCTACCCCAGCTTCACCTTGGATGGGTTCAAAAAGAAATCCAGCTATGCGCTCTCCATTTTCTGCACTTTGCCATGGATAAAATTCAAAAGGTAAACTCCTATAATCTTCCATGCGACACAAAAATTAAAAGTATATACTAAGCAACTTGAAACCTTTGAAGATCTTTTCAAGGGAATTTGCATCTCCAAAATCAACTTTAAGATGTCCAGGCAATAAAGGTCCAAAACCACGGGTAGCTTCATTGTCACAGCTCATAGATATAACAGCTAATGTCCGACCATGGAAGCAGCCACAGCATGAGACTATAATAGCCTGCAGGTAGTGTCTATAAGCAAAAGGACTCGTATGATATAATAAAAACCGACCAGAAAGACACAACTGCAGACAATGAAGCACAGAACAAGACTAGGGAAATTTGTCTCAAAAAACTGGCAGAAAAACAAAATAAGAGATACATAGATATAAAAATTAGACTCCAAGTATACTCAAATCTTGTATCATTTGGAAAGGAAGAAAGGGTGCCATTTTTGCAAGATAATGATCCTGCAACATTTTTTTCTTTTTGCTCAAGACAATCATAGAATTAATCAGGAAGAAATAAACATGAAAGCTAGCATGAGTTACCAAAATTATGCTCTCGAACGTCAAATATTATTTCATTTAAGATACCACAGGTATCCTCAATATCCCTTCTAATTTTTTCAAACTGCACAACTTCTTCTCCGAAGGCGGGCCTTGGCGCAACTGGTGGGTGCGCTGGCTTTCCGCCCCCAAGTCCAAGGTTCGAGCCCTGGAAACAGCCTCTTGGCAATAATGCCAGGGTAAAGCTGCGTACATATAGGGTCTCCTTCCCCTGAGCCTGCATTGTGCGGGAGCCCCTTGGCACTGGGGTCCACCTTTTTTTTTGCACAACTTCTCCATTTAGTGATAGATGTGCTAATTAAGCCTATAAAAGAGGAGATCCCTAAATGCATGCTTTTTGAGAATGATATAGTTTTGTTGGCTGAATCCAGGGAAGAAATTAACTCTAAACTGGAGATATGGAGACAGACTTTAGAATTGAGGGGCTTTCGTATTAGTAGGAGCAAAACTGAATATATGTATTGCAAGTTTGATAAGAGACAAGGCCAAAGAGAAGTGGAAGTTAAATTGGAAAGGGAAGTCATCTCACAAGTTACAAAATTTAGATATCTGGGATCAATTATACAACAAGATGGTGAAATTGATGGAGGTATCAATTATAGAATTCAAGCCGGATGGTACAAATGGAGAAAAGCTACTGGAGTTATTTGTGATCGCAAAGTACCTAATAAGGTAAAAGGAAAGTTCTATCGCACTGCTATAAGATTAGCAATGCTATATGGTAGTGAATGTTGGCTTTAAAGGGACAACATGAACATAAAATGGGGGTAGCTGAGATGAGGATGTTGAGATGAATGTGTGGCCATACAAAAATAGACAAAATTCGTAATACTCATATACGCGAACGAGTTGGAGTGACCCCTATTGAAGTAAAAATGGTAGAAAATCGTTTGAGGTGGTTTGGACATGTTCAGCGAAAGCCATTGAGTGCTCCGGTGAGAAGGGTTGATCAATTAGTATGGAGTCCTGTTAGACGAGGTCGAGGAAGGCCGAAACGAACGTTGAATAAGGTCATAGAGAGAGACCTTTTAATTAATAATATATCAAAATCTATGATTTTTTATAGAGCACAATGGCGTCATGTGATCCATATAGCCGACCCCACCTAATGGGATAAAGGCTTTGTTGTTGTTGTTGTTTGTTGCACAACTTCTCCATTAAGGGTAGCAGTTTCAGATTCAATGTATTCTAACACTATCGTCCATATCTTTCATAGTTCATGCTCCACAGCACCTTAGATATTTCATCAATGGAGAGTTTCTTTTTGTTGCAATTTTGAGAATGTTTTTGTTCACCACTTAATGGGCACATGTAAACACCTACATCATTTGTTGCTACAGTCATCTATACATTTACAATTTAAAAATAGTTGCATACAAGTTGGCTATTAAATTAAATAAGTATACAAACAAAGATTATTTTTGAAAAGTAATGGCATTTCAAGAGAATATTTTATTTAGTCCCATAAAATTATACTACAAACTGAAGCCTATCAAGATATTATAAAAGTTACCATGGGTCTTACAGTTCACACCTCATCTTTTGGAATTCTTTTCTTCTCATAACCCCACTTTCTTGCCAACTTCAGAGCTGTTTCCACACCTTCAGCGCCAGTATTCATAGGTAGTACCATATCATAACCAAACATGCTTGTTAGACGCTCAGCAAATATAGGAAAGCGGTCATTGTAGAAGGCTCGAGAACTTAGAGTCAGCCTTTCTGCCTGTTCTTGCAATGCTTTCACAATTTTTGGATGGCAATGTCCCTAAATGAGTATGACATGCAATCAACACACTGGATGCCTTTAAAAGCAATAACAAGAAAATGGAAGTATCCATGTTCACCAACTTGGATATTGCATGAGAGTAGATACAAACCTTAATTAGTATAAAAAAATAAATTGAACTGATCTGAACCCTACCTTACTGGTTACAACACCATAAAGAAAAATAAACAACCTGTTCTGTCCCAAAACCCCAATTCAAGAGACTACAGAGGGACCAAGATATAGACGAGGTTACCTGATTAACTGCTGAGTAAGCTGATAAAAAATCAAGATATTTGTTTCCCTCTGGATCCCATACACAAGATCCCTTTGCTAGTGAAAATACAACTGGAATGGGATGATAACTGTTTTTGAAACAGAACAAAGACAAGTATCAATAATCAGATCGCAACACCGATTCGATTAGTTACAAGATTCGCAGCAAACCTAAAGTGGAAAAGAAAAGACTGTTGAATGTTGATAATACCCTTGAAATGTGTCTTAAAGAAAGTATTGCGTAAGCTAAAGTTGTGAATCCACAATGCAATACAATAGAATAAAGGCATCCTTGGTGTTGAAAAGATAATGCGCGAGTGAAGCTCTAAAATTTAAAGGAAGCTTTGGAGGCATAGAATACATGAATAACTTAAGCCCACAACTGCAACTAAATTTCCAGACAAAAAACAATATTGTTATTGTTTAATGAAAAAGCCGTGACGAAACTGAATAAGATCGAGCGATTACAGCCTAGTATCTTGTTTAAAAGCCAAATAGCATTAAACTTTCCTTTCAGCCAAAAACTAGTAACCCAAATTTTCACTTCATTAAATTGGGACAAATTCATCAAGTATCAAATTATAACGAGAAAATAGCTGAGGCCCAGAAGCAAAAACCCGAAAAATAATTGTAGCCTAAACCTTGAATAGTTTCCTTTCCTGAAATGACGATTACACCTATTTGGGGTTGGGGGTTGGTAGTTCGGGAGACAGAAAAGAGAATCTTACTTGTGGGCACTATACTCATATTCTTTATCGATGAGTTTCTGAGAAGAGGAAGAAGCGCTGCCTTCAGGAACAGCCCCAAAGAATCTACTTCCCCTGCAACCCCTCCGCAGCAGACTCTGTAATTGTCTCCTGGCGGCCATTGATGAAACAAAGGCAACTCAACTTCAGAATCGGGATATTAAACTTCAGTCCTCTGAGGAATTCACAGTTGATTCAGGAAGAACTGGTAAATCCAGAAAGCAAACTCGAGCAATATTCTAATTTCTAACAAATGATGCTTGCTTTCTCAGCCACTGTCGTTACTCGTTAGCTATGTGATGCGGCGATACAACTCCTAATGCATATCCATCCAAATCACTCAGCCAAGTCCCCATTTTTATGCCAATCTGGCTGGCCACACTTTGATCCGCGATTTTAATTTTCTTTTAAAAGTTTATCTAAACAATTTATAGTTACAAGAAGAAAGGGGAGGGGAAAACGCGGCAATTAATTAAAATCTTACACTTTAATATGTCCATTTTTAATTTTAATACTCCCTCCTTTACTACATATAAGGTCTTTTTAATGAAATTGTGGAATTCTAAAAAATAGTTAAAATTAATTAAAATTAATAGTACGGAAGAAATATAATTTTTTTTTAAAAATGCCCCTATTTATAAATAAGTAAGAGAAAAAGAATACTGATAAAAAAAAATGTATGATAAATAAATGATATGAAAAAATAAAGATAAAATAGATAAAAGTATATTTATTATTGAGATAAAATCAAATGTGATTTTATAAAAAGAAACAAGTTCATTAAAAAAAAATCTTATATAAGAAAAGAGGGAGTATATATTAACTCAACCTCTTTTTGTTGAAAATTAAGGTAATTTTTAATTTGATAATGAAAATAAAATATAAAAATTTATCAAATCATTTTAGTTATGAGTTATAAGTAGATGGGACTTAGTTTCTAATTATTCATACGATGCACAAAACAAATATTTAGAAATCATTTAGATTTGTATTAAAAAAAAACGGAAATCATTGAGATTTTTGCATGTGTTGCGATATATGCGAATGAAAATAAAAATACAAAATACTGCACAGTTAAACTTGCAAATTAGCCTCAATCTGAATCGAAGGAGCTAGCGTCATAATGTTTGGACTTTAATACGAACCTTTTTTTTTTTTGGGACCTGGTTTAATACGAACCTTTGACTAACTGTAAATATATAAAGAAGAGCCCCAAATTAGTGAATTAGATATTGAAGCCACAAAAAAAGGAAAGAAGGTTGGACTAAGAAGTTGCGTGCACGTCTGCACGATGGAGGAAACATACACAGGAAAACTGCTTTGACGAAGAAGCCCTTTGATTGCTTTCTACGTTGGAATTCCATTTACAATCCCTTTTTAAGATGTGAAGATCGAGTAGGCTGAGAAAATGAAAGTCGGAACAATAATTCCTCCACTCAACCCGCAATGAATCCTCGGCAAATCTTGCCAATAGCTCTTGAACAATTAAGCTGAGTTCAGTTAAAGAAACCCATATAATATTACTTCCTCTTGTCATTAATATAAGATATATTTAGAGAATAAATTTTAATTCTAAATTTAGAACATAATTTTTTATATTTATCAATATTTTCTTAATTTACTCTTATTAATGTTCTTTTAACTGAGAATGTTCAAAACCTGGGACAGGATTGAGAACCCCTGATCCTGGTAACCCCGGGACCGGGATGGGATTGGGAAATCCCGGTTTTTTTTTTTAAAATTAAATTTAAAATATATCATTATATTAGTTAAATTTTTCATAATATAATACTTAAAGTGATAATTTAATTTAATGCTTAACAACATTATAATAATCACACAAATTGATCTATAATTGAATAATAACATTTTATTATTATTGTTATTGTTATTATTATCATCACCATTATCATCTTCGTTATTATCTTTATACATTATATAGTCAGGATTAATATCACGATATATACGGTTTAACTCAAACTAAAGATGTGATACACATCTTATCAAATGATAACTTAATTTATGGGGTAAAAATACAAAAATAAAAGTATAACTTAATTTTTAAGGTAAATTTAAAAAAAATAAAAAAAAGAGACTAAGACTGGGACTGGGATCTCAAGATTGATCCCGGTTCCTGTCCCAATCTTGGTCGAGACGAAAAATTTTCGGGATCAAAATGTCTGGGACCGTGCTAGGACAAATGGGACTAGGATACTTTTAAGGCTTTGAACACCCCCATTCTTAATAGTAATCAAGTAGGAGATGAAACGAGGGAATTAAGGAAGATGACTAAATTGTTTTAGAAAATATATATCATACTATAACTAACGTAACTAATTTATTTAATCTAATCAAATTAGATAAATATATCTTATATTAACGATTGGAGAAAATAATATATACTCTCTTAGAGGAATAAGACCAGCCTAAAGGAACTAACACGCCTTCCATATTTCGAATTTTCATCTTCTAAAGCCTCCAAATTAATAAGCACTCCCATAACTCAGGTGGCGGTTCCATTATGATTCTATGAAGGTCTGCATCAAGTTTTCAACATACATGATCAAGCCAGGAGGATCTGGTGTATGTAACAAATCCCTATCATTGCTCCTGAAATCTGAAATCAAATGACTAGGCATAAAATAGTTATCAATGAATTGATTTTTTTTGTGTAACTTCTGCATAAGTATTTATAGTGAGAGTATACAAGTATTGGCTTAAATTTCCATGAATGAGAGTAAGCATGCTATTTTGGCCCTTAACATCCAACATAACATTGTTTGTGCGTAAAACATGAATTTGAGTAAGAATTGGTATTTCAGAATATAGTTTTCATATAAGGCTTGGTCAGATGACATTTGATATAAAGCAGCAATATCATCTGGCAGCAAATGAAGGAAGTCATATATAGGTGAGATAAAAAAAATAGATTTGTGTTTTTTTACTGGCTGGTATTAGTAACGACCTCACTTGAGTAGGATCTATTGTTCTATAGGCTCCTGCCTCTGTCCTTGAGTTTAAAAAATAGATTTTGTCCACTGAGTTGCAGAAATCAAGTTTCGATCTAGGTTGTATGGGTTTGGTTTCTAGGTGATCCGGCCACATGGATATGGTGGCTTGGGGCTGGGTGGTGGTTGATGGTGGTGATGGTCAAAATTTTTTGGGGCTACTATATTGTTGTTGCGGCTGCTTCTCCTCTTAACATGGCGGCAATTATGTGGAGATTGAGTCTCTGCTCTCTTGATAGTAGCAGATAGGAAATCAGTAGGAATGAGATTGGGAGGTTCTTTGAACCTACATCCCTTTTTTTTTTTTTCAGTTTTGTTGTTTGTGTCTCTTCACTTTTCAGGCGGCGGCGGCAGCACATGTGGCTCTCTATCTTTAATCTAGGGTTAGGGTTCTGTATTGGAGGTGTTATTTTGGGCTTAGGGTTATAGTGTTTGGGTTTAGGCGTCTTGCTTTAATTTGAATGGCTAAAATATACATTTAGTTCTTTATATTTACATCAAGTTCTAATTTAATCTTCTATGTTTGTAAAATGTATTTTTAGTCTTTAAATCTTAACATCATTAACCTAAACTAACAAAAAATCTTATTCATCAAAGTCACACTATTTTAATCATAGATCAATGTCACGTCAACTCAAGCTTTTTAACAAATTCATATTTTAATCTAGTTAACACGATAATAGTAATAGAAATTTTTTTTATCTTTTTTTCAATTTTTTCCACCACCTACTCTTTCCCAATGGAAAGAGTTCTCCTACCATCAATGTCTTTCTTCCTCCCTGAGCCCACTAGCGTCGTTGTTTAATTTGAACCCTCTTCCTAACAGCGAATAAGGCAAGAAGAAAAAGACAAAAACTGAGAAAAGTAATGAATTGTCTATTCAATTTTTCTCCACTACAAACACTTTATAGGAAATTACAACCAATACACTATGCACACGTATGAACTTTGCTAAAAGATCTAGAATGAATATTTATCTTTTGGGCTTCTTGGACTTTTCTTTATTGTGGGCTTCAATACTTCCCCTTTGGAAAAGGGTTAGTTCGAAGAACTCTACTGAATCAAACAACTGTTGAAGAATACTGAATGGAATTAGTTTGAAACACAAACCAAATGGCCCTAGCCCAATCACAGTGGAAGAACAAAGGTTCTGTTGTCTCAGAATATGATAAACCCATGGGACAACTTGAGTCAACATTAATGTGATGCCTTTGTAAAGTTGATATGAGAGGCAACTCATTCCTCATGAATAAAGCAACGTTGCGGTATGAGATCAAAATGCTTAGACTATTTCTAAAAGAATAAATGGTCAAGATCTTGAGATTCTTAGATAGTCATTGATAGCTTGTAACTCATTGCTTGGGGGAGCAAAGAAGAGAGAAGGTAAATTGGGGCTAAGAAAATAGGATGAATTTGGCAAGTGAAGGGGAATAGGGTTGAAAACAACGGCGCTGGGATATTCATGGAGTAAGAAAGACAGGAAAAGGGTTTCTAATGGTGAAAGGGTAGGAGATGGAAAAATTGATAAAAAGTAATTTTTTTCTATTATTATTAGTATTATTAATTTAACTGAAATATAATTTTGTTAAAAAATTTGAGTTGATGTAGCAGCTTACTAGGATTAAAATTGTGTGACTTTGATAAGTCAGCATTTTCTGTTAATTTAGACTAATGATGTTAAGATTGAAGGATTATAAATGTACTTTACAAACATAAAGGACTAAACTGAAACTTGATGAAAATATAAAGGACTAAACGCATATTTTAGCCCATTTGAATTTTAATGTTTTATATTTGGGTTAGATGTTTATGTCTTGATGTGTGTTTGAATTAGTTTTTAGATAATTGTTTTTACGATTTACGAAGTAAGTACGTGAGAGGAGTTTTATCTCAATTTACAAAAAAATAATTTTTAAAACAACAGTTTTGATTCTGCCCAAACACACACTGGTCTTGTTTTGTAACCTTACGTGGACATGTGGCCATGTTTAATACTTTAAAGAAATATATCTTTCGAAAAAAAAAAGGGAGGTGTCACTTCAACCATCCTAAAAATAGATAAACTAAAACACGCACATGATATCATCACAGTGGAAAATCTGTTTGTTCCAAGAATTAAACTTGAGACATATCTGAAATTCTGAATGCAGGAACCGAACTTTCTAATATTATATTTGCTCCTCCTTGCCCTGAACTTGATTTACCAACAGCCTTATTAGTAGTAATCAACATTTCCAGAGCCAATGGGTGATGCAACTTATGCTCAGAAAGTGTGTGAAAGTTACAAGTAGAATTAACCTTTAGCAGATAAAGCAAGGGGGGAAAAGCTAGTTTCACTGCACATATTTATATTAAACAAGTTTACAGTTTGGACAGGAACATGAGGGCATGAATTTATAGCCATTTTCTGCCATCTATATATTACCTAGAAAAAGAGAAGAAATTCCAAGCCGCAAACAGTGAAAAGTAGAATCGAATATATAAGAGACACATGAAACACGACACAGCACAAGACAAAACAAATCAGATAGATGGACTATGCAGTACTGGACCAGATGGAACAATCACTAATGAAAGAAAACAAATCTGAGAAACCTCATCCACCAGATCAATCCTTCAGCCGATACTATTTCCACTTAGATAGCTGTAATTTGGTCATTGCACTGTGTCCTAAGATGGGAATATATATCAAGAAGATAAAAAATATTTATAGCAAAAATCTTAAATTATTCAAGAATGGAAAGACTACAATGAAAAGCTTTCGCTGTAAAGATTAAAAATTTAAGCATAAACAATTCAATAGTATGTTATAAAATCTATTAATTTGTTATTGTCCGCCCTTTTTAGATTTAATTTATTATTTCATCAAAAAAATATTTAAATTATTATTATTGATGATAATTACTTTTAGCTTAAAATGCTTTTTTTAGGCAAAAAAAAAAAAATCTTTACATGATTGGCCATTCTAATACCCAAAATATTTCAATAAAAGTGATTTACATGTAAATTAGTTGCAAGAAAATTTATATAATATAGTATTAATACTTTTTTGGGTTTTAAAAATTGAATTGGAAAAAAAGAGCCTTGTAATTACAGAAAATTGATTATTATTGTATTAGAGTTTTGAAAACTGGATAGAACCGGTCTGTTTGAGTTGGAAACCTGCTAACCGGTGATCTGACCAGTCTGATCCTGTATCTAACTCCTGTTTGACCGGATTTTGACCTTTTTTTAAAAAAATATTTTATTTAAAATTCTATATAAATAATCATAAAATCATCATTTACTCACTAGTCTAATTTCAATTTGACTAGGATATGACCCACGCAGAACTAATATTCCAACCAATAATCAGTCTGGATATCTGAACCTTTAGATGATATGGTGATTCATCATCACTGGTTGAAACACCTATTCGCAAGGACAACTGCTATTAGACCGGTGGATTCTGAGTCCCAATACAGGTGTCAATATCATCATAATAAATTGGAATAACTTTAGCCGTATAGTTCTGACTATTGCAATACATGAAATTGTAGAATAATGAATCAACACAAAAATGGTATCTTTTAAGATATGAAATCTCTAGAAATTGAAACTTTTGTGGCTTTTAATGCGGATTCGCATTCCTAACATATATAATTCATAATTTTTTTTTTGTAGAATCATAATTCAATTGTTAATTCATATTAATCCCTAATTATAAGAGAAAATTCTAAAAAAATATGCTAGAATATATAAAAGGATAAATTAGAGTTGCAAATTACAAAATCATATGTCGGTATAGTGTCAGTAAAGCGGAGGAATCTAAGATTATGAAATCTCGACGAAAAGATGCCCTACCCTGGAGCCCTTCATCTTCTTCTCCCTCATTCTTAACTCGGAATAACATTTGTCTCTTTATTAACAACACTATATTTTAAATTAACAACTCCATTTTTTTCTTTTACAACTTCGTATATCAAAAACTAATATATTCTTAGGGATAAGTTTGAAATTGAGATATAAAGTTGTAATACAAAAAAGTGAAGTTATTAGTGTAAAATATTATATTGTTAATACATAGACATGTGTTGTTATTGACTCTAAAACTTGTTAATTTCAAACTTATTCCTAACATATGTTGAGTTTAGAGATACAAAGTTGTTAATGTAAAATATAGTGTTGTTAATATAGAGACATGCGTTGTTATTGACCCCTGAAACTTGTGAATTTCAAACTTATCCCTAAGATGTGTTGGTTTTTGAGATATGAAGTTGTGAAATAAGAAAGTGAAGTAGTAAATGTAAAATATGATGTTGTTAATATAGAGACATGTTTTGTTATTAGCTTATAAAACTTGTTAATTTCAAATTTATCCCTGTCATGTATTGATTTTGGAGATACAAAGTTGTTAAAGAAGAAAATAAAGTTATTAATGTAAAATATGATGTTATTAATATAGAGACATATGTTGTTATTGACTCTTGAAACTTGTGAATTTCAAATTTATCTCTGGACATATGTTGGTTTTTGAGATACTAAGTCGTGAAAGAAAAAAGTGGAGTTGTTAATGTAAAATATGATATTGTTAATAAATAGACATGTGTTGTTATTCTGAGCTAAGAAAAAGGGGAAGAAGATGAAAGGCTTAAGGGCAGAGACGTCTTTTCACTGATATTTTATAATCTCAGATTTCTCCACTGTAGTAACACCATATTCACATAAGATTTTATAATTTCAAAAGTTTGATATGTCTTTTTCTATAGGGACAATTGCTAAAAACTACCTTGCAAGCAAATTAATTGCTAATTGCTACCATTGCACATGGTGGGTGATAAGCTGCACACGGGTGGGTGATATTTTGCACACGAGGGATGATGTTTGCACATTCGCAGGGATGAATTTTGCATATGTGGATGATGCTTGCACATAAGGGGTGCTTGCTTGCACCCGTGGTACCAATCAGCAAATAATTTCATTACAAGGTATTTTTGAGCTATTTTCCCTTTTCTATATTCCAGCATTTTTTTTAGAATTTTCCCTAATTATAAATAGGGTATTTGGGATAGCTTCTAAAAATTTTAAAAATGCTTATGCATATAAGTTAAAATAATACTCATCTCACATACTTACCTTATATTTGATAAATCATAATTAAAAAATTATTTTTAAAAACTCTAATAACTGATCAAAACACCCAAAATTCCCTTTACATCATATGACCCGAAACCTGTCGCATCACTTCGTCAAAAATTACATATATGGGCGATCTGGTAAACCAGCGACACAAGTAGCTTCCTTGTCCCGTGGTCCTGGCCCACATGATTGTAACTTAAGCTCATTTTTACGTCCCCATCAATACTAATGTTGTGGCGTGAGACGAGGGATAAGTTTGAAAAAAAAAATTTATAAAGAATTCTAAAAATGTTAAAAAATAATTTTTTTTGAATATTTATAATATTAAAATAGTGTTGGGACCTGATTCATCTTTTTTAAAATTAACAGGAAATTATAGAATTACCCCTCTAAATTTAAAATTAAGAGCAAAGAAGAAGACGTGATTCACAATGCAAGTTTAGATAAAATTTTCATAATTTTTTTATAAAAATTTTACAAGTTGTAAATTAAAATTCACAAGATCTTATAATAGTTTCACAAGTTTAGATGAAGTTTTCACAAATTCTCAAAAGAATTCAACAACTTCCTTAAAAAAATTCAAAAATTACAAATTTAAATTCACAAGATTTTACAAAGGTTTTTATACATTTGGATAAGGTCCAAGTTCGAATAAGGTTTTCACCACTTCCTTAATGAATTTTACAAGTTGTAAATTCTGATTTACAGGATTTGATAAGGGTTTCATAAGTTTGGGTAAGGTTTTCATAAGTTCTTAAAAGAATTTCATAAGCTGAAAATTCTTAGTCATAAGATTTAATAAGGGTTTTACAAGTTCTGATAAAAGTTTCACAAGTTTAGATAAGGTTTTTATAAGTTCTCATAAGAATTTCACAACTTCTTTACAGAATTTTACAAGTTGCAAATTCTGATTCACAAGATGTGATAAGAGTTTCACAAGTTTTGATAAAGGTCTCACAGGTTCATGCAAGATTTTCATAAGTTCTCAAAAGAATTTTATAAATTCCTTAAAGAATTTCACAAGCTGCAAAATAAAATTCACAAGATTTGACAAGGGTTTCACAAGTTCAAAGTTTCATAAACTTGGATAAGATTTTTATAATTTATTATGTCAAAGTGAAAATTAAACTCTAAGGGACAACTATATCGTTTTCTTTTAATTTTAAAAGAACAATTTAAGCCCTAATATTTTTTTGACATTATGAATATTTAAAACACATTTTTATCTTTTAACATTTTTAAAATTTTTTTAAGAACTTTCCTCTAAAGTATTGTTACAGTGAAGTCCTGTATTTTATTTTTAATTGGACCCTTCTATATTCATTTTCAAGATTCATTCGGGACATGAATCTGTGCTCCAAAGGGCAAAAAAAAAAAAAAAACCAAAAATCATGACTCGAACGCTTAAATGCATTCAGGTAAAAAAAAAAAAAGGCTTAAATGCATATATTTGCATGGAGAGGGCGATTAAAGAGTTACACTACAAGCCCTCAAGAGCTTTCCCACTTAATTTCCTCATAAACTGATGCTCATGATTACTAATACTTTTATATATGAACAGCCAATTAAGATCCATCACAGAGTAATTACTGCGCTTGATGCCGTCCGAAAGCGATTCGACTACAATGATTGCTGGTTTAATTATGTGATAATTATGAGTCAATTATGCTTATTGTGATAGTTACGGCCTGCCTTGGTTTATGGCCAAAAAAATCAAAGAAGATAGTTACAGCTTTGATTGTGCACTGCCACTGCCTGCAAATTCAAAAGTGTATTTCCGCACTTTTCCTTTAAAATGACAAAGTACTTACACGTATTCAGTAATTATAAAAATCTAAATAAAAACTATCAGAATATTGTTTTATCAAGCTCTGCAACTAACAACAATATAATATATATCAATATATTGTTCATCTGCCAAGAAGTTTGAGTCACGCGACTCATGAGGTTTTCTTCTGTAGTGTTATCTTGTGATCAAGCAAATTAAAATAGAAAAGGATAAAAAGGAAGGATCGAGGTAGAGTAAGGGCACAACCACCTGGTCATATAAAATTAAAACAAATTTAAAAAATCCAAAAGAAAATAGAAAAATTATGCCCCAAGAAAAGATATGACTGGTGTTATATATATAACAGCTTGTTATAAAAATGTTGATAATAAGAGAGTAGAAGAGAGAAATTCTAGAGAGATATTCGCATTCACTTGTACATCTGAATGCAGCACCCAGGGTTCCTATTTATAGAAAAATTTCGACGCTACAGTACCCATGCTACAGTAAAATCCATGCTGCTACAGTACTGTCCTCGTATGCTACAGTGAATCCCGTGAAAGCTACAGTGATGAACAGTCGTACATTATTTTGCTACAGTGATACACAGTATTTTTCATCTTATAGATCATGCTGATTGGGAGAGTAAATTATCTTGGATATGAACTAATGGACATCCACATAATTGATATTCATAACACTCCCCCTTGGATGTCCATTTTTAATGTGCCTCGTTAAAAAACTTTGACTAGGAAAAACCCAGTTGGATAAAAACCTAGCCAAAGAAAAGAGTACATCATTCATTGATATACTGTCCAGTGCTGCCTCATTAAAAACCTTTCTAGGAAAACCCAGTGGGACAAAACCTAGATAAGGGAAAAAGAGTACAACGTGTATCGACTCCCCCTCTTGACAACATCAGTTGATATCTCTTAATCTCCGAAAGGCCAATGTCATAGACAAGTTTTTCAAAGATTGTACCTGGAAGTGACTTTGTGAATAAATCTGTTAGATTTTCACTTGAACAAATTTGCTGGACATCTATTTCACCATCCTTTTGAAGGTCACGAGTAAAGAAGAATTTTGGTGAAATATGCTTCGTTCTGTCTCCCTTGATATAGCCTTCTTTAAGTTGAGTAATGCATACAGTATTATCTTCATATAGAACTGTTGGTGCCATTTTGCCTAAAGATAAATAACAATTTGTTCGTATATGATGTATTACTGATCTCAACCACACACATTCTCGACTTGCTTCATGTATTGCTAGAATTTCTGCATGGTTTGATGATGTGGCTGATATAGTCTGTTTCATTGATCGCCATAAAATAGTTGTACCTCCACATGTGAACAGATAGCCTATTTGTGATTTACCATCATGTGGATCGGATAAAAATCCAGCATCTACATAACCTACCAGTTCATGCTTAGATACGTTTGAGTAGTATAACCCCATATCCATAGTGCCTCTTAGATAACGAAAAATATGTTTTACTCCATTCCAATGTCTTCGTGTTGGTGAAGAACTATATCTTACTAATAAATTAACAGCAAATGATATATCAGGACGTGTATGATTAGCAAGATACATTAGTGCTCCAATGGCACTAAGGTATGGTACTTCTGGACCAATTAGTTCTTCATCACCTTCTTCACTCATTATCCGAGGTCGAAATAGATCTTTATCCGGCTCCAAAGATCTTACAATCATTGGGGTACATAATGAGTGAGATTTATCCATATAAAATCTCTTTAGGACCTTTCTTGTATAAGTTACTTGATATACAAATATCTCATTTTTAAGATACTCAATATGTAATCTAAGACATATATAATTTTGTTCTTCCCAAATCTTTCATCTTAAATTCTTTCTTCAAACAATGAATTGCCTTTTGGAGCTCTTCAGGAGTTCCAATAATGTTGATATCATCAACATAAACAGCAATTATAGCAAATTCACTATTAGATCTTTTTATAAAAATGCATAGGCATATTGGATCATTTTTGAATCCTTCTTTCAACATATATTTATTAAGACGATTATACCACATGCGCCCTAATTGCTTCAGGCCATACATGGACTTATTTAACTTAATTGAATATTGTTCTCGAAAACTTGAATTAGATACTTCTGGCACCTTAAGTCCTTCAGGGACTTTCATATAAATATCATTATCAAGTGACCCATATAAATAGGCAGTCACGACATCCATTAGATACAAATCAAGCCCTTCTTTTACTGCTAGGCTAATTAAATAACGAAAAGTAGTCGCATCCACTACAGGTGAATACGTTTCTTTAAAATCAATGACATGTCTTTGTGTAAAGCCTTGAGCTACAAGACGTGCCTTATATCTTGTTATTTCGCCCTTTTCATTTCTTTTTCGTACAAAGACCCATTTGCATCCCACTGGTTTTACATCTTCAGGTGTAAGGACTACAGGTCCTAATACTTTTCGTTTTTCCAATGATTTTAATTCTGCATTAATGGCATCTTTCCATAGGAGCCAATCTTTTCTTTGTTGGCACTCGCTAATGGATTTTGGCTCAAAATCCTCATTATTATTCATTACATCATTTGCTACATGATAAGCAAATGTGTCGTCAACGTTGACATCATTTCGATCTCATCGGATTTCATTTACAACATAATTTATTGAGATCTCATTATTTTCACATATATCAGGTATCTGGGTCTCTCCTGGGACTATGACATTCTCTTCTAGAAATATCTCTACTGGAGATAATAACTCTTCAGGAGATGGCTCTTCTAGAGCTATTAACTTTTTTTGATTATCCTCAATTTGACCATCTATATTCTTTGCTCCTTTTCTTTTTTGAGGATTTCTATCTTTGGAACCGATGGGTCTGCCACGCTTCAGGTGTGCTTTAGATTCATTCATAGTAGATTGTCCTTCAGGGACATCAATTTTAACAGGAGCATTAGTAGCTGGTATATGTGACTTTGTCACTTTCTTTAGGTCAGTAAATGCTTCTGACATTTGATTAGCTAAATTTTGTAAATGAATTATCTTTTGAACTTCTAGTTCACACTGATTTGTACGAGGATCAAAATGAGCCAATGATAATTCATTTTAGCTAATTTCTTTATCCAACTGCTTGTTTTCTCCCCCTAATGTTGGGAAAAGTGATTCATCAAAATGACAATCGGAAAATCGTGCTGTAAATAAATCTCCCGTAGATGGTTCTAAATATTTTATGATTGAAGGATATTCATACCCAACATATATTCCCATCCTTCTTTGAGGACCCATTTTAGTGCGTTGTGGTGGTGCTACTAGCACATATACTGCACACCCAGAAGTCCTTATATGAGAAATATTAGGTTCCTGACCAAAAACCATTTGTAAGGGGAAAATCTTTAAGTAACTTGTTGGCCTGATGCGAATTAATATTGATGCATGCAAAATGGCATGACCCTAAGCAAAAATTGGGAGATTAGATTTCATAAATAAAGGTCTTGCAATTAGTTGCAACCTTTTAATCAATGATTCTGCAAGTCCATTTTGTGTATGAACATGAGCTACAGGATGTTCAACATCAATTCTAAGGGACATACAATATTCATTAAAAGCTTTTGAAGTAAATTCACCAGCATTATCAAGACGTATTTTCTTGATAGGATAATCAGGGTAATGTGCTCTTAATCTAATCAATTAAGCAAGTAATCTCGCAAACGCCAGATTGTGAGAAGATAATAAACACACATGTGACCATTTAGTTGATGCATCAATTAAAACCATATAATATCTAAATGGTCCACATGATGGGTGTATTGGCCCACAAATATCTCCCTGTATCCGTTTTAGAAATGTGAGAGACTCACTTTCTACTTTGCTTGGTGATGGGAGAATAATTAATTTTCCCTTGGAACATGCAGCACATGAGAAATCATGGGATTGTGGTATTTGTTTACACTTCAAGGTATGTCCACATGAATTCTCAATTATTTGTCTCATTATAATTGAACCGGGATGGCCTAACCGATCATGCCAAACATTAAATTCATTAGTAAACTTCTGGTTTACATTAGTAGACTTATGGTCTGTATTAGTGAACTTCTAGTTCTCAATAATATGTGTTTCAATTGTATTTATAAATGTATAATATAAACCAGAAGAAAAGGCAGGACACTTTTCTAATATGCATTTTCTACCAGCAACTATTTTTGTAACAACAAGATATTCTTCATTACTTTTAGTTGCTGTTTCTATATGATATCCATTTCTGCGGATATCTTTGAAACTCAATAAGTTTCTTCCAGACTTGGTAGAATAAATTGTATTATCAATACATAATTTTGTTCCTTTGGGTAACAAAATATTAGCTCTTCCGGAGCCTTTGATCAAATTTATACTACCAGATATAGTCTGAACGTTGGCTTTTTGCATTACCAAGGAAGAAAAATATTTATCATTTCTGAGTATGGTGTTGGTTGTTGCGCTATAAACGAGACATAAATCTTCAGGATTGATGTCAGTATGATTCATTCTTCATTAAAAGAAATATAAAAACATAATTAAGATAAATACATTCGATAAAAGTAACATAAAAGTTCAAATAGATAAATAATTATGCTAAGAAATCAGCAACATTCAAATGGGTAAAATCCATGTTTTCATACTCAGAATTCTCAGCCTATCCACATGATTTACTTCAGTTGTTGATCATTTACCATTATTTTTTATTGATTCTTGGTAAAGATCAACTAGGTGTCTTGGCGTACGACAGGTACGAGACCAATGACCATTGCCACCACAACGATAACATAGACTTTAAGCATTTTTATTTTGCCTTCTATTTTCTCTTTTATGGTTCTTATCAATCTTTTCCCTACTTGTGGTATGAATTTGAACCACCACGATTTCGACCATGGCTATCCTTACGGCTATAGCCACGTCCACGGCCACAATTAGATTCATTTATTACTACATTCGCTTATGGGAATGGAGTTAAGCCTATTGGACGGGATTCATGGTTTTTCAATAAAAGCTCATTATTTTGTTCAGCCACAAGGAGGCAAGAAATTAATTTAACATATTTCTTAAACCTTTTTTCACAATATTGCTACTGCAGGAGCAAATTGGATATATCCATTTATACAAGATTTTGGAAGGATGACCATCTTCTGGTGATCATACATTTATTTTAAATTGTTCCAAAGAACAAGTGGGTCTTTCATGGCCAAATATTGAATTTTGAGGCCTTTATGCAAATGGTGGTCTAGAAAAATTATGTATAAGACATTTAAGATAAAATAGTTCTTTTTGATAATAACAAGAGCCATAAATTTATATATTACAAAATTTAACTTAGTTCAGAATAATGTAATAAAAAGGGCATTCGCAATATAATAACAGGAAATTCATAAAGGCAATAAATAATTCATAAAGTAAAATATTGCAACAAAAATTAAAAATTTATGGCTTCGGGCCATTTAGTTCTCATGGCTTCAGGCCAATTTGTATCATGGCTTCAGGCTAATTAATTTCATGATGAGAAATTAAATATATATGGCATCTGGCTATTTATCTTTAGGATAAATAAAAATTGTACATAACTTATAGCTGTGATATATATGGCTTCTAGTTATATAATAAGAAATCATATAAATATGACTTCTGGCCATATAATAGGAGATCATATGGATATAGTATATGACTTCTGGCCATATCATATCAAAATAAGAAATTAAAACAATATGACTTCTGGTCATATAATTCAAGGATAAGATGTGTATGGCTTCTGACCATAATAATAATAATATAAATGAACTCATAAAAGATATATATGAGATATAATAACAATAGTGATCTCCAATCCTAGCCATGGAACCCGATGTTCACAACAATCGGTAAAGATATATTTCTTAATTTCATATAGTGGCTCAGATTATCCCAGATCTATGAAATAAAGATATTATAAAATAAAGTATAAATTATCAAAGAAATTATAAGAATATCATACCTTTGACAAAGCTTTGTGCTGATAACGTGTTATAAAAATGTTGATAATAAGAGAGTAGAAGAGAGAAATTCTAGAGAGATAAATTAGAGAGATATTCTCATTTACTTGTACATCTGAATACAGCACCCATGGTCCCTATTTATAGAAAAATTTCGACGCTACAGTACCCATGCTACAGTAAAATCTGTGCTGCTACAGTAACTGTCCTCGTATGCTACAGTGAATCCGTGAAGCTACAGTGATGAATAGTACCATACAGTATTTTGCTGCAATGATGAACATTGATACACAATACTTTTCATCTTATAGATTATGCTGATTGAGAGAGTAAATTATCCTAGATATGAACTAATAGATATCCACATAATTGATATTCATAACACAGCTTTCATTGTTGTTAGGTCCAAAACATATATAAAGGTACCAGAGCAAAAGGACAGCCAAAATCTTGGAACATATCATATCATATTTCCTAGCTTCTCTCATAGGATTCTAGCTTACACGTGGAAGATCTTGTGGTAATTAATTAAGCTTCATGAACAACATTATTTCTAACAGCTTGAAGCCTAATCTGCCTGTTGAATCTCTGAATAAACTCCTCCACTCTTCTATTAAGCTCCTCATTTGACATACTCGAAAACTCATTAGTATAATTATTCTCTTCTTCTACTCTTGCTTCCTCCAATTTCATCGTATCTGCCCTTCTTATCACTCTGTTCTTTCCCTCATCAATCACCTCTCTCTTCTTAACGTGTCCATACCTATCAGATTTACTTCTCCCCACAGCTCTTCCAGCTTTGTATAATAATGTTCTTTCCTCACAAGCTCTAATATTACTACTATCATCTTGTACTGGCTTTTCCTTACTCGACAACGACGACGCCGATTTCTTAGTGTCATTTTGTGGCACGATTTCAAGCACACGTTCTGGAACATGTTCAGGCATAGTGATCTCTTTCTTCTTCTTCATCTTCTCCTGAAGCAGTTCTTGCTTGGGAGGGACGTGGTCGTCAAGGACGGAGACACATGATTTTTCATCAACTTGTTCGTATTTGGAGGTGGGGACGACGCCGTATGATGATGGTGTGGTGATGTAATAGTGATTATAATTTCTGGAGACTTGGCTGTGCTTGACGTACTCTTCGTAATGGTCTTGATGGGTCTTGTTGGAATGAGAAGAGAAAGCTTCGTAGTCAGCGGCTAGGATGAGAATAAGAACGTTGGACATGAAAAACCAGAAGATGTTGTTGTTGAAGAGACTAGTGAGATTGTCAGGAGAGCGGTTCAGAAGATAAAATATGGAGGTACAGATGAAGAAGGAGAAGACAGAAGCCATGAAAGTAAAGCCTTTATTAGCTTTACGAGTATGATCTTTTGGTTTGAAGGGTTTCGTCACCATGGCATCTCCCATTAGATATGATGTTTTGGACATGGTAGCTAGCTACTAGAGAGGTAGCTACTATATAAGGAGAAGAGCGTACGAAGCTGTTTGGTGAGCAATGTGTTGTGCGGGTTTGTGGTAGTTCCAAGTGAATCCACTAATGCTTTTTATATGTGCTCTCTTGGTTAAGGGGTCAAATGATTAATTCGTTGCAATTACCAATACACCCTTTGTCTCTATGTCTCTCGGGTACATTTCTTCATTTTATTTTATGTCCCACCTTGCATTGTGCCAGCTAATTTAATGAATAAATAAATCCTCCTTCTGACGGCTCTTTTTTGGCAAAATTTTCTTACAAAGATAATACTATGAGCCAATTTTACAGAAAAATACGCATCAAATTACGGAGATAAACTTACGTTACTAGCCATTAGTCTATTATATATATAAATATAAATAAAATTTCATATATTCGTCAGCATTATTAATTCGTTTATACATGACGATAAATTAAAGATAGAAGTAGATCATGAATACTTTAAAAAGAAGATATGAGGATCTGGGATTTACCATCGAGGTCGATTTTTGCTTATTTGGTCTGTGGTTTTTAGCGAGCCTTTTGCCTTATTTAGCTCTCAATTATTTCGATGATTGATATGAAAGATAAAAATTTTGATACTTGAAAGTAACATAAAGAAAAAACAAGCTAATCAGAGGGGGAAAGTCAAAATACATTAATACAATATAAACGCCATGATAAGTTGTCTTTACGTTGTTAGAACACGTAGCAACTATATGAAGTGTTGATTAATTACAAGGCCTAATTGCAATCGGACACTTAATTAGTTTAGTAGTTTCCTCAAGCATAGTCACAAGCCTCGCCAACAACCCCATTTGTATGCGCCGTCCTACGTACGAAGACGTTTTTATGAAAAGGGCCTACACCTTGTCAAACACACAATTCTCTTTATCATCATCAGAGATATTTCATTTGCTTAATTCATTCAATTACATATACTGTGCTCGGAATTGTCTAGAAGTTTATATATGTACAAAGTTGAATATATATTGTACTTCGTGTTTGATAGGATAATAATTGAAAGATCTCTTAATCGTTTGTGAAGTATGCCTATCAAAATGATTGAGGTTGTAGTATTTTAATTCGAAAACTCATCCTTCAAACAACTAAAATAAGATTTTTAATGAGAAGAAGAAGGAATGATTATTATCATCATCGATCATCGTGGATCCATGTCACCCAATTGGAGGTTTTTAAAACAAGAAGAACGAATTAAAACATGCCCCAATAGTTTTGAACTACGTAATTTAATTAGAAGAAGCCGTGTTGGAAGTGAAACAGTAGAAGAGTGATATTATTGAACCAAGTGCGGGTACGAATTCTTGGACCATGACGAGGACACTTGTGCGATGAAGCAAAACCCTAGGGTTTATATGAATGGATAAAAAGATGACTGGTTAGAGAAGCTATCCAGGTGTAACTCTTATAATTTGCGATCAAATAATCATATGAACAAATAAAAACCAAAATCACACACCCAAAATAAGCAATCATTTACAAAAGTCCGCGAAACATAGGGCAATGATATGGAGCTCGTGGGGTCTTTTCTGTCTAGCTATCAGCTCATTTCAGAAGAAAAACTCAAGCATTTTTTTTTACACATATGGGTTTTGGAAAACTTTAATCTGACCCACAAGAACCAAATCCTGTGTGTGCAGAAGCCAAGTTGGGTCCCCACAGACTTGGATCTTTGCCACGTATGAGGCAAACATAGTTATTAATTTATTTATGTCTATTATTCTAAGATGGCGACCTTAGATTGTGTGGAGCATGTGTTTTCAAAATTTTCCTCCTTGATATAGGTCATTGTTCCAATAATGATGAATACAATAATGGGGAATTCGTGCTTAAAAAATAATTGAAGTGGCTAGGTGGAAAAATGTTCATGAACAATGAATATTTCAAGCTTGGCCTCATATGCCTTCCTTACAATTATCTGCGTCGATGTTGGCTTTTGAAAATCTTTACTACTCTATTTTTTTATGGATTGATTAAATCGATCTAATAATTAATAGTGTGATTGGCTTGTTAAAATATGTTAGTTAGTATTAATCCATATGACGATGTTATAAAGAAGTAGAACATGTGGGGTACAAAATACACAAGGTTTATGAGAATGTTGTCAAATGTTGATTGGGGAGTTAAGAGAGAAGAGACTTGCGTGATTAAATAAGCTTAATTAATTAAGGATTATTATAAGGTTAATAAAAGGCGTGCGATGGGGTTTTGTGGTAACGAGAGGAACACTCCAAAGACAGCAAAGACAAAAGTAAAGGAAGGGGTTTCCTCTGTTTTCGGTTCATTATTTAGGGCTTCTATTACGGAGGTTCAAGTCTTGATTAATTTGATGGTTGGAACATCCTACTGTATAATCTATGTACTACTACTTACTACTAATATCCCTAATATGTTCCCCAAATTATTATGCAAATTAAAGTAAGAATTATTTTTCATTAAATGTATGGATGGCTTTGTGTGTGTGTGTGTTTTTTTTTTTTTTTTTTTTGGGTATGTGGCATAGAAGTTACCACGCACAAATGATTTGATCGTGATTAATGTTAATAGAAATTTATAGGCATGTTGATCATTAATGAATCCAAATATTTTAGGGCCAGTTGAGTTGTACTTGAATCAATATTATCAGCTTTTTTTTTTAGTCTTTTAACTTACCCTTTCAGGGCCTATCAGGAAAGAGAATTCAATAATTCTTGGTCATGAATATCAGAATAAGACAAACTGCCTTGTGGATATCTTTGCTTCAAAACAAAACATTTAGAATTAGGCTTGATCAACTGGAATGTATATTATCCATATAAGGGACCTTTACAATTGAGAAGATCTATAGATTTGAGACGAAGAGAAAGAAATGTCTATCTATTATATTTAGTTATTCAATTAAACCAATGATTCGTTATTGGAGTAGATAACAACAACCATTTAATTTGGCATAAGTATTTTTTATTTTCCAATGGATTTTCATCTTTCATTAATCAAAATTTTTTGATACAAATATGGTTGTGATTTTCAGGACTTGGCATTAGGGAAAAGGATTGAGAATGCTAATAAAGTATAGAATGGACTCTACTCTATCCAAAGATTACCTCCAAATAAAGCTGGTGCATTAACTTTAGCAATGTTATCTGATGATCTAAAGTTGTGGCACTCTAGGTTAAGGTCAACCTAGTCTCAGTTACATGAAATTTCTATTTCCAAATACTATGTCAATAATTCTATGTTAAATTTTCATTATGACTCTTGCCAATTTGCTAGATGGTGTATAAGAATGAGAAGAGTGGGAATTTGGAATTTGCTAACTCTTCTCATTCTTATACACCATCATCTTCATTCTCTTTGGTTCATAGTGATGTTTGGGGTCTTTCAAAAATTGAAATTAACTCAAAGGTTACATGGTTTGTAACTTTTATTAACGATCACACTAGACTCATGTGGATCACACTTCTAAAAGATAAATCAGAGGTCTTCACCGTTTTCAAAAAAATTTACATATTCATTAAAACAAATTTCAAAGATCAATTAAGATTTTTTGTAGCGATGATGCTAAAGAATATGTCAATTCAACTTTTACAGAATTTTTACTTGAAAACACACTAGTGCATAAAAGACTTTTTACATGTGACGAAAATGACTTTTTACACTTGACATACAACAGGTGTAGAAACGATAAGTGTAAAAAGTTCATACTTTTCTCACTTTCTACACCCCTCCTTGTTTGTCAAGTGTAGAAAGTGTGGAAATTGGTACTTTCTACACGTGACGTCTCACAACACATGTAGAAAGTCTCTCTTTCTACACCCCTCTTTATTCGTCAAGTGTAGAAACTTATTTTTTGAAATTTTTTTTTTATTTTTTTATTATGCTACAAACCTGTTTACATGATAATAAACAACAAAACACCTGACAAATAAAAATAAGGGAAAATTCCAATAAAATACCAAATGAACTTATCAAACCCAAAAATGTCTGTTAACACTTATAAATGACAGAGAAATCCTCTAGTAGGAATCTGGAATTTCAAAGTTTAATGTTTTTACTAAAATACCCTCCTCTTTCTCTTCATTCTCTCTTCTCTTCTTTACCTCTCCGTCAGATTCCATTAGAGAAGACGATGGACAGTACTTTCTCCACTTCCTTCTCTGTTCTCTAGATCTCCATCTCCTTTCCATTACTCAAACAATCGAAACTCTTATCTCAAGATTCTCAACTGTCAGCCATTCTCTGATTCTCCCTTTTCCCTCTCGTTCTCGGCATCCGTAGGTAGCGTTCTGGAGTTCTCATTCTTGGCTTCTCTGATTCTCCCTTCTCCTTCTCGTTCTCAGCTTTCATCGCCTTGCCCTCTCATTCTATTTGGTGCTGATGTTTGATTCTGAATATTGTAATTTGTTCATTCGTATTGGCCAAATGATGTGGACTCTCAGATATCAGTTATCAGAAATAACAAAGTCTGTAATGTAAATAACAAAGTCTTTAACGAAAATAACAAGATTGATAATGAGAATAATAAGAAAGGACACAGGTTTGATTCATTTGTGTTAGCCCAAATATGTGGACTCGTACAAATTAATTAATAGGAATAACAAGTTCTTTAATGTAAATAACAAAGTCTTTAATGGAAATAACAAGATTGATAATAGGAATAACAAGAAAAGACACATGTCTGATTCATTTGTGTTGGCCCAAATATGTTGACTTTCATATATCAGTTACCAGAAATAACAAAGTCTGTAATGTAAATAACAAAGTCTTTAATGGAAATAACAAGATTCATAATGAGAATAAAAACAAAGAACACAGGTGCTCATACAGTTGTGTTGTTCAAAGAGGTGGACTATCACAAATTCATTAATGGAAATAACAAAGTTTTTAAAGGAAATAACAAGATTCATAATGGGAATAACAACAAAGAACACAGGTCTGATTCAATTATGTTGCTCGAAAGAGGTGCACTTCTTGTCATTCCCATTATGAATCTTGTCAAACCTATTAACACTTTTGTTATTTCTATTACTGAATTTGTCAGATACCACCCATCATGGCCATACCTTTCACATAATTTATCAGTATGTCATTCTGCATTTGTCATTTCCAATTACAATATCCATTGCTTAAATATAAACTCCAAAAAAAACTTACATTGTTACCAATGAATTGAGTTAAGAAATTTTTCATAAACTGATTGATGTAATGGATTCAAATGCAAAAACAAATCACAATGATATATATACAATTTTCAGAATCAAACATCAGCACCAAATAAAATGAGAGGGCAAGGCGACGAAAGCTGAGAACGAGAAGGAGAAGGGAGAATCAGAGAAGCCAAGAATGAGAACTCCAGAACGCTACCTACGGATGCCGAGAACGAGAGGGAAAAGGGAGAATCAGAGAATGGCTGACAGTTGAGAATCTTGAGATAAGAGTTTCGATTGTTTGAGTAATGGAAAGGAGATGGAGATCTAGAGAACAGAGAAGGAAGTGGAGAAAGTACTGTTCATCGTCTTCTCTAATGGAATCTGACGGAGAGGTAAAGAAGAGAAGAGAGAATGAAGAGAAAGAGGAGGGTATTTTAGTAAAAACATTAAAATTTGAAATTCCAGATTCCTACTAGAGGATTTCTCTGTCATTTATAAGTGTTAACAAACATTTTTGGGTTTGATAAGTTCATTTGGTATTTTATTGGAATTTTCCCTAAAAATAATTACAACAAAATTAATCTGAAATATCAAATTTATTATAAATTCCAATCCAAAACATTAACAAAGCTATATCAATGCAGGTAAACAAACTTAACCTCACTTTTACAATAAAATTTATACAATCAAAGTCCAATACCAAACAGTGACAATGAAATTCAACATGTCCAATCCCAAATTACATGTTTATCTTTGGTTGTATCCAGGTAGTCTCTTTAAGCTTATGTGTGTGCTTTTTGTTAACCACTCTTTGGTATGTTTGCATTGCCCTGTGATAAAATATATATAAGAGGCTAGATTATATAAAAAACTTACATATTACAAATAAAATGTCATTGTCAAAGTAGACTTACAAAATAAACATAATATAGTCAAAGAGAAAGCAAATCACATATCTATTACAAACAAACAAAATATAGGAAAAGACTTAGGCCAAGTTGTCAAATAAATGCACCAAGTCAACTCCCAACACGAAGGCGTTGTACCTTTTCGGATTAGCAGTATAAATTATCTTATATTTATCCACTTTCTTTGCTGCCTTCTTTATATATATACTTGCTAAGCTAAAACATGATCCATATATCACTAATCAACTCTACCATTCCAAATTATATACATATATGTCATTTAAAATCACTTGCCGCTTTTACATGTATAATTCTAAAATTAATGAGAGAGCATTATATGCATATATAGTTATATGTGTGTGTGAACTAGAAAGAATCAGTCCCCATAATATAACAAAAGATCATAAAGGCAACATCCCGACCCTACAGCTGAAACGTTCCATTCATCAGTTAGCCAACCAATAGTTGGAAACAAGATAGAACATTACAGAAAGTAACTTCTGGTTTTGCATAATCACAATAACCTGAATCAGAAAGCTCACATGAATATTAAGAAATGAAAAATGAACTGTGTTCTTTATTTGTCAACCATTATTCTTGAACCACCATTTTATCCCTCACATTCACGTCTAGATTACTCACATTCATGTTAAGACTCAAGACCCTATCATATCTCTAAAATGATAAGAAAAAGAAATTAATTGAAAGGTTTAAAATACTGATTATCTACAAGTAAAAATGAAATCTCTAACTTCCAGTTACTTTGACTTAAAAGTTTCATTAATTATTCAAACTTTGATGTTACTAGAAGGTGTAATAACCATATCCTATAAACTCAAAATCAGAAGTAGAAATCGGTCTTTTCATAGCAACCAGGCTTTTGCTGTGAATAATCAACCAGCACATGATTTTACAAACATTTCTTATTAAAAAAAAAATTTGTCCAAGAATTCTATAGCCTCAAAGCAAGAATATAGAAAGGGGCTTTTCATAACCAGATTTCTTTATGCAAATAATTAACTATCCAACGTGTGATTCCAAGAATATCCTTAAGAACCAAAACAATATAATTATCCATAAAAACTCAAACTTTATTTTACAAAAAACGAAGGGGAAATGAAAAAAAGTGAGTCCAGCAAATGTTGTTTGTTGTTCCATTCTTCTGCAAGAAGAAAAGCTGAAGGAAATAAAAAGTTCCAACCTAAAACACCCTTGAGCTCAACATTATTATGCTGCTGTAAAGACATTTTGTGCCTCCAAATCTTTCAATCCCCAAATCAAGAAATAACGCTACAATAATCTGAGAACAATTATTGACCCCCTGATCCTCTACATGTAGTTTTTGAGGTATAGCATATATCTATTACAAACACACAAAATATAGGAAAAGACTTAGGTCAAGTTGTAAATAAATATATTTCATTATAGAAAAATGTATGGTTTCTAGTTTCTGCTATCTACTCTGCCTACTATATCCAGCTATCAAGAAAACATAATATTTGCAGTTCAACTATTTGCAATTCCTTGATTGTTGATATTCAAATTAAGAAAACAGATAATACCAAAATTCAATCTCTTATTAACTTGGCTTTGACTATATTACCCAAGCAAGGTAAGCTTATCCTTGAATCCAAATAGGAAATTATATACCACATTAAATTAAATTAATGATCACAGTTAAGGAAATGTTGTAAATTAGGGTACTTAAAATTACATTCTACATCCAGCTAAAGGCAACAATCTTTGAACAGATAAACAACTAAGGGCAACAATCCTTAAACTTGCTGAAATAGAACCAATGTTCATAGACTAATGAGAAATCGAAGCTACATCACTGAATAACTAACCAGATCCATAATCGAAACGCTAAATTCAGAACAAATCAGTGAAATCGGGAAGTACTAACCAACTAGAATTGATGAGGTCTCTCCAATTTAGGGTTGTAAGATTGTGAGGGCCAGAGACATGAAATGCGTAGGGGTGAGCTTCGTCTTCTTCAACTATGGCGACCCGTTTTCTGGGAATGAGCGGGGAGAGCGAGAGAGAAAGATTGCGAGGGCCAGAGACATGAAATGCGTACAGGTGAGTTTCGTCTTCTTCAACTTTGGTGACCCGTTTTCTGGGAATGAGCAGGGAGAGCGAGAGAGATAGAGAGATTGATGGATGATGAGAATGAAGAACTCATTCTCTCTAGCGGGTTTGACTAAACAATTGCGCGAGATTTAAATTTTTTTTAACAACACTTTCTACACGGGTTGGCCTCCCAAGCCGTGTAGAAAGGAATTATTTAATTTTAAAAAAATTAAAATTAAATTAAATGCATTAATCATGCTTAATTCTAAAAATGCATCTAAAAAATACTAATTTATTAAAGCAAAAATATTTTAAATTTACTTTCTACACATGTTGTCTTTTCAACACGTGTAGAAAATTCATTCATCTTCATATATTTATGAAAATGACATCGGTTACACTTTTTACACGTGTCCTGTGTTGACAGGTGTAAAAAATATGTGTAAAATCTATATTTTATACTAGTGACATGATTCATTATCCTTTTTCATATTTTATGTTCTTTTTTTTCTTTTTTCCAAAAGTCCTTTGAAGTCTTGGGGTGATTAGAGTGATTCGTACCAGGTATGTAACTGTTCATCATCAAGTTAAACCTCATGTGTTCACACTTCTCAATAAAATGGGGTGGTTGAAAGGAAAAACTTATCTATGATATTATGAAATAAATTAATAAGTTATGTAACAACTCTATATCTTTATTAATTAATTGTGTAGAATACTTATAAGGTGATACATATAAGGGTTTAGTCTAACTAAACCTAACAAAATATCTCCTATGATCAAGGACTATTCAAAATTCAAATAAAACAACATAACAAAATAATCTAATAATTCTAATAATAATAATAAATAGGATAATTAACCTAACTCTAATTAGGGTTAGGGTTTCGACCATCTTGGGCCGAATAGGGTCCAACTTCTAACACTTTCCCTCAAGATGGGGAATGGTTGTTGATTATTACTGGCTTGCTTCTAAGTCCTTTGAATTTCTCTTGGGTGAGTGACTTTATTATAATATCTGCAATTTGCTTTTTTGATGGAATGTATGATAGATCAATTATCTTAGCATCCAATTTTTCTTGAATGAAGTGCCTATCAATCTCCTCTTGCTTCATTTTGTCGTGTTGGATATGATTGTTAGCAATTTTAATTGTTGATATATAATCACACCACACTTTAAGAGATCCATCAGTCTCTGCTTTAATTTCATTTAGGAGTCATAAGATCCACATCCCTTCACATACACTCAAAGACAAAGCTCTATATTTTGATTTTGCTTAACTGCGTGAGACAACTGGTTGTTTCTTGCTTCTCCATATGACAAGTTTCCCCATACATACGTGCAGTAGCCTATAGTAGAACATCGGTTAACCTTGGAACAATCCCAGTAATCATTAGTATATAATTTACATCTCTGTTACTTCTTTTAGCAAGGAATTAACCAACTCCTATAATCTTTTTGAGATATTTGAGGATTCTATAAACTGTTATCGTATACTCATTTTGCGGGTTGCTTGAGAATTGACTTACAATACTCATAGTGAACCGTATATCAAGTCATGTATGAGAAAGATAGATTAATTTCCCTACTAACTTCTAATGTCTTTCTTTGTTAACTGTTGTACGTACCATCTATTCTAATGGTCAAAGGTTAATTTCTGGTTTAGCTCCATTAGAGTATATGCTGGTCTAGCCCCTAGTATGCCTATTTGTTTTAAAAAGTCTAGAGTGTATTTCCTTCATGATACATTGATCCCCTATGGAGTTTTTGCTACTTCCATTCCTAGAAAATATCTCAAAGATCCAAGGTCTTTGATTTCAAATTCAGTGGCCAAATTCTATTTCAATCTGATGATTTCTTCTACGTCATCACGTTACAACAATACCATCTACATAGACAATTAAGGCTGTTACCTTATTACCATAGTGTTTGATAAATAAGGTATCATCAAACTTACATTAAGCATAACCCCAAGACTTAATTGCTCGAGTAAATCTTTGAAACCTGGCTTTTGGTGGTTGTTTTAACCTATAAAGAGATTTATATAGTCTGCAGACTTGATGTGAGATTTTAAAAGTTCTCACCCTAGAGGAATCTCCATATATACTTCCACTTTAAGATCTCCATTAAGGAATTCATTCTTCACATTCATTTCATGAAGAGCCCAATCCAAGTTTGCAACTAACGAAAGTAACACTTTAATAATGTTAAGTTTTACTATGGGGGCAAAAGTTTCCTTGTAATCAATGCTATATGTTTGTGTAAACCCATGAGACCTTAAACGAGCTTTATACTTCTTCACACCTCCATCAGAGTTATACTTAATAGTAAATACCCACATGTTGCTCACTACAAATTTACAGTCTGGTAGATTTGTAATTTTTCAGGTTCCATTTTTATGTAGAGCTCTTAGTTGTTCATTTATAGCTTACTTTCATATTGGGCCTCTTCAAGCCCTTTATGTATAGTTTCTTTTTCAACATTAGTCATAAAAGTCTTTATATGAGGTGAAAACTTTTAATAAGAGACATACATGGCTATAAGGTGATGAGTACAGCTTCTTTTTCCCTTCTTCAAGGCTATTGGCAAGTGTAAATCCTTAAAACTTGGTTCAGGTATCTGAGTCATGGGTTTTCCTTATTATAGAATTAGAATCTATTTCATCTGTATCAAAAATCTAATTTAGTGGTTCAAATGGGTTATTATGTACAATTTCTCGATTTGAATCATGAGTTTTGGGTAGTTCAGATCTGTTTCTAAAAGAGGAATTGTGAGATACAGACCTTGGAGAGAAATTATGGTAGTTGTTTCTAATAGGATTAGGATTAAAAATGTTTGGATTTGGTCTGTTCCTAGAAGATGAGTTATGAGGTGCGGAATTTGTGTTGAGATTATCTATGTTATTCTAATGGATAGTAATAAGTGGAGTGTTTAGTGATGTTTGAGATTCATGAAAATTGTCACTCGTTGGTTAATGATTTCAATATTTACTTGATCATCGTTAACATCGCAAATAAGCCATTCCCTTTCTTCCTCTTGTCTACTTAACTCCCCTTAAATGGTTGATTTAGGATAATAAAGCTAGTGTTTAATAAATTTAGCATTCATCATAATATAGATCTTATTGGTGAGAGGAGAGTAACATTTATATCTTTTTTAGGCGAGCATCCAAAGAAAATATATTTAATAGCTCGAGAATCCAATTTCCCTCCCCCTTCTTTATATACAAAAACTGTACAACCAAAAACTTTGTTGGAAATTGGAGTTATAAGACGCGAGTTATAATATTATCAGCATATTATATTGAAGGCAAAAAAAATTAATTATCAGCTTACTATTAAAATTATCTATAAATTGTTTTGGTTTCAAATTTTACATATAATAAATATTATAAGTTTTTAAAACATATGTTTCCTCTGTTTTCTCATTAAAATTTGACAATAAAAATTTAAACAAAGAAATTAATATGCATTGCAAATCTTCCATAATGACTTAACATAGCTATAAAAGCAAAGCAAGTGCTTGTATTAAAAATAAGAGAAAATTATATTGAGGTCCCAAACAAGAAGAGAAATGAAGAAATAGTCCCTTAAAATCGCAAAATGAAAAAATAGCCCCAAGGAGTTGTCAATGGAGGCCCCTCAAGTCATCAATGACCAGCACTTAGAGTTATCAATGGGACCAATTTTTCATTTTGCGATTTCAAATGACCATTTTTTCATTTTCCTTCTTATTTGGGACCTCAATGCAATTTTTCCTAAAAATAATTAGTATACGGATCAAATTTAAAATCAAGAGTTTAAGCAAACTCGTGATAGTGACGTAAACACATATTATAAACTTGAATAGTAAACTTGGAAGAGTTTACTTTTACCATTAAATAGATATTAATAATATATAATTAAATAATTAAAATATAAATAATGAAACTAATTTGATTTAAATATATTTTAAATTCAAATATTTGAAATTAGATCTATCAACATTTATAATTTATCATATTTAACTAAGAAATTTCTATAAAATTTATATATAAGGTCGCTAAGTATGATGAAATCGAAGAATTAACAACGAATTTAAGGGTGAGTTAACACCAAGGTTCTGAAACCCGGACCGATCATTGAACCAGTCGGGATACTGGGTCAAGGGTTAGTAGGTCATATCGAAGTCAAATCGGGGAGAAATTGAATATTTTAGGCTTATTAATATGAAATTATAAGGATTTTTTAAAAAAAAAGTACCAAATCGGGTCGGTTACCCGACCGGCCCGGTTTGGTGGCCGATTCCTGGACCAGACTAGCCGGTCCGGTCTGGGTTCCAAAACACTGGTTAACACTGTTTTGTAATGTATAAATGTAAAAAAAGTAAACTTGGTATATAAATTCGTGAGTTTAACCGATTTTACTATGGTCACGAGTTTATTAGTGACTCAACTCGATTTTGTAAGTTACAAACATAAAATAGTAAACTCAGAGAGTCGACCAGTGAGTTTGACAACAATCCTAGCCCATTATTTTATCTTCCATATTGATCAATTTTTTCCAAACTAATTTACCTAAAAACTTATGAATTGATATATAATCTAATGTTATACATGAGTATATTAGGGAGATCAAATTACATTTATTATAATTAAATAATCTATTTTATTTTTTAATCTATCCAAATTAGTTAATTAAATCTTCTAATATTGACCATATGAGTATTGTATTCTTACTTCCTCCAATTTCAATTTCAAATATATAAGTTACTTTGTTGGAGGAGCTAGTAGTTGGAAATATAAAGGTTTAAGGATACTTTAATCCTTTAAATTTACATAATGTATACTTGCTCTCTTATTTTTATAAAATATACTTTTTGTCATATAATTCTAACACTATTAATATTGCTAACAGAAAATAATGACATACCAAACTCAAGTAATGACTGTATAATTAACTATTATTAATCTTAAATGTAAAATATGTGTAAATTAAAAAAATATCTAAAAGCCTAATGCAGTAGTCAATATCAAAACCTTGATTGTATTAAAAAAATTTAGTTTAATAATAAAAATATATTAGATTAATGATCTAAATATCAAAATCTCGATCTCAATTGTAGCAATTTATCGGTTTATTTTAATTTAATAATATAAATATATTATATTAAAAAATTAAAACTTAAATATATTTTGTCAACTGTATAATAATCACTTGAGTTTGTTGCGTCAACGTTTTTTGTTATCAACATTAACGATGTTAGAATTATAGGACTAAAAATATATTTTATAAAGATAATGGATTAAAAGTATACTTCTTATAAATTTTAAAGACTAAAGGTATACTTTAGCCAAATATAAAACACTTCTTTGGCTCATTAAATATTTAAGAGAGAGAGATTTAGAATCCAGTCCACAAGAAAGAGTATCAACAATCAAGATTAAAAAAATTAAAAAATGTTTTAATTTTCTATAAATTGATTAACTTTGTTGGAATTATTGTATATTTGTGGTTGTATCAAAATGGAAAAAGTCATATATTGCTTAAGAATGTGGAAACACAAAAGTTTAAATAAAAGCTTGTGATCTTGAGTTAATAAATAGGTCAAAAGGAGGAATATAGGCTTATTCGTATGACAAAGGGCCACCAGAAATGTAGTTGAAATCCGGCAATTCCCCCCTCCCTTGTGTGCAAGTTAAATGTGGTTCTAAGCAATTTTACCAAAAACATTTCTACGAAAATACAAGATTAATTTGTATGCTTTATTGCTACCCTATAAATATTCATTAACTATGCTAATGATTTTGTAACCGACGTTTTAATGTGTTTAAGTGCCTAATATTCTCTTGTGAACTATGGCTTATAAAATGGTATGAGACCGAAGGTCTGGGTAACCCGACTCTTGAGCCTTCGAGCACTTCTCTCCTCTTCTGATTTTTACATGCTGAGTTTTATCATATTTTGTTGTTCTGCTTACCATGGTCTTGCAGGAATGATCCGTTTTATTCTAGGGAGTGTTGTTTCCTCTTAACTGATGGTTGCAGAATAATTCTTAAGAACAACGTCTTTGGACATGACTCGAATTATTCATTTCCTTTGTAGGTGCTACATTCGATTGGATCTGCATAACACTAGATGGAGTTAGAAGATTCGCTAGATTGTATGAGAATTTAGGTGCAAACACAAACAAACTTAACTAACTTTTAGCTCATTTATAATTGGTATCTACGATGTAGTTATTAATATCTTATATTTGACATAAGAGGGAGTACATAACTTGTTCGAAAAGAGAGAGAGAGGGAGTATACAACTAATATATTATTTCATTAAAGGGTTATTCAAATGTTCCGTATTAATATTCCTCCCTGCTGAGTGTGTTGATGATGATCACTGCATTATTTAGCCGAAGATATCGCCGAATTTTAATTTTATAATGTGAGGTGAACTTACAGGGACTTGACGTTCCTGCTTTTGATTGACGAAAACACAATTATTTGAAAAGAAGATATAACAGTCTCCATTTTAAGTCAAAGCTAAGAAATTAGTAATGGCTTCGCGTTTTCAGCTTTGAAATTATGTGTTAATATAACGAATTTCACGTCGAAGTTACAAGTATTGATTAAAAATATATTACCTATACAATTTTTTGCCATGTGCACGTATAATTACTAACACAGTTTAAAAGATGTTTTTTTTTTTAAATAACAAGGTGAACTCAGCCTAGCAATCACATGGCTGGTGAAGATAAAATAATTATTAATATTATATCAATGATTTATTTAATCATTTAATTCATATCATACCCACCTCTCTCTTTAAAGGAGAGGTCACATGATCAATTCTATATAGTGTAGATGAGTGTGTTTGTGTGCATTAATGTGTGTGCTTCATTATCCCTATTAAAAAATTTAATTCAAATAATATATTTTTTAATTGGGACTGATAATACTTAAATATGACCCACTCAAACCGCCATTAAATTTTTTTTTAAATAGAAAATTCTTTTTTTTTTGTTTATCTATTGCAAGCAAGGTTATTAAACACAGATTGAACAAGCAGTTCAACCCAAAAGCCGGAGAATCAGTCATCTAACTTGCCTGCTTGACCACATAACCGGTCAGTATTTTTTATTTTACAAAAAATAGCTTAATTATTTTTTTAATTTTACTCACTATTTCATATTAATAATCTCGAAATCTTCACTTCCTCATTGGTCTGGCCCTGAGATAATTCCGATTTAACTTCGATCTGACCTACTAACTTTTAACTCATTATCCCGATCAATTTAGAGGTTGGTTCGGGTTTAACACCTTGATCACAAGTTGGAAATATTAATCAAAGAGTAAGACCGACTACTCCATAAAATACAAAACTTCCATAATATCGGTAAGAAGCGCCTGACCAATATCTCCAAAAGATTCATATTTTATGAGTTATTTGGATGATTTAAAAAACGAATTAGATCCTTTTTATTGTTGCTCTGGAACAAACATTAGATTTGCAATATATCTAGTAGTATATGTGAAGAAATGCCCATTGCAACCATTCGTATTTCCTATTATTTTGGTGAGAGAGATCGGACAAGTTATGTCTTCTTTTCTCTTTTCTTTTTTGCCATATTTTTGGCTGGATATGGAAAAAAAATAAAACCGACCAGGCGACCGACCACTCCACAAAATACAAAACTTTTCTCTACGGGAAGCTTCGAACCATGATGGTTCACTTGGGTGGCCCATGTCTTCTGAGAGACGTGCTGCAACACCAGCACCCTCCTGTTCGCTCTTGCCCGATTCTTCCGGGCTCTATCTGTGTTAGTGGAAGTCTTTGGTGGTTTTGACCCTTCTTATGAACCAAAGCTGTTTACTGCTCTATTTTCTAGTTCTTTTCCAATGTATTGTTTTTTGTCGTAGTTTGTTTGTTTCTTTGCTTTATTGCTTTATTGTATTGGGCTGCTTGATTTGCTTTTGTTTTTGATGTAATGCCGCCTAATTGTGTTGTAATCATTTTGTTGTGTGTTTAATGAAGTTTGCCTTTTCATAAAAGAAAAATATATATTCAAATTTCAGAAAATGTACTTATTAAAAAAAAGTGAAAAATCCCCTGCATTTTATGTCCCCAAAAGGGATCAGTCAAAAGATAAACATTTGATGAGTGATTAAGATCATATTCAAGATAATCACAGAATCCTTCCTTCCTTCCTTCTTTCTATCTGGTCCATTAAAATGCATCTGATTCAAATCTCATGTTACGCTATATGGAAAATTTATTTCCATGAGAGTACTGAGAAGAAATAGATTTCTCCATCAAACATTTAATCCAATTTATCACACTGACAATATTTTTAGGGAGTAAACTTGGATTCCCACATCGATCTCATTCCATCGAGACATAAAAATCATAGCTGGTATCACATTGCCTTTTGATTTTCTGCAATTAAAAAACAAACTCACTCATGAAATTGATAATGATAGATATGAAGCAATGCAGAGAAAAGGCAAAAAAGCAAGAGTGAACAGTAAAGGACTAAAGGAGCAGAATGGGATAGGAATGGTAGTTGATAGACGAGGCAAGCTGAGACTGAGAATTTAGGTCTCTGTATCATGGGTGTCTGGTCGGCTTCAAACTTTGTCTCTGAAACACACTCTCGTGTCTTGTCCTGCTCGCCCATATACTGTTTGGGAATGCTCCATTTGACCGACTTGGTAATTCTTCTTGCAGTTTATGGTAAACCCTTTCTTCTTTTCCCACTCTAACCCCTTTTCCATGCAAACTAACACTGTCACAAGCTTGCACCTTTGCTTTTCTACTTTTCAGATAGCCCTCCCCGCTGACACAAAAAAGTTGACTTGTCTACACTTTCTTTTTTGGTTCCTCTTCATCTACTGATCTACACCCTTCATGTAAGCGTCTTTTTATTTGCTTCCAAACCCAAAAGTTCCTGCATTTCATTCTAGCTTGGCATTTCATCAAATGGCTTATCTGCATCTTCTTGTTCTTGTTGGGTTTCTTTTATTTTCAGGTGGAGCTATGGCAATGCAGAACAATACACATGAAGAAGAGGAGGAATTGTTGGGGTTGTTTGAAGTGATGGGAGCTCTTCTGGACGACCCTGATTGGGCACTGCAACATCCACAACCTTGTACAGAAACTCCATGGCCTGGAGTTGAGTGTGAAGTTAGCAGTGAAGACCCATCAGTCTTTCATGTCACAAAGATCCACATTGGTCCTGATATAATCTTCCCACCTTGTAAACCATCTGCTTACTTATCAGAATCCTTGGTGAAACTTTATTACTTGAAAACCCTTTCAGTTTTTAGCTGTTTTGTGGCTTCACCTGTCACTCTTCCCACAACCATCTTTCGTTCTTCTTCCTCCTTAGAACACCTGGCATTGCAATCTAACCCAACCCTATCTGGAGATTTACCTCCAACTTTGGGAGAGGTTGCTAGCCTTAGGGTCCTAAGCCTTTCACAGAACAGTTTACAAGGAAATATCCCTAGACAGATTGGTGGGTTGCTTTGTCTAGAGCAACTTGACTTGAGTTACAATCACTTCAGTGGTCAAATTCCCAGTGAAATTGGAGGTTTGAAAAGTTTGAGCATTTTGGACCTAAGTTGGAATGAAATTGAAGGGGATCCTCCTGATTCTCTTGGAGAACTTCAATTTCTCACCAAAATGGATTTGGGTTCCAACAAGCTTACTGGAAAAGTACCTCCAACTTTGGGAAGGCTCAAGAGACTAGTCTTACTTGATCTGAATCATAATTTTATAAGTGGGCCTATTCCTGAAACCCTATCAAGTTTGGAACTTTTACAGTATTTACTCATTGATAACAACCCCATAAAAGCAGGGTTACCCCTGTTCATTGGCAAACTGAAGAATCTGAAATCAATTAGCATCTCAGGATGTGGATTGATTGGCCCCATACCTAACTCTCTTTCTTCCTTGAAGAACCTAACAGCTCTCTCCATAAATAACAACAGTCTGATGGGACATGTGCCTCCAAATTTGGGATCACTCCCAAACTTAGACGAGCTGAATCTGAGTCATAACAATCTAAGTGGGGTTCTGCAGTTCTCGGATGAGTTCATTGGAAGACTTGGAACGAGGTTGGACGTGAGAGGAAACAGAGGACTCTGCATAAGCCACCAGCCAAACAAGAAGAACCTCTCTTCCCAGTTGGAAATCCCTGCTTGTTTGAACACAAGACACAGAAGTGGCAAGCCTTTGGCTGATGTTGGAATTAACCCATCATGTTATGACAACATTATCAGCTCACGTTCATCATGTCTGCACCTAGAAGTCATCCAGTTCACTTTGGCTTTAAGCTGCTTTGTCCTAGATTTTCTCAATTTCTTCTAGTAACACCTGAGATTGTATATCAGTTAAGTGCTGTACACAAATCCGTTCATGCATAATCGTATTCATAGGTCATATTTAGTTGGAGTGGGAAATGTACATGAAAAACTAAAAGTGAGGATTGTGAAGAAATCTTGAAATTTCAGTAATTATTGTGTCTGTTATAAATCTGGTTATGAAAAGGGTCGGTGGCATCAGCTCTGTGGTAAAACTGGTGACTGGGGTTGTGTGTGACAGTGTAAATTTTGGGGGGGGGGGGGAGCAGATCCTCTCAGCAGCTTTATTTCTCAGAATCCCTCAGAAGATCAAAATCCTGTCCGTTAATATAATCAAATGGCTCACAATGCACCACATCATTAAACTATTATGAAACGAATCTGGACCGTTTATGTTAACCAAATCGGTCCAATTTTAGAATCCTCAAAACCAGTTCAGAACGCCTCAAATGCCAACAGTGCATCGACCTCCGGCAGCTTTGGGGCTGATTGAACAGAGCCACAAATCCAAACATGTTCAGATGAAAATATCTCAATTATAGGAATGGATTTTTGTTTCAATTTGAACAGAAAAGAAAGCAGAATCGAACCCATTGGCCAATTTTTTCAATATGAATAATTTCTTTTGTTGTTCCCTTTTCTTTTAAAAAATAAACCTAAAGCTCACTCGTAATCACAAAAATGGTTTTGCGAATGATACTTTTATTTGGGCATCCATTTGCTTTGATTCCACCGCTCAAGTTTAGCAGTAGCAGCACCAAGATTACAATAATTTGTGTCCCATAATATTTTATTGATAAATGAAATGCTGCAGATCATTGTACTTTCATGAACCCTAGGCTTGGGAATCATTAGCATGAGGAAGAGAGGGATGGAGAAGAAGGGCGAGGATACATAGAAGAGAAAGAGGCGTGATGTAGGTTACCAAACCGTGGGTAACTCTGGAGCTTACTGTAGGCATCGGACATTCTTGTTTGTGGCGAAGATCCTGTCAGCATCGCTAAAGGGTATGAGACTTCGACGGTTTTGGCCACTTGGCCTTGGCCAGGGTCTTGGCTAACAAAGAAAATTAGTTAGGCGATCATAATTATATCTAACACAACGTACGGTTCACATGTAATTTTCAAGGCTTCATGATGTGTCTCTTTATAAGCCCTCGGATTGATCAGAGGAATATAATTTAAACCTTCTGAGGGATACTGAGAAAAAGGCTTATGAGAGAACACCCCAAATATGGACAAGGTAATAGTAAATCCTACCAATGGGCTATACTTATAGCCCAGTAGTATGTATAGATGCTTCCCAGTCAGATGCCGTGGGTTTAATCTCACATGTAACTCAGGTTATTAGCATTTGTCTTTGTAACTGATTAAAGGTAATAGCAAATCCTATAATGGTGGTGATTTAAAATCTTTATTCCTTCGGATTAAATTAATATAAACTAAATTATACAATGAAGAGTACAACTCACATCATATCCTCTTAAAAGGGTTTTTTTTATTTAATTTCTAAATTAAACTAAATGACAAAAATATTGAAAGGGGTTCAGAAATTGTTTTTTTTTTAATAATAGAAAGTAACTTAAACTACTATTTTTTAGATTTTTAATAAAACGATGAATGAAAGTATGAAATTAGATTTAGGGAATGATATAATGGAATGCTCTTTGGAAGTGAATCTATGGCTATCCTAACTCGCTTAATGATATGGAAGTTAATTAATTCACTAAAACTAATTAAAAATCGAAAACACGGTTTTTGTCAAGTGATTCTTAACAAATAATTATCCTAAACATTAGATAACAACTACTTGCTAAATCACTTTTAAAAACCACTTGGTGTGCAATTTAAATTGAGTCAATAAGACTTGTTTCCCAGACAATAAATGCTCACGGAGCCACTCAATAGCAATACAAATCAATTACAATATCTAACAATGTGCTAGATAAAACAATCTTAATGAGTGCCAATAAAAAATATATATATAATCAAAAATCAAGTCATGTAACTCAATCTAAATCATAATTATCCAACTAACAAATATTATAACGTATAATTTTAGTAAAATAATTTTTAACTAGAGAAAATCATTATAGTTGAAGAGAAAATTAATTGGAAAGCAAATCCTCCCATAATTAAACCTTCCAAACTCAAGTGATAGCATTCATCTCCGAGAAAGTACAAGAGAACTAGCCACACATCTTGTTAATTGCAGCCAAAGCTCTTCCAAAACAGCAGAAGTCCATGAGAGTTTAATGATAGGCCGAATTTAGTGGAGGCAGAAGATGGTTGAAGAATGTGGACCGATACTATGGAAAAAGAGGAAGAAGATGAGGCAAATATGGTGATTAGAACGACAGAGGTGTGTGTGGTGAAGCTCTGATCTCCAATAGTGAGGAGGAATGATGTCATCTACGGTGGCAATGTTTTCTGTCTCCTTCTTTTCTTTTGTTTGACAGCTTCTGAAATTATGGTTTTAGAAGCTATTTTCCGTAAATCGAAACAAAATTTTTCTCACAACATATTTATCTCGTAAATCGTAAAAACTATTTTTCAAAAGTTAATCTAAATACACATAAAGTCTCCAATCTCTTTAAAGAATGCTGGCCCTCAAAAAGTATCGACCTGGTTACTTAAGTTTGTGTGAGAAAGTGGTAGAAAAATACGTTTACATAAATCGAGATAAAACTCTTCTTACAAACTTACCTCGTATATAATAAATCATATTGAAATAATTTCTACCACTAATCCAAACAGGTAATTAATAAATGGAAAAAAAAACCTCAAAATGGGTATAAACCAGCTCAAAAAACACAGTTTCAGCGGGAAAGATGTCATTTTCGGATTTTGGGCCCTTTTGAAATTTTCTGAATTTTTGGGTTTTACTGTAATTTTATCCGACCTGCTTCCCTAATATAAAACGCTGGAATATTTGGGTTTTGGTCCTTCCACAATTGTTTTCTCTCATTTTAATCCTTCAAAAATTATTTTTTTATCACTGATCCTTGTCCTCGGCTATTCCTCAATTATTTTCAGATTCAACTTTCCTAAAATGACCTACCATACAAATAAAGATTATGTAGCATTATATATTTTAAGAAAATTAACCCAATTAATAGTAATTACATGTATTTATGGATATATTACTCTTTTAAACTCTATTTTCATATAATCATCATTAATTCAAATTAATCATAATAAATATAATTTAACTCAAAAATTAATGATAAAATTCTCAAATAAGGCATTAAATATCAAGACAAATAGGGATATATCATGAGGATAAAATAAATAACACATCCTTCAACCAAACAAACCCCGGATGCAAATGATGAATTTGGATTATCCATCCAAGGCTCTCTTCTCCCTTATTTTTCCTCTGGTGCAGTAGCCACAAGATGCTTACTCCTTTGGTATTTAATATAAGAGATATTTAAAGAATTGATTTTAATTATAAATATAAAAAATAATTTATATATTTATCAATTTTTTCATAATTTACTTCTACTCTCTTAACAATATTCAAAGAAAAGAGAGAATAAAAAAAATTAATGAAGATGATTAGGGTATTTAAAAAACTATATATCATATTAACTAATTTAATTAATTTTTTTAATTAAATTAAATTAAATAAATATAACTTAAATTAAAAAAAAAAAAGAGGAAAATAAAAAAAGTCAAACACATTACGAGAATGAAGCCTCCACGTTTTAGACTTGGGGGGTCTTAAGTTTTGTCCAAATCATGCGTTGGCTCAGCAACTACGTGGCGCCTCCTCATCTTCTCACAACCTTTATCATGTTTTTTATGCAGTAATATATTTTATATTAAAATTTAGAGATAGTATTTTTTTAAAAAATATCATTTGAATTTTAAAATTTTAAATTAAATTTTTTTATTAAAATAAGTCATTAATGCTTATATTCTTGTGATCATACCAATTTTTCCCCCTATTTCTTATTTGCATAAGTGCAGGAACTGACTGACATTGAAAAAGTGAACAATAATAGAGTGAATCGAAACCTGTTTTGCCAAAAAAAAAAAAAAAGAGTGAATCGAAACCAATTTTTTAAGGTTAAAAAAAAATCAAAAACAATTCTCGACTTAAGGAAGAAGATTTTTTCTTTGGGGGGCCAAAACATAAGGAATAGAATTGAAAACTCGCATAACCTATCGAGACAAAAATTATGAACTTTTTATATATAAAACTAAAATATGTAAAAAATTATAGGATTACATTAGAATAATTTAAAATCGAGATAATTTCAAATCATTTGAATCCATAGAGTGCACTTGCTTGGTAGATGCGAAGGGGCGAAAATACATTATACCTTGATCAAATCAAAAGAAAAATGAAATAAATGATAAAAGATATTTAAATACTATTTAAATTTTAAAATTCTAAATTGGTTTTGTTGATCATAAAAATAATTAAATTGATAAAAAGAGTATAACATAGTTGACAACTCAGATTTTTAAAAAAATTATTGATTGAAAATTTTAAAATTTAAATAGTATTTAAATTAAATTCTCTTTAAAATAAAAATTTAAAAAAAAAGTTCAATTTCAACCATTACGGCTCTCAAAAATTCTTCTTAGGTTCTTATAATCATTTATTTTCAAATAAAAAATATTAAAATGCAACGCGTCTAAAAGGAATTCATATTGAGATCAATAAAATCAATGCCCATAACAACATCCGAATCGTATATCAGATAATGAATTACACTATCCAATAAAATAATCATCGACAAACATTTATGGTTCACTTCATAGTTCTAGTTCGTAGTCCCATCCATTGAACGAACATTGAACCATATCAGGGCATTAAGGCTGGACACGTAATTGACTTGATAAGCAACCCAAAGTTGGGCACGTTGATTAGGTAAAATCCAGAAAATTTTGCCTTCCCCAGATTTTATCATTCAGAAACAGCCAAACTCTCTCCTTTATCATTTCATGACACAGCATTCAATAATAGCCGTCACTAAACGCTCATCTTGGAGGCAGAAGCTCCAAACCTCCAATCCTTATTCTGATCCCCACCTCACCCCTTTTGTCTCCACTCTCCTTTATTTGTTTATTTGTTTATTTGTTTGGCTTTGGTGACTTTGGTGTACGTCTCTACTATTATATTTCTCCGTGATTGCTTTGTTTGTCTCTGTCACATTCAACTCTCCTGCTCCTCTCCAGCCCCTTCTCATTCCGAAGGCCTGTTCCCTTGTTCTTCCCTTGGTATTAAGTTTTTTTATTTTCAGTTTTCTGTTACTTGTAGCTTTCATAGCATTATATCATATGATATTAGAATGATCATGATTAGGCTTTATCGAGTTTCAGCCATGATTAGGCTTTTTGGCTAACTGGAGTCATTTGATGATGGAAATCCGAAAATCTTGAAATTTCATTATCGAAGATTGGACTTTTTTTTTTATTATCTATTTTTTATTTTTTAGTATTGGGTGTCCTCAGACTTTGAGTGGGCAATTTCAGAAGTTGTCAGGTATATGTATAACAACTTAACGGACTGATCGTATACATGTAACTAAATCAGTAGCAGAAAAAAGGCTGAAAAGATTTCAGAAAGTGAGATTTGGCATGAAAAATAGAGAAGACCTGGCTTTTCTTGGGGTGAAGACTGATAAATCTTGAACCTGATATGCAATGTGGCAAAAGTTCCTATTGTTCTATTTTTGCAATGATATTGCCCACGATTGGCTTTTAACATAATTGAATTGGAACAACACTAGCTAGTGCATTCAACAGTATGTTCTGTTTTTGTAGTGCCTGCATAGTATGCCATCCATAAGCTGTGTGTTGGCTTTTAGCTTTTGAGGTAGAGATTTATTTGACATATGTTCATGTTCTTAGATCCCTGTATTGATCCTGGAGTCAGCATAAACATCAAATATGAGGATGGAAGAGATAACTAATGTTACTGAGTATGAGGCAATTGCAAAGGAGAAATTACCAAAGATGATTTACGATTATTATGCATCAGGGGCAGAGGACCAGTGGACTCTCAAAGAGAATCGATCTGCATTCTCAAGGATTCTGTAATTCACCGTTTTGCCGGTTGCTTCTGTTTAAATTATGAGATTGCTGTTTATATTAAATCTGTTTCTGAAACCTTTGTTTTAGCCTTAATCTGTTTCTGAAAATCTGTTTTGTTTGCTTGAAACAGGTTTCGGCCACGTATTCTTGTTGATGTGAGCAAGATAGACTTGTCGACAACAGTATTGGGTTTCAAGATATCAATGCCTATTATGATTGCTCCTACTGCCATGCAGAAGATGGCTCACCCTGAAGGTAATGTGCTCAAAGGAATCAGCTTTTATTACATTTAGAGAGTGTAATTGCACTCACTTGCAGTGTAAATTGCCACAATATGCGGCTTGTTTGCTACTGGGTTTAATAAGAACAAATTGTGTCTCAGTAGAATTTAAGTGATACTCATGTCCTGCAGCTATTAAAGTTTCTGTGTGTTTCAATCTTGATTGCATAGTTTAGTCCATTAATTCATTAATTTATTCTTTTAATAATGAAGAAAACCGAATCATCACTCAACTCTCAGTTAATCTCATATGAGCTTTTGGGGAGCAATTCCAGGAAGTTGCCTGTTTGGTATGCAAAGTGCAAAAGATAATAGAATAAAGTGATTTTGTAAATGAAAAATGTTCTCTATAACCACATAAAAAAATAATGATACAAAAGAATCATTGTTATTAAATAATGATGACAATACATATTTTACACACACACACACACACACTACATTAGGAGGGATTGAACCTATGACCACCAGCCACACCCCATCCTGCCTTGGATCAAGAGACATATATCTTTATTTTTTGTGCAAAAGAAAGAGAATTCCTTTCATTTCCCTTTATCAAATGGGGCAGGCTGAATCCTTTCCAAAATGGCTGCTGATGGCTTTGAGTTTATCTAAGGCAGTCTAGTGTTTTCAAATCTAATAGAACAAAATACTTTAAAATCTAAGACCTTCTTTGTAGAATTTGTTAACGGAGAAATTTCTGAGCCATCTATCTTTTTAAGTATGTTCTTATTACTTCTATTATGGTAAAAATTTTAGACTTAAACAAATGATGCAACTTTCATGCAGGAGAGTACGCAACAGTTAGAGCGGCATCAGCAGCTGGAACTATCATGGTTTAGTTTCCACCATCTTTAGTCTTTACTGTAGTTTACTGCTAAGCACACCATATTTCTTATAGTTTCCTTTCGTTGGCAGCTCTAATACGAAGTCAACAAGGGCCTAGTATGTGTGCATTTTGCCTTTCTCATTCTCTTGCCGGTTGATTGATTTTCATTATTTGTTTTCAGACACTATCATCGTGGGCTACTTCCAGTGTTGAGGAGGTTGCTTCAACTGGTCCTGGCATTCGGTTTTTCCAACTCTATGTGAGTACCGAAAATATCCCTCAGTTTCTTTTTCTTTTCAGCCTTCTATTTCCTATGTGTCATTTTGAGTAACTCTTTGATATATAAGTAAAAATTAGGCATGAGTTACTGCTTACTGCTGATGAATTATGATAATTTAAGTTTCCCATATGGCCTAATCAGCTACTGTTCTGCTCATTGATAAGGTGTATAAAGACAGGAATATAGTTGTGCAGCTTGTAAAAAGAGCTGAAAAGGCTGGTTTCAAGGCAATTGCCCTTACTGTGGACACACCAATTCTTGGTCGTAGGGAGGCTGATATCAAGAACAGGTTGGCATACTTGAAAATTTTGATGAGATAAAACTTAAACAAAGATTTGCAAAGGTTGTCATAATTAATTTGAAAATTCTTATTTATAATGAGAATTACTTTGGTTGATGAGTTTTGCTACAGATTTAAATTGCCACCAAATCTGACATTGAAGAACTTTGAGGGATTAAATCTTGGGAAGATTGATAAGGTGAGAAACTGTTGAGGGATTTTAATAAATCAGATAAAATCTTTTCTGAAAATGATCCATCAGTACTGCTATATTTTATTGGGAATTAGTATTGTTAATTTGTTGTGGTTAACACACACACACACACATTGTTGGTTTTACCTTGCAGACTGATGACTCTGGTTTAGCATCTTATGTTGCCAGCCAAGTTGACCGGTCTTTCAGCTGGAAGGTGATGCTGATACTGATCTTCCACGTAAATAACTTTTCATTCTGTGACATGAACTGTGGATATAATATTCTGGGAAACCTATGTTGCTTGTTATAGGATGTGAAGTGGCTCCAAACAATTACGTCATTACCAATTCTAGTCAAGGGTGTCCTAACAGCGGAAGATGGTAAGCATCTTATACAGAGACCAACTTGTAGTCATGTCTATTTGATATTGGTTATAAGTATTTTCTTAAGTCTCAAAATATAATCCCTATTATTTCTTGCTAATAACGTAGCTAGGATAGCCACAGAAGTTGGAGCTGCTGGAATCATCGTATCCAATCACGGAGCTCGACAACTTGACTATGTCCCTGCAACGATCGTGGCTTTGGAAGAGGTACAATTTTCTTTGGTCGCAATAAATTACATTGAAATACAACTCTTCAGGTCTCCAATGTTATGTCATTCTTGGTTGTGAAATTGAAGTATTGCCTATTCTTTGGTTAATATGAGAAAGTAGCTATTATGTTCATAATAGTCATGTATTTTTGTTCAGCTGTCAAATGAAGTGATATATATTCCATGTGCAGGTTGTGAAGGCTGCACAAGGAAGAGTTCCTGTTTTCCTAGATGGTGGGATCCGGCGAGGGACAGATGTATTTAAAGCATTAGCTCTTGGAGCATCTGGAGTATTTGTAAGCACAAGAAAACAACAATCATAGCATTTCAACTGGTTTTACCATTTTGACACAGATCAGAAGCCAATTTCCTGGCATGCATATATGGATGAATTAACATTGAGACTGAAATTTGTGGCAGATTGGAAGGCCAGTGGTATTCTCACTGGCTGCTGATGGTGAAGCTGGAGTGAGGAAAGTACTTCAGATGCTGCGGGATGAGTTTGAACTCACGATGGCGTTAAGTGGTTGCCGGTCCCTCAAGGAGATCACTCGCAACCACATTGTCACCGAATGGGACCGTCCACGCATTGCCCCTAGGCTATAAGGTGATGAACAGAGAAAACCTCCTGATAGAGAGAACCATATTCTAACTATCAGCGTTTCAGAGAACGTCCTTCATAAGCAAGCATGAGACACTGAGCCATCGTAGACTAAGAATAACTCCTTTATGCCCCTGCATCTAATAAAATAGCAAAAGTCCTTTGGACTCATTTCTCTGCACTTGCTTCTCCTATTTCTGATTCTATAAGCCAGAGTTTATTATTCACTCAGTGGATTGTTGTACAGTTTGGACATATTTGCATGAAAGCAAAAGCAGGGATTCTATGATATTATAGCTTCCTATATCTCTGAGTTTTTTTTTTTTTTGGTGGTAGAAGAGGCTAAAAGGCCCAAGCTATCATTGAGATTTTTACTATTCCCTCCATCCTTATTCATAAGAACCTTTCAATCAAGGAGCAAGATTTTTAAAACCAGTTAAAAGTAGGTAAATGTAATAATTAGGTAGGAAATTTATTTTTCCCCAAAAAATGTTTCTATTTATGAATGGGTGAAAGAGAGAGAATAATAATATGAAAATGATGAAAGAGAATGTATGTAATATAATAATTAATTAAGAATAAAATAAAATAAAAAAATGTATTTATTATTGAGACAAACTTAAAATAGGAAGTTGATCTCTCGTTATTTTTCATATTGACCAATCTTTTTTTAATTGGAGAGGAATTAAAGAAGATGACTAGCAATAACATATTTTGGTTCAAACATTTGCTCATATAATCTCACTAAAGAAAGAGTCATCTTCATTGTTACTGTGTTTGCTGTTAAAATTAGACCTGCTTGTTTAGGACTAGATCGTGGTACTAGTCTATAACGTTCAAAGTCCAACCGTGATCCTATTAAGAAAGTAAATTCAATGAAGCAACAACTGATACCATAAAGAAGTGATCATAAATTAAATAGTGTTGACTAATTTAAAAGATCATTTAATGTAGTTAAAATAACATAATTTTGGGTTGTTCGATCAAATAAGGGAAACTCAATGGAATATATAATTGTCTCAATGTCTATTTGATGTATTGGGTAGAGTTAGAAAATCAAGTCAAACCCGTCGGGTCAGCCAATTTACTCAGACTTATGATTTAGAGCCTCTAGGAGAAATCAAATCTAAAAAGGCTGACCCTTTTAAACCCGTTTAACTTTTTTTTTTTTTTAATGAGGCTAACTCAGTGGCTCTGATTTCTCACAATCTCACTTTTGGTTAACCTTAACATAGCACATTAACACACTTAACCTGTTAACCCTCAGACCTCACCACCTCAGTCCTTCTGCCTCACGCCTTCATGAGTCACGGTCTCACGGATCGCCGATCAGACTTCAGACAACGGCACAGCGAGCACGCATACCTCACAGTCACAGAGTCATAGTCTCACAGTCACAGACGGCACAGTCACAGCCAAAAGTGGGACTCCTTCTTCATTCTTCAAGGTTGAAGTTTGATTTTGAAGACCCTAACTCCCTAAGGGTGACTGTCGGTCGCACATTCAATTTCTAACCATGGCCAATGGCTGCATCAAAATTCTAGACTTCTCATCACTTTACCTTCTTATTTATTTGATTGTGATTGAGCATTGATGGTTGCGGTTGACTGGTTGTGGCTTGTAGACATTAATTTTTATTTAGACTTAGGTCTTGTTAAACATGCATGGATAATATTTAATGTTTTAACTTAACTTTGATAATATTTATATTTTAAATTAGGTATTTTAGTCTTCAAGCATAAAAGAAGAAAAAATATGCTAAACGGGTTTGAAGCTCGTAGGCTTTAACTAAATAGGCCGGGCCGCCAAAATCTGTACCTTTACGGACTCGAGCCTAAACGGGTTAGCCTGGAGCTAGCTTGTTTTCCCAGTACTAGTATTAGGGGTATCCGTATTTATAGAAGCTTTAACTTTTGTGCTTATCCTAATTGTTAGTTTAATTTATGCATGGCGAAGAAGAGCACTGTAGTGGTTTTAATTCTTGAATATTCAAACAATATTCACAATTTGCATGGGCTAAGGTAATCATGAAACTTTGACTATGTATCTTACAGCTCATGTTGTTTGTTGATCATAATTCATGAACCCAATTATCATAAGGAACATATATCGTGAATATCTATGAATATTTTTATTTATTTATTTTTCTCTTGTTTGAGACAAGTTATGAATATTGAATATCAATCTTTTACAGTAAAAATAGTCCAAATGAAGTTGTTAATAATAGATTACCCTGAGAAATAGCTAGGTAAAAGAAATTTTCATATAAAATTTAATAATTAATCCATTCTTAGCCAGCAAAGTTCATCTTGTTGTGATGATAGAAAGGAACAAGAACAAATAAGTTTTAACTACTGTAATAAAGATATCAATTGTAGTTCTAAAAACTTCACCTGTTTTATTTATTTTCAAATTGCTCATAAACAAATATGTAGGGAATAGAGATATTTTAATCTGACTAGGACGTTTTAAAAAATACATCTTTTATTAATCAACTTAATAAATTTGTTTAATCTAATAAAATTAAATAAATATGTTTTATATTAACCACCGATTGAGTATATATGATGTAAATATTGAGTGGTTGATTTGAAGGGTGTGCCTACTATTCAAGTGGAATAATAAGCCAGTGTTAATGTCACTTTCGTACAAATGAAGTATCTAGGTGCTTGCGTACGTGCCTCTTAATCATAAGCCGTGTACGTGTTATAATTATCACAGTAGGCCTAACATACTCCATTTTTACGTACTGTTACTATATAAATTCACTGGGTGATACTTGTAATAATCTGAAACTGGCTCATCTGCTATATATCAAAATTGGCTTGTGTGTAATTCCTTCTTAAGAAGGTCTCTAGCATTGTCATGTGGTTTGGCCAAGTTAGACTGGTTCTTGTCACATATCAAGTACATGTAGGGATCACCAGGACCTAATTAGAGGACATTATTTTATATGTGCGCAGTTTCTGGGCACGTGTCTTGTTAATTAAAACGTCTCTTACACAACACTCTTCTCTTTTTGCATCTCCCTAATGGACTTCATTCAGCTTTTATTCTTGTAATTTTAGCCATCTCTCTGATATATGAACTGTAACTAGCATTAGTTTATGCATGTCACGAATATTCTCCAAGAAAATAGAAAGTTGTTATGTCGTTATTTTATGTTATCTAACGGAGTTGCACATATCCTACCAAAAGAGAATATTGTCCAAGTCTTTAATGGATGCAATCACTCAACAATTATATTTGCCCAACTGCAAAATACAGTATATCTATCCTGTAGGTCCACAATCTCTTTAATTTATATCCGCAATCTCTTTCTGACCCACGTATCTAATCATCATTTATAAACTTTTGCGAATAATAATAATTATCCTAGATAATATATATATATATATATATATATATGGACTTGCTTAAGAAATTAAAACGAGACTCTTGCAAAATAATAAATCTGAAACGGAAGGACCTATATAGGCCCACATTTATTTACAAAACGTGTGTGGGCACAAAACAAACACGTACGCGCAAACCAATTTATAAGCTGTAAATAACACGTATTTTCAATGTTGTTTAAGCCCTAATTAACTAGCCTGATCTCGAAGGTTCGTGGAGCCAGCTTGTTTTCACACGTAACAAACTTCCACTATTACCAACGACTTATTAGTAATTATCATATTCTGGATTGCGACTGAAAACGTGTTGTGATTCATATAAATGTTATTTCAAATTTGCTGGGATCATAATATCAACATGGATTTGAACCGAATTAATGAAAATTCACACAACCAATATTGAAATCCTTTAATTTTCAGTTACACTTTATCTCTATGTATAGATTGAAAAGAAAAGAAAATACTCCCTCCAGTCATTAATATATATAGAACCTAATTGATAGAGTTGATCTTGTTCTTAGGAGGGAGGGGAGGAAAAAATTTTATGAGTTAGATTTTAAAAAATTGGAGAAGTGGGGTTATAAAATTTTAATAAAGATAAAATGTAAAATAAAAAAGTAAGAAAAATTCACTAAAATTTTTCAACCTCACTTCTTCAATTTTTTTAAATTCAAGTCATAAAAATTTTTCCTCCCCTCCCTTCTCCTCCAAAGCCCTCATACTAAACAGCCCCTAAATGTAAAACATATTTTTCTTATTAGTCAATTTTTTTCTAATTTACCCCATTGATACTCCCTTAACAATAATAAAGTAAGAGAGAGATCCCTAAATGTAAAACATATTTTTCTTATTAGTCAATTTTTTTCTAATTTACCCCATTGATACTCCCTTAACAATAATAAAGTAAGAGAGAGATGGAGGAAATTGAGGAAGATGATTTGAGTGAATTAGAAAAAGCATATTATATTAACTAACTTAACTAACTTCTTTAATCTAATCAAATTAGGTAAATAGATACTCTATCTGATCTTTTTTATAAACAATTTTTTTTATTGCCTAAAACGAACTGATGGTTAAGATCACTTAAAAATAATAAATGTGTCAAAAATATCTTGTTTCTTTTAAATATACCCCTATTTATAAAAAGAGTATAGGAGAGAAAATAGATAATAAATGATTAAATTAAAGAGAATTAATAGTGAGCGGAGGATAATTAATATGAGAATATTTATTTAATAAGGGCAAAAAAAATAGTTTAAATTTTGAGATACAAGAAAAATATTATTTATATTAAGATCAACAAAAAAATATTACTTATAAAAAAATAGTCGGGAGTGTTATATTAAGTACCCAGGAGTACTAAAGGGATGAAATGAATAGTATTCGACAAATAATGAAAATTAAAGAATAAGACAAAGAAAGAGATAAACTTGATGTCAATCAAGAAATTCAGTAACTTTCAACACCCGACTGAGTTACAAAAGTATATGGCCATACATATAATTTACAAAAAGCAGTGATAAACTCTATGTGTGTGTGTGTAGGACATCAACAAATGAAAAATTATGTCTCCTTAAATTGAGTTGGCTCAGTGATGGTAGGGGGAAGCTTCAAGGATTCGATTCTTTCTCTTCTGAAGGAAACTTTGGAGCGATCTTTTCATAGAAAGACCACTATTTGGGCTATACAATGGCACTGTAGTGTTTGGTGAAGAGGGCTCCGACCCGGACCCGTTTGGTGTCCTTGCTCTATCCTTCATCTCTCTATTTGCAAGCATCAAGATCCATCTAGCCTGCAATATTCATTAAATTATTAATTCACATCATCAACTTAGTATATTCTTTTATTTAATTTTAATTTCTGACTAATCTTGTCGTCGAGCATGTGTGTGAATATTCCGCACCAAAAATGAGCAGTAATCTATTTGTTCAGTAGTTCATATATATGGACCCATTAATTCGGTGTAGAATACTTGTATATAATAAAGATGCTGACATGAAAAGGACAGGCTCTTGAGATTATAGCATGATACGAATTAATAAATTGACTCAGTCACATGCGTTTTAATTATATTTAAGGTCAAATGATGAGTCTAGATATTCCAACTTGAAGCTTCCAAGTAACTTGCCTAATTCACACCAAACAGGGAAATATGTGTATGAAGCCTTCGTACTCTCTTTCGTTTTTTGTTGAATAGATTAATTGACCCAAAAACCTTGTCGGCAAAACTCATTTTATTTTCCAAAACTGGTCTTTCCCTAACTTTGGTTCATAATTCTCTTACGCGGCTACCATACTTTTCAATCACTAACTCTATCTCACACACACACACACACACATATAGATTTATCTACCGACTTCTGGCACCGAATCCAGTAACGAAACAGTGGTACGTAGATCAATAACCACCATCCAACTCAAACAGTAATAATAACTTAAGTGATAATGTCATTCAATATATTTGGACAAGTTGAGAAATGCATGAATATGAATCAAAGTAAACAAACCACAAGATCACAATCTTGAATTTAAAGATTACCCATACGAGTTTCTTAATGATATATACACTGCTATTTATCAGTTTCGAGATATACCCAGTAAAACAGAGATCCAAAGCGAAAGAGATATAAAGTGAAGAAATTAAGACGAGTGTGTTTGTGTATACCTGAACCTCGGTGACATCGAAAACACACATCTTTCCGTCATAGAAAACGGTGAGCTTCTGCAGATTTTGCTGTGGGCTCTCACTATCTTGTTCCGTCGATCTGAAATTACAACAGAAAAGGTTGAGTCCCAAAGAAGCCATAACCAAACAAAAAGAAAAGACGAGAAGGGAAATGGCTGGTTAATTACCCGATTTCAAAGGAAGGAAAAAGACGAAGCTCCAAGTTGCAATTCCGCCTCATGTCGTATAAGTCCGGTCAGGTTTTGCAGAGCGAGCGAGCGAGCTAAGAAGAATAAGAAGAAGAGCGACGGTGGTGATTAGAGGTTGGTAGAGTTTGATGAGAGAAAGCATATATATATCTAAAGGGGAGAGAGAATGGGTGATGGGAAATAGAGTTAGAAAGAGAGGACATAGAACAAAAGTGAAGGGAAAATGAATGAAGAAAAAGCACGTGGGACATGTTTTTAGAGATTAAAAAAATTAAGTCACTTGCTGTGGAGGTGTGTGTTTCTGTACCCTCCGTAGTCCATGCGAAACCGCCACGCCTTTCCCACATTGGTGTCCGTCGCTGTCCTCCTTTGAGTTCCCCACTTTTCCATATCTCTCACGTTCTTCATTTTCATACCCTTTTCGTTCCCTATGTGGGCCCTACCAATCAGCTTATAATTCTCGCAATCCATAATTTCAGTACAAAACTCCAAATCAATCTTTTAAATGATTTACGTGTTACATTTTTTTCATTTTTTGCATACGAAAATGTTATAAAAAAGTTATAAACAATTAAATTTTTTATTTATCATCTCTCCAACATGATCACACATATTAATTTTCACTATAATTTAATTTTAAAATTACTCTTTGTATTTAATAACAAAAATATATAATTATTAAGAAAAATTCAAAATGTGGAAATTGAATAAAAAAGTACTGTCATGAATTATAAAAGGTCCAAAATACCCCTTAAACAATAAAAAAAACCCTCCATCCCCATCATCTCCTTCCTCCGCCCAAATAACAGCGTCAGTGCATAACTTGTTGTGGAAAGTACTTTCAATGTAGAAATTTCACTAAGAATCTGTATAACTAAGATGACATAATTTGTAAACATACAATAGTTATGTATACTATATAAAAAAAAGTCAAAAAACTGCCGAAAATGATAATGAACTTTGATAAAATATGAGCCAAACGTACGTTCTCTCCTTGAGACAATTTGTTCCCTCTATATGGATGCCCAAGGTTCTCGAACAATTATCTCCCAGGATATAACGGATTGTGTCTTCAGAATGATGGCATTATCAATCAGAAGCTCGAATGAACACAACGAGAATGCTTTCAGAATCGCACAAAATATGAGATGATTGCAGAATGCACTATGCAGTATATGAGAAATGAGTGTTTAGAGATTGATATATCTTTTTTCTGTCACTAGCATGTCCTAGTTATAGATGACAAAAATTGATCAGATGGACTCGACTCTTGCGGGCGAACTGGTGCATCGTGCGAATAGACATACCAGAACAGAGCGAACGATGACTCTTGCTGGCGAACTGATGCTCGTGCGAACTGGTGCGTCGTACGAACAGAAACACTAGAACGGAGCAAACAGATGCACTTGTTCGGTCACAGTGTTTTGCTACAGCCACTATTGGGAGAATCACGGAGGGGTAAAAAAGGAATTAAACAAAATTTCAAGGATTATTCAGACAAACAAAAAAAAATTTAATCTCACACACACGCGGACTGGACCGGCGACGGCGACCGACCGACCGAGCCGGCCGGATGAACGGTGGCAGCGTGCGTGCGTGGTGGACCAAGGGCCACCTACGTCCTTACTCCTCCACAAAAGTAGATTAGCCCAAGGGTCTATTTTAGAGGTTTGAAGTTGAGTCTTATATACTCTCTCACTTCTCTTGATTTGTCCAATGTGAGACTTCTATTCACACACCTTTTTCTCCTTCATTTTCCCTCTTCTCTTCCAACCTACTTCTTATTCATAACCCATTGAATTTAGACCCAAAATTCCAACAATCCCCCAAATGGATAAGAAGTTAGTCCATAATGACTAAATGCAAATGAACATGTATGCAAAGTGCGATTCCTTTACGAGAAGCAACTACATCGAGATAGGTAGGGGTCACCTTTGAACCTTCTCTAGTAAAAACCTATCGGATATACTCGGTCAATCGGTGGACGCGTTGTCTTGAACCGTCGACCTTTAGTGTATACCTAGACAATAGGAGTCACACAATTTCTCCTCTAGCATTGTTGGTCCTCATGTTGTGCCCATTTTGGCCCTGGACACCTGCCTGGTTCTACAAGTGTTTTAGAGAATTTGCCGTTTTAAATTCTCATAGAAGCGGTCTCCACTTCATACTCACATATGTGATTCCTTGTGATGTAAGTCAATATACATCATCTGAACACATCAGATTAAGAAACCATTAAAAGCCTAAATGCTTGCCCTTATATATATGCACTGTCTTGTCATAGGAATGAGTATGAGTTTAAAACTCCACAGTGTTTACATTCGATCATCACTTAGTTGTCTCTTTGAACCTAGTTTGTAGGATCTTCACTTATCTAAGGAGAGTTACTGCAATAATCAACAATTGATCGGCCTTAAACACATTACTTTCGACAAATTTCTAATCAACTCTCTAGGAATCCCTTTAGTCAATGGATCCGTTATATTCTCTTTTGATTTCACATAATCAATCGAGATGATTCCATTAGAAAGTAATTGTCTAACGGTATCATGTCTTTGACGTATATGTCTAGACTTACCATTATACATGACATTCTTGGTCCTACCAATAGCTGCTTGACTATCACAGTGTATACACACTGCCAGTGTAACATCCCAAATTTTTTTAAACAAGAATTAAATGTTCTTAGGATGTGATTTATTAAGTAATTTGAGGTTTAGAGAAGATTTAGAAGTATTTTTGTTTATATAAATCAATTTATACACACACTATATATATATAGTGTATAAATTGATTTATATATATATATATATAATAAAATAATGTGGGACTCACAATTATTTATATCCCATATTCCCTTCCTATCTTCGTAAAAAGATATATATTATATTATAATAATATATTATATTATTATAATATAATAACAAAATAGTATATTATATAATTTAATAATATATTATTATTATATATATAAATATATAAAGTGGGGGGCAACAGCACGTGGGCTGCTGCCCACCTATTTTGAAAATGGGGAGGGGTGTATAATCTCCACCTCTCCCTTCTATTTAAACGCACAAGGTGCATATTCAGGAAGAGCAATAAGAGAGAGAGGCATGAGCAAGAAGAGAGAAAGAATGAGAGTCTTGAAGTTGAATTATTTGGTGTTAATAAACTGGAAGCATTCAAATATTGGTAAAATTAGGCTTGGAATAGAGGTAACCTTAGTTATTTTTTTTATACTTGTCAATTACATATTTATATATGTATATACTAAACTGTTTTAGGATTTGTTGTGCCTATGGAAGGTTTGATTTGGAATTATATATTGGATTAAAATTATATTGATGAGTTTGAACATTCTTAGAGTCCTTAGTATCACCTTTCTTTTAACCGGGTTAAGGAACAGTGACACCTCCTTGGTTGTAAAAAGGAGGGGAGCCATAGTATAATCATGACAAGCTAGGGACCTTGATAGAGTGACGCTTCATGATTTGGAAATTATGTGTAATTGATGTATTTCTGTTGGATTATGTGGTAAACCGGACGTAATCAACATTGCATTAATCATTTCTTTCAATGTCCGATTTTTCTTTTCTGCAATCTCATTTGATTGCGGAGCATAAGGAGCAGTCGTCTGGTGTATAATACCATATTCTATACAAAATTCCTCGAAATGGCCATCATATTCTCCTCCACGATCGCTCCTTACTACTTTAATTTTCTTATTAAGTTATTTTCAACTTCGAACCATCTTCAACAATATTAGCCTTTGAAGCTACAGGATTGCTACCAAATTTCTTTTCTGAAATCTTGTTATCTTCTTCTATTTTCAATCTTATAATTAGATCTTCAAGTGACATCTCCTTACGCTTATGCTTGAGATAATTCTTGAAATTCCTCCAAAATGGTGGCAATTTTTCTATAAATGCAATAACTTAGAAAGACTCACTAAGAAACATCCCTTCGACATGAATTTCATGCACAATCAATTGAAGTTCTTCAACTTGACTTACCACAGATTTAGAGTCAAGCATTTTGAAATCCAAAAAATTGCCAACTATAAATTTCTTTAAGCCATCATCCTTAGTTTTGTACTTATTTTCTAGACTTTCCCATAATGCCTTGGTTTTCTCTAAAGTACTATACACAATGTATAACATATTGTCTAGACAATTGAGAATATAATTTCTGCATAGGAAATCAGAATGCTTCCAAGCATCAATTGCAGTAATCTTTTCCTTGTCTAATGGTTATCCTTCTTCCAATTTCGGAGCATCTTCAATAAGAAACTATGCCAAGTTCAAGGTAGTTAAGTAGAAAAATTTTTCCGTTGTCATCTCTTGAAATCATTCCCATTGAACTTTTCTGGTTTCTCACCATGCATTGGAGCAAAACCAATTGGGTTCATAAAATTTGAAATCGAACTTGCCATTTCTGTTACTCAAACAGAAACTTTGATTAATTACACAAATTAATCTAAGAACATTATAATACTCAAAATTAAAGATACTAAATACAGATTCAACACAATTAAGTGAAAGCTATAATCATGTTTCTACCAGTATATGAAACCAGCTTTGTTCATTATATCAATTGGCCAGGTAAGTGTAAATGAAGTGAGAGTCTCTCCGTGCTATTGCAACGATGACCAATTAAATAATCACTAAATGAAGTCACATTCCTAGACACCAATAGTATGAATTAACTTTAGCTGATTCCAATGCCAATAGAGCAAATGAATATCAAATTGTTTTAAGATTGTTGTGGAAAGTACTTTCAATATAGAAATTTCAATAAGAATCTGTATAACTAAGATGGCATAATCTGTAAACATACAACAGTTATGTATACTATACAAAAAAACTCACAAGACTGTCGAAAATAATAATGAACTTTGATAAAATTTGAGTCCAACGCACATTGTCTCCTTAAGACAATTTGTTCCCTCTATATAGATGCCCAAGGTTCTCGAACAATTATCTTCCAAGATAGAACGGATTGCGTCTTCAGAATGATGGCATTATCAATCAAAAGCTCGAACGGAGCAAACAGAAGCGAACGGTGACTCTTGCTGGCGAACCGGTGTGTCGTACGAACAGACACACCAGAACGGAGCAAACAGATGTGTTGGTTCAGTCACAGTGTTTTGCTAAAGTCGTTGTTGGGAGAATCACGGAGGGGTAAATTAAACAAAAGCTTAGGGATTATTCAGACAAACTAAAAAAATAATTTTTTTAATCTCACATACAGTGGCAACACGCGCACGATGGACCAAGGCCCACCCACGTCCTCACCAAGTGGATTGGCCCAATGGCCCATTTTAGAGGTGTGAAGTTGAGTTTTATATACTCCCTTACTTCTCTTGATCTGTTCAATATGAGACTTCTATCCACACATATTTTTCTCTTTCCTTTTTCCTCTTCTCTTCCAACCTACTTCTTATTCATAACTCATTGAATTTAGACCCAAAATTCCAACATAACTCAAACACGAATAAGCAAGTTAAAAAAATTTTGGGCAGATCTAAGCAGTAAGGTCGCATACTAATGAATTGAAAGAAAAGAAATACATGAATCAAGTTAAAAACGTGGGTTCAAATTGTACAAAGGGACAAAAAAATTAATCTTCTATATAGATCTAAACCATAAAACAAAGATATGTGAAGGAGAGGTTTACAGCTTCGAATGTTCACAAATATCAAAAGAGAGGGAGACAAAAGGCGTTCACGACTTCAACCATTGATGGTGAAAGATGGAGATAGCGATTAGTAATGGAATGAAGGAGACAAAGGAGAAGAACTAAGAAGGAGACGAGGATAATGAAGGGAGGGAGAATATGGAGAAGGGCTGGGGGGGAGGGAGGGAGAGAGGGAGAGAGAGAGCGCTGTCTTTAGCCGGTAGGGTGGCCGTCGACAATGGAGAAGGAAGGAGGAGACGAGAAAAAAAGAATAAACGTGATTAGAGGGTAAAATGGACTTTTTTGAACCACAATGCAATAAGTGGTAATAGGAATCTATAAGGGGAACTATGAATGACCATTATCAATTTTTTAATAATTATTATTATAATGATAAAGTTTGTTAGCAAACTAAAGAGTAACTAAATATGTTTTTTTTTATAATGCAATGTTAATTATTATTATGAACCTGTAATGTAATTCAACCAAACAGTTTAGTTTAATTAGATCCTATATTTAAAATGAGAGGTATTATATGTTTAATACATTATTTGAACCACATAAGAATACAGGTAAAATATTTTTGTTTGGCTGTTGTGTGGAAGAACTCCGCCTATGTTTATAGCCGGTCCCAAGCCCGGGAAAAGGAGGAGGGTTGTGTTAGGCCCCGACAGCCAACGTAAAACCCTGTCGAATCTTTATGAACATGGATCAACGAAGAAATTGTGCTAATGCTAGGTTGTTGCCTGTAAGTAACGCGCTGTATGGCTCGAGTACAGTGAGAAGTGAGCGAGGGCCGCTGCATCGTCGCCCGGATGTAGTGTTAAATGAGCAAGGGCTACAGCTTTCTTTTGAACGGAGGCGGCTAAAGAAGCTAGTTCATGAAAACAGGATCAGATTTGGCACTTGGAACATTGGGACTTTGAGCGGCAAATCGTGGGAGGTGGTGGGAGTAATGAAGGATCGTAAGATTAATATCCTGTGTCTCCAGGAAACTAAATGGTCAGGAGAAAGGTCTAGAGAAATTAATGGTTTTAAGCTCTGGTACACAGGAAAGGTCAATGGACAGAATGGTGTTGGTATCATTGCTGACAAGGAATGGAAGAAGAATGTGGTGGACGTTAAGAGGATTGAGGATAGAATTATTTCCTTAAGAATGATTGTTGGAAAGGATACTATTAACATTATCAGTGCGTATGCACCTCAAGTAGGGGCAGAAGTACATCTTAAGGAAAAATTTTGGGAAGATTTGGAGGGACTAATTCAGAGTATCCCACTAACTGAAAATATTTTTATTGAAGGAGATCTTAATGGACATGTTGGTAAGGAGGCAGGACCTCGTGCAAGAGCGCATGGTGGTTTTGGATTTGGGTTGCTCAATAATGAAGGTCAATCTATTATTGATTTCTTCCTCGCATATGATCTCAAGATTGTCAACACTTGTTTTAAGAAGCGAGAGGAGCATTTAATAACATACAAGAGTGGAGCCGCAAGGTCACAGATCGACTTCTTCTTGGTAAGGAATTCTGATAGACGATTCTGTACTAACTGTAAAGTGATCCCTGGGGATGGCGTGACAGCACAACATAGGGTTCTGGTCCTTGATGTGAATATTAAGTATGTAAAACAAAAACGCCAACAAGTTTTAAACCCAAGGGTCAGGTGGTGGCAATTGAAAGGGGAAAAAAAGGAGATTTTTAAGAGAACTCTCTTGGAGGAGGGGGAGTAGGAGTTGCAAAGAAATCCTAATATCATGTGGGAGAATATGTCTAAAAAGGTCCAGCAGGTTGCTAAAGCAATTCTGGGAGAATCAAAAGGTCTTGGTCGGCAAGATAAGGAGACTTGGTGGTGGGATGAGACTGTTCAAGAGAAAACCAAGCATAAGAAAGATTGTTTTAAAGCCATACACTTATGTAATAATGCTGAAAATTGGGAAAAATATCGTATGGCTAAAAAAGAGACTAAAAAGGCAGTGAGTGAAGCTCGTAATAAAGCATATGCAGAGTTTTATAAGGAGTTAGGGACAAAGGCAGGAGAGCGTAAGATTTACAAGATCGCAAAGAACAAGGAGAGAAAATCAAGAGACTTGGACCAAGTGAGGTGTATAAAGGATGAAGAAGGAAAAGTTTTGGTTACTGATGGAGATATTAAGGATAGGTGGGAAGCCTACTTTTATAAGTTGTTTAATGATGGTGGAGAAGGGTCGCATTGTGACTTGGAAGATTTGACAACTCGAGAAGGTGACCTCAATTTTTCATTTTATCGCAGGATTCGAATTGGCGAGGTTAAAGAAGCTCTTAAGAAGATGGAAACTGGTAAAGCTGTCGGACCTGATGGTATTCCAATTGAAGTTTGGAAATGTTTGGGCAAGGAGGGTGTGTCGTGGCTCACAAAATTATTTAATGAGATCTTACGAACCAAGAAAATGCCAGATGAGTGGAGGAAAAGTACTTTGGTTCCTATTTATAAGAATAAAGGGGATATTCAGAATTGTGCAAACTATAGAGGAATTAAGCTAATGAGCCATACAATGAAATTGTGGGAAAAAGTGATTGAATATAGGTTGAGGTTGGAGACTGATGTTGCTGAAAACCAATTTGGATTCATGTCAGGAAGGTCTACAACAGAAGCGATTTATTTATTAAGGGGGATAATGAAAAAGTATAGGAGTAAAGGAAGAGATTTACACATGGTCTTCATTGATTTGGAGAAAGCTTATGACCGGGTGTCAAGAGATGTGCTTTGGAAAGCCTTGGAAAAGAAGGGGGTGAGGATTGCATATATTAAAGCCATTCAAGATATGTATGCGGGGGTTACAACCAATGTTAGAACGTCTGGAGGTGTTACAAAGGTCTTCCCTATAAGGATTGGATTACATCAAGGATCAGCTTTAAGTCCTTATTTGTTTAACCTAGTGATAGATGTTCTAATTGAACCTATAAAAGAGGATATCCCTAAATGCATGCTTTTTGCGGATGATATAGTGTTGTTGGCTGAATCTAGGGAAGAAATTAACTCCAAACTTGAGATATGGAGGCGGACTTTGGAATTGAGAGGTTTTCGTCTTAGTAGGAGCAAAACTGAATATATGCATTGCAAATTTGATAAGAGACAAAGTCAAAGTGAAGTGGAAGTTAGATTGGGTGGGCAAGTCATCCCGCAAGTGACAAAATTTAGATATTTGGGATCAATTATACAACAAGATGGTGAGGTGGATGGAGACGTCAATCACAGAATTCAAGCCGGATGGTATAAATGGAGAAAAGCTACGGGAGTTATTTGTGATCGTAAGGTACCTAATAAGGTAAAAGGAAAATTCTACCGCACTGCTATAAGACCAACAATGCTATATGGTAGTGAATGTTGGGCTTTAAAGGGATATCATGAACATAAAATGGGGGTAGCTGAGATGAGGATGCTAAGATGGATGTGTGGCCATACAAGAAAGGACAAGATTCGTAACACTCATATACGTGATCGTGTTGGAGTGGCCCCTATTGACGAAAAAATGGTAGAAAATCGTTTGAGATGGTTTGGACATGTTCAGCGAAGGCCATTGAGTGCTCCGGTGAGAAGGGTTGATCAAACAGAATGGAGTCCTGTCAAACGAGGTCGAGGAAGACTGAAACGAACACTTAATGAGGTCATTGAGAGAGACCTTCTAATTAATAATATATCGAAATCTATGGTTTTTGACAGAGTACAATGGCGTCGTGCGATCCATGTAGCCGACCCCACCTAGTGGGATAAAGGCTTTGTTGTTGTTGTTGTTGGCTGTTGTGTGGAAGTTTCAAGGTTCAATTTTCGATTCCCCATCATTTCTGAATTCCGACTTTTCACCTAACTCAATTCACTCAAGCTAAATATTCATTCTGGTGTTTAACATAGGAGTCACTTTATTCTTTTTTAAAAAAATAAGAAAGCAAAATTAGTACATTAAATTAAAGTGTTTGTTTTTATCTAAATTAATTTATTCGAATTATAAATTTATATATAATATAATGATACATAATATATATTATGATTAAATAATTTATTTATCTTATATAATTTTTTTTTAAAATTCAATCAGCTTTTATATTAAGCACATATAATATTATTTATATCCCAAAAGAAAAAAAAATTGGCATAAAGACTATCGAGTAAATTTATCTAGTATATAGATTAAATAAACTTGGGTTAAGTAACGGTGGGCAGGATGAGCAAGACAAAAATCTCATATACTAGCCGTATTTTTATTATTTAACATAATATTAATATTTATAAAGCTCATTATTTATAGCATCAGCATCCGCTCCTTATATACGTAGTTGACAGAAAATGGGAAAAACATATGAATAAGAAACAATATTAGTTGGGTTAGGCTCAAATTCGATTAGCGCGGCGCGCGCGCGTACACACACATATATATAATTTTAAAAAAAATATGTTGGAATATAAAAAATGACATATCAGAACTTCGAAATTATAAAATTTTAATGTCAGTATGGTGTCAGTATAGTGGAGAAATTTGGGATTATGAAATCTCGTCGAAAAGATGCCCCTGTCTTTGAGCCATTTATCTTGTTCTCCCTCTCTTTCAGCTAGAAATAACAACACCTGTCATTAACAACTCCACTTACTTCTTTCACAACTTTGTATCTCAAAAACTAACACATGCCCAGGGATAAGTTTGAAATTCACAAGTTTTAGGGGTCAATAACAACACATGTCTCTTTATATATAACACTATATTTTACATTAGCAACTCCACTTATTTCTTTCACAACTTTGTATCTCAAAAACCAACACATACCAGAGATAAATTTGAAATTAACAAGTTTTAAAGCCAATAGCAATACATGTCTCTACATTAACACCACCATATTTTACATTAATAACTTCACTTTCTTGTTTTACAACTTTCTATCTCAAAAACCAATACATGCCAGTGATAAGTTTGAAATTAACAAGTTTTTAGGACTAATAACAACACATATCTCTATATTAACAACATCATATTTTATATTAACAACTTCATTTTCTTATTTTACAACTTCATATCTCAATTTTAAACTTATCCCTGGGAATGTGTTGGTTTTTGAAATACAAAGTTGTGACACAAGAAAGTGGAGTTGTTGATGTAAAATGTAGTGTTGTTAATATAAAATGTGGTGTTGTTAATAAAGAGATACGTGTTGTTATTCCGAGCTGAAAGAAAGAGAGAAGAAGATGAAGGGCTCAAAGGCAAGGACATCTTTTCGCCGAGATTTCATAATCTATCATAGATTCCTTCATTGTACTGACACTATATTGACATGAGATTTTGTAATTTCACAGCTCTGATTTGTCCATTTATATATTCCAGCATATTTTTATGAAATTTTCCCTATATATATATATATATATATATATATATATATATATATATATATATCATCAAATAATTCATTAAAAAAAATTGTAAAATATTACCAAATATATTTATAAAGTTGAAATTGAGTCAGCAGGAATCTGATTAGGGTTTTAGTTCTACAGTCTACTTTAGAGCTGTCAAAATGAGTTGAACCTACGAGCTGGCCCTTTTAAGCTCTCTTAAGTCAAAGGTCAGGCTTATATTTTATGAGGTGTAAAGGAAAATCGAGTTTAAGGCCGATAACCAACTTGTTTAAGCCCTCAATATTTTTTTTTAAAAAATAGTATTTATTGAATCAGGATTAGAAAATAAATATTTTAATTACTTTATTATTGATGTCTACCTTATGACTTAATTATTATTATTATTGGCATTATGTGGTTCAAAAATTTGGGAATTTGGAAAGAAATGAGGGGAGAAAATATCCAGAGAGATTTAAGCTTAAGTAGTAAAAAAGAGGAAATTCATTATGAATTTCTAAGAAGTTTAAAGTAGACATATATATCAAAGTTTTGTTTCTTATCATTTTCCATCTATACCCTCCCACTCTTTAATTTGGATTTTAGAATGTGTACAAGTTAATGCTTATATAAATAGATTGTGGTAATCACTAATCAAAATAGTTCTTTTGTTCCTTAAACAAGATGCTGACAAGTTGTACTTTTGCTTTTGTTTTTCTTTAGTTTTTTAGTATATTATTTGTCTGATTTTTGGTTTTATAATTCTTTTAAAGTTAGGGCAATAGTTTATCAACATTAATGTTGTTGACAATTATTTAATATTGTTTGATTTTATAAGTTTGAGCACTTTTATTTTTGTTAATATTTATAATTTGACCTAGAAACTCTATGAAATTTATTTTCTTATTTTTAAATATTTTAAAATAGAAAAAAAAATTTAAAAAAGGAATTTAAAACCCGTAGTTAGTCCTAAGCACTCATATCCAAAGACTGGGTTTTAAAAAATAATCAAATTTTAAATAGGCGGACTTTTTAAACCTGACCCTTTTAAATTTAAGCCTATTAAGAATTATTCCAGCTCGTTAGCCCTTTAAAGCTGGTCTAACTCTTATAGACATCTCTAGTATACTTTTATTATTTACATTCCTTTTTAAACGAGAAATGCAATAATATCGTTGTCGGTACAAACTACAAACCAAGAGGTCGATGGAAATAATTTCAAATATTTTAATTAATTATTTATTTATCACACCAATCCTCATGCCTCTTGAGGCTATTTTGTATTTTTATTTTTGTAGTGGAGGCTCTAGCTCTAAATAAAATTTACACTCTGATTCATTTAATTAAATAAAGCAAGCCACGTGACCACGTCCTCCACTAATCTACTTGATTATTTTTCTGTGCTAATTAATTAACCCGAGTTACCCATTGCCGACAAGACGCAAAGCTAGTTTAATACAGATGTTATATATCCCTTGTAAGTTACGTTGGATTTTTTTTTTTTATGTATATTCAACTAGAATAATAGGATATTTTTAGAATCATAGAGCACATTAACAATGCATGCAAAAAAATTTTGTGATTTGTCAATCATTCCATATCTTCGTCTCACGAGTTTTAACCACATGCTAATCCTACCAAACTCTCATACCGTATCCATTTTTAGGTGGAAAATCAAAGCATAGAGGATTTTCCTTCCATGCAAATATATTGTGGGTCCCACTCACTCCCTTTGTCAGTGCACGATGAGATAAGAATTGTCTACAGTGACTTTTATATTATTCATTTGATTATTGACGTGCATAAAAATTAAACCAAGCCACTAATTTTGTTGCTTTCTCCGTACCAAAAATTCCATAAGACTCGTCGGCAAGGCGGAAAATTTTGTTACTGTGGTGGCGCACAGTGGATTATAGCCAATATAGCGCCAGTAATCTAGAAATACTTTAGAGGCGACGGAAGTCACGTGGCAGAAGCCAACAGTAGACACGTGGCTGAAAATTCGGCTACCCATCCTCCGCACAAATCTTTTTCTTTTACTATTTTGGTTTTTACTTTTTAGGGCTCCGTTTCTTGACCATCCCCACCACAATCATTACAAGTGTACATTAGTTGTCCGTTGCGGTTTATGCCTTAATTATGGCTTGAGAATCCTGTGACCTAATATCCTAATTTTGTTTAGAAAATGCACAGAAATTAAAAAGAAATGGCGAGAAGGTTTCAGATGCAAAGCTCCAGCTCCTCGGTCCTCACCATCATCTCCTATCAATCCATTCAAAATAAATAAATAAATAAATAATTTCCTACAAAATTATTTTCAATAAATATATTTAATCCATATCCAGACAAAAGACCGTCGAATCGTGGATTGATTTGAAGGATAGGAAGGGAATATGCCTTATTTTTAATTAAGAGAAGTGAACTAAAACTGTACAGAATTAAGCTGTGAAGAGAATTTGGGCAGAAAAATAGAAGCATGTGGGTGGGGGGAGAGAGAGGAGTGGGCAGCCAAAACACACCCAAAATGAGAAGTGAGAAATAAGAATGCGGCGCCGCTTAAAGGGTCACTCAATTTGAATCGTACATGGCTGGCTGCTAGCAAATGCAAATTCCAAATCTCACTTGTCTTCTTTCACCTTTTCTTCTGTTTTGATCTCATCCCCCTTTTTATCCTTAATTTTGGTTTTGGTCGCACACCTCTTTATCCTTCCCATAATGTTCATAATTTCTCACCAAATCCTTCCACTAATCACTCATTCCAAAATGCTCACTCACACACGTTTTCTTCATATACTGCTTACCTACTCACCCTCTCATCAAATTACGAGACCCTCACAGGTTTTCAGCACTACCCTTTGTATCAGTGATTCACTCATCAATTTAGTGTCTGTGTTTGAGAACATAATGAAAAAGTGGCTTTTTTTAATGTGACTTTTGTAGAAGTCAAATGGAAAAAAAAGTCATATTGTTAATGTGATTTATGTTTGGATTGATAGTAGGAGAAGTGGCTTTTTTTTTCTAAACCCAGTGAAAAAAAGCTAGAAGCTACTTCAATGAGCTTCTAAAAAAAGTAGTTTTTTTTTGCTAAAAGCTCAGTAAAAACTAATATGTTCACAAACCCATCCGCAGATGTCAAATGAGTTTTTACCCTCCAAATGAACTTTTTCCCCTCCTAAATGAGATCCCAAACAGGCCCTTAGCAAATTTTATCCGCACTTCTTTTTGCGCCTACTTCCAAATTGTACTTAGTTCCTACTGTAACCAGATGTTCAACACTTAAAAGTCACTCTGGAAAATGGAGTGAAACGACGTAGCTTTTATGAGGAAACATTGCTATGTGGCGCTACTTCACCCGTGGAAGAAACTGAGGCAAAGCAACTTAGCACCTGTTTGGGATGGTCAAATCCCATCCCAAACTGGTTTTTTTTTTAAAAAAACAGCTTGGTGACATCCAGTTTTAGGTGTGTGGGTTGGAATTTTAATAACTGAGTCTTTTTAAAAAAAAAAACTTTTAAAAAGAAGGCAAAACAACTAAGCATCTGTTTGGGATGGTGAAACACCATCCCATATAAGGTTTTTTTTTTTTTGAAAAAGTTCGGTGACAGCTAGTTTAAGGTATTTGAGTTTGATATTTTGATAACTGAGTTTTTTTTTTTAAAGCAACTTTTAAAAAGAAGCTCAAAAGTCTGACTTTTTTTTTTATAGAAAAAATCACTTCTGTTACCGTCAATTCAGATACAAATCACATTAACAATCTAACTTTTATCCTAATATGACTTTTGTAAACATCATATTAAAAAAAAACAGACACTTAAAAAATGAATGAAATGTGGAATATATGTCGCGCATGTCCTAATTAATGTTTACTGCTTATTTTCACATTCAAATAGAAGGTTTTTTACTGCTCCTATCAGACTGTAGCAAGGCTAAAACTAAAAGGAAGATAAACAACACCCTGATTGTCAAATTTTAATCAATAGCACAAATTGTCATCTTCATCAACTTGTTACAGCATAAATGTGTTTGTCATCGCAACCAAATCTTATTACCAGCCTAGCAGCACAAGGAACAATAGGAAACCGCCATAAATTGAAGTATTCACAAGATATTTAAGGCCATGCAAATATACATACATCATCAACACGCCTTATCTATTAGGTGGGTTGGCTACATGAACCGCAGGCCGCTATTGTGCTCTTTCAACCCCGCTATTGTGCTCTTTCATCCACCATGTTGATATGCATAGATGACAGGGAAAGTTCATTATCCATATTCACGACCACGGCCACTTAGCATCCCTCCATTTGAACCACCGATTACTAAAATTTATATCAGCTGAGCTAACCTGCTCTGTTCCTCTCTGTTGTATGTGTTTATTTTCATCATTAAATCCCACTGTGCCACAGCACTGAAGTTTTTGGTCACGCATTAAAGCTTCTTCCCTGTAGGTGGGAACGGTATACCGAGGATGCTGGACAAACCGCACATTTTTCCACCACAGTTTCAAAGCCTGCGGAAAGCAACATTCAGGAGATGATCATTTTGTCCTGGTGGAGGAAGAAATTCAATAATTAAAAAAAGAACATGAAGTAACCCCTAACCTCTTACTGTTAAATTTCAAATTTTCAATAATGGGAGGGGTACAATTATTTAACCTCAATTTCCTTCCCTCTCTTCTCTTACCTTAGATTTCATCCATTGATTCCTCTCCCAACCCAAGTCCCAAAAGTACCCTCTCCAGAAATTTTCTGTGACAGCATGGCTGTCGATTTCTTTTAATTTTTTACGATCTACAACCATGCAGACTGGATTTGCAATAAATCCATGAAAGCTAAATAACAGAAAGGTATGAGTTATGTGACTTACATGCCAATATATCCACACTGCAACCTTATGAGGCATCAACCAGAAGAAAACTGAATGATCAGGCTCTGATAGGTGGCCCAATTTTTTGGCTTTTAGAGAGGCCGTAAAGTAGCACCCAAGCTCTGGGTGATGAACTGAGATTGCAACGGTTAAATTGTCTCCAGGATCACTTGCTCTAATATTCCAACTCCCAAGCATATCCTACAACAAAATTGGGGAGATGCTTATAAATAATAGGAGAGAAAACATTTCTGAGCAACTAATGAGACTATGATATTAGTTTAACCATATTGGCTAATATAACAGGTAAACCATGAGATGCTGCATGTATCCCAAGGTTCATTTTATAAATCTGAATTCTTCCTTCCCGCAGCTTATTTCTCTATCTTTCCCTAACATCGGATATTCAGCCACAGTATCGATCATAACTTTATGCTCTACATCTTCTGGAGACTGCTCTAGGTATCCTTGGATGAAAAGATCATTAATATTTTGTTCGTTTACAAAACCTTATGCCCTTATGGCATGGCGGCATGGAAGCTCTCTTATAAGTGGGAGATTTTGGGTTCAATCATGCTTCTAACCTCATATATAACCCTGAGCCAATTAACTGGCCATGATATGTTGTGACAGGAGATTACAGAGAAAACAGCTAGTTTTCTTTAGCTTCAACTTCGTTGAGTTAGTTTGTAACCAAGTCTGTAAATAAATTTGCTACGCATCTCAATATGTATTATATGTATTCTGTTACTTGAGTAATGAATCAACTCAGTTCTACTCCCATTTCACTTCCTTCTTTCATCTTTTCTCTCTCTTGTCTTCCCCATTTAGTTGCAGTTGCAGGCTACAACACATAAATGTTATCTTTCTTTTAATCTTCAATCAAATAGTAGAAAGTTAATATTCTGCCTCAAGAAACACCAAGAGAGGTTTTTCCTCTTGTAATTTATCAATGGAAAAAGAATGTGGATATCAGCAGACTACATACTACATAGTTTCAGTTTGGGAAGATTGACAACTGCAAACAAAAGTTACTGAGATAATGGGATAACAAGATAGCAGCCAACAATTTCCAAATCCAACTGAAAACTACCATGCAAATTGAAATTGCAAATACAAGAGCATAAATAGAAAGCATACCATAAATGGACTGACATGTAGGGCTTTGGCCACTAGATCAGACTCTGGATTAAAAGTAAACGAAACTCTCTCCCCCCATGGCGTGTTGGTAACCTGAAACAAGAAACAAGCATTACTGTCAACAAAGTATGACCTAGGAGATAATTAGTGATCTGCAATTAATACAGCCTCATCGGTACATACTACAAATAGTAAAAACATGAATAGAGTATATTAAAGCCATACTTATTTATGGTTTATCATATGAGATGATAGATCGCTTTTGGATGTACAGTAAATGTAACCTCGGACAAGTGAGTTTTGAACGATCCAGTGTGGTCAACTCTACAAATTGCAGAACTAAAATGCAAGAGGCAAAGGGAGCTCTAGATTGAATAACTAATATATATTCAACATATTTTACAAACTACTTTTCTATCAATTAATTGATAATTATATCACATTTCCAAGGAACCCACAGTACTATGTTAAGATGTAAGGACAGTCCACGCAACATAAATTCGTTCCATCATGATGTTATATATAACGAGTATATGTTGTCAACTTTTCATGTACATTCTCTACCAAGATAATTAACTATACAAATAATTTGAGTAATTAAAAACCCCGAAGCATAGCATAGAAAAGTCTTTCAAAATGAGAAAGAGAGCATCTTAAGGGCACACCTCAGCAATGCACTTCTTCAAACGTCTAGATGAACCTTCAACATCATAACAATAATACAAACTCAGGGGATTTTGCTCATATCCGACACTCGGAGGTATTGTCAAGAGCAAACTGCATGATTTGATTCAGCAAGAAGTAATTGCAAATTAAAACCTCAAAATAGTTAATTAAATTCGTTCATCCAAAGTGGGCTTAGTGACCACTGCGGGAAAAACAAAGTATGAGCATTTCAAAAAGAAATTGAAAACAAATTGAATGTAAAATGAAACTTTGTATGGGCCTGATATAACCAATAGAGTCAGAGACAGAGAGTAATTACACGGGGCCAGTGGTATCTGTAATTTGGCGGGCTTCGTCGGCGGAGAGATGGTCGGGCGGCGAGTGAAGGGAACGATCAAGGTCAATCAGAGCGTAGCGAACATTGTAGTGGAAGGAGTGGTGGACGGGACGACGGCGTTGGTGCCAGACAGTACCTTGGTAGAGAGAAACGGGTGGCGATAGAGCAGTGGTAGCGGAAGAGTGCCGGAGCCGGCGCAGTAATGTCAGAAAGGGAAGGAGAATAGAGAAAAGGAGAGAAGTGAGGAGAGTAGAGAAGATAGAGCACAAGAGATAAAGCATTTCCATTTCTTCACTGTTCAGTGGTCATCCACCCAACCCTCTCCCGGAACCAGTTCCCATCTCCTCCAAAGCTATGATTAGGGAGAACTCTTCTGTACCACATGTACCGCATGAGATCTCGGTTTAGATTTAATTTTTTAAAATTAGTAGTTTTAAAATAAATTTTTTTTAAAAAAAATATTAATTAAAATATTATAATTATTATATATTATCTACCTATTAAAATAACTTTTTTTTTAAAAAAATTAAACCTAGGAGTTCTCCCAAGAATAAATAGGGAAACTGATTCCCCCCTCCCAGTTTTGACTTCTGTTGAGAGGTGGGTCAAGTTACCTTTTTTTTTTTTTTTTTATAAAGCTAATTTGGTGTTTCAACTTTGCCATCTTTTAGTTTTAAAATTTTAAATTTCAAATTATGAATTTTATTACTTCAATAAGCAACATAATCTAAATTTTTATTAAAATATGAACTAATATTTAATACGGAATGAAAATTAAAGAATCAAAACGGTTTGAAATTTAAGGGAATAAAACTAAAATAAAGGGAAAGTTGAGAAAATAAAGATTGAGATTACTACAAAACTATAGATATGTAAGTAACTTAATTAAGGTTATTAAACTCAGACCGGCTTTTGAACTAGTCGAAATATTAGGTTAGGATTCAGTAAGTTAGCTCAAAGTCAACTCCAAAGTTAGATCAATGGAGAATAAAAAATAATTTAAATTATTATCATACCATTGAAATATTAAATATCAATTCAATGTCTTAAATAACACTAACAAAATAAATAATATACTTATCCACCCATCAATGTCAATTTTTATTATATTTCTTTTTCCATTTCACTCTCTGTATGTATGTCAAAATGTTTTCCAGCTTACCAGTATAATTTGACTTTTTTCTTCGTTGTTGATTAATAAATATAATTAGAGAACTTTTAGATAGGGTTCCTATAGTGAGATTTTTTTAATATTTTCTCTGATCCTTTAAAGTTGAACGCGAGTGTCTCACAATTCTGCGAAATACCACCTCTATTTTAAATATAAGAGTTTTTTTTAATAGTCTTATCCCTAAATATAAGATCTCATTTAAATTTATCTAAATAATAAATACATTTTTTTCTATTTTGTCATTAATTATTTATTATACTGCATATATTCTTTTTCATCATTTTCTTATTATTATTCTCCCTCTCTTACTCATAAATAGGGGCATTTTTTAAAAAAATAAATAAATTTCATACATAATTATTATATTTAACTACTTTTAACTATTTTTTTAGAATCTTATATAATTACGCTCTATTCGTGATTAAGTTAAAAGACTCTTATATATAAGTTCGGAAGAAGTATATAACTAAAAGTAAGAAAATTTCAAAAGTTAATAGATAAATCGACAAGTACAATCAATGTTGCTGATCAGTCAGTAGTTCCAAAATATCTGATTTCTTCTATAGTGTTTCCTAAGATATTTTAATATGAGACCCCGGTAAGTCCACTGCCTGTGTGTCTTGAATTCCAAAAATGCTTCAGAGCTCAAGTGAAAGTCCCCTTTACCCAAGGCCTCAAACACAATTGGATCTGTTGATACTAGTGGAAAATCATGTGGGTTCATCTTATTCAGAGCAAAGTCCAAGTTTTTTCCAATCCTTCTGTCCAAGTATGCGTCAACAACACAGCCATGAGTCACTAGATCAGGAACGACATTTTCATGCATCATATGTTCAATACTAAGGTGGAGGTCCCAGAATAATTGCATTCTTGAAAAGGCCAGAGCACGAATATTAAAAGTTGTCACATCAGGGTAGAATCCAGCTTCAACCATTCTCAAAAATTCTCTCTGCAAGCTTTTCATTTTAAAATTAGCAGCATAAGAAAGTAATAGAAGGTTCCATAAAAGGTTCCCCACATTTTTCCTGCCAAGACCAACATCCCTCACGAACTCACCCAATTCATAGAACTTCTCCTCCTTCATATATGCCAACGCCATTGACGTAATTGCTTCCTTCTCTATTAAAATTCTAGATCTCTTGAGGCGGCCGTATGTATTTTCCATCTCTTCCAAAGAGCCAAAGACACTGTAATACTTCAGAAAGGTATTACCGGTCAAAGAATCAATATGGAAGCCCCTGGAAACCATGTCCTTCAATGAGTCGTCCATCAGTTTCAGTTGCCCTCCTTTTCCAAAGCAAGTGACGGCCAATGAGTAAACATCTGGTAGTATATCAAAATTCCTTGAATTGGTGAATCGCAGTATTTTCATCACTTCATCAAAATGCCCATGTTTCCCACAGGCGTCAAATAATTTTGAAATTAATTGAAGACTAGGTACAAAAGAACTATTTATGAGCTGGTCCCATATGGTCTGTGCTTGAGGAAAGTGGCCATGATCTGCGTAATAAAGCATTAACGCACATAGGCTATGCGTTTTAGGCTGAAAACCGTCAACAGCCATTTCATGTGAAAGCCCTTCAAGTTGCTGAGACATTCTCTTCATACTTGACTTTTCCAGCAAAGGGCAATCTACATTGCTATCCCAGCTCCTAAAACGAGTTGCTTGCTTCCGCCGGTGGATAACCTGAAATGACATTGGCATAAATACCAAACAGTGGTTGTTAATACAAATCTAACAGCAGGAAACAAACTCTCAAACAGGGACGTAACTAGTTTCATAGAAACAGGGGCAACTTTTTTCCCATAAACACTTGCAAGACCCAATTTTTTGCCCCTTTTCTGGCTCTGCAAAGTCAAGTATAAATAAAGTCCTTCCATCAACAATTACAGAAAAAAATTGCAATTTCCACCCAATGTTCGGTCCCAAGCCCAGGTAAAGGAGGAGGGTTATGTTAGGCCCCGACAGCCAACGTAAAACCCTGTCGAATCTCTTATGAACATGGATCAACGAAGAAATTGTGCTAACGCTAGGTCGTTGCCTGTAAATAACGCGTTGTATGGCTCAAGTACAGTTAGAAGTGAGCGAGAGCCGCTGCATCGTCGCCCGGATGTAGTGTTAAATGAGTAAGGGCTACCGCTCTCTTCTGAACGGAGGCGGCTAAAGAAGCTAGTTCACGAGAACAAGATCAGATTTGGCACTTGGAACATTGGGACTCTAAGCAGAAAAACTTGGGAGGTGGTGGGAGTAATAAAAGATCGAAAGATTAATATCCTGTGTCTCTAGGAAACTAAATGGACAGGAGAAAAGTCTCGGGAAATTAATGGTTGTAAGCTCTGGTACACATGAAAGATCAATGGAAAGAATGGTGTTGGTATCATCACTGATAAGGAATGGAGGAATAATGTGGTGGACGTTAAAAGGATTGAGGATAGAATTATCTCCTTAAGAATGATTGTTGGGAAGGATACTATAAACATTATTAGTGCATATGCACCTCAAGTAGGGGCAGCTGCACATCTTAAGGAAAAATTCTGGGAAGATTTGGAGGGATTAATTCAAAGTATCCCCTAACCGAAAAGATTTTTATTGGGGGAGATCTTAGTGGACATATTGGTAAGGAGACAGGACCTCATGCAAGGGCTCATGGTGGTTTTGGATTTGGATTTGGGATGCTCAATAATGAAAGTCAATCTATTATTGATTTCTCCCTTGCATATAACCTCAAGATTGTTAACACTTGCTTCAAGAAGCGAGATGAGCATTTAATAACATACAAGGATGGAGCCGTAAGGACACAGATTGACTTCTTTTTGGTAAAGAATTCTGATAGACGTTTTTGTACTAACTGCAAAGTGATCCCGGGGGATGGCGTGACAGCACAATATAGGATTTTGGTCATTGATATGAATATTAAGTATGTAAAACAAAAGCGCCAGCAAGTTTTAAACCCCAGGGTCAGGTGGTGGCAATTGAAAGGAGAGAAAAGAGAGATTTTTAAGAGAACTCTCTTGGAGAAAGGAGAGTGGGAGTTTCAAAATAATGCTAATGTTATATGGGAAAATATGTCTAAAAAACTCCAATAGGTTGCTAAAGCAACTTTGGGAGAATCAAAAGGTCTTGGTCGACAAGACAAAGAGACTTGGTGATGGGATGAAAGTGTTAAAGAGAAAATCAAATATAAGAAAGATTGTTTTAAAGCCATACACTTATGTAATAATGCTGAAAATTGGGAAAGGTATCGCATGGCTAAAAAGGAGACTAAAAAGGCCGTGAGTGAGGCTCGTAATAAAGCATATGAGGAGTTTTATAAGGAGTTAGGAACAAAGGCAGGAGAGCGCAAAATTTACAAGATCGCAAAGAACAAGGAGAGAAAATCGAGAGACTTGGACCAAGTGAGGTGTATAAGGAACGAAGAAGGAAAAGTTTTGGTTACTGATGGAGATATTAAGGATAGGTGGGAAGCCTACTTTTATAAGATGTTCAATGATGGTAGGGAAGGGTCGCATTGTGACATGGAAGATTTGACGAATCGAGGAAGTGATATCAATTTGTCATTTTATCGCAGGATTCGAATTGGCGAGGTTAAGGAAGCTCTTAAGAAAATGAAAAATGGTAAAGCTGTCGAACCTGATGATATTCCTATTGAAGTTTGGAAATGTTTGGGCGAAGAAGGTGTTTTATGGCTCACAAAATTATTTAATGAAATCTTACGAACCAAGAAAATGCCGGATGAGTGGAGAAAAAGTACTTTGGTTCCTATTTATAAGAACAAAGGGGATATCCAGAATTGTGCAAACTATAGAGGAATTAAGCTAACGAGTCATACAATGAAATTGTGGGAAAAAGTGATTGAGCACAGATTAAGGTTGGAGACGGATATCGCTGAAAACCAATTTGGATTCATGCCAGGAAGGTCTACAACAGAAGCGATTTATTTATTAAGAGGGTTAATGGAAAAGTATAGGAGCAAATGAAGAGATTTGCATATGGTCTTCATTGATTTGGAAAAAGCGTATGATCGGGTGCCAAGAGATGTACTTTTGGAAAGCCTTGGAAAAGAATGGGGTGAGGGTTGCTTATATCAAAGCCATTCAGGACATGTATGAGGGGGTTACAACCAATGTTAGAACGCCTGGAGATGTTACAAAGAATTTTCCTATAAGGATTGGATTACATCAGGGATCAGCGTTGAGCCCTTATTTGTTCAATCTAGTGATAGATGTTCTAACTGAGCCTATAAAAGAGGAGATCCCTACATGCATGCTTTTTGCGGATGATATAGTTCTGTTGGCTGAATCCAGAGAATATATTAATTCGAAACTTGAGATATAGAGACGGACTTTGGAATTGAGGGGCTTTCGTCTTAGTAGGAACAAAACTGAATATATGCATTGCAAGTTTGATAAAGGACAAAGCCAAAGGGAAGTGGAAGTTAAATTGAGAGGGCAAGTCATCCCACAAGTGACAAAATTTAGATATTTGGGATTAATTATACAACAAGATGGTGAAATTGATGGAGATGTCGATCACAGAATTCAGGCCGGATGGTATAAATGAAGAAAAGCTACTGGAGTTATATGTGATCGTAAAGTACCTAACAAGGTAAAAGGAAAGTTCTATCGGACTGCTATAAGACCAGCAATACTACATGGTAGTAAATGTTGGGCTTTAAAGGGACAACATGAACATAAAATGGGAGTCGCTGAGATGAGGATGTTGAGATGGATGAGTGGCCATACAAGAAAAGACAATATTCGTAATACTCATATACGTGAACGAGTGGGAGTGGCTCCTATTGAAGAAAAAATGGTAGAAAATCGGTTAAAGTGGTTTGAACATATTTAGCGTAGGCCTTTAAGTGCTCCGGTGAGAAGGGTGGATCAAGCAGGATGGAGTCCTATTAGACGAGGTCGAGAAAGGCCGAAACAAACGCTCAATGAGGTCATAGAGAGAGACCTTCTAATTAATAATATATCGAAATCTATGGTTTTTGACAGAGTACAATGGCGTCGTGCGATCCATGTAGCCGACCCCACCTAGTGGGATAAAGGCTTTGTTGTTATTGTTGTTCCACCCAATGGAACATGTTATTGAAGTACTTCCTCCGATCCTTAATATAAGACATATTTACCTAATTTAATTAAATTAAAGAAGTTGGTTAAGTTAATTAATATGGCATGTATTTTCTAAAACACTCTAATCATCTTCCTTAATTCCTTCCTTCCTTCTCCTCCTCCTAGATTATGGTTGAAGGAGCATCAATAAAGCTAAATTAAGAAAATATAAACAAATATGAAAACTATGTCTTATATTTTAGAACCAAAATCAACTCCTTAAATATGTCTTATATTAAAGACCGGAGGAGTAACAACTATCATATAACTGGATTGTGTCAGAACCAAACATCAGGACTCACAGAAGGGCAATCAGTGATTAAAAAAATTTTAATCAAATACAAATTTTAAATGACATAAAATTAGAGTCAAAATACTTTCTATTCAGGTAAAGCTAATACTTAATGATCACTAGTCCTCAGATGTTTTCATCTTGAAAAATAAACAGGCTTAGCAAGGGATGGGCACATGCTCTAATATTTGGCAATGGTAAAAGATGAAATGAAAACATTCATCTCAAGCACATGTATAAACAGTAGAGGAAGAATACCTTGCGCTCGGGAGCACTCTCAGAATCTTTTTTAAGAGAGGAAACCAGTAAATGACTTGATTTTGCCGTTGATATAGGGCAGATGGGGCGCGAAGAGGTGAGAAAAGACTTCACTTCCATGACCTGGAAAGGATAGAGTAGTTGATAAAAATAATACCATTAATGGAATGGCATGTAAGGCTGAGACCACTAGATCGAACTCTAGACTAATAATAAGAGATACTCCCTCCCCCCATGACATGTTTGTAACCTGAAACAAGACACAGGCATTGCTGTCAACAAAGCATGACCCTGGTGATAATTTGTGAATTGCAATTAATACAACCTCTTCAATTTATCATATTCTGATAAGTGAAATCATGAGTAGAATAGGCTCAAGCCATACACATTCGTGGTTTATCACGTTCGATTATATTACTTCATTTTTTGTGGTACAGTAGGTAAGCTCAGGCTAGAGTGGCTCAAACGACACAATTAGCGTAACTCTACAAACTGTATCTCACAACTAGGAGAATTAAAAAGCGAAAGGGAATGGAAGCGGTAGTTTGAATATTTATAAACATATATATTTAACGTACTTTTCTACCAATTAACTGACAAAATATATCTCATTTTTCAAGGAACCCAGAACACCATTAGTCAAGGATAGTCCTCACAGCATAAGCATTAATGATTGAGTAAAAACCTCGAAACTGAATTAGAAAAAGTCTTCCAAATTGAGAAAGAGCGCATCTTAAGCGCACACCTCGGCAATGCGCTCCTTCAAATGTCTAGAAAAATCTACAGCATCATAGCACTAATATAAAGTCAGGATTTTGTCCATATCCCACACTTCGGCGGGGTCGCGAGGAGAAAATTGCATGAATTAATTCAAAGGTAAGGAATTGCAAATTAAAACCTTGAAATAGTAAATGAATTCGCCAATTCAGGGCGGCAGAGAAACAGCTACCCCCCCCCCCCCAAAAAAAAGTCATGGGCATTCCAAAAGAAGTCGAAAACAGACTCGAGGTGAAACTTTACACGGGTATGACATAAGAAAGAGAGTGTGTAATTACACGGGGGGAGATGGTCAGGGTGTGGTCAAGGTCAATGAGGGTGTAGCGAACACTGTGGTGGAGAGAGTGATGAACGGGACGTCAGCGTTTGAGCCATACAATCTTTGGAAGAGAGGTGGCGGAGGAGGAGCAGATGACAGGGCCGACCTTCGAGAAGGAGAAGATGATGACCGGTCACGGTGTCGTGCAGAGGTGTTAGGGTTCAGCCGGAGGGAGGGACTGAAGCAAGACAACATAACAGAGAGGACGACGACCTAACCTGAAGAAGAGAGCGACTGTGAAAACTGGAAGAGGCGACGGCGAGAGAACAGGCGCGAGCGCACGGAACTACCAGGCTGATGAGAGCTTTTGCGCGCGAGGGAGGGCAGCCGCGGGTAGAAAATCAGAGCCCCCTCGTTTTCTTTCTATCCTTCCCTCTTACTTCTCCTCGCCAGCTGGAATAGGATACAGTCATAAAAAATCTCAGGTGAGAGGAGTGAAAATTAGTATGTTTGGATAATCGTGATTTATGGAATATTATGTAGTTTTTATAGTCTATGAGATAACTTTTACGGTCTACAATATAGTTTTTACAATCTATGAGGTAACTTTACAGTCTACAAAGTTAATATATGAAAAAGATTTATCTCGATTTTCATCAATCGAGCTTATATATAAACCCGATTCAAACCAATAAAACCAATTATTATTATTATGTAACTAACACTGGTCATGACTCACAAAACCAGAAGCAAATCTTATGTTTTACCTTTATATACTTTCAATTCAACGTTTAACTAATCATTGTAAGACTTCTTTTAATACATTACTACTTTTTTTTCAAGTCTAAGGGGTTTAAGGTACACAATATAAATATATATTGCCTTTCTTTGTTTTTTTGCAATATTCCTTTTTTCTTCTTCTACTTCTATTTTTCCCCCCATGAACCATCAAATGGCTAATAATGTATAGGTTGAGGTGTGGGACTTCTCTCAACACATTCTAATTCTAATAATATTGAGTCTTTGTAATCTTAACTAATTTGGGACTTTGGCATCTGTGAAGGCAGCCAAATTGGTGTCCTGAGATCCATTTTCCATACCATAACACTGGTCCTGAATATAAATTACTTGTAAGAGAAAAGTTTGCTCTGAAATATAAGTGACTTCTAATGTAACTAATGATTTATGTAATTAAAGAAAAAAAGATAATTAGAGTATTTTACCCAGTTTCTGTTTCTGTTGTTTTAAATGAGGATCAATCCCAATCCCTTTTTGGAGGTGGATATTGATGGTGATTGTCTGATTCATACTGATTCCTGTACCTCCTCGTATATTATTGATGATTGATATTGATTCCTTTACCTCCTTTCTCTCTCGGCTTTTCTATGGTTCTTCGTGTGGGAGTTGCTTCTGCTTTCTTTGCCTCCACCTCACTTGACTCCAAGAAATTTCATCTCAGATCCATCTCAGGTTTGCTTCCTATCTCTTCTAATTCCTCTCTTGCCTCTATTTTTGATTTAGTTATTGGTTCCACTAATCTCTCCTCTGTAGAGTGTACTCACAAGAGTGTAGTGGGGTTTATAAGTTTAAGTTCAAGGTTTTTCCCTCATAATAGCTAGTCTTTTGTGACTAGCTCTCTCTTAGACCTTGTGCCCGTCACTTTTATTAAGAGGCAAATGGCTAACTAAGTAGGGTGTGAAGTAAAAAGGATAACACTGAAATGAGTCCCACATTTAAGAACTCACAAGTATAGTAATAACTTTTCCTCTAGTCTTTTGATAGCTCTACAATGATTCTTGGATTATGATTCCAATTGTTGTTACGTGTCATTCATTCTAACGTTGATTCTTACACTTTGTTTTAACGTGCTACTGATTCAGGGAGGAAAGATGGCATATTTGTAGTCGGATCTGATGCGAGTTTGAACCTCAACTTTGTCTTTCTCGTTCCTGCTTGATCATTTTAATCAGTGAGATCTTGTAATATAAATTATGAGATGGAAGCTATGTTTGTGTTTGTAGAGTACTTCTAGTGATAAATGTATGCACACAGCGCACTTAGAATGATTGGATTATCAATGAAAAAAGAAAACATGGGTCAGGAAATATGTCAAAAAGCGCAAATCAGCTTTGACTTCCCTGTGGAAGAGTAAAGGAGGAGGGAAACTAGCTGCCTTATCAATCCTTCAACATTTTGTTTTTCCTCTTCCATAATTGAAATTGAAATGTAAATAACTCCTTTTTTTTATTCCAGAAAATGTAAATAACTTAAGATTATAGTTTAACCCTTGAAATGTATTGTTTGAAGGAACTAGTGCTTAGCAGCATATTTTTTATCTGCTTGGAATACTACTTGAAACTATGAAATAGTTTTGACGTAGAACAATTGTACTTCTTAATTTACACTTTTTGTTTGTTCAACCAATAACTTACTTTGTTAGAAGATAAAATACGGCAACAAGTAAAGACTATTTTGTGCAAATGCATTGTTTAAACATCAAGCTCAGTATATATTCTGACATGACTGGATCTGCATATATGCAAACTAACCTACTTTTAGTTGTCTGCTTTTAAAAAAGCTTGAAAGTCAAATATGATACGAATGCTTATTGTTGTTATCCTTATTGTTATGGTTTAGAGTATTACCTTGGCAATCGATAGACAAAAAAAAATTAATTTCATTTATTTAGTCCATTTATCTGGCCTATTATTTCAAGCTTCTACTGTGTTTTTCGCTATTTCATTGGTGATCAAAGCCACGACTCTTAGGGATAATCCTATGATGCTATCTGAGAATGTTCTGTTTTATAACATCAAGGAGAGAATTCTAGATTAAGGGTATCTATTGCCACTTGAAATAGCTGAGATGGTTAGTGTTAGGCCTGGGGAGTATATAATCATATTGACCTATTACAGGATGAGGTATCATGCAATGCAGACCCTGAAGTAAGTGAGTCAAAAGTTAAAACTGCTCCATGTTACAAAGTTAATTGTGAAGGAGGAACATCAAATTTACATAAATCCTCTCCAAAAAACAAGATATAGTTACCAAGTCAATCTGCCGCAAGTTAAAGGTGTGAATAAATCGTACATGAGGGCTACTGTTAATATCTCTCAACCAAGAACATAAAATCCTGTTATGTACCTTACCACACAGCATTTGAATGGCTACACAAGAATCGCATTCCATTATGATTCGGACAAATCCCATCTCCTGCGCAAATTAGTTGAGAGAGATTTGGAACTTTAATACATTAGGAGACACACTGAAATGCTTGAACAAGTTATACTTCTGACTCAAAAAACAAAAGCTAATTTGGAACTTTGTTGTATTTGTGAAGGGACCCAGCCAAATTGGTGTCCTAAAATTAGGGAAAAGAAAATTAAAAGGGAAAACTCTAAAAAACATATTACATTTTTTTACCCTTTTTTAAAATTTTCCTTTCTATTAACCCTTTCTCTTATTTTCCTGTCACTTTCTTTCCATCCAAATATAAAGTTAATCATGGGATGCAACTTTGGCAATATTACTCCAGTACGTACTCCTCCTCTGCCAAACCAAAGTGCAAATTCAGCCCTTTCTTTAATTTAAACTCCACATCCTAAATCCTTATTTCAAGCCTCTACTTAACATCTTCCTTAGATTCAATTACGATGTAGAGATGCTTTGTCGTTGTTGTCTTGTTGACCTAAATGACCAAACCCCTAACCAACCTCTTCAGCAGCTACTTCATGTCCTTTGGGCCTCAATTATTATGTATATCTCAGAAGAAGTAAATAATTAAAGCACCTTTAAAATGAACAGGTAAAAATATAGTTAAATTATTAACGGCAGAAAAACAAATTTTACATTATTTCATTTTTATGTTCGAAATAAATGATAAAGCACCTTTAAAATGAACATTTGCTTTTCTCCTATAAATCACCTTTCAAATTTGTTTTCTTATCTTTATGGGATGAAACTTTTTACAACCTCAGCAAATAGGTAGGAATTCTTTCTTACTTATTCAGATGAAAATATTCAATTTTTTTCATATTATAATTATGATTTTTTTTGTCAACCTTATGATTATGCTATTGATGCACATTTTTTTTAAATTTCTCAATCATCATAATATAAAACTTAATAATAACAAACAGACTCCATAATAAAGGGTGTGGCAATTTGGTTAGGCGATGGAACCTATGCGGCCATGCGGGTTTGTTTGTCACAGACAAGTGGGCGGAAGAGAGAAGTTGCAACTTTTTTGTGAAATAAATCGCCCAACGCTACGAGACCAGAGAGAGCCACAGCTCAGCAATATCGACCACTCCTCAATTTCTCCGCCCATTCTCTTCTCCCTCGTATAAAATTCCTGTCCCTCCTTTCCTTCTTCATTTCCGTCTTTCTTGGGAGCTCGGCTTTTCCTTCTACGATCTCCTTTTCTGGTTCAATGGCGACCCTTCTTCAGGGTGTGGGAGTTGCTTCCGCTTTCTCTGCCTCCACCTCACTCGACTCCAAGAAACTTCAGCTCAGATCCCTCTCGGGTTTGTTTCCTATCTCTTCTTTGATTCCTCTCATGCCTTTATTTTCGATTCAGTTATTGGTTCCATTAGACTCTCCTTTGCAGCGAGACAGAGGCATACACATAAATCTTTCGGATTCTAGGATTATGATTCCATTTGTTGTTACTTTTCTCTCATTTCTAAGTTCAGTCTTTCTTTGGGCACGCATCGTGTCATTGACTCTAACCTTGGTTCTTACTTACACTTTGGTTTAACGTGCTCCGATTCAGGGAGGAAAGCTGGCATATATGTAGTCAGATCTGATGCGAGTTTGAACCTCATTGCGGGAGCTCGTAAGGCTGGACGCTTGATTACCAATGCAGTTGCAGTAAGTTACCTGTCTCCCATTACTTTCCGAGTTTGGTTTTCTTCTCCTCTGTTCCAAATCTGTTATTGGACCAACGGGAATGGGTTTTATTATGGGCATCGCGTTCCTGATTCCACCATGGTTTTTCTGTAGGCTAAAGGAGACAGTTCTGCTGCTTCTACATCATCTAAACCTGGGTAGGTTTCTTACATTAATCACTTACTGTTCTATCTCATTATATCTGGCTTCAACTTTGTCTTTCTTGTTCCTGCTCCATTATTTTTAATCAATGATATCTCCTAATATGAACTAGGAGATGGAAGCTATGTTTGTGTTTGCATAGTACTTTTAGTGATAGATGTATGCACACAGTGCACTTGGAATGATTGGATTATCAATTGAAAAAGAAAATATTGGTAAGGAAAATGTAAAAAGCGCAAATCAGCTTAGACTTCCTTATGTAAGAGTAAAGGAGGAGGGAAACTGGTTACCTTATTAATCCTTCAATGTTTTGTTTTTTCCCTTCCATAATTGAAATTGAAAATGAAACGTAAATAACTTCAAATTATAGTTTAACCCTTGAAATATAGTGCTTGTTTGGAACTGCGGTTGAAAATTTCAATCGTGCTTATGAATTGTAATTCACGGAATACGAAGTAACTTTTACGGTCTACGAGGTAGTTTTTACGGTCTACGAGGTGCTTTCACGGTCTACGAAGTGCTTTCACGGTCTACGAGATAAATATGTGGAGGAGATTTATCTCGATTTACGTGAATCGGGCTTATATAATAAGCCCGATTCAAATAAGCTCAAACAAACAAGCACATATTGTTTAAAGGAACTTGTGCTTCGAGCAGCATATTTTCTGTCTGCTGGGAAATAGTACCTGAAAGTATGAAACGGTTGGAGCAGTATATATTGCACGTGTTTGTTTCAGCGTTCAAATGACTTATAAGTGCTTATGCACGTAAATCGAGACAACACTCCTCTCACATACTTACCTCGTATACCGTAAATCACGATTGAAAAGCTGCTTTTGAAGATTCCAATTGCTATTACAAACACACCTATTGCTTTTTGTTTGTTTGTTAAGGAACCAAAAAAATGTATTTAATATATTTTTATTAGAAAGCAACAATACAAGCTTGCAGAAAGAAAAAAGGCATAACTGTGAAGAACAGGCTACACAAACCTTCCCATATAAATATGTCTTATACAATTCTGATAAGAAATGTTATTGTCAACCCTGAAGCACCTATTAAAATTTTTAGTTTCTGTATCACAACTAAGCTCAGCACAGAAGCCCTTGCAATAACCTTCTCCTGGTGCAATAAATCATCATATGTGGGGAGGGTTAAAATTTGAATGGCAATAACAATGACATATCGAAAGTGATGACAAAGGTTATATACCCTCGAGGTGTAGTGAAAATTATTGCTCTGAAATGAACAGCGTCACAAAATCTGTATGACGTATTTTATTTAATTTTAAATAAGATGTAATAAAGTATCGTTCACTTTTGGAATTTCTGTTTGTTGGGGTACAAATGTACTAATTGTTGTGCATATCTAGCCACAAGCATTCAATACTGGTCAGCAAATTACATGCTTGTTGATAATATTTTGTTGATGCATTTTCCTTCTGTGGGGGGAGATTTTACTCTGATACTAAAGAGTATTGCTTTGGGAAAATCACACTAAAGTCCCAATTAAGGAAAATAATATTATAAAAGTCCCATAACTTTCAATAGTGGCTCTTTCTCTTGTCATTGACAAGCAATGAGACTTTTCTGATATTATTTTTCTTGATTGGGACCTTGGTGTGATTTTCCCTATTGCTTTTGAAATGAATGACATCTCTTCTTGATGCCTGATTTGGGCTCTAAATGCCCCTTTACCTGCAGAATGCTAGTGCACTTAAAAAAAATGTATTTACATGGATTCACAGTCTACATAATATTATGGTCCTTCTTCTGGTATCTTTGGGTTAGGAAAAACTTCTTTCTAGAAAAAGAAACAAAAAAAGAAGCAGGGATTAGTGTCTTTGTTTTTAATATTATCATCCAGTAACTAGTTTGGGATTTGTAGCTGCCCCTCTCAACATAAGCGTCTCCTCTGAGTCTCGAATTAATGATCCAAAGGGATCTATTGATGCCTTACACCGCTAAACCAACTCTGTATTGGCATAGGGATTAGTGTCTTTAGTTGAAGACTTTCTGTTCAACCAATAACCTACTCTGTTAGAAAATAAAGTACTGTAACAAATAAGTATTATTTTGCGCAAATGCCTTGTGTGAACATCAGGCTCAGTACACATTTTGGCATGACTGGATCCGCATACATGCAAACTAACTTATTTATAGTTGTCTGTTTTTAAAACAGCTCAAAAGTCAAATATGATACTGTTTTTTGTTGTTATCCTGATTGTTATTGTTTAGAGTAGTACCTTGGCCATAGAGAAAACACATCTGATAGAAAAATCTCAGTTGAATTCATTTTGTCCAGTTGTCTGGCCTATTATTTCAGGCTTCTACTATGTCTTGATCTGCTTCATTAAAAATTTCAACTTTTTTGTCCGTTAAAGTAAAACAAATAATAATCAAGCATCCTCTGATGCCAAATTTTATTATAATACTTGTCTATGTATCTGATATTGGAGGTAGGGCCTATTTTCCTCAATTAACCAGATGCATTTTTGTTTTCAGGCATGAACTTCTCCTTTTTGAAGCCTTACGTGAAGGTTTGGAAGAAGAAATGGATAGGGATCCCACTGTATGCGTCATGGGTGAGGACGTAGGTCACTATGGGGGATCTTACAAGGTGACTAAAGACCTGGCCAAAAAGTTTGGTGACCTCAGGGTTCTTGACACCCCTATTGCTGAGAACTCCTTCACTGGGATGGGTATTGGGGCTGCCATGACTGGTTTGAGGACAGTTGTTGAGGGCATGAACATGGGATTTCTGCTTCTGGCATTTAACCAGATCTCCAACAATTGTGGCATGCTCCATTACACTTCTGGAGGGCAGTTCAAAATACCTATAGTTATCCGTGGACCTGGTGGAGTGGGACGGCAATTAGGGGCAGAACACTCCCAGAGGTTGGAGTCATATTTTCAGTCAATCCCTGGAATCCAGATGGTGGCTTGCTCAACCCCTTACAATGCCAAGGGCTTGATGAAGGCTGCAATTCGTAGTGAGAATCCTGTTATACTGTTTGAGCATGTTCTGCTTTATAACCTCAAGGAGAGAATTCCAGATGAAGAGTATGTATTGTCACTTGAAGAAGCTGAGATGGTTAGGCCTGGGGAGCATGTAACCATACTGACCTATTCCAGGATGAGGTATCATGTAATGCAGGCTGCCAAGACATTGGTGAACAAGGGGTATGACCCTGAAGTAATTGATATCAGGTCTTTGAAACCATTCGATCTCCACACAATTGGGAATTCAATCAAGAAGACGCACCGTGTGCTCATTGTGGAAGAGTGCATGAGGACCGGTGGAATCGGTGCTAGTTTGACAGCCGCCATTAACGAAAATTTCCATGATTATTTGGATGCTCCTGTTGTGTGTTTATCCTCTCAGGATGTGCCAACCCCATATGCTGGTCCATTGGAGGAATGGACTGTAGTTCAGCCTGCACAGATTGTGACGGCAGTTGAGAAGCTCTGCCAGTAATTGCTACAAATATACGTGGTTCTGCTGAAGCTTTTCAAGTTGATCAAGCTAGAGCCTTCATTATGATTTTCTTCTCTTTTTTTTTTTTTTTTTTTTGGGGGGGGGGAACTCATTTTGATTTTCTGATACTGTTAGTTTAACGGAGTTTCATTTAGTTCTTCTGCATCATTGATATATAATGCGTAAGAACTTGGTAAGCACAATATTTTATAATTGCCTACAACCCTTGATATTTGTTTTTCTTGTTTTTTTTTTGCAAATGTGCCTGTGTAAACGGTATTGATTTACAAATGCGCACGTATTTGAGTGCTTTTGCTTTCAATTCAAAGGTTAACATTCACAGACAAAGGCCAGGTAGTATTCATCAACGTAGTTATAGTTCTTGCACACTCAGTTATTTGATAGGGCGATATCTGAGTTTTTCGAGCATGCCAGTTCCAAAAATGCTCCATGCACAGAAAATATCGCCAATGTCCCAAAAGTCAAAACTTTGTCCTTCGTCTTTTATGGCATTAAGGATGTGTTTGGTGATTTGGGAATTTTAATTTTAATACTAAGGATATGTTGGTTCATTTGGGAATTTAATTTCAATGTTGAATGTTACTTTTTAAAAAAAGTTTACTTTCCCAGAAAATTGCTCTATATTGTGTTTAGTTCAGTCAGTATTTTCATACAATGTTTGGGATTAATGCAAATATTGTGGATTACTTAACGGGGTTTTTCAGGGTGTTCTCACTAATAAAATTTTTAATGACCTTTTTGCTTCTCCAATTTTCTCTATGGGCTAATGTTTTTTTTTTAATAGAAATAAGAGGTTTCCTCTATCGAGGTTTAGAGTATAAAAGATTTTCCCTTCTCTTAATAAGTATACTTTATGAAATTCTAATTTGTATTTTCCTCCTTATGAGGGTAAGACTGCTTACCACCTCAATCAATAACTTACTGGTTCTATGGGCTAATGTTTTTATCGCCTTGAGTTGTGTCACTATGAGATGCGCTAGTTTGTTTTTTACTTTCTTTTCTTTTCTTTTATTTTTCGGGCTAAATACATGTATCTTCCTTAGAGGCAATCTTATTCAATACACTGTTTGGCACTAAATGTAGACAATTTTTTTCAATTAGAATTCAAATATTATTCCCCACATTGTGAGAGAAGAGCCCCTTCCATGTGGAAGCGTTTTTTATTCATCTCAAGCTCGTCCTGATGTTTGTAACAAAAAAAAAACAGACACATTCAAAAGCAGGCATACATATTTATACAGGCCAGAACTCGTGGCCTAAGAAAGGTCAAATCCAATAGACTTGGGCCCATTTATCATTTCTTTTTCTCGATACATCCCTTGATCATTTCTTTTAACTATGAGGCTTAGAAATGCCATTTATTTCATTAATGGGCTCATAATCGGGAGAGTGGGCCAATATTTAATTCTTTTCATTTATTTATTTTTTTGTACTTGGTTTAGCTTTGAGAAATCAACGAAGCTAGTCTAACCAACCCCTTCTTACCGAGTATGATCCTTGAACTGATAACTATCTTTCGGTTAATCTAGCCTTCTCCGTCCCTTGGGAGCAACAAAGAATTGGATTTAGGGGAAGAGGTTAGTCTCTCACAACGTGGCGAACTAAAGTTTGAATTCCCAATGAGAAAGGTGTCCACATTTAATGCCCGACAATACCTCGAATAAATTTGTTTTCAATAAGAGAATACATGTGCCTAGCAAAAAAAAAATGAAGCTAGTCTAATAACTAAGATTAAATATTAAAAAATGAAATAGTTAAGAATGCATTAAATTATATATCCTTAAATTACAAAAATGATACTCCCTTCGGTCCTTAATATAATATATATTTATCTAATTTAATTATATTAAAGAGGTTAATTAAATTAGTTAATATAACGTGTACTTTATAAAACACCCTAATCATTTTTCTTAATTCCCTTCTTCACACTCTTCCTTAGTTATTGATATGGTAGCACCAATAAGGGGCAAATTAGGAAAAAAAATTAACAAATATGAAAAATATATCTTATATTTATGACAAATATCAATTCATCAAACATGTCTTATATTAAAGACCGGAGGGAGTATTATTTTAAAGGAGTAGTGATTTAGGATTAGAATTTACAATTTTCAATAATTAAAACATTTTAGGTGGTAGAAAACTCATTTCTTCATGATTAATAACAAGTTCATTCAGGAAATTCATTCTTAAGTTTTTGAATTTAAATTGCAATCAACATATTGAGAAGACAAGAAAAAGTTGGAGACTTTTTGTGAAGCATGTGAAGAGGCAAGAGCGTGAGTAAGATTGAAAAAAAAAAAAAAAAACAGAGTGAGATTACAGGTCATGGCAGGCAAGACATGCTTGAACATGTCCTTCAATGTGCATGTGTTATTGAAATAATCCAACAATTAATCGCAGACTTTGATCTGATTTCCCCCATTTAACGTTGAAAATTGGTGGCCAAGTGGTGAAGAAGGGTCCCTTTCCAATTTATTGGGGCTATCTTTCCCTATGCTGAATTAATGGCCAATCAAATCTTCTCATCATGTGGAAAGGGAATAATAATTTCAAATTTTGATTAACCGAGTTGACAGGCATGGATGTAAAATATATATATATATATATATATATATATATATATATATATATATATATATATATATATATATATATATATATAAGTTCGTATGCATGGTTCGTGAATAGTGCAATATATACGTTATATAATTTTTATATTATATATGGAATATATGTACAAATTCCCCACAACCACGATCAATGATCATCATTTGATAAAGCGTGTATGTTTCTCAGCCTCAATTTTCCTATCAGTAACCTCTATATATAAACAAATAAACAAGATTCAGTTAGATACTGAATTCTCCACCGTTTGAATCATTTTGAGATATAGATATTTAATTTGTGCCGTAATACTCTCAACAATATTTAACCTAAATGTGTCCACCTTCATGATGCATAATGCATTCTCCAAAAGGCGTTAAGCCCTTTCTCTGCATGCATGAAAGAAAACTCTCACGCGAGATATAAATAATGTAATATATTTTCTTTTCTTCGGAAGGCATATATCTGCACAGCTATATCAGGGCCACAATGGCATCAAATATTATATATAATAGGAGTGATGATATGTATTTTGATTAATAAATATAATCCTCCAACATAGGAGGAAATTATATAAAGAACATACTCCCTCCAATCCTTAATATAAGACATATTTACTTAATTTGATTATATTAAAAATATTAGTTGAATTAGTTAATATGACATGTATTTTCTAAAACACTTTGATCATTTTTTTTTTTAATTTCCACATTCCCTCTCCTCATTGAATATTGTTAGGGGAGCATCAATAGGGATAAATTAAAAAAAGATTGATAAATATGAAAACTATATATTATATTTAAGATAAAAACTAATTCTCTAAATATGTCTTACATTGAAAACCAGAAGATTAATGTATTTTCCGGAGCTCGCGCTTGCATGCTTGGATTGATGCCTGATAAACTCAATAAACGATTCCCCGAAGTTATAAGATGCATGCAAGTACAGGACTAAAAAGCTAAACTGAAAAATTCTTTTGCATGTGCCTCTTGTTGTATCAGTTGCATGAAAAAAGGCTTATGCTGAATTTACTTAATCAGCAAAACAAAGTATGCAAGTGTTTGTTGCTTCAAGATAACTTAATATATAATATGTTCACTCGTTAAACTAATTAAATGCATGAACCTGTACAATCATGAAGAGTATATCTATAGATAATTAACTAGGCTATCTATGATATATATATATTGCACATTCAGCACAAAATCCTTGCAGATATGATTTGTCTCTGTTCTTGTCCTTTTGGTTCTCAAGCTTATGTACAGAAAGGTCGTCCCAGTCCTAACATTTGTGGCGTATGCCCCGAACTGTCACGTTTTGCAAAAATTTGGTAGTAGTCTCGTTTCTGTCACCAAATTAATTAACCAGCATATTAATAATAATGAGTGTTCAAGTCATTTGAAACAAGAAGACTTCTATTTATTGCTGTGACCAAGAGTCATATATGGGCAACTTAATTAATACATGTCAAGTTGCTTTCTGAGTTGTAATCTTTTTCGTTGGTGGACAAGGCATGGTCCAGGGTGGAAATTCCATTGGATACTAAGGACTGATTCATAACGTTCCACACATTTTGGCAGCCTAACTTAATTTGGATATCAAAATCTTCCCATGTGGAACACTTGTGGCTTCATATGGCAACTTGGTTTTAGATATTGGGATGATGCGATATTATATTGTCATATTCGATAAAATAGATTTACGCCTAAACTTTTTGGCACTGATCAACTACCACGTGTTTTCGTCAATTCCCTTTGTATTCGGTATTCTTTCTGTGTCACACATATCTCTTCATTTGGGTTTCACAATTTCCCTCTCGTTGATGCAATCAATATATATATATATATTGTGGCATTCAAGAAATGTCCTCGCGTGTGTGTGTGTAGACACACAAAAATTCCAAGTTTTTATATATAGAGACATATCTAACTACATACTAATTCCGACATGATTAAATCTTATAAACTATGACATAAAATAAAATACATGTTTTCATCCTGGGATTATATTTATGCGAGACTGTCTTGACGAATTCATGATTCAGATCTAGAAAGAATCAAGGTGAAAACCAAAGTTATCAATACCAATAATTTGTAAGAAAAAATTACTAATGACCATATAGGCATATATATGCCAACTATTACTAGCTTTTATCAAATGGTATTAGATAATTAAGTTGAGAGCAAAGTTTTATCAAATTGCTATAAACCAGCTATAGTGAATGCCATATAATAAAGGAAAAACATGAATAAACAGAGTAATTAAAGAAGATGTTGAGATAAATATGTGGTCACATAATAAATACTGAGTTTTATAACAACCATGTTAGAAAAAGTGGGGGTGACATTCATTGAGGAAAAGATGATAGAAAACTGTTTACAATTGTTTTAGACATGCACACAAAAAAAAAAACAGAGAGAGAGAGTTGACAAGATAGTCTTAAGTTTGGTGTAAAGAAGTAAAAGAATACCAAAAAAAAACATTTAACAAAATTATCGAGTATGACATTTTAACAAACAATCTATTTAAAGAGTCAATTGATAGAATACAATAGCCAATTTATCAATAGTCAATTGATAGTGAAATAAAACTTCTTGTTGTGGTTGTTCTTAAGTCATGCAAGTATAACTTATTTACCAGACTCCATGTAATTAATTAATACACATAAGCTATAGCTAGCTAATTTACCACATTACATTTGCAAATTTACATTGATTGAGGAAAGCGTGTGCCCTCATATCTAAACTTTTTGGAAACTCATGGTCGTCTATCGTCACTGCTCTCATAAGTACTATACTCGTTTCATTCATGTATATATGAGAATGAGATTGTATACCCCTGACATAACGAAGCAAATGAAACCTAAGTGTGTACTTATATTATATTTGTAATCTTAAAAAAAACAATCTATTATATTGTTTGAGATTGAATTTATTTAGAGCGAGAAAGAAAGAGGTAGATAGCTAGCTTGTGAAGTCTTGAGGGGGCAAACTAGCTAGTTGACAGGTGGATAAAATTTCAGTCAGAGATATTAACGTGTGCATGCGAGGGAGGTAGCTACTTACGGCGGTGAGATGCTGAATTATGTTTGTTGGAATTTTGGGTCTAAATTTGATGGGCTATGAATAAGAAATAGTTTAGAAGAGAAGAGTTTCTAAAGAGGGAAAAGGAAGGAGAAAAAAGCGTGTGAATAGAAGTCTCACATTAGATAAATTAAGAGAAGTAAAAATAAATATAAAACTCAACTTCACACCTCTAAAATGGGCTATTGAGCCAATCAATTTTTATGGATGAATGAGAACGTAAGTGGGCCTTGGTCTACCACAAGCGTGCCGCTGCCGCCCGGCCGGCTCAGCTCGGTTCAGTTCGGTCGCCACCGCCGGTCTGGTCCGGTCCACGCGTGTGTAAGATTAAAAAATAATTTTTTTAGTTTGTCCGAATAATCCTTAAACTTTTGTTTAATTTCTTTTTTACCCCTCAGTGATTCTCCCAACAGCGGCTGTAGCAAAATGATGTGACCAAACCAATGCATCCGTTCTGGTGCATCCGTCTGCACCGTTCTGATGTGTCTGTTCGTACGACGTACTAGTTCACCAGCAAGAGTCACCGTTTGCTTCTGTTCGCTCCGTTCTAGTATGTCTGTTCGCACGACACATCAGTTCGCTCGCAAGAATCGAGTCCGTCTGATCAATTTCCGTCATCTATAAATAGGATGTGCTAGTGACAGAAAAACATATCAATCTAAAAACTCTCTTCTCTCATATACTGCATAGTGCTTTCTGCAATCATCACATATCCTGTGCGATTTTGAAAGCAACCTCGTTGTGTCCGTTCGGACTTCTGATTGATAATGTCATCATTCTAAAGACGTAATACATTCTATCCTGGGAGACAGTTGTTCAACCACCTTGGGTATCCATATAGAGGGAACAAATTATGTTAAGGAGACAACATACGTTGGGCTCGGATTTTATCAAAGTTCATTATCATTTTCGGCAGTTTTGTGAGTTTTTTGTATAATATACATAATTATTGTGTATTTACAGATTATGTCATCTTAGTTATACAGATTCTTATTGAAATTTCTACATTCAAAGTACTTTAAGGATGTGTTAGGTTCAATGAAGGTTAAGTTAGGTGAGGTTAATTTAAGTTAGGTTAGGGGAGGTTATAAGTTTTGTTTGGTTCAATAAGGGGGGAGGGGAGGGGAGGTTTGATTTCTTGTTTGGTTCAGAAGGGTAGGTGAGGTGAGTTAATTATAAATTGACAAATATACCCTTTTTTCTTTATTTATATATTTTTCTTCTTCTTTTATTTTTTAATTTGTAAATCTTAAAAAACCTATTACCTCAAGAATATATGATAAAAAAATTGTATACATTTTAAGGGATATTTTATTGATTTTTACATATTATCTCATTAATTTTAAACAAGAGAGGTAAACTTGGAATATTAAAAAATAAGTATGAGCATTTTGGTCAAAGTGAGACAAATTTTTCTCTCCCCTCCAAAAACCTCCAATTTTGGAGGGAAGAGAGAGGAGGGGAGGGGAGCAAAAGAAGACAAAATTTTTAACCTCCCCTCCCCTCCCCTCCTTTCAACCAAACACATTTTTCCCACCCCTAACCCTCCCCTCACCTAACCTCCCCTCCCAAAACCTCCAACCAAAAACAAAGCCTAAACAACAAGAAATTAAACAAAACGGATGCACCAGAACGGATGCATTGGTTTGGTCACATCATTTTGCTACAGCCGCTGTTGGGAGAATCACTGAGGGGTACAAAAGAAATTAAACAAAAGTTTAAGGATTATTCGGACAAACTAAAAAAATTATTTTTTAATCTTACACACGCGTGGACCGGACTAGTTCACCAGCAAGAGTCACCGTTTGCTTCTGTTCGCTCCGTTCTAGTATGTCTGTTCGCACGACACATCAGTTCGCTCGCAAGAATCGAGTCCGTCTGATCAATTTCCGTCATCTATAAATAGGATGTGCTAGTGACAGAAAAACATATCAATCTAAAAACTCTCTTCTCTCATATACTGCATAGTGCTTTCTGCAATCATCACATATCCTGTGCGATTTTGAAAGCAACCTCGTTGTGTCCGTTCGGACTTCTGATTGATAATGTCATCATTCTAAAGACGTAATACATTCTATCCTGGGAGACAGTTGTTCAACCACCTTGGGTATCCATATAGAGGGAACAAATTATGTTAAGGAGACAACATACGTTGGGCTCGGATTTTATCAAAGTTCATTATCATTTTCGGCAGTTTTGTGAGTTTTTTGTATAATATACATAATTATTGTGTATTTACAGATTATGTCATCTTAGTTATACAGATTCTTATTGAAATTTCTACATTCAAAGTACTTTAAGGATGTGTTAGGTTCAATGAAGGTTAAGTTAGGTGAGGTTAATTTAAGTTAGGTTAGGGGAGGTTATAAGTTTTGTTTGGTTCAATAAGGGGGGAGGGGAGGGGAGGTTTGATTTCTTGTTTGGTTCAGAAGGGTAGGTGAGGTGAGTTAATTATAAATTGACAAATATACCCTTTTTTCTTTATTTATATATTTTTCTTCTTCTTTTATTTTTTAATTTGTAAATCTTAAAAAACCTATTACCTCAAGAATATATGATAAAAAAATTGTATACATTTTAAGGGATATTTTATTGATTTTTACATATTATCTCATTAATTTTAAACAAGAGAGGTAAACTTGGAATATTAAAAAATAAGTATGAGCATTTTGGTCAAAGTGAGACAAATTTTTCTCTCCCCTCCAAAAACCTCCAATTTTGGAGGGAAGAGAGGGGAGGGGAGGGGAGCAAAAGAAGACAAAATTTTTAACCTCCCCTCCCCTCCCCTCCTTTCAACCAAACACATTTTTCCCACCCCTAACCCTCCCCTCACCTAACCTCCCCTCCCAAAACCTCCAACCAAAAACAAAGCCTAAACAACAATGTTAACCAACGAATGCAATAATTTCATGGGCTCACATGGCTTGATGATCTCATGTGTAAAATCTCTTATATGTCTGTTTGAAGAAATTAAAGAAACATGTAGTGTACGTAGTACAGTGAATTTGGATTTCGTTTTGCTTGGAGTCTAAGCTCGATCCCTTTTCGGTGCCATGTGGATATATGAGGAGTTATGGTTTGACTCATAAATTGCAACTTCCGGTGCTTAGCTTAGGATTTAGTTGACTTTTATAAAAATATTAAATAAATTAAATAAATTACTTAATTATAGATATTTTATTATTTTATGTATCATTAGATTATATATAAATTTATAAGTTATGCAAATTAGTTTTAAAAAATGATAAATATTAAAATTTAAAATAATTTATTTAACTTTCTTAATCAGTTCAAAACAAATTAATTGATAAGAAAGTGAAATTTAGGAGATCATCTGCAAGCTTGAATTAAATACTATCTTTGATCTTTAATATTTTTTAAAAATTATAAATTATTTAACTTACTCTCTCTTTTTTGTTTTCATGAGCCAAGCATAGCTTAACGCGATTTTTCCACTACTCCAATATGACTTTAGAATCATCACATTCGTTGATACACATATAAATTAATCAAGTCACAAGCGCACACAAAAATAGCAAAAAGAATTAAATGTGATTAAATAAATTAAAAAAACAACTTAAAGAATGTCAAAGTGGATGCGAGGGAGCAAAATTAAAGAAGCAGTGTGATAAAACTAAAAATTAATTAAGAACTCCAAAAGTTTTTGAGATCGATTTGTTAAGCACATAGTAGGATCAAAATGATAATTTTTATGTATACAACTTATAGCTATTTATAAACCATGCTGAGACGAGTCACTTAAAGTTAGGTCGATGAGGATTGATCAATATAATAGTATTATTATTTGACCGACCACAAGCCAAGCACACTTTTGGGGGTTTCTTTTTTGTTAAATTATTCCTTTGGTTTTTTGTTAATTGCCACTAATCCAAGCATAAATATGTTTATAAGGTTCTGGGACTTCCCTTTTCAGCAGCTCAGACTTAAAAGAAACTGTTAATTAATCTATCCAACCACATACAGTACAAGTGGATACAAATTAAAAAAGAGGGGCCACTTTGCGCACTTTTAAGAATTCTGCAACCGCTAAACTTAACATGATAAGTTTAATGCATAGGGTAATTAATGGATTAATAATGATCACTAAATACAATAAATTTCGGTCTTCAAATCATCACTACCAAAATAGTAAAATGCAAATTAAAATCTATCATGATGAGTTATAACGATAATTATTTAAAAAGTTAGACTTTGTTTATAACAATAATGTCTGATAAATTTGAGAATAGGGCGAGTGGTGACGTTTTGGAAAAAGATAGTTGGAGAGGAGACAGTGTCTATTTTATGTGGGGTTTTGGCTAGATTGTTTATATTAAGGTCTCACTATATATTTCATAGAGTACATACAGTAGCATTTAATTTGACTCTATCTCTTTGGTTTTTCGGCTTGTAGTCCACTTGTCACGTGAATCCCACGTCTTTTAGTGAGTTTCCATTTTCATATACCCTCTTTATAAGGCAGCCTATATATATATATATATATGAGATTTTGCTGATGATAATATATGGAGAGACGGCGCATGTTGTTTTATTTTATATTAATACCGAATTTCGTAAGCACTGGAAAAAGTTTTTTAATATCAGTAGTGGAATTTTATAAAAAATGAGTGGTGGTATATTCAGTTATTTGTTCTTTTCTATGCATTTATGCAATATATATGAGTATAAAAGAGAAGGACAAGTAGTAGGAAAAGACCAATATAATTAATGTTTGTGCAAGTAGAAGCAGAAATTGTCATGTTAGATAAGATTATTATCTGCATAAATAGTTGCATCTATCTGCTTCATCGTCTTGTCTAGTCCTGTTGGTTGAAATTACAATAATGAATTGAAAGGCCATATATGGTTTCTGAAAATGGACGGAAATTACCGAATAGCCCCACACTCAGATGCTGACAAGACTTCTAATCAATATGATTGGCCTTGAGATCAGCAGCTATTTAGAAAATTAAATGCTTGTGCAATCTAGACATCTAGTCATTAAATAGAAGGCGATCTTTTATTTTTTATTCTCCTACCCAGCTGATGTAAAATTAACTGTGTAGATTAGTGTATATAAAATATATCTAAACTTAACCACGAGTGAGAGAAGGATCATTAATTAGGGTGGCTAATTATGTAATTATATAATGATGAGAAGCTAGCACTAGTGGGTACGTGGTGGTAATTAAATTGATAGTGACAGCCAGGGCGCACATACATCAATTTTGGCAGTTGGAGTTCGTTTATACCGTTATTTGGAGGGGAAATTATTATTAAAGAATAAAAAGAACCCACGAATGGATGAGGAAGTTGAAGATAAGACCGGTAGGAATTGTTATTAAATTAAAATGAAGAATGGGATTCCCCTTTTTAGAATTTTAATGATAATATTAATATTTCATTTCCATCTTCGCACAAGTGCGTTTAGGCTACTGTTGGGAGTTTCATCACAATCCTAATCCAAAATTGCACTGTTATTAAAATAAAATCAAGGTCTTATATTAATCATGAATATGTTTAATTTTTTTAACTATGATAATATTAGTTAGTTTGAGTGCTCGCGAGGTCCAAGCTTATTTATGTATGCTGGCAGATTTTTTTTTTAACTTAAAAACTTATGCGTTACTTTTTGATATATAAAAAATGAATTAGGAAATAACAATAAAAATGACTAAAAAATAGTAGTTTGTGTATAGATAAATAAGAAGTGGGTGTGGATAGTGACGTGGAAAATGAAAGGGTAAAAGAATTTCCAATCAAACTGGAAAGAGAGGAGGAAAAAAAGCACGAGCAAATAAGTGAATAACAGAACAAAATTGAGAAACCAACGAGTGAACAATAGCGTTGTTGGGGGGCCCATCTCTCTCTGTTTGTACACGCGCGCGAGTATGTTTAATCATTTATATATTTGTGAATCTGGAACAAGATAATCAATCTCACACAAATTAAGATGAAATTAAGACGTCACAACCTATCCTTAATCCTGTTTAAGTGTTTGGAGGTAGGTGACTTATATAGTGGTAGAGTTGTTATTAAGTGACCTGTGTGGATGCACAAGTGGCAACAAGTTAACCATATGAATTGATAATTTTACGGATGATTAATTAGTTAGACCCACTCTTCACAAAAAGTGAGCAATAATAATACTAATTTAGGAGGGAGAAGTAGGGAAGGGACTCCTAATTCCTGGTAAATAATCCTAACTCCTAAGGATGTGGACGATGTTAACTCAAGGCAAGTGATTGAGTATATTAGGATGGGTGGTCACTATCGTACTAGAATCCAATAATTACGAGTTTAGAGTATAAGACTTGGTCGTAAAGTGCATATTCAACCCCAACTAGCTAGCCACTTGCTGGTTTGAGAAAGAAACCTACTAACTACATTTACTCCACAGTCATGGGATTGGCTATCTTCTTGTCAGAGACATACATACGCCACAAACCAACTTGATCGATCATGTTTTATGACTCCCCATGTGCATAATTTCTTGACATTGATGCTACCCTTAACCAGTCCTTCCTAACCCTAGTTGCATGCTCCTCAGGCAAAAAATAATTATAACCCACTTGCACTCAACAAGACATGGCTAGCTTTCATCAGTTTGGCACATGGGTATAGCTACGTTACAACTTACAGGTGATGTTTTCTTCTTTCTTTTTAAAAATCAAGGAGAATATAATCATCGCAAAGTCCCAAAGAAAATATGTAGACATCCAAACAAGAAGTGAACAATATATAAAATGACATCATAGTGATTCACCCTAAAAAAATTATAGTATGTGTTTGGTTTAGAGGACTCATCAGAGTCAAGAGTAATCACAGGCTTTACAACCTAAAAAATATTTATAGATATACTTATAAAGTATCTATATTAATAATATTCTTATACTATCTCTGATCCTTATTATAAAACCCACTTTAATAAATAAAATTGAACTATAAAGTGGCTCTTATATTAAAAACTAAAGATAGTATTAATAACCATATTTGAATCTCTGCATATTGATAAGAGATATTTATTCATAAACCAAACATTGATCATAAGAGATGGACACTGTTCAACGTACTACTGTCTATAAATAAAAATTAATTAATTATCAAACATTAAAAGTAAGTTCTGATAATTAATTAAAAATTGTAAAAGTTTCCCTTGAATCTATATATATATATTGATAGTCTGAACCTTTAATAAAAATTACAAAATTCAATATCAATGAAAGAAGAGGTGAAGAAAGCGGTGGGATTCACTTAACACATAAGTCTCTATCAGGGCCGGGTTCACTTAGGAGAGAAATTTCAGTCAAGATTGAACTACTTTTTAAACTTTCTTCTAAATCAGGGTTTCTGTTTAATTTTTCTTTTTGCCGAGCTAACTCGTTTGTTGATTCCTCGGTTATCTTGATTAAAAATTGTAGTTTATAGATGGCCTACTTCGATAAATAGACAGTGAGATAAAAAACCTTTTTCCAGAAAGCATGAAACCGGGACACGCGCTTTGTGTTTTTGAATTAACATGTAGAGAATATATTTTATGATTTATAAAATAAGTGTTTAAGAGAAGTTTTATTTTAATTTATTAAAAAAGATTTTTGAAATCATGATTTTTTGACCTCACACAAACACTCACTAAATTAAAAATTAAGAGGACTTTTTGCATAACTTATACAGTTATACCTGCCCTCTTCTATCATGTATTTACAATAATCAAGGATATATGTATTTAAAATATTTTCCCTCGCCAATATTTGTGTTTGATTAGACTACCTGTGACGCAACAGGCCAAGGGTTAACGGATCGGATGATCGTTCACATCTATCCCGGCCCAACAATTAATAAATAATCCAAATTAGGATTTCTTTATCAGCTTTGACTTCTCTATCATATACATATATATCCACTGTGCTCTTGTTGTTCTGTTCTTTTTGCTAATCTATGTGATTTTTTTCTTTCCTGTTGGACAATTAATTAGTTAGACCTGAAAATTAAAGCATATTCTAATGATCGATATGGTAACCACTATAACTAAAGATAAGTCTTTTGGAATTGGCGTTTGTTGATTATATGATTAAGTGGGTTTGCCATTAACATGTATTTTAAAATATAAAAATGTAAGTAACTGATGATGTGATTTCGATTAATCACAAGCACTCAAATCAGCCAAAAACTAAGCCCATTATATAGTTACATGTAATTAACGGGCACGGCTTCTCTTCTCTGCGTCTCTCATCCTTTTTTTTTCCCCCCAACTCTCCATCCTCCAATCACTTAAAGCCACGTTGCCCCTCCCCTCACTCCTTATGCACTTAAATGGTTTATGCAACAAAGGCATGAAACACAATCTTTTTTTTTAAAGAAAGGTCTTAAAACACTTTTTTTTTAAAAAAAAAAGAAAGGTGTGGTTGCACTGCACAAACACAATTTTTTTCCTATTATTTTGAGATAATTGATTTTAGAAAAAATTTCATAAAATGTGTTAAAAAAAATTTGGTGATGAGGACCTAAATCAAAGTATTAGTACTTTGTATGTAAAGAAATTTTTCAGTTATTTCTTACTAATAAAATTTCCAGTGGCATACTTTTCTCCAATTTTTTCTTCATTTAATTGTTTTTCAAAAACTTAATTTACTAATCCTTATCAGTTTTATCGTGAATTAAAAGTATTAGTTTGATACTCATAATCTGTTAGAATTGAAATCTATAGATTTGATGATGATAAACAAAGTTATTAAATCTGGACTGGCTGTTGAATTAGTTGGGGTATTAGATCAAAGGTCAATAGAATAGACTGAAATCAAATCGAAGCTAACACAAAGCTAAATCGGTGAAAAAGTGAAGATTTTATGTTATTAATATAAAATTTTAAAGAAAATAAAAAAAATTAAAAAATGGTGAACCTGGTTGATACCTGAATCAGCCCATCCGGTTCGGGTTTAATTACTTAGATAATAAGAGATAATTGTGGGATACTAGAGATAATAAAGACATATAGAGATCCACACAAATATTATATTCATAACAATTTTATTTATAATTGAGTCCTTGCATTTAAAATAACTTTTATTAATAAGAAGGAACTTATAAATTTTTATATGCACCGGAAATTTTCTTACGCATATGGTACTAATACTTTAATTTAGGTGCTCATCATCAAAATAATTTTCAATTGGGACTTTTACAAAATTTTTCCTAAAATTAATTATCTCAAAATAATAAGAATTTTTTTTATGCAATACAACTACACCTTTCTTAAAAAAAAATGTGTTTCAAGACTTTTCTTTAAAACAAAAAAAAAAAGTTGTTTCATGCCCTTATTTCATAAACCATTCAAGTGCATAAGGAGTGGAGGAGGGGCAACGTGGCTTTAAGTGATTGGAGGATGGAAAGTTGAGAAAAGAAAAGAAAAAAAAGGCAGCGGATGGGAGGCGCAGAGGAGAGAAGCCATGCCCGTAATTAACTGGTTTGTGAATGATCACAACGAGTTATAGCTTATATAATCACAATTAAATAATTAAGTTTTTTGCTTAAAAAGAGGACGTTTACCATGCTGATTGGTAGTAGTTGGCACATCAAAAGGAGCTCCCATCAGCACAAGTTTAATATGCATCCGATAATATTCTAGTTATACATTTATTGATCCAAATTTTCCGAATGATTAAAGTTGAGAATCCGAGAAGCTGATGATCAAAAGTGTACTTTTGTAGCTCTGAAATTGCATTGGGTGCGTTTATATGGCCAGTTTGGGTTTGCGGTGAAAAATGGTTTTTTATTCAATCTGATTTTTCTAAAAGTTAGATTTAAAAAAAATCAGATTATAAATATGATTTATGTTTGAATTAGCGATGATATAGCACACACTGCTAGAAAACCCACACATATACAAGGGTGGGATCTTATGTTTATTACCATCACATCATTTGAACTTTACATTACTCCCTGGTATATATTTTATTTGCTCTCATAAGTCCAGTTTTGCAAAACGCATATTTTGAATCATCATTGTATATACAAATGTTGATCTGATTGTGGTATGATTTAAAATAACCTAAACGCTTTTTTGTGAGTTAATTAAATACATGTAGTTTGATAAATAATACTCCTCATATCCTTAATATAAGACAAATTTACTTAACTTGATTAGATTAAGAAAATTAATTAAATTAGTTAATATAACATGTGTTTTCTAAAATACCTCAATCATCTTCCTTAATTCTCTTATTCCCTCTTCTTCTTAATTATTGTTGAGAGAGTATCAATAAGGGTAAATTAGAAGAAAAAAAATTGATAAATATAAAAATTATATTTTATATTTAAGACAAAGATGAACCCCCAACTATGTCTTATTATATTAAAGACCCGAGGGAGTATACATCTCATATCACACTTATGATGACTTACAAATACTATAATTTGTTTAAAGTTTATATTATATAATGATATATTAATTTTTTTAAAATTTTGATTAGTGAATGATTTATGATAATAAGGATAGCTAGGCATAAGATGAAACGTATAATACTGCAAGTTTAGTTTACTATTCGCCGGTAAAGGTAATTAAAAATACAACAACTGTATGGTGGCTATTAAAAGTAAGAAGTGTAGTGAACTTTTCTTTTCCATTTTGTGTCTTCACACTTCTCCTGATCTGCAGATTACAAACAAATTTTTTCTCATGCTGCAATACATATATATATATAAATGTGTTATTACTGTATGGGTACTGGGGTGCAAATCATGTGGCACACTTGCTTTTCTTTTATTCATCATGTTTTTGTAGGTGCAGAAGATAAACATATAAAATAATTTAAAGATTCCCTAATTAAGACCCTAACTGATACTTTTGCATCAAGAAAAAAGGAAGAACTAATTACCAACTACCCAATATCCACTAAACGAATGGAGCCAATAAAAAAAGTTGCAAGTGCCGTTAAAGCAAAAATGTTTTGTCTTTGTTCAAAAAGATTAATTAGGCCTCTTTTATTTTCTCACTCTGATCATTTTCTCTGTTTCTTATGTTTTTTTCCTTCTCTATATGAAGCTCTTCGGATTCTTATCAATGTGCATGCATTTGTCGAAAAGAGGGTCAAGTTCATTCATACAGATGTACACACAGACACAGGCATCAACATATAAATCCAATAAATAGGTCTGAAAATTATGTCTTTGCCAAAAGGTACGTATGTAGGAAGATGTTTATTAAGAAAACACTAGCTAGTCAAAAAGTTCAGAGAGGAACAGAGATTTTTGTGCAGATTGTGTTTGGTGGCGCATGCTCTATGCAAATGTACCAAGACAACTTTGTTTTATTTCAATATAATCTACACTGCCTTTTGGTAATTATATATAATGTATGTCAGACTGTGTTGCATTTGCGGTATCATTTACTATTGATTAGATTTAAATGCTCTCACTCAACAATATAATCAATGTTATTATTGTCTAAATATCAAACAAAGCAAACACAGTTTTAGTGCCGACGTGATCATATCATGTTTTTTAAGGTATTTCAAGAAATTAATTAAATCATCACGGAAACTTTATTAAGTTATAAGCATGATTGATCAATTCAAAACACTAATTAGGGCTGTGTTTTGAGAGCTTTATTGCTATGGATCAATCGTTTTCCTTCAATTCATATGTATATGTATTTGGAATATATCACGTGGATCTATAAAATCATCCGTTTTGTACGTACCTTACAATTTTCAATTTCTTTTTTAAGCTTGCACGTTACTACCCCTAAGTTGAAAGTAGCACTTATTATTAGTTAACGAACCAAAACAAAAATAGTGCGTCCGGACTCTCCACCCAATTGACATCTCACAAGTTCTCGAACCCCACTTTAAATTCTCACTGATTAAATTTGAAAGATCGTTTACCTTTTGATAATTTCTTTCAAGCTCATTCATGGTCAAAACTAGTGTGGTGGATTTCTTTTTCTTGTAGTCCAGATGCATGAACAAGATCCAGTTAATCTTTTATATGACCACAAATATTTTGGATTCCACACACACACATGGCGCTTTCTAGATATATATTAAATATATACGTGAGGGCGACGTATCAAGATATATATTTTAATGGAGTCAAAATCCCAGAAGGTGTGTTAAAAGTTGGAATTAAAAAGGAGGTGAATAATTAGTGAAATAAAATTAGTGCCAATTAAGTTCTTGGAAGTAGCACGTCCGTAGGTGTTACGTGGACTTTTAAGAGTGAAGAAGTGGTTTAGGGTCAAAACCAAAACATCCATATCGATGGCTTTATTAGTGGCAAAGAGCAGGTGTATACATGAGATAGAATTATATATGGCAGACTAACGCAAACCACACAGAAGACGACCACTTAATCCCACAATGCTCTTGTATTGTTGCTTTCTTAATTAAGTTCAAAAGTTTATTAGTGTCCACTCATACATCTTGATTATACATATGGCATACCAATATATATACTCCCGCAGGTCCTTAATATAAGACATATTTTTATAATTTGATTAGATTAAAAAAGTTAGTTGAGTTAATTAACATGACATATATTTTCTAAAACATCATAGTCATTCTCCTTAATTCTCTTATTACCTCTACTTCTTGATTATTGTTAAGGAAGTATTAATATGGATAAATTAGGAAAAGATTGACAAATATAAAAATTATGTCTTATATTTAGGACCAACATTAACTCCCTAAATATATCTTATATTAAGGATCAGAGGAATATGTGTGTGTGTCTATATATATGTATATGTATTATGTGTGTGTGTGTGAGTTTACTTCTTAGTATTGTCAATGTCTTCATATCCCATCCGACTTTCTCTAACAAAATAGTAGTCTGGTTGACTTGGGTCTTAAGGTTCATCAGCTATTAATAATACAAGTCTCACGGCTTGAAAAAGATGAGAATGGAATGGATTAAAGAGGTAAAAACAAAAAACTACTGTATGGCGCGAGGTGAAGATGTTATCCCTTAATCTATTAATGTATGAATCTTTTAAATGATGACTAATGTGGGGTCTATACTTTCCCCAATGTTTGAGAAATGATTCGCCGCCCAACCGCCCAAAGCTAACGAGTAAAGCTAAGAGTAAAAAAAAAAAATCCTGTGATGCGAATAACCTATTGATTAAAGTGGTAAGAGATGTCAATCCGTTAGGAAAATAATATAATACAAATTTAAATCCTACAAAATATACTTGTTAAGATAAATGAGAACTCTTTATCATTTAAGTCTAGAGAGGAAAACCCTTAATTAAATAAAAAAAAATATGTGTGTGTGTGATGAATCATGAATGCGTGTATCATATAATCAACTTAACGTAGGTTTTATTAAGTTTTGTTTTTGAATGACATAAATGTTCCTTTAGTTTTTTAAGAAAAAAAAACTCATGTTTTCTTTCAAAATAATAAAAAATAATTACATAAGTTACTATCAAGTATTGTTAAAATTATATAAATTTTCTTTCTCTTTCCCAAATGTAATTTGTCAAAATATTACGTATGTTAGTTTTATTGCGCTTTAATTAGAGAAACTCGTATAACTAGACAGATTTACTTGTGAATGATAGGAAGAATCTTGAATAAACCATATTATTTACAATTAAAATTTACAAAAAATTTTCCATCATAAAAATTTATATTAAATTATTGCGACTTATTATGGATTTTATATTTTAGACTTAATTAGTCACTGGTAATTTCATTTAAATAAAGATTCGAATCAGGAAGGTTGGCCTAAAATCACTTTTATGATCCTCTCTAGTCTCTCCCATATATATTAGAAGCGTCCTATTATTTTCTTGTTGCAAAGAATGGTTAGTAATCCTTACTATAGACAAATATAATAAGGCAGGTAGCAAATAGAAAATAATGATGTTATGACAATAATAGTAATAAGATACCTCTATTATTTCAAAATATTCTGTTTAAGTCATCATCTTCACAATTTTTATGACACACACCATTGTTCACGCTCAAATTGATAAGGACTCTGCTGTCGTCTCTCCATTTTTGTGTTTTATCTCGTCGTTATGATGTATATATAATTCATATTCCATGGAAAAACGTTTAATTAGTTGAGACAAAGTCGTAAAATATTGTGTTTTAGTCTTGTAGATTGGAAAAAAGTGGCCACGGGTTGGTGAACAAGTTAGTATCGACCAATAAATGAATAAATGGATCTTGAAAAAAGTTAAGGGAAAAAAAGGCAATTACCTAAAAGGAAAAGGGCGCAAAAATAATCAGAAATAATTTTTTTTTTAAAAAAAAAGGAGGACTTTTAGTGTGGTCCATGACCGAAGTGGACTTTTATAAGAAAAATAAGTGAGAGAATGGAAAAAACAACCTAAGATAAGAAGCAAGTGGGAACCACATTTTCCCTCCTTGTTGTCTTCTCTATTCAAGTAACTGTCAAATGTCTTAATACACCTTTTGCAAAGTTATGGCCAAGATTCATTCTCCGGCAAATTAGCAGAAATTATGTTTATATGATATTTATATATAGTAATATAAATTTTAATTTTATAAATTAAATCATTTTAATTTAGGGTTAAATGTCTTTTTTGTCTCAAAAGTATTGTCTTAGGGGTAATTTTGCCCTAAAAGTTTTAAATGTAGGACAATTTCGTCATAACCATTATCGCATTTAAGTTGACCAAATTTAAAAATAAATTTGCTCCAAAGTGAAAACTTCAAGGGTAAATTTTCCCTTGAGATAACAAAAAAATTGTCCTGAAAATTTTAACTTAGGAAAAAATTTGTCATGCAAGTTTTCACTTAAGAACAAATTTGTCCTGAAATTTAGTCAACTAACGGTTAAACTTAATTGTGATAATGGTCAAGACAAAATTATCTCACATTTAAAACTTTCAGAACAAAATTATCCTGAGTTAATACTTAGAAAAAAAAACAAAAACAAAGACCGTTAACCCTTTAATTTATTTTAAATAACTCCTACCTTAAATTTGTGTGGTGAATACCGTGCCTAAAGCAGGGGGATCTGGACTGACTTATGGCATCTTACCCAATTCAATTATAGTTAATAGGGGGCCCAAATAATTTTCACACATTTTTAGGGGTTAATAGGAGCATGTCAAAAATACTAAAATTAAGTTTGGAGCTCCTTTTCTCCTCTCTTTACACTAGGGAATTTGGTTATTTACTTATTTTATCAGACATGCGGATTTTTTTTTTTTTATAATTCAGGCACCCATTATAAACTCGCTCGCCTCATGTTTAAAAAATAAAATAAAATAATTTTAAAGGAGGAATTGGTGTAAACTTGACAATAAATTATTTAATATTGCCTTTAATAATTTTTGGCAAAAGTTTAACCTCAAGATATTAATTGCACGGGCAAATACTTGATAACCATTTTATCACGAGGAATTATATAGACTATGGAGAGTCACTGTCACGTGAATTGCCAGCATGTTGTCTCATATATTAAACAATGTATATCTTTGTAATATAAAGTTGTGGCCAAACAAAATATAAAGCACTTGTTAACGTGATTTATTATTTCTCATTATAAATGTATGAGGTAGTTTGTAATGTAAAATATTTAAAAAATTAAAATAAAATTAAAGACATTAACCACATTTGATTCTAAAAACATATCTAAAAAATATTAATTTATTAAAAAATATTTTAAATTTATTTTTTACACGTATTATGTGTTATCTTTTCAATACATGTAGAAAATTCATGCATATTCATATATTTATGAAAATACCATTTGTCACACTTTACATATCCTGTTTTGGCAAGTGTAAAATTTATATTTTATACAAATGAGTGTAATTAATTAAATCTAACTAATTTTTTAATATGTGGTATAGAATATTGATGCCTTATATATAAGGCCAGATGTATTTATAATATAAAGAAATAACAATAAAGACGTGTAAAACAAGCTCATATTTTAAACTAATCTTCTACATGTCAACTTCTACCTCCCATGGCTCCTTGCCTCCTGGTTCAACTCCACTTGGCCTCCTCCTACATCATAAACCAGTGGTTTTGTGGATGCGTAAGAAAAAATATAATTATTTTGTTAATTTTGGGCAAACATGCCAAAAATAATAGATATTTTTATAAGATATTTATTTACTAGTTATTTATGCAGTGTACAGTTTGATAATGAAAGGCTGTGCACAAATTAATAAACTATTTCATGAAAGGTCGATGACTTGTTATATTATATACCCATTATTCTCAAATGTATTGTAAACAAATTCTCATGTATGATGAAAAGTTGAAAACGCTAAAACAAAATGTTGTTTATGATATTCAATCTAATTAATCAAGCATGGAAGTCGAGAACTAGAAAAACACATAGATATAGGTTGATCTTGTTTTATCAATCTCATAGGAGTCGGACTCTGGATAAAATCCAGAAGAGAATGTTTTCTCATAGCGCTCACACTGATTCATGATACTTTTTCGATCTTTAATATAAGATATATTTAAAGAGTTGATCTCAATCTTAATTATAAGACATAGTTTTTATATTTGTTAGTCTTTTTCTAATTTGCCCATATTGGTACCCTCTTAATAATAATCAAAGAGGAGAGGGAATGAGGGAATTAAGAAAGACGAGTATGATGTTTTAAAAAATACATGTCATATTAATCAACTTAACTAACTTATTTAATCTAATCAAATTAGGTAAATATGTCTTATATTAAGTACTGAATGGAGTACTATTATTAAGTTGTTTTTAAGCTTATTCAAACTTAATTATGAGTTGAACTTTATAATAAATTACTCGTTTGAGATAGTGGTTTGAAGCTCCATAAGTACTTTTTAATTGTGATTCACAGTATACGAGGTACATATACGGAGAAAATTTATCTCGATTTACATAAATCAGGCTTATAAAAAAACAAAAGCTTTCCCAAACAACCACAAAATCTTTTTGTTTACTGTTCTTTTAATTAAAATAGCTAACCTAACGGCATGGGTTATAAAACGGGATCGAACCCGCACCTTCCGATTTACGAGGGGGAGTTATGATGTCGCTAGGTACATGCAAGACATTGGCACCTTTTATTTTATTATACATCATGTTTTATAAGTGGCCATTTGATTTCACTCGGCTTTAATTTGCCGCCTAAACGGCATGTTGAAAAATTAACAAATATATTTTTATATGAAAATTATGAAAAAATCCCACATTAAAAACATTATTACCCTAATGTGTCTATTGACTTGTTGTGTGTATTTGAATTAACTTTTAAAAAATAATTTTTTATGATTTATGAGATAAGTATGTGAGATAAATTTAATCTCACTTTTTAAAAAATAACTTTTGAAACCATGATTTTAGAAGCTACCAAACACTCACTTAGTCTGGAAAGAGTCACAACTCACAACACTTCTTCAACTAGGTGCAATGAATATATATTTAATTATATGTAAATATATTTTATTTCGTACATAGTTAAAAATATGTTGTATCTATATATCTAAACAAGTTTCAAGTATTTTAGACAATAAATTCTGTGAGGGAGATTTTTCATTAATTTTTTTTTCTAAATTGTTTCTATTATATTAAATTAATAAGTAGCAAAATGAAACATTCTCATGGCATGAAAAAAAATTGAAATTTGATGTGACCATCATAATGTCCATTATAAGTCCCTCCTATCACGGAGAGTTCTATAGTGATGGACGTGATCAAAGATGCACTGATCCATACTTTTCAACCGCCATCCTCAAAAGTTGGAACCAAATTCATATGAATCGCTGAATTTTTTACAATGCATGTGTCCGATCGGGGATCACCTTTTTAAAATAATCAACATAATCATATATATATATATATTAAAATATACATTTGTTTCCTCATCAATTTACGTTGTGTCAATAAATTTAACTTTTTTATACTACAAAGTCTTTATTCCGAAAGTAAAATTTATTTAATTGCACTGTTCAGAATTCAAATATTTTAAATATAAAAAAATATATACAGAGAGACCAAGAGTGGTGAGTGTTATATTTTTTTGTCTGGTAAGCAGAGAATTTGCATGGAATACAAATTAAAAAATAGGACACGAGAGAAAAAACTATGGATTCATAAAAGAGTGTAGATACAAGTGGAAGAAAATAAAGCAGAAACCAGCTGAGCTAGATTTACCTACAGAGGAAAAGCTACAAACTGGTTCCCAAATAGTATATTCCAAGAAAGAAAATCACAAAACCGAATGAAAACAAAATCTTAGTTCTGGGGTCTATCTTCTATTCCAGGAGAATCCGGGGACCTGTCTCTTTACCCATCCAGCATCCCTCGATCAAAATAAAATCCTCCTTTTTATTATTTTACCCCCACGTCACACCCAAATTTCAAAAACCAAAATTATATAAAACAGAATTACCAGCCCATGACTTTTCACAATTGTACTTGGACCCCTCACAACTATGCCTGTTTTGCCAAATCCTTCGCGTCCACAAATGTCCCATGAAAACCATATGGTACCCGTGACGGCAACTTCACCGTCGCCTCCGCCTGCAAATCCTTCGCGTTCACAATCTGGAGCTCTGACTTCCATGTCCTCTCATCGTGCACGAATGCCATAATGTAACCCTCATCTTCTTCTCCGTCTTTGCCTTTCGGCAAGAAGAATGGCTCACCGCCGTATCTTCTGTCGCCGTAGTAATACTTCTTCACCTCACCTGTCGACAGGTCTACTTTCGCAAAACCCGACACCTTCGGCCACGGCTCCGCAATGGCGAGATATGCGAACCGGGTTTTCCTCCCGAGTCGGTTCCGGTTCACCATACCCGCTTCCAAGTTCACTGATTCCGAGATTATGGGGCGGCGCGTGGAGTTTCCCGTACTCAAGTTCAACCTGATTTCCGACAATACGCTTTCCAAATTCCGGTCACATTCGTTGAAAATCGAGTCCGCCGGCGTCATACACGACCCGATAACCACGACCTCGTTCGTCTCGGGTTCCTCCCAGGCATTCCATAGATGGAAGCAGAAGGCATCGGGCGATTCCACCCATATGATGTCGGAGGCGTTTTGGGCATTCTTCGCGAGAATTCCGAAACGCGATTTCTTCTTTTTGTCGTAGATTACCGGAGACCCGCCGGTGACCATTTCTTGGAGCTTGAAGACTACTTGCTGGTCCGGTATGACCACGAAATTCTCCGTGACTGCGAAGTCGTGCATCATTGTCGGAGCCGGTAAGGGGATTTCGACGTCGGGTGATTTCTTCCCGTTCGGTGAGAATCGGAAGTACCTGAGGTACGGCTTGGAAATAACATCGTAGCTGAGAGCAAAGAGCTCGCCGGATTCCGGGTCGACCTTCGGGTGGGCTATCATGTTGGATTTGAGCTGGTCATGGAAACTGTAACGGCCTACCGTCTGCAGATCACCGGAGGGAGTTATACGAACTTGGTAGGGGAGGTCGTCTTCCGACATGGCAAGAAGGCGGCCATTGAAGTAAACCAAGCCAGCGTTAGCAACTCCGGTGCCGTGATGGTGGTCGACGAGGCCGAAGAGTCCTCTGGCGTAGAAGAGAAGAAGTCGGGCAATACCCGAATGCCCGTGAAGCTCTCCAATGGCTTTAGGGAACATCGGACGGCCGAGCTTCCTTTCCTGAACCAGTCTCTCCGTTTCAGTGAACCGGCAAGCGTAACTAGCTCCCCCACCATTGATGGTGACGGCGTGAACCATGCCGTCACCGTCGAATAAATGATGACCCGCAACAGGTTCAAATAACGGGTTGGCGCCATTTCGGAGATAGACCCCACTGACGCAATCAGGAATGGTGCCGACGACGGGGAGGGAGTGCTGGACAGGGTGTTCAGGGACGGGAGCGAAATTTCCGGATATCTGGACACGAGGGTCGGCGGTTTTGGGAAGAGGATGTTGGAGCTCGCGTGAGACCAACGCGCTCTCAACCAAGTCGAAAGCCATTGAAGCGGCTTTCTGGAAGGGATTCCATGGAGGAGATTGGTGAGTGCTGGGATTATATGCAGGAGGTGCATGGGAATTATCGGTGGGGATGACTGGGTGATTATTGGAGAAGTGATGATATATGGAAGGAGAGTTTAAAGCGCACTGAACATTTGCTCTTCGGCTACTTATGGTCTTCTTGGTGAAGGAGATGGGTTTTTGGGAGAAGCCCAAGTCCATAAATGATGAGGAAGACGAAGGGAGCTGGGGAGAGATTTGAGGTTTAGCCCATGAAGAGCTAGAGCTTGGGGTTGCTCGTGCCATGATCATGGAGGTTTTAGGCCGTTTCAGGCTAGAGTGGAAGACGAGTCTTGTTTGTTTGTGTTTGTTTTGTCAGAGCGACAGAGAAAGAGAGGGGTGAGAGAGAGAAGGTGAGGGGAGGTTTGAGGGACAAAGGGAGAGAGCTGCTGGGTATAAATAGTGCTGAGAATGTTGAAAGGAAAGTTTTTTTTTTTTTTAATTACTTCTTTTTTCTTCGTCTTTCTTTTTTTTTAAAAAAAAAAAGAATTCCCTTTGGGATGTATGTGGGTCGACCTCGTGAGACACGTAGGAGAAGACCACGTGGTGGATTGGTGGAAAGGGCACTTGGGTTTTCTTCGCATTAATTGGACAAGGAATCCCGAATTCGGCTTCCCATTTGCTTGCTCTCACCTTTTTACTAGCCATAATGATTTAAAAATTACATCTCATAATGCATAAAAAAATATATGTAGTACATATTGAAGAAAATGTAAGCATACAATTTTTTTTAAATGATAAAATAATGTTTCAACATATATAATTTTTTTAAAAAAGAATCAAGATATTTTATTTATGACACCATATTTATTTAAAATGACTTTTACTCTCTCTCTCTCTCTATATGTTTCATAAAACGTTACGAATTTTTATGATAAAATGCTGAATTTAATTTAAATTCTTAAAAAGTAAAAACTAATTTGTAATGAATTAACAAAACTGAAATTTAATTTGCTTAGTATATTCTGAAATAGGTTCTAATACTATAGGTCATATGGGTTGATTTTGTAATAATTTTATAATTAGTTGATCAATGTCCTAATAATTTGATATATTTAATTGTCATAATTACAAGGAGAACATACCCTTCCGCGCAGAGTCAGAGACAGACAATTAGGAGAGAAGAGCTCGTGTCCTAACTCCCAAGAGTCAAATGAATCAGAAGTCACAGTCAAGGCAAGAAAATTAAAGTGTGATCAAAATGAGTCACTCACTCTATTTACTGCCTATAGCGATCGTAGGCGTATTTATATATTACAAACTGGAAATTAACAAGTTGTGTACTAGGACTAGGAGTAAGTGGACCCCAAAAGATTTACTAGTCAAGTAAAGCATGAGACACAATCACACCCTCAAAATGGACTTGACAAGCAAGTAGAGGCCATAGTTGAGGGTCAAGGCATACAAACACACTCACTCTTGCAATCCTATTGGCTCCCACTCTTCCAACTTATATATATATTGTTATTTGGTTGATTCTGTTGTACGCTGGTATTTGCAAGGGGATGAGAGCAACGTTCTTAAAGTAATTGAATCGGTCGGGATATAAAGTTAAGGGTTAGTAGGTCAGATTGGAGTCAAATCAAGACTAAATTAGGACAAAACCGGTGAGAAATTGAATATTTTAGGTTTGTTAATAAAAAATTCTAAAAAAAAATTAAAAAATTTGATTTTTTTAAAAAATAAAAAATGCCAAATCAGACCGCTTTGCTTGTTCCTGAGCTAGTCCTGCAGGTCCGGTTTGGATTTCATAACTTGGGATGAGAGCAAGAGGGTTTTAGAGCCACGGATATTTGTCACATCATAAGTGAAGTCAGATTCACATACATACACACTCACTTCACGATTGAGTGTTTCTTTACACTTTAAATCGCGGTTTCAGAAATTATTTTTTACAAATTTAGATACAATTTATCTCATATACTTACTTCATAAATCTTAAAAATTATTCTCCAAAAACTAATCCAAACACACTCAACATCCATATCCCCCTTTTTTTTTTTTTCAGCTGTCTGCTCAAGTTTACTATCTTAGTATATATAGTTATGCAGATTGTGATTCCCAGAGTCCCCCACATTTATGTATAAACAACAAGCTCATGGTAGAGGGTTGAGAAAATATAAACTCGTTTTCATCAATACGTACCTCTGATTTCTTATCACTTATCTACTTACTCTTGACTCATTGGCATCATGATGAACAACTACTATACAGCTCCAGTTAATTGAATTAATTGTTACGATATTTGATCCATCGCTGCAAGTACCACCAGAAGTTGTGATGAAGCTATATATATATGTGTGTGTGTGTGTGTGTGTGTGTGTGTGTGTGTGTGTGTGTGTGTGTGTGTGTGTGTGTGTGTGTGAAATTAATTTTTAAGAGTTTCTTTCGTCGACAACGTGACCCTTGGAACATGTCAAGAAGCCATTCGCGGGACGTCCACATCGGGATTGCTTGTCAATATCCAATAGCATAATTTGCGTTATATCCCAAAAATTTTGATAACAAGGACAATACTGATAGTAACCAACATGATAAATGACCTTTTGAGCCAACAAAACTTATCGCAGCATCATCAGCAGCAACTCCGTATATATATATATATATATATTCTAATTTAACTACCCTTGTTAGAAAGAGTAAAAATGTTAATAACTAGTTGAAATAGGTTCTATATAAAAGGGTCTAATAAGGTGATATATTATGCGTGTAGGATGTGGAATCCTCACAAAAAAGAGGACGGTAACTTAGGTCTCCCTCACAAGATCCCAATAGTTTTGGGTTATTGGTTATCATTCAAGGAAAATTTAGTTAGCCCTAAGAGGGTTATTGTACTTTTATTGATAATTAATAACATTTCATTAGTATTTGTTCATATGTTTACCAGGCTGAAGGAAATAATCAACTTTAAGAATAGTTAAGATAAAAAGAAATAGCAGCATAACTCATGGTTTTGTGTCTGTTTGAATATATAAATAGATGAAGATAGAAAAATAAAACGGTAACCTGGAACACAAAGTTTTCTTATCAAATAAGATCTATGAAGGATAGATGTATGCAGCTTTATTAAGTAAACAAAAAAAAGTAAAATCTATAAAAAGATAGATGTATGGAGTTTTACTATGATTTGAAATCATAATATCTAAGTGATAACACAGTAACTTTAGTATTTGATCCGACTCTCAAAGGAACGCAGAGAAATGAATATAAACAAAATTTCTCTGTGGGGTCCGCGTAAGGTGATGTGCGTATGGGAGGAGGAGAAGTTAAAGGTATAAGGGCAGTAATAAATGCGAATTGCATGGAGGAATGGCTCATTGGGTGCGGCATCTTGGAGTGTAGTGAGGTCGCCATGGATGCTTCTCGGCACGATCCGAACACAGCCATCGGAGCCACTGTCACGGGCCAGTGGGCCACCGTGCAAACAAGCTTGATAGCGATGCCTCATCCCCTATTTCCTTTCCACTCCTATATCTGGTTCATTTCTTCGTCAAGTTTCCATTGCAAACACCCACCGCCCCCCACAAAGACTCGTTTTATATGGTCAAGATTTGATTATTCGTACCAAGTCTTCTTGTTCATTCATTGTTTTGTACCTATGCTGCGTCGTGCTAATTAAAAAGCATTCTCATGTAGTTCATATGCAACAATAACACGTCTTTCTTTGTAACCAATCCCAATACTATAGAAAACACTTTTAACGTTTCTTTTTTAGCCTTTTTATTTTTTAACGTCTAAAAATAGAGGGACGCCTGTACCAGGGATGTAAAAAAGTCAGGATACGGCGTTCTTTAAAAAAGGGACGTCTAAAGTTATTTTTTTAAAAAAAAATTCGCTTATATTTTTCACTGCCTAATAATTATAACCTACAGAAATAAGATCGAACAGTTTTTCATAAACCAAAATATCCTTACAGATTAATATTGGTGAAGGATGATAAATCAAAATGAATCTACAATGAAGATAAGTCTAAATCTTAACACAACAAAATACATATATAATAATCCTAGTTCAAAACTTAGCCTATAAAAAGAAAAAGTAATTATCCATACATTTTAACCACAGTAGGAGAGGGAGGATGGAGGCCAACGACGGGAGAGGGAGGGAGGAGGAACCAACAGCATCAAAGATCGAGGAAGAACAATGGCGACGAGCTTCAACAAAGAAGAGGAAGACGGTAGATGGTGGTGGTGGAGATAGAGGATGACAACTTTTAAAAAAAGAACAACGATAATGAAAGGGAGTAAGAGAGAGAGTTATGGTGGAAAATAAGCTTTAAGAGAGTGGTGGAAGATTCAGCTTCAAGAGAAAATGAGAGTTTTGAAATTTGAATCGAGGAAGCTAGCTTGCGGAGGTAGACATAACCTTAAAAAGAGTGATGTCAGTATCAATTTGGCTGATTTACGTTACCTTTAGGCGTCCCTTTTTTAAAGTAAAAAAAATAATTTTTTTTAGACTTTAGGCATTCCTTTTTAAAAAGGGATGTCTAAAGTTACTTAATTCTTACCCACAATTATAAAAATGTCATCGTCTTTATTTTTTACTTCCCTTTTTTTAAAAAGGGACGTCTTTTAGGGACGTAAAATATACATTTTATAGTAGTGCAAGCTCATACCAAAGAATATGCACTGTGTCAACAGTTAACATAAAACGAGTCATATTCATGCTATAAATTAATCATACTACCTACCGACTAAGTGCTGGTTATAACATCCTAATGTCTCATCCTCAAAATTGTTTGCTTTGAGGCCATTACTTTTCACAAGTTTAAAACGCGTCTAGAACGAAATGTTAGAGCGTTACATGCCCAGGTTAATGTACCACTGAGGACATTGGCCCCTAAGGAGTTGGTTATAAAATCATACATTGGTTGAAGTTAAAAAAAAAAAACTCCTATCTTAACATGTTTTAAAACTCTATGGGATAGTGAAACTCCAAAACGAACAATTTCAAGAGCCAGTCACTGTAACATTACATTTGCTATGGCAAATGGGCCTTGATTGCCTAAGCACGAGACCTAGTAAATATGTAGAGCTGTCTTCTGATGTGAATGTGTAATATTGGTCAATTTCGCTGATGCTAATGAGATATATACGTTTTAATGAAAGTCTCTGCAAATTGTAGCTTAGAATATGTTGGGGACCCAAAGCTCATTAACGGACATTCTTAATGATCAATATATGCATATCCGTTAGTTGGAAAAAGGGAGGGGAAAGAAATATCAATTAAGAAAGTTTCCTGACAATGATAGCAATTTTGTTTGTTACTAATTAATTATACATGTATCCAATTTCGAAAGGCGTTGGAATAATCTAAAAATCTCTTATTGCCAACTTATCATATAGCGAGGAAGCCACTATATATTATTTGATAAAAAGAGAAAATGTTATTCGTACGCATTTTCCATAAATATCTGACACTAGATTGCAGATAATTCTGTTGGGTATAAGTATAATAATTAATATTCGTGTTGGGTTCTCTCACAAAACTTCTTCATGTTGCCAATCTGTTCGCACTGTCATTTTCATTAGCCCGACGATCGATATTTTCATGTGAATAATATATCTCACTTCTTTCCCAATGAGCTGTCTTCCTCTTGATTTCTGATTATATAGATATTATTCAGCACCAATCATTTTATAGAGATTTACTCAACCTTCTATATAATCTTTTTCCTTAAAAAAGTTGTTTGTTCTTGCTTGGACTTGTTAGTGTTCCAGAAGCCAATAAAGAAAATGAAAATCATGTGTGCTAATATATAATTAAATATTACTTTTCTGCAATTTATTCTTTAAAAATGTCCCACGTAAATTCCATCAATAGTATGTAATTTTTTATCACACCATTGCATCATATTTAATCAAAATTCATGGTATATGTATTATATACTCTATCATCAATAGCCACCTTAACCTTCATAACTATATTTATAGTCTACCTTCTCAAGAAGGATTTTTCATTTTTCGGGGAAAAAATCTGTCTTCGTGCATGCTAATCTATATATTATTACAAGCCTTGCGAGGTGGGGCGAGAAATAAGGTATGCCATTGCCTGCTATGTACGAAAATGCAAGATAGGTCAGTTTGGAGTTTGGACGACATTAATGGTGAGAGTACGTAATTGTTGCCTTTAATTGTGGGTACGTCCTTGGGAATGTCGGATTAGTGTCTAACTTGAATTTTGGATTCGTTTTTTCGCCAATAAAATTTGGGTTTAGAATTGAGTTGATTTTGTATTTTGTCTCGGTTGACCTTCTTTTAAATTTTTTTCTGAAAAAAATTATATTATAAATTCTGAAAGAATAATATTTTTATATAAAGCCATGCATGTACCATCATAATTTATTCATAAGAAATTTTAACATTTTTAATTTTAATTAATAAAAAATCAAATCAAATCATAGTTTATTAGTCCAAGTCTATAGATTTTTTCCCCCGCAGAGCTCATTAAATTTTGATGTCAATTTACACTCTACATATGACATGTCTCCCCAAAGCAACCATCACATAATTGGCACAAGTGTTTTGAAGGTTTTAGCCAAAAACTTACCCCTTACTCATGTGTTAGTTCAAATCCTTGTCACACACACAAAAGTCTTACATTGGTGGGTGATATATTTAATGAAACCTCCGCAAAGATATTTAATTTCTTGTCGCCTAAAGAGTAAAGACACTGTCAATGATTATTTTGACCCTTTATTTAACCCAGTTGGCCGGTGAGGCAAGTTCCTAATTCCTAATGGCTTGTTTCTTCTGCAGAACCAAACACACAACCAAGTTCTTACTCCCTAGGTCAAGGCAATGGCTACCACCTCAAATCCTAGCTAGCTATCTTTGCAAAATAATAATAATAATAATACTAGTAGTAGTAGTAGATGGAAACAATCTGTTTCAAGAAATTCAAAATGGGAATAATATTGTTGATGAGTTTAAAGGTGTGTTTGGCAGGAGGGGAATGGAGAGGAAGGGAGATGAGGAAAACAATTTTTGAGTTAGATTTTAAAAAATTGGAGAAGTGTGATTATAAAATTTTAATAAATATAAGATATAAACTAAAAAGGTAAGAAAAATTAACTAAGAATTTACAACCCCACTTTTTCAATTTTTTTAAATTCAAGACATAAAATTTTTCCTCCCATTCTTTCCTCTCCAAATCCCTCATACTAAACAGTCCCTAAAAGTCCAAAGGATATACCGAAGAATAGGAAATTAAAACAAAAAACCTTACAAATTAAAAAGTTTAACCTAATTAACTCAATACTAGACATAGGAGGTATGGGTGTTCGCAAGACAAGACCAGGACAACTTTGTACAGGCCAATTAGGATTGGATCTTCTAAAACAACCCTAGTACTGGGCAATAGCAAAACTCAAGAATCAAATTAATAATTATATTCTTCATTACCTTTTTAAATTCCTTCATACAACATCAGACTTGCTGTATTTCTATGCTCAAACTTCTTGTTCATAAGTCCGCTTCATATCGTTTAAGACTAAGTGTGTCGTTTAAGACTAAGTGTGTGTTGCAACCTTTTAAAAAATTGTTTTTACACAAAAATTATAGTTTTGGCCTAAATTTGTCAAACATTTGAAAAAAACTCATAAGCTATTTTTACTTCAAAACCATGCTTTGCTCACAATCTGATCACTTTTGAACAATTTTTTGCCTTTATATGGTATGTAGGCCCATGCCAACTTTTATCATTTATGTTGGTGTATTTATGGCCTTTTTTTTAGTTTTTAGATGTGTGGAATCCATGATTTCCAAATTCTCTCTCTCTCATATGTTTTTTTTATAATTTTAAAATTTTAATGATCTCTCATATCCTTAATATAAGACTTATTTATCTAATTTGATTATAGTAAAAAAATTAGTTAAGTTATTTAATATCACATATATATAAATTTATTTTATTTTTGGTATTTATTAAAAAAAATAATGTTAAAAAATTAGTTAAGTTAATTAAAATTTATCTGTATCAGACACCCCTCAGGAAAAACTTGGTTGTTAAATTTGCACCTTAACCCTTAAATAATACATAAAATATAATCTTATCATTTATATGTAATTATCACAAAAATTAATGTCATTTTTGGTAATTTAACCACTAAAAAAAGTCATTCTTAACCCAATATCTAAACATATTCATGTTATCAAAATCATTTTTCCCCATAATCTATTATTCTCATAATCTATTAAAAAATCATTTTTTTCACTTTTTCTCCAGAAACTATTTTTAGAAGCTATATTTAAACACACCCTAAGTCAACAAAATACCTTCCATAAACTTTCAGCACTATCAAAGGCCAAACCCTACCGGTGTTACTCCTCTCATCCTTAACACATAATATAATTAGACAGTTGATATTGGTTCTAAATGTAATGCATGTTTTACATATTTATCAATTTTTCTAAATTAACTCTACTGATATTCCTTAAATAATAGGAGTAATCAATTAGGAGAATGGGGGAGAGAAAAAGAACTACAAAAGATAATTAAAGTGTTTTAGAAAAACATATTATCATACTAACTTAACTACATCTCTTAATATAATCAAATTAGTTAATTATTGGGTTTTATGTTAAGAACTAAACGAATACTTTATAACTTCTAAATGCCCTCTGATGCCCACACAAGCAACGAACCCAATTAGAGGGAGAAGTTAATAATTAGTCGTCACAAACTAAGTGCATTATCAACAAGTTTAGATACCCTTTGTTAGGTACCCTCTCGCCATCATCATCGACCAGCTTTGTCTTCAAAGTCATGCACACAAGACAAAATGGGGCATTATGAGGCACTAAGTTTTAACCTAGCTACGTACGCGTACCTATGCCCACCCCTAGCAACTTGCCCAAACCCTGATAAACCAAAATGGGCAATAACCTCCCACAATTGAATTCTCCAATGCATGCTTCCTATTCTATTCTCGTATAATAATGATGTTACACCTGCCCAATACTATCCTTTAAACCCATTCGATGTGGGACAAATAATGCAACCCACTTGCCTTCCACAATTATATGACTTCTCAGCCCACCGTTCAACTCTCTCTGCCTCTCTCTCTCTCACTCACTGATTTCAGTGATTTGACTGTGACAAACCGCACAAATTAAACAGACCTCTTTATTTTCAGAGAAATGGCCATGCCATCCAATACCCATATAGATCCCAACAATTATAGACTCCTGAAGCATATTCTAGCTATTGATTTTGGTAACCACTAGTTAGTTGGATAAGAATTGTATTTATATAGACCTTTTTCTGATTTGAGTTTTATTGATATATGGTTAAGTCGATTTTGACAATTTGGCTAGCTAGCTAGATGAATGGGATGGGGAAGCAATAATTCACGTGGGCAAAAACCCACTATATAGGACTTAAAAGCTTTCAAGTTTCCATCTTTCAAGATCATTCATCATTGTTCTGTAGAATTGTAATATATTTTCACCCTCATCTCCAATTAATGTTCATAATGTTGTGTGGACATTGGGAATGATGCAACTATATAAAGTGGTCTTATTTTACTTGATTTTTTAAGAAGAATTTTTAATATTCCAGAGGGAAATGTACATTTTAATTTATCTCCTCAAGTTCAAGAGCTGAATAATAAATTTGATATATGAATTATAAAATAGAATATTATACACAATTTATTTAACACTTTGGATTAAAATGATAACATAAAAACAAGAGAAAATTTGGAAGAAAGACCAATAAAAAGAAATATTTATTAATAAGAATCTTAAAAATTGTAATTATTTTAAAGGGCCAAAATTAAAATATAAATATTTTATTATGAAATTAACTCTGACCAAATTCCTTGTATTTTCTCTAATCCCATCTAAAATGTTAGTTAACAATCAATATAATGTTCCCTCCGCAAGCATGTCCTCAATTTATTGTTTAAGAATTTTAAATTTTAGTGTTTTTCATTTTTTTATAACATTCTTTTTAGGTGCATCCCATTTATTTAAGCTTGTTTTTACATGAAAAATCACGTATTTTTAAAATAAATATATTATAAGATTATTTGAGATTTTTTAAAGTTTTTAAAGATAATCAAAATCAATAAAGAGATACATTTATAATTATTTATAGATTTTAAAGGCTATTTTAATATAAGTAACTTTTAAAATAATCTAATGTGTACAAGATAAAATATTATGAAAATATTGAATTGTATATATATGTTTTTTATAAAATCAAAATATATCTGTAGATATCATCAAATTTGATAATTAACAGTCAAATAGTAGGGAAGTTTAATTTCGTGATTAAAAATTTATATTTTAATTTTTAGTCCTTAAAAATAATTATATTTTTTAAGATCTTTATTAATAAATATTTTATTTCCTTAATTCTTTTCCCTAATTCTCCCTGAAAACAAAGTTACAAGTAGTGCACATATGCACATGGCCTCTTGAATTTCCGTCCTAATAATCCGGTATCAAACTTGGAAGGAATCAAGGACTGTTGGAATGAAAATAGACAAATAGCTTCTTGAAAATAGTTAATATTTTCTTAATCTTGTCTTTCAAAGATAAAGCCCCTTAAATGTTATTTTCAATCACATTGATCCCTTCCTGTCACCATTATTGTGTGTGTTTGGTTGGGCGATTAGGAAGTCCAGAAGTGCTTATACACGTAAGTCGAGATAACACTCATTTCATATACTGTAAATTATGATTAAAAATATATTTTTAAATACTTCAATCACTAATCCAAACTGACACGTTATCAGTTAAATAAATTTTCCCTCAACCACTAGTATACGAGTTGGAGGGTGAGCTTTAAAGTAAGTAATGATAAAGGTTGATATGTATACAGTATACCCATGTGCTTTGAACCCTAAAATAATGGCCAGACACCTAGGCAATAGACGCATTTCATATCATTCCGTGAATGGCAACACACATGTACAGGTGCTATCCATTTATTCCCTATATCAACTAGTCTATGAAGTAATTGTTATTTTATATTCCATGAAAGAATATTTTGATTGAAAGAAAAAAGTTTGAAAAATTAAATTAGTGTCTTGTCAAACGAAAAAGCTCTCATAAATATATAAATTATTATTTTTAATTAATGGCCTCAAAGGATATACAACAAACCATAAAATGATAAAGGTCTGAAACAATTGTGAGAAATTCCCTAACTGATCTTTTAGACCAGGGAAAATAATACTGCCTAATGAGCAAAGTCGATTTAATTTGTAATTTCCGTGGAAGCTACGTGTTTAGCGCCATAGTGGAAAGTATGGTTAGACCTCTTTAATTCTCTCCATTTTTCTCTTTTGATTCCACCTTTTTTCCAACTTTCTTCGTTCTCTCATAATTTAGTTTCTCTTTGCTCTTCTGAACTTTTTCACTGTGCTTTTACTCTGGGGCTCAAGTACTTCATCCACAAAATGAATCCAACAAAAATATCAGAATCAGATTTCCAGGAGAATTTTGACTGCATTAAGAAATGTGAAAAAGGAGGTTCGGAGGGATTTAGGTTGAGATATGTGTTTGGGTTGCACATGGTGTGCAAACACATTCAACGACAAAGTTTGAGGTGGTTGGTTTTTCAATTGTCTCCAAATGGGAGCGACTTTCAAAGACAACCCAGCCTAATTTTTTGTTAATTAATTTGAGAATTTATTTAGTGCTTATTTATTATTATTTAGAATTACAATTAGATTGCAACGTAGTATATCTCTTTTCCTTTGTACGTTCCTGCATTTCATTTGAAGTTTGCACGTAATTCCTAAGTTGAAGCTAAGAAGCATAGTTCGTCCCCAACGAATTCATTCACAGTCTCATAAGTCTTCACAGGTAGCTTAATGAGACTTGCTTTCCCATTTTTTCTTGGTCAAGCATTATCAATCGAAGGCTTTTTATTGTCCAGGTACATGAACCAGACTTGTTTTCTTCAGAATTGTGGAAGCATCTTCTGAATAATTTTAGGTGCATGTCCAAGTCTTATATATATGATTTAGTGGGTGCCACGTGTTGTCGTCATCGTGACATGCATATTTATAATTTGGACGCTGAACCAAAATGTATGAATAGATAGTGGAAAATTAAAAAGATAACGTGTAAAATAACTAAAAAGGAGTAAATCAAAATAATCTTGCCACTTCGATCCTAAATGTAAAAGTTTAATAATAAATTTACAGATACTAATAAAATTAATTAACTTATTTATTCTAATAAATATGTGTTTATTTCCCGAAAATATATTATCTTTAATCATTAATCCAGTTATAAAACCCCCAATTAATATACATAAACAATAAGAATAGTTTTAAAAAATTATAAATTTTGAAGGTAAAATAAATTATTGAGGTCTTATACTAATTTAAGACATGACGGAGAATATCTTGCTTCAAGGAACAAAATGGTGTCCTAATTAATAGAAGTGTTTATGTTTTAGAATTGGAGAAAAGTTTGGCATTTCAATTCCAAATGTTATGAAAATGAACGAACATTGACCAACTACAAAATAAATTATACCCCATGAAACCAATATTAAAATCATTTGACATTCTCACAAAGGAATGTAATCATTAATAATCTCATAATAAGTTAGCGATATATAATGAAAAGTTTTAATATAAAAAATAACAAGTACATACTAGTTATTCCTTATGAAATTTTGTTAGTACTTACATTCACCTCTAGTGAAATCTTGTAGTAATTTTCCCTCTCAAAAACAACTTTTAAGCTATAAATAATGCCTAATGTTTAATTGTAAATGCAAGTTATTTGCAAAAAGAAGTGGTGATGACGTGTGCACACTAAAACCAAAGATACATCCATGTCAAGGGCTTTATGCAACAGAGCATAAATTAATGGCAGACCCAACACAAACCACAGAAAGCCACCCCTTCTGATGATCATGTCCCCATCCACCGCCCACCAGTCCGTATACTTAAAATAGTGTCATCCACTCATCTCAAATGTCACATAACTTGTACATATTTTATAATAAAGTCATCAGTATTCTTATTAACAATTGAATCTATATCATAAAATTAACTTTCTGGTATAATCTGATCTTTCTCTACTTTATATCAAACATCTACAAAAATCATTCATATTCGTGGAAACCGTAAATGCCAATTAATCAATTAACAAATATATATCATCAATATATATATATAAACATAATATTATTTTATAAAAATATTGCGACTGATCACTCCAAATTTCATGCAAAGCATGTATAGTTTAAGCAATATTGTTACATAATTAAAGGAAACCTCCTCTCCCACGATCTTGGGAAAATATTCTGTTATTTACTAAGCGAGCGTAGCAACATAAACATAATATACTCGTAGTAATCAATTACTGGTTTTAGAGACGTTTACGTCAATAAAAGAATATAACCGTCAAGTGAGATAATACGGAAGCTAGACCATATTGTATGTACGTAGTACATATCCCAATTAATTAGTTTTATATAATAATGGAGCTCGTTTGAATTAGAAACCACAGAAATGACTGTTTTCTTAATCTGATTTTTATAAATTTAAGATAAGATAAAAATTATATTGTAAATGTGATTTATGTTTGGATTGAAGGTAATAAAAGTTGTTTTTTTTTTAAATTGAAACTTGTTTAGATAGTTATTTGAAAAGTTAGTTTAGGTGGAAAATGACTGAAAATGATAAGAATCTTATTAAATAACACATATTATATTTATATATTATAATAATTTTAAGAAAAAAAAATAAGATTAGGCATCTTAGCCTGATTAGGAATTTGTTAAAAATGTAGGTCTTAATTCATATTACGATTTTTTTTACAGGATTTACATAGGATTATTTTCCCTAATTCTTATAATAAAATAATAATCAAAAAATAAAATTTCTAATTCCAAAATTAAAAAAAACTACTTTTTCAAAATGACAATATTAAAATGAAAATTTAAACTTACAATCCAAATATGTTTTATAAATGTATAATTGTTTTATTCCACAGTGCTACACAATTTGAAAAAGGAAAGGAGATTGATTGGGGACAAAAAAAAAAAAAAGAGAAGCAAGAAAAATTGTGCGGACATCATAAATTATGCAATAACAAATAGAGTTTTTGCTTTTATTTTCTCTCAACTAGCTACCCACTGTGCCGTAACATGAGGTCAAAAGCACTTAAAAGTAGCTTTTTTAAGTTGCTTTTGTTTCAAAATTCAGATTGAATCAACACTATCCCAAACATGTGTTGTAAGATCAAAATGACTTTTTTTTGCCACAATCATACATTTACGCCTTTGTACTGTGAATCCATGCTCTTAATCTTTGACATATAGTGACTATCGATCTATTATTTATTATTCTAATATAACTACTGTAAGTAAATATAAATGAAAATCACTGAGCTCCCAAAAAAATGTATTAATTATCAAAAACTCCTAATAACAAATGATTTTAGGGTGTGTTTGGAATAGCGATTGAAGTCTTCAAAAGCAGCTTTTCAATCGTGATTTACGGTATACGAGGTAAGTATGTGAGAGGAGTGTTGTCTCGACTTACGTGCATAAACACTTTTAAGTCATTTAAACACTGAAACAAACACATGCTAACATGAATCTAACCAATTATAATATTCTGTATTAGAAATTATCATTGCGTTTTGATGATTATACATCATCCTCGGACCTCATAATAGGCTCAAGTCTTGATATTTGATGGGACTGAACTGCAGCATGCAGGACAATTGGAGTTATATTTGTAGGTCCGTGCAAGTACTGGGAAGTATGGGCGACCGTGAAAGGTAACAAATAATTGTACATAGAACACTTTTGGATTAAGTGGGAGAGAGCCATCTTAATAATTTGTTAGAGGCTCGAGAAAAATTGGCTCCATTTTCAGCTTAGCGACATAAAAGTACCAACACTTGCAAATTGGCTTAGTTCAGAATCACAATGTGTGGTCGCATCTTGATTAGGTTGGTGACTCTGTTGCTGAACCTTGTCATTTCAGGTATTTATTTTGCGGATACGGAAGGCAAGCCAATCAGAGAGCTTTAGTGGGTGTATAATCTTTTGCGTGAAAGTTAAAACCATGTCGAAAAATAATGTTGTTTATGGTCAATGGTCTATGCTTTTCAAATTTCTGAATGCTCATGGAATTTGAATATTCTTGCTACATGTATAGATCAAAATCCAAAAGGTTTGGTATAAGATCACCTTCGTAGTTTTTACTAAAAGAATTCCAATTACATTTCTCCTTATAGTTGTCAAACTATAGAACTAAATGGGTAGTGACCGTTGAATTTAAGATGAATGTATAGTTGAATCTTATCGCATGAGCTTATAACTCGCCTATCTCGATCTTTAAGTGTTCAAAAAATATTTCAACTCACAAGAATAAAAAGGTACTTCACCGATCTTAAAAGAAAGAGTTAGTTAATATGTTTGTTTTAGTTCTAAATGTAAGAATTTAGTGTCTGTTTGTTTTAATTTTTTAAAAATATTTTTATAATATATAAAATAAATATATAAGAAGGGTTTTATCTTAACTTATAGAAAATGATTTTTGAAACTATGATTTAGGGTTACCTAAACAAACACTTGATCTACCTTATTTCTTAAATTTATAAATTTCTTCCAATTATTTTTATTGATTTCATATGTATTAAAAATGTTTTCATCCGTGGGTATAATGTTTAAAGAGGAAATTTTAGGGGAAAATAGCACACATTTATTTAATATCCATAAACTAATCATTCTACCTTGTACACTGAAGACCGAGCGACAGCTGGTGATGGGGGAGTATGTCAGGAAACACTCAATGATCTAATGGGCCTAATGAGATTAGTTTCAATGTATCACGAGGTCCAATGAGGTGCATTTTAGACCCATCAGTTTTTGGGCCTACGTCACTGGACTTACTAGTTGAATCAATAAGATACCCTTGGGATATCTGTACCCCTTGAGCGTTGGAAGACATTTGTTATATCTATAACTAAGCCCAATAAACTCACAGGCTGAAGTTGACATCAGGCCTCATGTTTGAGGATTTAATTGCAACACATGCGGGGATAGCATTAATCTTGCTCATTATATACCAATATTTCCCAAAGATAATATTAAAAAGTATTTTCAAAATTTGATGGAATATTGAATTCAAATTAAAAAATAATGAGTAAAATTTTATCAAGTTTATAAAACCCGGACTTGTTACTGAACCGGTCGAGTACTAGTTTAAGTGTCAGTGGGTCAAATCGGAGTTAAACTGGGACAAAACCGATGAGAAATTGAAGATTTTAGGCTTATTAATATGAAATTATAAAGAACAATAAAAAATGTTATCAAGTTTCTAAAACCCAGACTTGTTACTGAACCGATTGAGTATTAGATTAAGAGTCAGTGGGTCAAATCGAAGTTAAACTCGGACAAAACCGGTGAAAAATTGAAAATTTAAGGCTTATTAATATGAAATTATAAAAAAATAAAAAAATGATTTAAAAAAAAATATCAGACCGGACCATTTTACTGGTCGGTTGGCTGGTTTCCGGTCCGGGTTAAAAAACCTAGAAAGTTATAATCAATCTTCTTTTTTGCTTGAATTACATAAACCTCCCTTTTATTTTAAAAACATACACTTAAGTCCAAATTGTTGAACCTGTTAAAGATATTCTAAAATGATTCTACATATTTTTTTTATTAAAATTTATATAAAAAAATAAAATTTATTTACTAATTTACTCTTAGAACTAAATCCCAAATTTTAATTAACAGTTTGTAGATATCACAAACTTTTACAAATTCAAGTAGGTTTTTTAAATATTTGTAGAAAAATAATATGAAATTATAAATTTAAATGACTTATAAAATCTCAAACTATTATAGTTTATTATATTTTATAGAAAAAATGTGCTTGTTATATATTTGTTGTCCTTTAAGAAACTAAGTATAGTGAAAAATTAAAATTATAAATTTTATAATATCATTATTAATAAAATTTTAACATATTAGAAAATTAAAAAATCGATTAGAATTAAATTTTGGTGGGATAATATTTTTTTGGCCCATATATATGTTATAATAATTCTGATATTAAAGAGGGAGATTTTGGTAAAACAAAAGTTTAAAAGTCAAACTTAACAGTTAACTAATGATTTAGATATATGTAAGTAGAATTTTAAAATATAAGGAAGATTTATATAACACATATTATTTATATTGGTTTTTAAAATAGAGGAGAAGCTTGTGTAATTAAGGTAAAATAATGGGAGTATTTTACACAAAGATAATTTACGAGAGACATCAATATTTTCTGATATAAAATAATAAAACATCTTGTGCACAGCACATATTCGTTTAAAATGAGTTTAATATAATCTATATGTGAAATATTGTACATTTTAATCAACTCAAATTGTCAAATTTTTATTTTATAACCGGTTCGTGATTTATAGTGGTGTGGTTTTCTGATCATTCCACAGCTGTAGTAACTCTTGTACTAACTCTTCTTTTATGATGCAACAATGGAATGCGCAAAAGCTTAGCTAAATCTTGAGAAGTATTTTGAGTTTGTTTTTAATAATGATTGGAATATATAAAAATAATTTTTTAATTATAATTTATAGTATATGAGGTAAATATATAAAATAAATTTTATCTTAATTTATATAAAAAACACTTACAAACTTTTAAAAAAGAAAAGCTTATTACCCATCCATACGGTGACATGACCCGGATTTTGGATTGATAATGAAATAATAATAAAATATCCCACCCTGGATTTTTTGGCCGTTACTTTAAATTGCGCTATTATTTTTCGGATGCTATCCCACTAAGGATTATCAGGTAAAAAAAAATCATCCAACAAGATTAGGAAACTAGAGCCGTAAGGATTTGTGCTTCGACGAAGCTGATTGGGTTTGCAGTACTACCCTTTTTTTAAAAAATAAAAGACACAAATCTTTGAGAATAAAGAATTAATAATACAAAAAAGAATTAAATAAATATGAATCAAGAAGCGAATCTAGATTATCAAAACATAAATCTAAAGAAAATACCAATTATGTCAAGGTTATAATTTATTTATAATGAACAGTAGTTAGTGATAGTGGTCCAAATTTTCTATCAGGCCGCAAAAAGCACATGGAGTCCAACTATTCAATCTCAAGCTTCTGTCTTGTTCATGATATGATATACTATACCCTTTTTCCCATAGTTCCCTTTCATCCTTGAGTATCTACTAATTATGTTAATTTCCTTTAATCACGCGTTTAGGTGCTTAATCTCTTTAGCGTGTAATCTTGCTTCTCATGTCTTAAGCTCTAAATAAAAAAATAAATGAAAGCAGATATTGGCTCCAGCTTCAACATGCGGCGCGTGCAGCCACGGGCAGGCTTTGAACAGTGAAACGCTGTTGAATTGTGAGATTCTTACATGAGAAGGCGTGCAATGGCGAACCCAAAAGCGCGTGGGTGTGCATGAACTGAACCACTGGCGTCCTTGTGTTCGCTACAGAATAATCAAACCTTTCAGTGATGAGAAAGAATAATGATACTCATCACCACCTTCTCCTCCTGTATATGTATGCAAAGCTAGCCTTCAATCTCACCTCAAAGGCGTCTCTTCCACCTTCTAACCTATTATCTGTGCTGGATCGGTTATCATTTTCTTGCCTGTAAGTTTTTTTTCGCTTCATTTACTTTCATTCATTTTCCCTTTTTTTTTTTTATTTATTTCCCCTGCTCATTGCTGTGGCTGTATTGTTACTGGAAACATGCAATTTCTGGACTGCCTTTCGTTCAATAATCAATCCCCATGGACTGCCATAGAAATTTCTATATCTGAATTCGCTTTGGGTTCCCCCCCTTCTTTTCAAGAGCTGGGATTTTGTGAGTTTGCTAAAATTGCAACTGTATATCTACTTCTACAGCTTTCTGCTTTTGATTGCTAGGTTGAAATCTCGACGAGCCCCAGTGGCGATGAAAGTGTTGGCTTTTGATGAAGGAGCGAAACATAATATCTCTTGTTTAAGTTTTATGGTGGATATGTGAGAAGGAGCATTTTCTGCGAGTTGCATTATACCGGCATTCAGGTTTTGCTTGAGGAAGTATTCTTGCTTTCTTCACGTTAGTACCTGATTTGAGGAATTTATAACGAATCTGATTGACTGAATCAATTTATGCGAACCGGGTTAGGCTCTTCTTTCTGGATTAAAAATATACACATGGCATATACCTAAATTTCATGCTAGAGCAAGTATCATCATAGTGTTTCACTAGGGTTCAAGTATCTTCTCCTGAAAGAAAGATGCAGCGTGTAAGATTGTCATCTCAACAAACGCCTGTACTCAAGCTTGGGGATCCTCAAGTGACTCTATCCCCAAAGTTTAGACTAGCTGTGATCCAATCTTCTCTGGCTGATTCTTCGCGAAACTCAGATTTATCTGATATAGGAGAACCCTTAATTCCTGGTCTTCCTGATGATGTTGCGCTTAATTGTCTTCTCCGCCTTCCAGTACAGAGTCACTCTGCCTGTAGAGCTGTTTGCAAGAAGTGGCATCTCCTACTGGGTAGTAAAGAGAGGTTTTTTACTCACAGAAAGCAATTGGGCTTCAAAGACCCTTGGCTTTTTGTTTTTGCCTACCACAAATGCACTGGAAAAATCATGTGGCAGGTTCTTGATCTTACCCACTTTTCTTGGCACACTATACCTACAATGCCTTGTAAGGATAAGGTTTGCCCCCATGGTTTTAGGTGTGTCTCAGTTCCCCGTGAGGGAACTTTGTTTGTGTGTGGTGGTATGGTGTCTGATGTGGATTGTCCCCTTGACCTGGTGTTGAAGTATGAGGTGCAGAAAAATCGTTGGACTGTTATGAATCGGATGATTACTGCTAGGTCATTTTTCGCTAGCGGAGTAATTGATGGTATGATTTATGTAGCTGGGGGAAACAGCACTGATCTTTTTGAGCTTGATTCTGCTGAGGTTTTGGATCCTCTCAGTGGTAATTGGCACACTATTCCCAGCATGGGAACAAATATGGCATCTTATGATGCTGCAGTTCTTAATGGAAAGCTTCTTGTGACAGAGGGTTGGTTATGGCCTTTTTATGTCTCTCCTAGGGGGCAGGTCTATGATCCAAGAACTAATAACTGGGAAAATATGGCTGTTGGACTTAGAGAAGGATGGACTGGTTCGAGTGTGGTGGTTCATGGGAACTTATTTGTTGTTTCAGAGCTTGAAAGAATGAAGCTTAAGGTCTATGACATGGAAAACGATACTTGGGAAGCCATAGAAGGCCCACCTTTGCCCGAGCAAATATGCAAACCTTTTGCTGTGAATGCTTGGGATTGCCGTATTTATGTTGTGGGTAAAAATCTTCTTGTTGCAGTTGGTCATATCTCAAGACTGAAGCCAGAAGAAAGTTGTACAAAAAAGTGGTGCTTCAGTGTTCGATGGAATGTAATTGATGCACCAGAGAGTTTCTCTGATTTGACTCCTTCAAGCTCACAGGTTCTGTTTGCTTAGATTTCCATTGTTTTCCTATCTTGTATTGCAAGTCTTGTTGAAGAAAAATTAATATATAAATGGCAAAGTTCTGAGAGTTGAAGTGGCAGAGTGAGAATATGCTTTTAGTTGGTATTGAAATGTAGTAGTGGTAAAATCTTATGATTGCATTAATCTTTTTCTCCTTGATGATTGTTCCCTGTAGCATGATAGTTTCGTCGCAAATTTTGGTATTGTTTGTTTTATCAAGTCAAAGCAGAAATCATTTAAAGGGCAATATTTGAATGATAACTAGCATTTCAGGCACCTGCCCACTAGTCCTTGACATTGCTTTGTGAAACCTGTCTTGCTTTTTATAGCTTTTACTAGTCCTCAAGATTGCTGTGATTCAGGCCCCAAAAAAAAAAAAAACACGAACTGATGTTTAATTTTATTGTCATCATACTGTATTAAAGGCTCAAACTCAATGCTGATTGGAATTATAGACAATATTGACATTGCAAGTCTTATAATTTATCTAGGATCCAAGCAAGTCTTCCGTTTGAAAATTTAGAAGTAAATATCTTTTAAGGTTTCCACTAATTTAACCGAGCACCACATGCATGCTCACGGCTATTTACCATAATTTCCTTAGAAGATTCTTCTAAAGTGGCCTTAACTTGGGAAACATCATACTATTGTGTTCACCATGTAAGGAATCTTAAATATTACTAAACTCTGTTAACCACAAAAGTAATTTAGCAGCTCTCTGAACTATGAGTCTTGTTGGCAAACATGTAGTAGTAATATTATTGGGGGGTTTGCTTGGGCGGCATACTCCTGGAAATGTACAGCCTGATTATTCCTCATGGTGAGGTAGGCACCTGAGGTGATTGAATGGAACTTCTTCTGCAGTAAGTTTTGCTACATTATTCACGGAATAAATCAATTGTATTATTTTTCACTGACATTGCTATGCAATTATATTGGCTTGCGTCTCACTTGTCCAATAGGATTCTGGGATCCATGGCTTGATAAATAAGAATTAGGTTCCAAGTTCAAGGTCCTTTGTTGGCATTAGAAATTGCTGAATTTGGCACCGGAAGATGAACATTTAACATGAATTTATTGGAGAAGCTAGCTAACTTATGCAGATGTTGTTCTTGTTGTCCACATTAGCTAGATGCTGTTTGAGGAATGGCTTGTGTCTAAGAATTTGGTTCTATACTGTGTTCAACAATTGATTTAAGTCCTAGTCTTGCGTGACCTTATCAAGTGCTTGTTCATTTTTTATTAAAAGGCACGAGTTTTGCCAAAGCATATGAATTTCTGTTATCAAGTGGCTTAATCTGAATCTTGTTATAAAATTTATAATGGTATATATTGGGCGTGCTAGAACAAGTGCTTTTAGTTGAGGAAACCTTTACTTGAATGGGCAGCCAAAGCAGATGGAGAAGTGGGTGTGACTAATTATGAGGTAGTTTAGTGGTTGAAACGAGTTTTTCCTTTTCATAGCGGAAGATAAGGTAGGCATGAATGGATGAAATGAAATAGATTGAGACTCTAAATAATTTGGTGATAGTGAAATTTTATTTGTTTGGGATATCTATTTGCTTGCTTCATTGTCACTCCTCTGATAGGAGAGGTTCCATTGTCTCTTTCAGAAAGGAAAGAATCTTTTGACCTTTTGTCCATCAGCTCATCTGCTAGTTGGTACGTTTGGCTTCCTAATGCGACAACGAACCAGTCGATTATTTTTATTTAGTCAATTATATAGATAATATGCACAAGTCAATACGGATTATTTTTGTTCAATTAATTAAAACTAGATTAGATTTTATATTTTAAAAATAGAGAGAATATTTGTACAATCACAACGAATGCTAACATGGGTATGATTCATCAATAATAAGATGAAAGGTAACAATAAATTAATAACATTTTGCCTATAATAATATAAACATTGCATACAAATATTTTTAACCAAAGAAAATTGCATTATATGTACGAGACAATTGTTGGCACTTTGCATGCACAAAACCAGGCTGTTGTAAAGATTATTAGGAGATATTTTACACTGATTATTACTATAATAGGCAAAACATCATATCGTGAACCCCACTCATTTGCAAACATTTCTTTCTCATGATTTTTTTTTCTGTCCATTACAAAATCCTATTCACCATTGTGGGCCTGTGTGTGGCTCAATTATGAATGAAAAGCCCAACTTATCCAAAACAAATCCAATTACGATCAAAAGGCCCAATCACGTGGTCCATTACCGATTCTTGAAGGCAACAATGGAATGAGAGAACCGAAGAATGAAGATTGCTTGAAGATTTGTCATTCCCACCGAGAGAGAGAGAGAGAAAGGGATGGGTGCAGTGACGACGGCAGTGATAGCAATTGCCGGAGTGATTCTGGGTTGGATCACCATCGAGATCGCCTGCAAACCCTGCCTCGACAAAGGCCGTGAAGCCATCGATCGCAATCTCAATCCCGATTACGATCCCGACGACGACCTTCCTTCCGCCTCCATTCGCGCCCCTCTCAACCCCAACACCACCGAGCCCGATTCCGTTTCAGCCCCCGCCACCTCCGCCGTCAAATCCGTCTGAGCTGTAATGATTATCTTTATACTGTTTTTTTTTTTTTTTGGTCCCCGGCTCGACTCTTTATACATCATTCCACATGGTTCTTTCTTTCTTTTTAAAGCAATCATAGGCTTATGGTAATTTCTGTATTGTGTGTGTGAATCTTGGATGTGACTGTGGAAATTATCCTTGATATAATGTTTCTGAGTGAGAATTTCATCGTTGCATTATGCCAACCCCATTTGAATAGCTCGTTAACGTGCTGTCGTGACGGCAAGCTTGACTTTTTCTTACATTTTTTTGGGACTGAACGGCGAGGTTGATTCACAATAGATTTTGGAAGGAGTGAAAATATAAACTAAAACTAGTACATGGATAAATAAAAATTGAAGATTTGAAACTTTTATTCAAGGAAAACATTAGGTGAATTGAATGTCGAGCTCATTAAAAAATATTTTGCGATCCCTATAATTACAAATTGTCCACTGACCAGCAGCCATTTGTACGTAAAAATCATGAATCGATGTCGATATATATATAATCACCTTATTTATGTTATAAATAATAGAATTCAACTACAGACTTAACTCTTAAGGTTAAAAAAAAATTACGGACTTGATTCAATGCATAGAGTTCACATCATTGAGGTATTAAAGAACATTTATGCTAATTCGATGCATAGTGACAATTATTTAAAATTGTAAACCTTAGAAGAGAAATCATGCTCATTAATCATCTATACATACGAATGCGCGAGATTATCCAAGAAACCTTGGGAAAACATTATTATCTATTTCCATTTTTTTTTTATTATGAAAGGTTTGAGTGAGTTAGGAGAGCTTAATAAGGCCCACACATACTTTTAAATTTATAAAATGTTTATAAAGGTATTTACAAATTATCAACCAACAAGATTTCCAAATTGGCAGAAAAATTTAAGCTCATTGCTTGCGAATTATGAAATAAATTTTTATTAAATGGATAAACCTTTGTTTCGATATTTCAAAGTATAAATAGGAGGAATCGTGTAAAAAGAGGGGAAGGCCAATTTTTCAAGTGCAGATGCCCATCTCGTAGAATGATTTTAAAGGGATGAATATGCTTTACAATTACAGTACTGTCGTCAGCAAATGACAACAAAAGAGAAACGAGGCTGTAGGGGAGGATACTACATAGTTACTGTACATATGACAAGGGATTAAAGTAAGCATCAAACTTCTCCCATGTCATCTACAAAGGAAAAATTCACGAGTATTGTGGAGCAAACGATATTATGCGAGGTAATTGTATATCTGAGAGTTGTTCTTGTCCCTCTCCAGGTACTCCCTATCAATGAGGCTTTCAATCCGTTTCTTCAAATCACTTGGTTTTATTGGGAATTTCAGCTGTTCACCAAAATGAGCCCGGTATCAGTAAGTACTATGTCTGTCACAACACGGAACTTACTTGAAGCTTGATACAAATACCATGTGATGTGAAATGAATTAAATATGGATGAGTTTACCTGTTGGAAGAGTTCAGTAATAAGAAGGGTGTGGCTCAGCACTTTCCTTGTCTTCATTACCCTCACGATGGCTGCATCGATCTGCAACGAACCATGCCAACCACGTTACAAGACCATCTTTTTCCATAGTTAGAGAGTAAGCCTTAGAACAGCGGTAAAAATTGCTGTCATGTTCAAATTTTGAAAACAACCTCTCCATTCGTTTGCAGGGTAAGGCTACGTGCATCTGACCCTTCCCACCGAGATGCTTTTTTTTTTTTTACACAGTGTATACCAGAAACCCACCAAGTTTTTTATGTTTTCATCTTTCAAAAACCCCTCTCACCAAAAATAAAACAAAAACATGTGCGCCCACAGAAAACAGCAAGTGCTGAGTCAAATGATGCAAATGACAGAAAAAGACTATTTACCTGATACTGACGATCTTGGAAAACTCTCTCTGTAGTGCTGGTATTCTCCTCCACTGTTTCCTTCATCTGAATTGCATTCACCTGTATTCCAAGACACAAACAGCTTTAAACAATAATTTGTGATGATAAGTTTAATATAATTAAAATCCATTATGAGATAAATCTTGAATCTATAGGAAGGTACTAAACCCCGCTGCTGTCAAACCCAAATGGAAGCTTGTGATTCATTCATTCTGATTTCTGATCCCTAAAGTTCTACAGAAGTGCTAATACCTTTATACGGTAAAGAGGAGCTGTAAATGCATCATTAAAAACAAACGAGTCATCGTCCTCCACATCTCTCCCTTTGGGTAACTGTTGCACATTCATCAAAGGACTTAGCATTAGGAGATAAAGAGACCACAATTACAAATAAATAATTCCACCAATTGGCACACACTTTTTGCAGGACGCGAACTTTTCCACATGCTAGGGATTGCAGAGTCCTTCTCAGCTCCTTATCCTCAATACCAGTAGCATCCTTGATATCTTGAAAGCTTAGTCGCTCAGCATCATTGAACAGCATTAAGACAACAGTCTGGAGCACATCACACGAAACAAACCATAATGTGTAAACTGAACAAAGCGAGGAATGCAGAACCATTAAAAAAAGTCGTGTGAAACACAAGATAGGTGGGAACATGAACTTCTGAATTTTGGTTTCAAAGAGCCCACCTGAAATAGAGACACAGCCAATTCCTTTTTGCCTTTAGGAAACTCTGCCTTTAAGACACAGTGACCTAATGAATTTTGCCACATCAGACGCCTACCACTGTATTTGCTTAGATAGAACTCTTTGAAAATATCCTGGTAAAGAGAAAAGGGAAGAGGGAAAGGACCAAATCAGGGATGCCGCTCAAAAGCATCAAGACCAGCAAAAGACAAAGAGCAGTCATTTATGCTTATGCTGAACCTGGTACACATTTAATTCGTGAGGAAGCCTAACATCCATGGGTGGATAAGTTGGCCAGTACCTGCACTCATTTAACAGAACCAATTAGTCCCCCTACAAAAGTGAAGCCCATAGAAGTTAATGAAGGTTACAGATAAGAAAAAAAAGACACAAAGCTTACCCTGTAGTTAAGACATGAACGCTCATTTCAATTCCTGATGGAAGTTTTGTCCTCGCCTGGGATGACTGTTTGAAGGACTCGTTTATTTCTTTTGATAATTCAATGTCCTGAATTAGAAAAATTTGGAGAATTTGTAAGTTAAGGATACAGGCTTCAGCGGTTCCAGAAGCTACTCAGATCATTGGCATTCACAAAGTAGTTATTCAAATCTATAAAACGTAACACAAGATCTCAAGATAAATGCATATCTATCACAGACAGATAACCAAATATTTCGTTAGCTTGTCTAAGAGGCGAATTAATATGTCTACTTGTTTACCCTTCAATGAAAACCGAACAAACCAGTCAATATGGATGCCTATCACTGTAATGCTATCAATGATATGTGCACAAGTACAATTAGAAAATAGCACACAACATGTCATGAATATTTAATAAACAAAAAACGTAATGAAATATTATTGCGTCTACGAATTCAGAGTTTTGCTCATTAAATTAAGAACAGCTAAGATTATACAACTATTTTCAAAGTGACGAGATAGTCAATCTAAAGCATTACCTTAGGTCCCTCATGCAATGCATTAACTTTTATTGCAAGAAATAATGAATATTGTATAAAAACTTTTCAAAGTAAAGTCAATGTAAAGTTAAATACTAGCAATATGTTTATAGCCGGTCCCAAGCTCGGGTAAAGGAGGAGGGTTGTGTTAGGCCCCGATAGCCAACGTAAAACTCTGTCGAATCTTTATGAACATGGATTAACGAAGAAATTGTGCTAATGCTAGGTCGTTGCCTGTAAGTAACGCATTGTATGGCTCGAGTACAGTGAGAAGTGAGCGAGAGCCGCTGCATCGTCGCCCGGATGTAGTGTTAAATGAGCAAGGGCTACCGCTTTCTTCTAAACGGAGGCGGCTAAAGAAGCTAGTTCATGAAAACAAGATCAGATTTGGCACTTGGAACATTGGGACTTTGAGCGGCAAATCTTGGGAGGTGGTGGGAGTAATGAAGGATCGTAAGATTAATATCATGTGTCTCTAGGAAACTAAATGGTCAGGAGAAAGGTCTAGAGAAATTAATGGTTTTAAGCTCTGGTACATAGGAAAGGTCAATGGACGGAATGGTGTTGGTATCATTGTGGACAAGGAATGAAGGAAGAATGTGGTGGACGTTAAGAGGATTAAGGACATAATTATTTCCTTAAGAATGATTGTTGGAAAGGATACTATTAACATTATCAGTACATATGCACCTCAAGTAGGGGCAAAAATACATCTTAAGGAAAAATTCTGGGAAGATTTGGAGGGACTAATTCAGAGTATCCCACTAACTGAAAATATTTTTATTGAAGGAGATCTTAATGGACATGTTGGTAAGGAGGCAGGACCTCGTGCAAGAGCGCATGGTGGTTTTGGATTTGGGTTGCTCAATAATGAAGGTCAATCTATTATTGATTTCTTCCTCGCATATGATCTCAAGATTGTCAACACTTGTTTTAAGAAGCGAGAGGAGCATTTAATAACATACAAGAGTAGAGCTGCAAGGTCACAGATCGACTTCTTGGTAAGGAATTCTGATAGACGATTTTGTACTAACTGTAAAGTGATCCCTAGGGATGGCGTGACAGCACAACATAGGGTTATGGTCCTTGATGTGAATATTAAGTATGTAAAACAAAAACGCCATGAAGTTTTAAACCCAAGGGTCAGGTGGTGGCAATTGAAAGGGGAAAAAAAGGAGATTTTTAAGAGAACTCTCTTGGAGGAGGGGGAGTGGGAGTTGCAAAGAAATCCTAATATCATGTGGGAGAATATGTCTAAAAAGGTCCAACAGGTTGCTAAAGCAATTCTGGGAGAATCAAAAGGTCTTGGTCGACAAGATAAGGAGACTTGATGGTGGGATGAGACTGTTCAAGAGAAAATCAAGCATAAGATTATTTTAAAGCCATACACTTATGTAATAATGCTGAAAATTGGGAAAAATATCGTATGGCTAAAAAGGAGACTAAAAAGGCAGTGAGTGAAGCTCGTAATAAAGCATATGAAGAGTTTTATAAAGAGTTAGGGACAAAGGCAGGAGAGCGTAAGATTTACAAGATCGCAAAGAACAAGGAGAGAAAATCAAGAGATTTGGACCAAGTGAGGTGTATAAAGGATGAAGAAGGAAAAGTTTTGGTTACTGATGGAGATATTAAGGATAGGTGGGAAGCCTACTTTTATAAGTTGTTTAATGATGGTGGAGAAGGGTCGCATTGTGACTTGGAAGATTTGATAACTCGAGAAGGTGACCTCAATTTTTCATTTTATCGCAGGATTCGAATTGGCGAGGTTAAAGAAGCTCTTAAGAAGATGGAAACTGGTAAAGCTGTCGGACCTGATGGTATTCCAATTGAAGTTTGGAAATGTTTGGGCGAGGAGGGTGTGTCGTGGCTCACAAAATTATTTAATGAGATCTTACGAACCAAGAAAATGCCAGATAAGTGGAGGAAAAGTACTTTGGTTCCTATTTATAAAAATAAAGGGGATATTCAGAATTGCGCAAACTACAGAGGAATTAAGCTAATGAGCCATACAATGAAATTGTGGGAAAAAGTGATTGAATATAGGTTGAGGATGGAGACTGATGTTGCTGAAAACTAATTTGGATTCATGACAGGAAGGTCTACAACAGAAGCGATTTATTTATTAAGGGGGATAATGGAAAAGTATATGAGCAAAGGAAGAGATTTACACATGGTCTTCATTGATTTGGAGAAAGCTTATGACCGGGTGCCAAAAGATGTGCTTTGGAAAGCCTTGAAAGAGAAGGGGGTGAGGGTTGCATATATCAAAGCCATTCAAGATATGTATGCGGGGGTTACAACCAATGTTAGAACGTCTGGAGGTGTTACAAAGGACTTCCCTATAAGGATTGGACTACATCAGGGATCAGCTTTAAGTCCTTATTTGTTTAACCTAGTGATAGATGTCCTAATTGAACCTATAAAAGAGGAGATCCCTAAATGCATGCTTTTTGCGGATGATATAGTGCTATTGGCTGAATCTAGGGAAGAAATTCACTCCAAACTTGAGATATGGAAATGGACTTTGGAATTGAGAGGTTTTCGTCTTAGTAGGAGCAAAACTGAATATATGCATTGCAAATTTGATAAGAGACAAAGTCAAAGTGAAGTGGAAGTTAAATTGGGTGGGCAAGTCATCCCGCAAGTGACAAAATTTAGATATTTAGGATCAATTATACAACAAGATGGTGAGGTAGATGGAGACGTCAATCACAGAATTCAAGCCGGATGGTATAAATGGAGAAAAACTACGGGAGTTATTTGTGATCGTAAAGTACCTAATAAGGTAAAAAGAAAATTCTACCGTACTGCTATAAGACCAACAATGCTATATAGTAGTTAATGTTGAGCTTTAAAGGGATATCATGAACATAAAATGAGGGTAGCTGAGATGAGGATGTTAAGATGGATATGTGGCCATACAAGAAAGGACAAGATTCGTAACACTCATATATGTGTGTTGGAGTGGCCCCTATTGATGAACAAATGGTAGAAAATCGTTTGAGATGGTTTGGACATGTTCAACGAAGGTCATTGAGTGCTCCGGTGAGAAGGGTTGATCAAGCAGTATGGAGTCCTGTCAAACGAGGTCGAGGAAGACCGAAACGAACGCTCAATGAGGTCATTGAGAGAGACCTTTTAATTAATAATATATCGAAATCTATGGTCTTTGATAGAGCATAATGGCGTCGTGCGATCCATGTAGCCGACCCTACCTAGTGGGATAAGGGCTTTGTTGTTGTTGTTGTTGTTGTATTATTTCATATGCTAGAAGCAGTCAAAATGGTAACAGAGTACGTGATGTCGCAGAAACAGCAACATTACAGCTATATTGACAATAGTGATTATGGAGGTAATGGTCATAAGAAAAGAATAGTACCAGTTATTGAAATGATATGACAGAGAAGAAGGTTGTGAAGACAGTGACAGTGAAATTACAAAAGGTAACTGCCGATGAGATGTCAACAAACCGTGGAATCAAGATCAAGAAATCGTATGTTTTACTCCTCTTTAATGTTTACAATATATACGGGCCCAGGAATTAACTTATGCAGAGAAATCTGGGATATGCATAAAGAGGAGATAAAAACAGAATATTTACGAAATCACATCTTTGAGCATCTATACCTTTACTGGAGATAAATGCCGTAAATTCTTCTTCATTTACCACACAAACAAAAGAAGTTGAATAGTTGATAATGATGGAGCTGTTCGTGAAGGAAAAGCAACAGTACAAATATAACTGACAGGCAAATAACATGACAGAGCCAATGACAGTAGGTCAGCAATCAAGATGGTGGAAATAACAGCGTGGACTAAAACACTGGCAGCAGTTATGTGAGACATCATCCAGCCACAAGGCAAAGGTTTTTACGTTCAAACACTAAGTGAATTGGTTCTGCTTTGATAACATCCAGCCACGGGAAGAATAATTTAAGGCTGATGAAGAGTAGACTGCTATCTAGTCCTTACGAAGCATGCATAGACATAAAAAACTTAAAAAGCTGTTGTTGAAGACAAAAGATATATACAATAGATAACTTGAGTACAGAATTTGAAAAACACTTCTGAATTAATAAATGACTCAAACAGAAATAAATACCTTGAACATTCCTTCCAATTTGTTTGTAAACTGGCTACCACACTCAGTCTTCAGCTGCAGTATCAATAGACAACTAATCAACAATGCTATATGTGGCCACGGAACCATCTATCCACAAGAAAAGTCAGAATGGGGAGAAATTCCTAACCTTAGATATCATAGATTTTTCTGCATCAATGGAAGCACTTTTTCCTAAAAGCAGTCTCTTTGCAAGATCTTTTTTATAGAATGCTTCAAACACATCCTTACCCTTAAGCAGCAATAAAGTCAAGCAGTGTTCCCAGAGTAAGAATGGAGAGAAATATTAACACGAGTACAAGATAGCAATTACAAGACATAAGGAATAAATGTTAGTTACTCCAACAGACTAACAACAAATATAAATACCTGAATGAACCTGAACAAAACCAGAACTCTATCGAGTGTACCCTCCAATTCCTCTTCAGAAGTACCCTTGTTACCTGCACGAAGCTTCTCATCTAAAAACTTAGCTATCAACTCTGCTGGTCGGTTCTGTCACAGAAAAAAAAGGCATGACTCCGTTAGTGCAAGGCTAATCACACCCCAAAAACAAAAACCAAAAATACATGTCAAAGAATCACATGATTTATAACATGCTGGAACTAGCTGAGAGTCAAAAGGTTCAATTGAATTATGTTCTCAAGTCCCTTCATACAACAAGCTCTTGAACGTAGTCCCATGAATACATCGCAAGAAAGTCTAATGATGAAATGGTGAGGTAGTAATTTAAACATTTTTTGAAATATTTCTAACACTAGAAATTAACTGTGCCACCATGGAGGGGTGCCCTAGAACCCATCCACCTTGAATCCTGCAAAGCAAGGCAGCAGGTTAATGTGGTGGCACCATGGAAACCACCACATGTGGCAGACATCAACGAGCAATACCAACATTGAAAATAGAGGATTTTCACACGTTTTACTTTTTTGTCAGACCCAGACAATGGGCTTGTGACTTTACAGCAAATAATGATAAATCGACCTTAGTGAAGTGAAAATAACAGAAAACAAAAGAAAAGCCCATAGAACATTGCAAAGCGGACACTGTAAATATGTACACTCTGCTTTCTTTGTGGGGCTGAACAGAAACTTATTTACATCTTCTGTTTTTCTCACTTGAAATCATAAAGGACATCTAAAAACCAGGCACGTCTCATCAAGTTCAATTTTTGGTCCTCGCCCCTAATTTCTCCTTAACATGTCAGCATACCCCTGTGTTCCCTCTTTTGATTTCCTAGGGATTTATTTGAGATATATTCAAGGTTTGATGATTTTTCAAGGTTTCAGATATCATATCTTCTCATTCACTTATAGTGTATATTAGTAAGCATATCTCACAATAATGCTGCTTAGCTCTACTACAGCAGCTACACGGTATATCAAACAGTTTTGAGCAGAAAAGGAGGTATTTTGGCAATAAGCAACTTAGATATCTTAGTGGAAACTAAGGAGCTAATGAAGGAAAGGCTAGGGAAAAAAACGAACTGCTCCAACTAAGCAGAGCTGAAACTTGTGTCAGCATTAGCTTTCTATCTGGGGATGGAATAACCAACAAGAGAACCGGAGAAGACAGAAAGTACCTGACGAAGATTAATAAGATGCTCAAATGAATCTTTAATGGTGTTACAGAATGCTTCATTCCTGAAAAAGCTTTCTTCCAATATTTTGTCAAGAGAAGCCTTAAAGTCCAGAAGGGAAGCAACCATATCTTTGTCCTTCTCCTCATCCATTGCAATTCCCTGTCCAGTTCTCTTGATGTATAAACTCAATGCCTGCCTAAGTGATTCAAGTGCATTAACCCTTGAAAAGAGTGAGTACACCCTCTGAAGGTCTTCTATACGATTGGCATCCATAAGCATCATAAAACCCTGTAAATTTCACAGAAGATGAACACGTGAAAGCTATAGGAAAACCGTGTATATCATTGCAGAAGAGATTTCACCCCAAAAAAAATCCAAAACTTGGTGTTAGACAGCACCTTATCAAGAATGGCAGGAATATGACGCTCAAGAAGTTGCTTTTCAGCTGTTGCTATTAAGGGCTTCCTAGTACTTGCATCTAAGTAGATCAAGCATCTCTCATGTTCTTCATGCAATCTAGTCTACAACAATGGTATGCAACATACCCCATCAGAAAACAAACATGAGACATGGGATGGCAATGAACATGGAAAGGAAAAAAATTAGTCAGGTAAAATTCTGACAAGACATGGCATGGTGCATTTATAAAGGAATTAATAAAGGAAGGGTGGAGCAGGGTCAAAAACTAATGTTAAGAAGAAACATAAGTGGGTAGGAAGGGGGAAATAAAAAACCTCAACATGCTTCAAGTAGTCTGGAACATCTGATTGCTGCATGTATTTCACACCTTCAGCAGCATAAAATTCAGATGTAGCTTCAAGGAACGGCTTCTCAAAGCTTTCTGCATAAGTTCCTAGGCCTGTAAACATCTTCAAAAGATGTTTTAGAAGAGTTCTATCCACTGCTTCACCTAATCTGAAAAACCAGGGCAAAAACTGAAGTAAGCCACACAGCATGTTCAAGAACTCAGTAGCCTTATTCACACATTGATGAATGAGCCACAAAAATTACCCATATTAATAAAAACTTTAATTCTCAACTCACATCAGAAATTGCAAGAGAGATGGTGAAAATATATGTATATAAGAAACATTAGCAAGGAGGCAGCATATCCCCCACTGAATAGACTTCTAGACAGATAAGGTAAGAAGGTTAGTCAAAAGTAATGGAATATACAATCTAGCCCCTAAACCTGGCATATTTGCAGACATTGTTATAGATATAAACAATTAACCAAAACATTATTCACAAATTATACTCAACATATTCCAGAAGCTCCAGATATATTTTATAAAGTAAAATAATAAGCATATTTATGCATGTATGCATGAGTACAAGGATGAACCTGCAAAAAACAGGTTTACCAATCATTTATAAGACTGAATATACAAAAATGTGATTACCTTTCACTCTCAATCATTCGTAGAACACCAGTAACAGTTTTGTGCTCTACTTCTGAAGACAACGAAAGGTGTTTGCGGAAGAGTTGCAAGCCCATATCCCATAATGAGCGTACATTTGCTGTTTGCTTCACATACGTCCTATCCAGATACAAGGCTATACCACGAATCATTAGCATTTGGTCACAAAGGTCCTGCCAACATCTCTCTACAAGAGATAGAAAAACACCCAAGTCTGGGCTTTGGCCAACCAAAGACTGGAGTGCAGCAGATATGTGTGATTCACACTCCTTTTCAATTCGTTGATAAAGACTTCCCCCCATTTTATGAAGGCAAAGATCATTCACAGCCTATACACAAATATTATGTGTTTTCCATTAAATTCTTTGAGCTAATGCATGATAAGTATTCACACAGTTAAGATAATCATGTAAACATAAAAGAAGAAAAAGATTATTTTGTAGATTACCTGATAAAGGTTCTCTAAGTCACAAGAATCAGGTTGCTTCAAGAATATAGCACAAACAGCTGACTTCAACTTAGCCCATGTATGCTCCTCAAAATTTGGAGGTAGGGTTGGTTTAGCTTTACAAGGAAAACAGAAAGTTTGAATGATAAATATAGATAAATAGAAGTCCCTTCAATTAGTTGCCTAACGTTTTGTTAGAATACATGCTTTATTGGCATGTTTAGTGTAATCATGAGACAAACATGAAGATCATACTGTTGAAGCAAATAGCATAAAAAATTCGATAGCAAGAGATTAATTGTGGGCCAATTCAAACACAATGAAACAGTGGAAGTAGATGAAACCATAGGAGTAATCTATCAGAAGAGAGAAAGTTACGATTAATAATGGATGCAGAGACCAGAATTATCATTACAATGTTGTAGTAAGCAGTAATCATAACATCACAAGGTTAGAAAATGCTCAAATGGCAGGATCCAAGAAATAGTATGTCAACATTTGAAGGCATAGAACAAATATTATGCTTTAGGAAACAAAGTCCTTGACTCTCCCAAGGTCAGCATAAATAAATACAAAAAGCATTCAACATACCATAGCTATAGAGCAATAATTATTTTTCATTTTCAAAACTGTAGATGGAAGTTTTCCTAAGCTAGAGTTTATAGCTACAATGCAGAAAACGGAACTAACAACTAAGCATTTTTATGTCATTGTTTAACTTAAATCTGATTATGACGAGAATCAAAGATAAATCTTGAAAAGCTACAGGGAAAAAAGTGTCATAGCTCATAACAGATCCAAAGAGTTTAAACCTATAAGCTAAAAGTAAGAGGTTACAATTGACAAATTAACACAGATGATCCTTTGTGATCAGCTTGCCAGGCAATCAGTACTAAGATAGCATCCATTCTATATCCATTGCCACAGTACTGCAAGTGACAATGACTAATTTTCATATCCAAGGGCTATAACAACAATGAACTCCACTAGAATACCAAACAGGCAGCTCATTTCCATTGAAAAATAAGCCTTCAATTGAAAACCATGCTCTAATAAGAATTGATCTTAATTCCATACTTCAAATAGCACAAATCAACCACATAATTCATTTTTCTCTCTATCTCTCGTGTAGAGTAAACAGCTAAAACTTATTAGAGTACATCCCCTACAATAGATTGCAATGATGTACAAATCAAGATTTTGAAAGGGTTACAATTAAAGAAGCAAAAAGCAATAAATATTCAATACATAGCCACACCCACTAAACCCTCGATAAGTAAAAGATTTTAAATTGGATGAAGTCACTCAACTACTTGAGCACCAACAACGGAAAAATTAAAGCGAAACGGTGGAAGTAGCACAAGCATGACGAGAGAATTATAATCCTACCCTTATGAAGCTTGATAAGGAGCTTCTTAGGGGGCTGAGGAGGCGTAGCTTTCTTCCGAGACAAATTGGCGGCCATGATCCCACGCGCATTGGGGAGGGCAGTGGGGTCGTCGGTCTTGAGATCCTCATCATCTAGGCCCAAAGAGGAGGGGTCGAAAACGGAGTCGTCGGAAGCAGCTAGGCCCTGGTGGTGGTTGTGAAGGCCATTCTTGCTGTCGAGAGAACAAGCGGCGGCCTGCGACTTGGCCTTCTTCATCAGGGGAGAGAGGGTGACGGCAGAGGCAGCGACGGAGCTGCTAGAGACGATGGAGTCAGAGGTGTTGGTGGGGGCGGAGCGTTTGGTGGGAAGAGACATGAAACTAATCAAGACGGCATTGCAAGTGACAGAGGAGCCAAGACGACGAAGATAGAAGAAGCCCACAGAACATGGTCCGGGAGATCGCGGTCTTTAGGTGAGTAAAGACAGCCATTTTTTTAATTAGGTGTAGTAAAATCATCCAAGGCAATGTAAATAACGACTAGTATTTAAATATTTTAAAAAATCATATTTATATATAAAAATTTCAGTAATTAGACAGAAAATAAATATTAAAATAGAATTTTATTTTACATAGATTTTAAAAGAAAAGGGGGTGAGGATAAAAAGAAATACAATTTGTAAACAATAAAGAAAGATTTTATTTACCAATAAGATGTGGTAAATAGTCTGACTTTCGAAAGGAGGATAATATAAATTGAAATTATTGAAAGTACATTTGTTAGGAGATGAAAAATCTTCTATTTTAAGTCTAAAAAAGGGAGACCTTTAACCAAATTTAAAGAAAAATTAGAGAGAGATTTTATTTTTATGAAGTATCAATGCTAGAGTGGGGGCTTTATGTGGAGGGATGGAGGGTTCAAATCCTGCGGAATAATTTTTTAAAAAAATTCCTTTCCATATATGTATTTATATGATACGGTTTGAATTTAACTGCAAAATTAATTCTTTGGCACTCTCATCTTCTTTCTTTCTTTATTTTTTTTGGCACATGTATCTTCTTATTTGATGCAATCATGTCTAAGTCATTATCAAACACTTAGTGTAAGCATTTCTCTCAATTAGAGATTGAAACCACCACGTTATAAGAGAACAACATCTTCTACTATAATCAATCTCATTGCTTTCTTATTCTATTTTTTTTCGCTAAGCACATATATTTTTCTATTAAAAATAATATTGTTCAAGATACTGTCAATTACTTAATATAAATATTTCTCCTAACAGAGACTCAAACCTTAATATTGTGAGGAGTAACACTTTTGCTATACACAACCATGTTGGTCTCTCATCCTCTTTCTATTGCAGTTTCTTATGTGAGCTTTTTTTGTTAGTGTGCAAATGTTTTTGTAGAATGGGGCCCAAGGCCCAGAAGAACAGAACAAGAACAACACGTAAAAAAACCAATAAACCAAACGAGAACCATATTCCTCAGAAACTCAAATGAGGTTAAAATATTAACCCCTAGAGATTAATTTCGAGAATTACAACTCATCACGCACTATCACGAATAAATTGGGTTATTCTCCTATATCCTATCACCATGGCTAAGTTTTGAAGCTTTAGCAGGATCAAAATCTAATGCAAGAGATGATAGTGGAAGAACCTCCTTATAATTTTTTTCATGTTCATTGAGAATCAACACATCTTTTTGCCATCTTTTGGAGCTGCTCCATTTTTTTGGTTTTAAAAGGCAGTATCGTGCCATCTTTCACTTTAGGGTGATCAGTGTACTTCAAACACAAAATTAAGAATAAATTTACACATTAACACTTATTTAAATGATTATGCACATTAGTCAGACATCTAATTCTAGAACTTAGGCTCAAATAGACAAACTTATGTGAAATTAAGACCGCCAAATAAAGTTTTCTTTTTGACCCACTATCTAATTAAGATGATGTTTGGAATAGCGGTGGATAAAATGACTTATATCAATCGGGCTTATGAAAAAGTGCGATTGGTTTAAGTGTGATTGTGTATTGTGATTTATGTTTGGATTGAAAAACGTATAAGTGCTTTTTGAAAAGTAAAACTTGTTTGGATTTCAGATTGCATAAGTGTTTTTGTGGTTTATGCAAGGAAAAAAAATTATGAGTTGGAACAACTAGCGAAACGTAATATAAATAATGTTGTGCCGATATACATCAATTTTCATAGAAAATAGAACATAATGAATACAATCATATATTCTTCACAATTTCGTCCCTAATCATGTCCTGAATGTCATTAATTGCAGTTGTAGATGTCCCAAAATTATTGCTTGACGAAGCATCATCCTCTACAGTTGTATCTATATCATGCCCCACATTCCAGTTGTCAGCTTGGTCAAAGTGAACGTCACGTGAAAAATTTATGTGAATAAAGTTGTGTATTGCCATTGTTGCACAAACTAAGCGGACTTGCGTGTCGTAGTTATATTTTCGCATTTTTTCCAAAATAGTAAATCTACTCTTCTAGATTCCGAAAGTCCTTTCTATTGTTGACCTCAGACTATAGTGGAAGAAATTGAAGGTATCATTGTCATTTTGAAATATAGGTTGACTTCTAAACTCAGGCATGTGATAACGCTCACATCTGTAAGGACCAAGATACCCTTCTCGCGTCGGATACCCAGCGTCAACCAAATAATATTTTCCTACCAAAACCATAATTAATTGTAAAAATGTGAGATTATTGAAAGTAAATAACAAAAAAATTGAGTTTGTTGTTACTATATGTTACCTGGAGGTGGATGAGGGAAATTCATAACTGGATTGGAGATAGCAGAGTGAAACACATAAGTGTTGTGTGCAGATCCTTCCCAGCCTGCCAACACGAATGTGAAATGTGACACCTTATTTCCAATAGCCTTAGATGAGTTCAAATGAGTAGTGAAATCGTTCATGAGACCAGGATTCGAACCTAGATTACTCAACTCTTGAAAATGTTCACAAATCCCCAATCTCGACTCAGGAGTTGAACCTAGGGTTGAGATGGTTTTTCAGAGGTAAACAAAAACTTTTCAACATTTCTACAACTTTCACCACATCATCAAAACTCATCAGCTCTTAATCTCATTACACTAGAGTATGCGAGCGATTCTCTTGCATTTTTAATGAAATTCGAGTTATTCTCTGTTTATACTACATTCATACACTCATATACATATATGAAATTCAAAGCCATACAAGGCTATTAATTGTAAATCAATTACATTAAATACAACTGCACTTCAACTTTATATCTCCTCCGTGCATCCTCCTGCATCTTCACCTGTCTAAATGGGTGGTTGGGAGGAGTGAGATTCGAGAGAATCTCAGTAGCAAACATTACCACTATGCATGCTAGATATATATAAATGCATGACATGCTTGCCTACACTATTTCATGTCAACATGATGACAAGATGCATGCTCGATGTTATGACATACATATGGTCATTGCACAAATATAACAAAGCTTCAACCAATCATACATGTTCCACACAAATAGGCAAAACAGTCACATAATCAATGCAAGACATACATATCACATACATGCATAAAATGTAAGTCAACTACCTTTTACTTGATGTCCTCCTCATGCACCTTGATCTCCCAACTATTACCTCTTCTTTGTCACTTCATGGCCCTAGATAAGTAATGACATCATTAGAGTCATGAAAAGTGAATGTCCAACGGGCTACATTAGACCTAAAGGCTTACTTTCACCCTTGGATTTTATACCAATTACATTTGTGTCATTGAGTCTTAAATTCGCATAAGACATAAAGCTGACATATTTTTCACCAACTTTGAAAAATCATAATTAATTCCAAAAAATTCCAAATGAGGTGGTTCAAAATTATATACAAATCTACTTTAGTCTAATTTCATATAAAAATATTCAATTTTGAACGCCACAACCATAGCATTCCCATAATTTTTCCAAATACCAATTGTTTCAGATGTTCTTCCAGTAGCAGGGAATAACTTTGAAAAATCACATATTTTAGTAAACTTGTCCAAAAATTATAAAATACCTATAAAATTAAATATATATGTCTCTACTTTAATTTTAAAAAGTTTCAGAATTTTTAGACAAGTTTTTCTCTATGAAATATTTCGCACAACATCACAGTTTCAGATTCTTTCTAGAAAACAGGGCATATCTTCAACAATTCACATCTCCTACTATATTTATCCAAAAATTTAAAAATACCTATCAATTAAAGCTCCACATGTCTACTTTAATCATGAAAAATTTCATAATTTTTGGACAATTGTTAGACTTTCAAACATTACGCACAACACTGACTGCCACACAAGGTAGATTCAAGCAACATGTACACCTATACTTCATAATTTCCCAAATTCATATACAAGTATCCAAAATTCATGATCACTTGCATATCTATAAAATTTTTCCTCACAAAACCAATGGAAGTATCAAAATCATCAAATTCTAAGTGCATCACCACGTCACACATAGAACCTTAATTTAGGTTTCTCAGAAAAATTATATTGTTTTCTTTGGCTTATTCACTTCCTTTCTACTTCTAATCAAATGATTAGCTATTTAGAATTCCGTTGGACATCGTTTAGCCATTAAAAATATCATTTAAAACCAGACATGAACAGTACCCAACCTTTCCATAACTCATCCAAACAACAAACCAATCGGTTAAAAAGAAAGCTTACACTTACCTCTACCCGTTTCCGCAAACGGTTCAGAATTTCAGTAATACTCCGACCGGTGAGACATCACCAATCACCTCCAAGTAAAAATATGAAACCGTAGAAATAAAGCTCGCGATGAGTAGAAGAAGTTTCCTGAAGGGCACTTTGAGAGAGGACGTCGATTCGACAGTATTTTGAGCCTTAAAATTTCTCTCTCATCTCCCTCCATTTTTTGTCAGATTTTTCTCTCTCTCATTTTTGGTTTTCTGCGTGAAAAATGGCTGGAGAAGATGATGGATGGTTAAATGAATTAATCTTTTCATTTGCCACATGTCACTTCCTCATTGATCTAAAATTACAATTTTCGCACATGACACAAAACTTGGCAGAATTTTCATTAAACTTTGAAAATTCATATCTAATTGGAGTGGTTTCAAAGGCTATGCGACCCTCATTGAGTCTAGTTTTAAGAGAAAATATAATCTTTAGCCAATTGGAAGCTCACTCTTCCCAAAATTTTAATCTTTGAATGTTGTCACAGAAAATAATTAATTTCGCTGGACTAACTTCAAAAATTCACTTCTCTTTGTGTACAACTCAAAATGACTCATATGACCTATCAAATTAAAGCTTGATAAGTCTAATTTTATTCTAAAAAATTTCATAATTTTTAAACATCATTTACTTATTGAAAAATATAACATAATCACCACTGTCACACCGGGAATTTCAACGGTAGCAACATTACTTTGTGTTCCACTTTATTATATCGTATGTGACTTCTAGCTGCTTCATTTTGTCTTGCCCAAGCTCTTTAATTAACCATAATATTTCCTTTAATATCCAAGGATGTAAAGAAATTTTAGGAAATATTATCATGTCCCACTAGGACATTTGATAAATCTGAGTCTAGCAGTCCCCTAAATGTAGGCTTAATCACAAGCCTCTTGTCCCAAAATTCGGGATATTACATGAAGCACATATCCCAATCACATACTGCCATCACATTCTGTGTCAGATAACCCTTTCTACCAATATACTTATCACGCTCGGGGACCAATGATGACATTCCTTATATGGATTATATCTATGGCTCTTATGGCATCCTTAAAGTATGGTTATATCGTGGATCGCCGGAGAAGCGTGGGTGGCATTCACGGAATTGAGGATCGATAGTTTTATATTTTCCTCAACTAAACACAAGCAAGCATTAAGAACCCTGTGCAATAGGTGGCTCACAGTTTCCCCTAAATGCTGTAAGAGTTCTTGCACCACCTTATTCCCTATTCCGTGTCTAACTGTTACAAAAAACATGGCAATTATTTCTTTGACATCGACGTGCTTCAAATTTTGTAGGCTATGTTCTGTTAACTTAGTGCACAAGAGATAAAACACATGGTTGTCAAATCTGAACATCTCATGACAACGTCCAGTGGTGTCTGTAAAAACTCCTGCACCCATAAATGCCCAGTACGTTGACTTGTTCTACAAGGTTGTTTGCAAATAAAAGGAACCCAATACAGACACAACAATAAGGTAAGTTCTGCACACTTTGTTAACTCTTCGTCCAAAAGGGCTAGCAAGCGAGAGTCATCATCATCTTCTTCCATCTAATTTTCCCTAACATGGGCTAACCTGTGCATGTGGCAAAATTTAGGCAAGACAAAACATATTTCCATAAAAATAAAAGACATACATTAACTACTAAATTTAACATATTGTCAATGATACGCATCCACTAGAGGAATGAATACAGGGTTGGGAAAAGAAGAAGATGAATGAATGCAAGGGTGAGAATGTGCTGACATATTTGGAGAGAGAAAAGTGAGACAGACTTGGCAGACATGCACATGGGAAAAGGGAAGTTCCAACAGTAAAAAAAAAGGATCTTATGTTGAGCTAATACACTGGGATAAATGGATTGGCTTTTCAAAAAGCCCATGCGTAAGCTCGTCTCAAATAATGGGTAACCAAACATACAAACAAAAAATCATGATCCCTTTAAGTGCTTATATTGTCAGATCAGGCTTATACAGTCCCTCACCGCTGAACCAAACATCGTCTAAGTTGCGTTGAAGTTTCATTTGCCTTATAGTAGTGCTTTTCACTAGATGTATCTAAAACTGATAAACAAATTTGACAGGAAAAAAGACATATAAATATCATATGAACTTTTAACATTCAGAAAAGTCTATTAACACTTGTAAATGACATGAGAGTCCTCTGATAGGAATCTGAAATATAAAAGTTTGAGTGAAAAAAAACTAAAATGCCCTCTTCTTTCTTCTTACTATTTCTCACTTTCTTCTCTCTCCTCTTCCTCTTTGTCATTCTCTCCTTTCTTCCTCTTTCCTCATTGCCGGCTCCCATTCTCCACCACCACCACTACCCCGCGGACCTCTTCCTATTATCCATCATTATTCCTTCCTTACCTCTTCCTTATCAGATGCCGCCTAATTTTTCCTTATTGGCGTCATCTCCTTTCTATACGAATTCAGGTTTATGGGAGCACTACCAGCGCGCAGTATCTTTGAACTGAACATCGGTGGCAGCGGCCCCTTTGGACGAAGCACTACCACCCATGATGCAGTTCTCTTCTCCACTCCCACTAGTGACAACCTTTTTCTCCTCTCTTGCTAGTAAACCATATTTGAATTGGAATCCATGGTTGAAATTGTTGTTTGAAATCTCATATCTTATCTTTTGGGTCTACTTTTTTGTTACCTTTACTGGTGAATTTCTAGGCTTTTAAATACAAGAAACAAAAGGATTCATTGTTCTTCCCCTCTCTACTGATTTTGGTATTTGGTTTTTTGTAATTTATGTCGGTGGTTTTGGTATTTGGTTCTTTAGAAGAAGAAAAATATCATTTTGTTATTTGGTTTTGAAATTGAATTGCTCCTTACAAGATTAATTAAAAGAGTAATAGTTTTGATAAAATCTGTAATGGTTTTGACAAAATTAATAAGTACTGACAATATGTGTAAAAAGAATGATAAAGAATTTTGGGTTGTAACAAATAGAGTAATGTGATTGATGAAATGAATTGTGATGTTGACGAAATCCGTAATAGTTTTGACGAAATCAATCAGTACTGCCAAAATGTGTAAAAAGATTGACAATGAGTTTTTAGTTATAACCAATAGAGTAATATGATTAACTAAAAGAGTAATGGTTTTGACAAAATGCATAATGGTTTTAATAAAATCAATAATATGGAATTGACGAAATGAACAATAGTTTTGACGAAATCTGTAATGGTTTTGACAAAATTAATAAGTACTGAAAAAATATATAAAATGATCGATAATGAGTTTTGGATTGTAAATAATTGAATAATAAGATTAACTAAAAGAATAATAATTTTGAAAAAATCTGTAATGATTTTGACAAAATTAATAAATACTGATAATATGTATAAAAGAATTGAGTAATGAGGGTTTTTAGTCTTTTCATCCAAACATAAAAATCTCATATTCTCACCCCATCCTCACTTTATTTTTTACGTGTCAAGGGACTTTTTAGAATTTTAAAAATTAAGGTGATATTTATTTATCTTTCTCCTCACTCGATATACAGGTCAAGCATAGGAACACGTGCTCCTTATATATGATTATATATATGGTTTCGTACGTTAAAATTGTAAAAATAGGCCTGAGAATTTTGACGGAGACGGTTTTCTATTCCCGTTGGGGATTCGGTCAAGTTCCTGTCTCAGAATAATTAATATTTTTTTATTAATTTCTCACATATAAATTTTTTTAGGGCACTGTTGCCCTTTTGACAAAAGCCATATCTAGAAAAAAAACTCTCCGTATATATAAGGTTCATATTTTTATATATTAATATTTACTTAATTTTTTTGGACAATAAAATATGTACTTAATTATATTAACTCAATGAGAGACTATCTACTTAGTAGCGTTATCCATTAATATTTACTTAAGTGTGTGTTGAAAAGTCATATTAGCTGAGTAGTTTGTGATAACTAGAATAGTTTTAGAATGCATAATTTAGGTATTTTGTATTTTTGGCACAAATAACTAAATTATTCATGGCATATCGTTTAAAGGGATTGATCATTGGCTATAGGGGTGGAAACAGGCCAGGAGGCTTGTCAGGGGCCTGCGGCCTGACCTGTTTCCGGCTTGATCAGGCTTGGCCGTCAGGCTAAAAGGCCAGGCCCAGGCCTGCTTTGAGGCCTGTTTTTTTAAAAAGGTCAAGCTCAGGCTTACTGACAGGCTTGTCAGGCCAGCCTGAGCCTATAAAGTATTTTGAAAAAAAAATTCTCACACACCTCACATTCTAACCCTAAATCCCATAATTCTCATTCTCAAATCCCATTTCAAGTGAATCATTAATTTATGTATTTAGATCATTAATTTTTGTAATTGGACATGTTTTTTGCCTGTTTGAAATAGGTATGTTTTTTGCCTGATAGAAATAGGCATATTTTCGGTCTGTTTGAAGCAGGTCTGTTGTGAAGCATGTGTCCAGTTAGCCTGTTTAATTTTTTTTATTACAGGCCTCCTTAACAGGTCACAAGCCAGGTCTAGACTAAAAAAAGGCCTGTTACATGCCACAGACCAGGTTTGTTAAGGCACAAACCTAGCCTGGCTTGACCTGTTTCCACCCCTAATTGGCCATGAGCTGACTTGACTTTAAATAATTGTTTGATGATGAAGTTAAATAGTAATATTATTAATTCTATGCTTACGCTATCATAATTTTTAACATTGTTATTAAATTTGGATCGGATCGGACCGGCCGGTCTGGACCAGAAACCAGCTGGGAAACCAGTCTGTTTTTTTTAAATTAAAAATGATTTTTTATTTTTTTTATAATTTTATATTAATAGGCCTAAAATATTCAATTTTTCACCGGTTTAGCTCTGATATGATCCATTGACCCTTGACCCAATACCCCGACCGGTTCAGTGACTAATCCGGCTTTAACAGCCTTGATTTTTAATATGGTGTTAATGCATTTCATGGGTTGAAAGAGTTATTAGTAGGTGTTGGTAAAAATTATATTTATTTCTATAAAAGAAATTAGATTTATATATGGTTAAATTAGATGAGGTCCCGTGCTTCTATGATTAATGAATTGGATGGAATTTAAAAAGTAATTAAACCACACCGTTCATAATTAATAATGGCAAATTGTTAAAGTTAATATGTTATAGTAATTTATTGGGTTAAGGGATAAAAATACTCAAAAACTTTTTTTAAGAGTGCATCCACCACTATAATTTTTTTTTGGGTGCAAAAGCAACTATGAATTTTCAAAAAGGGAACAAAAGTGACACTTTGTTAAAACTAATTAACAACCGTTAACTCCAGTGCAAAAGTATCAAAATACCCCTATCTAAAAAAAGGTTAATGGGCAAAAATATACATAAACTATTTTCAAAAGTACGTCTACCATCATAAACTTTTTTTTAGTGCAAAAGTAACCATGAACTTTCAAAAGGGGGATAAAAATGATACATCCGTTAAAACTAACTAACAGTCGTTTATTCCAGTGCAAAAGTACCAAAATACCCATCCGGATGCACATTATAGGGAGACAAACTGTGTGCTGTAGACAGTGTGTAGCAACCCATCGGGTTTGACACTTCCTAAGATGGATGTCACCGGAGCTCTGACATTTGCTGTGTCGGCTGCCAAACAAGAACCCTAAGACAAGAATCTGTATGTGACTAAAGGATGAAAACAATAATGGTGGTGAAGAAAATGATGGTGGTAGTGCTCAACAAAAGAAGTGAGAGAAAGGTCGATCGTGACGGTGGTAAAGTTGGTGAACACCAACTGTGCTAGTTAATGGTGAAGCTTCGATTTCTTCCTCTTGCTCCATATTCCAAAGTCTCGATCTCTCCTCTTTGCCAAGAAGTATCAAATGCTATGATAGTGATGCTTGACAGAGGGAGTGAATTCAAAACCCATGGTGATGGTGGCAAAAACGGAGAAGGAAACTTTTTTTTAAAGAGGGGTATTTTGGAACTTTTGTACTGGAGTGAATAGCTGTTAGTTAGCTTAAACAGAAGTGTCACTTTTACCCCGTTTTTAAAATTTCATGGTTACTTTTGCATCAAAAAAAAGTTTATGGTGGTGGATGCATTTTTGATAAAAGTTTATGGGTATTTTTGCCTCTTAACCTTTTTTTAGATAGGATATTTTGATACTTTTGTACTGAAGTTAACGGTTGTTAGTTAATTTTAACAGAAGTGTCACTTTTGCCATTTTTTTTTTAAGTTTATGGTTACTTTTACACTTATAAAAGGTTTATAGTGGGGGATACACTTTTAAAAAAAGTTTATAGGTATTTTTACCATTAACTCTAATTTATTTGTTATTTATGATGAATTCCACTATATTAATTTGAGGAAAATACAGCGATACAGTGCTCCTTCCGACAGCAAAATTTTTAAGAAATTAGCTGTATCTGTGTGTTACACTCACACAAAATGAAGACGGGCAACTGTTTTAATTTTTCCCCCCGAGCAATTGGTAAAAACATCTACAAACCACTGTTTTAGCTAGGACATACATCGAGGCTGTATCAACAAATTAATGTTTAGTTTATGTTGGCAAAAACGACTAAAATGTTTAGTTTATTAATTATCTGTTTATAGCAAAAGTTATACTTAATATTTATTTATTTATTTATTGGTACAAGAGTTCGGCTTAAATAGTTAGTATATTATTATACATGATAATGTATATATTCTCGTATTTAATTGCATGAAAGAATGTTTATTGATATGATAATTATAAATTATTATAAAAATTGAGCAATTATAGAATATGATTTTTCTTATTTGGTATCTTATACTTTTAGTTTAGTCTAATCATCTAACACACTTTTTAAAGTTTATGTTGAACAATTATTGATTCACTTTTTCTTTTAAAATTTCATTACCTGACATATAAACTTATATGAGGATTATGAATTTTTTTATATATTCTATATAATATTTTTCTTAATATATGAAATATATGGTTTCAATTTTTCTGATTTTTTTATTATGCATAGTTGTCATCTAATTTTCTTTCTACATTTTAAAATTATTTTTAAAAAAATCATCATGTATATTGAAAATAAAAATGTTAAACCAATTTGGCCCCTCCTCCAAATCATGGTTGGACCCGCCCCGGAAGGTGTGAGTCTGCTTTAATTCTTCCAGAAGCTTTTATTATAAGCACGCGAATATATTTTCTGTTCATCTACGACTAAGGAAAGAGATGGAGGGGAGGGGATAGAAAGGATGAAGAAGATTTTTTAATGATCTTTTTTTTAGTGTAAGAGGGAATAGGAAGGGGGTAATATTTAATTTATTATTTTATTTTTATATATTAATTTATATATATTTATTTATATAAATTATTTAAATTAGTTCACGCCTCAATATAAATTATATAATTTATGAAAATTCATTCTTATTAATACAATCACAATTTGGATCTAATCTTCTAGATGCAGAGTATATTATATAAATTAATTTTTTATCCAGCTAATATATAAATATATATAATTTATAAAAATAAAATTTTATTCCATCATATGTTCATAACAGATAGAGGAAGAGAGTTATCGGCCATGTACAATGAAAATGGTCTAGACTTATCAATTTATAACAGCTGTTTAGGAACGCGGCTAGCACAAAAAAAAGGGAAGTTTGGTCACAAAAGCCCAGTTGCTTTGGTAGCCTCCATTTAATCGGTTAGCAATTGGCGGCTCTGAGCTTAATGGAAAAAAGCCAATGAACGAAAAATTGAACCTGACCGGAAACCGGCCAATCGGCCAGTGGTCCGGTCTGGTTCGGCATCTGAACCGAAAATTTTTTGAACCAGGGTGAACCGGATAGAATCAGTGTGACTCGGTAGTAACCCGGAAAAGCGCTCGGGTTGGCGGGTGACTCGAGTCACTCTGTGAGTAAAAAAAAATCCCAAAAGTTGCAATAAAAAACTCCATGAAATAAGAATCTTTACCAGAAAAAGAGATGGAAAGAGAAAAAAGAATTAAAGGGAAAGAAGAGATGGAAAGAGAAAAAAGAACTAAAGGGAAAGAAAAATAGAGAAGGATGCTTAGGGATTTCAATGGTGGAGGCTGGCATCCCGATCGGGGTTTGTGGCGATGAATGAGTACAAGACTCAACGGAGAAAGCTTTGACGGAAAGATGAAGGCGAGTCGATGAATGTGACCACGAGCAGAGAGAGTCTGAGGGTTTTTTGGCTGAAAATAGTAGAGGTCATGAGCATAAGCCAGATCATCAGATTATGGGTGTGTTTGAATGAGCGGTGAAAAAAGTAGCTTATTTGAAAAGTGATTTATGGATAAGTTAGATTGGGTAAAAGTCAAATTGTGTAAGTGGATTAACGATTCGAGAAGTGCTTTTATAAAAGTAAAATGTGTTTGGTTTGACTTTTGCATAAGTGACTTTTATGATATTTAAAATAAAAAATTATAAAATATATGAAAAGTGAGAAAAATATATTTAATCACATCTGACAATGGTCAAATAGATAATTAAATTGTAATGAAAATAAAAATAAATTCGAAATGATACAAAATTAAAGTTTTTTATACAGTCAAATATATATACATAAACTATATTTTCATTTTTTTTCTTTCCTAAAATTCACATCAGTTTGAGAATTTCTTCTAATAAAATTATGTACAGCAATTGTTGCACAGACAATACAGACTTATTCCAATCACAAACAACCATAACATTCTACCACCAAACAATGAGCTTATTCCAAAAGTTAAAGCTAAAAGCTTCAACTTTAAGCTTATTCTAAAAAGAATTTATTTAACTATAAGCTATTTTATCAAAAGCCCCACCAAACATCTAAAAATCAGATACTCCAATTTAATTGAGCTTTTAGCTTTTTAATTGAACTTGAGGGACTGAAAAAACCCATCCAAATACACCTTATATGGATGGGGTTTTATTTTTTCTTTGTGAGATATATATTTTTATATATTTGATAAAAAAACAGCATTAATGATGGCAGTGGGCAATGGCCTATGACAGAGCATAGGGTGTGTTGTTTTACAACACTATCGTCCTTTGGCTTCATTTTCATAGCTGGCAGCAGATTTTTCTTCCTTATCCCAATACAAGCCCTAGCGTATCTATCTATTTACCAAACCCCCCCCCCCCCCAAAAGACACACAAAATTAAGAAAAGGAGGGAAGTTTACTTTGGAGGGAAAAGAAAAAGGCGGAAGTGAAAATCCTATCGTACATATATTATATATTTGGTGTTTAATACTTTAATAGGGTATTTTTAAATATTTATTTTTATATAAACTTTTTTTTAATAAGTACCAGTCTGACCCCGAGTTGAAGCCGGTCCGACCTACTTACCCTTAAACAACTGCTTTCACCAGTTCAATGTTTGGTTCGATTTTTTGAATCTTAAAAAAAACAACTTCTTATAAAAGATGATAGAAGGTGCTTCTAGTGTCGGGTTTAAGCGGCTTTTGCTATTATAAAACTAATATCCGAGTGTTTTTGTCTCATTTTCCCACTTCTGACATAAACGCCACTTTACCCTACATACAAATAAAATAAAATTATTTAATTACTACTTAACATATGTATGTATCTTGATAATTTGTTTTTTTTTTTTTGCCAACGTATCTTGACAATTTGTAAATAAAACAAAAACTCCTTATTTCTACACCATTTCAACACACACACAAAACATTTTAAAACGTTACCCAAATAAATAGCGATAGATGATAGTATAATTTTAAATAAAAAGAGACTGAATAGACAAATAATAAATAATGATAATATGTATATAATTAAAAGTGTATATGTCCAGTGTCAAATCATTTCAATTATCACAATAAATAAATAAATATATATATATATATAGTATTCAATAAAATTTATGTCATTTTCAGTTATTTTTATCTAAACTGGCTTTTCAAACATTAATTTAAACAGGTTTAAGGTTAGAAAAAAAGCCACTTTTACCACCATCAATCCAAACACAAATCATATTTACAATATGATTTTTAAAAAATTCATATTATAAAAAAAACTACTTCTCTATCGCTAATTCAAACAAGCATTAAGATTCTACAGTCAATAATTATTTTTCTATAATTTCAAGGAGAATCTTCAAAATATTTTTCCCCTAACCAAGACGTGAAACGAATTATATTGTATTTAATCCATTGGACGAAAGTGAGATGGTCGAAGACAGGATCTAAAGAAGAACAAGTTTCGGTTTCTGGTTTGGGTAAATATAACTTTTGGTCTCTGAAATTTGACTTGATTTTGGTTTTAGTCCCTTAAGTTTGAAATCGGTGGTTTTGGTCCCTTAAATTTATTCCATTTATCACCGTTAGTCTCTCAAATTTGAAAAGGACTTGGTGATGCCTTTGACGGTATTAATTCATTTTTTGGTTCCTGAAGTTTGACTTGATTTTGGTTTTGGTCATTCAAGTTTACTCCATTTATAATTGTTGGTCCCTCGAGTTTGAAAAAGATTTGGTGGCCAAGTTATGAAACCTAAACTGGACCGGCTGATTTGGCTTGAAAAACGGAGAACTGGTAGGTAAACTGGTCTGATTCAGGAATTAACCCGGTTCAACTTTTTTTCAATCAATTTTTTTATTTTCTTTATAATTTCATATTAATAACCCTGAAATATTCACTTTTTCATCAGTTTAGTCCCTGTTTAACTCCAGTCTGACCCATTGACCCTTAACTTAGTACCTTGCTGGTTTAGTAACCGGTCTGGGTTTAATTACCTTGTTTGTTGGCGCCTTTGACAGCATTAATTCTTTTGATGTAACGCTAATACCGTTAAAATAACTTATGTGTCATGCCTTTTATAACAATTGATATGACAAATATACTATAATATATTATATTGTGTTAAAAAAAAAAAGAGAAAAAGGCATCAAAACGAAACGCACGAGCCTAAAAGGCGTGACACATAAGCTATTTTTGGCTCGTGTGTTTCGTTTTGATGTCATTTCTCCCCCTTTTTTTAGCACAATATAATATATTATAGTATATTTATCATATCAATTGTCCTAAAAGGCATGACACGTAAGCTATTTTAATAATGTTAGCGCGCAGATCGGATCAATTAATGCCGTCAAATGTGCCACTAAGTCTTTTTCAAACTTGAGGGACCAACAGTTATAAACAAAGTAAACATGAGGGACCAAAATCAAAATCGAGTCAAACTTTAGGGATCAAAATTTATATTAACCTTAACGGCGTTAACGCCATATCAGATGAATTAACGCCGTCAAATGTGTCACCAAGTCCTTTTCAAACTTGAGGAACTAACGGTGATAAACGGAGTAAACTTGAGGAACTAAAACTACCAATTTTAAATTTAAGAGATCAAAACCAAAATGAGGTCAAACTTCAGGAACCAAAAGTTATTTATCCTTCTGGTTTTTAATTAGTAAATGAGTAATTTTTAAAGTTGTTCATTGTTGGACTTCAGGTCCATGTCTACTCTTCATGAGCCAAACTATTTGATTAGGAAACAAATATTCTTATTAAATAAGAAATAAATTCACATTAATTATGGATTTATTAATTGAGAAATAAGTAATTGTATATTAGGAAATAAATCAAGAATTAATTTCCTAATTATTACTTAGAAGGCAAGTAGAAATGCACATAACTTCCTAATTAATTGTTTTCTTAGATTCCTATAAATAGGATGTACCTTCCTCAATTCAACATAATCCCTGTTTTTAGGCTATATGACAATCTCTCTTCTCTCATACAACTTTCTTATTTTGGTGATTTGCTATGCAAATCTTATTTAGACTTTAGTAGTCTAATAATTACGTGAACATTATTATATCTGAGTTATAGAGCATTGAAGCATCGACTTGGATCCAAACATAGATTCGTCCCAGTACATTAAAGGGCTATTTGATATGAGGGATTTGGAGGGGAAGATAAATTTTTATGACTTTGATTTTAAAAAAATTAAAGAAGTGGGGTTTGAAATTTTTAATTAATTTTTCTTACTTTTTCATTTTATATCTTATCTTTATTAAAATTTTACCTTTATTTTTTTTCTCCCCGAGGGGCACTTTCCCTCTTAAAGTCATAAATTTTAAGTTGGATTTTCAAGTCGTTGGACCTTGGTTCCTAATTGGCGACTTGCGTATATAGGTTCAATTCAAATATCATTATCATAAAAAGAGTCAAAGAACTTTTTTATCCTTTAACAATCTAATCTTGTAAGGAACACTAATAATTATCATAAATCATTCATTAGAATAAATTTCACCTTAGATTATTAGAGACTGACGTACGCGTTGACCATTATTAACTCCAAATTAATTTTTAGTTAAAAAGTCTTACTATTCTTAAAATATCTATGTGAGAGTATTTGACACCCTAAGGTTTATTAATAATAAGATAAAATAATTGATACCCCTACGTTTTTTAAATAATAAATATATGTCACTGTGTTTAATGTATCACATGTTTTGCTAATTGGTTATTTTTCAGGAAAAAAGAGTCTATCAACCCCTATCAATGATATGTTAGCACTGTTGTCATCATGAGTTATATATGTTACTTGCTAATTAATTAGGCACTCGTTGATTCAAAAACTCAACTTGCACTGATGTTCAACGTCAAAACATGTTATATAAATGCTTTAGGAACCTTCACACACACATAACGGGTGTTTGGAAACACCCAATATTTTTACATTTTATGCAACAAAACTCACTTCATACATTTTTTTATATAACAAAATCACTTAAAATAGATTTAGTCATATATCTCTAAAATAAATATGTAAGAAGAGTTTTATTTTATAAAATGTATAAGTGATTTTGGGAGGTGCATACAAAAATTATTTAGGAATCGTATAATTTAGTTCTTATTATACTCTATTATTGGATCATATATATGGTCCCCATTGAAGAAAGCACCCTGATTTTCGGACACCCCATAATTTACACACACACACACACGATTGGCTTGGAAGGAGCGACAATATACTCGACGGACGACAAGTCAAAGGAAAAATGTGGGATTGTTTGGAGAAGCTTATTTAAGTTTATCAAAAGCTTTTATGGGCTTATACACATAAATCGAGACAATCCTTACCATATAACTTACTTCGTATTCCGTGAATCACGATTAAAAAGGACTTATAGAATTTCCAATCACTGTTCCAAACATACCTATATAGTTGGCGTTAGAAAAATTTAAGCCATATAGTACACACCTTCCTATAATTTTTCTCCAGTCAACTTTTTCATGGTCCCCTCTGCTGAAATCTCTCTCTCTCTCCCCCCCCCCATTTCAACTACCTGAAAATTATAAGTAGGGTCAAATTCGTCATCTCCCACTTATAAAAAAATATATATTTCATCAGGTTACAAATCCAGTGGCTCTGTCTCTTTCTATTACTTATCCACGTATAACTTAACCCTCGTTATGCTATCACATATATATACCCTTGCCAAAAATTACTGAACTAATTATGGGCAACATACTCCATGAAATATATAAAATTATTAAAAGCTACACCCGTAATGGTCTAAATAAAACAGTAAATAAACAATAAATTTTCTTTAGCTCATATATTAAATAAACAATTATCCCAGTATCCTTAATAATACCGAACTATTCTTCTACATTTTAAAAATATTTTTGGTAAGTCATTATACACGCACACACTCTAAAAAAACTGTGATTTAATAGCGGTTAAAAAAGTATATTTATAGCAGTTTTAACTGATACAAAATACATTAATATTGATTAACAAAACCGTTACAAAAATACTGTTGCAAGCGATTTTTTAATGGTTTATTATAACCGCTACTAAAGGACAAAATCCGCCACTGAATTAGTAGCGGTTAGTACACACCGCTACAATAGTTGGATCAAGTCAACACATTATCTGACAATGTTGTAGTCGTTAAAAAACCACTACAAATGTTGGGCCGCCGATTTGTAGCAGTTAAATAACCGCTCCACATTTGAAATGTGAATTTTTAAGGAATGACGCCAATAATTTTGTAGCGGTTATGTAATTTCGTTATGGAGAGAAAATAAGAAATGGAAATTTTGACTCCTGTTTATAGTGGTTATAAAACCGCTACTAATTTGAAATATGAATTTTTAAAAAATGGTGTCACTGCATTGGTAGTGGTTATATAACCACTACTAAATTAGGATGAAATTTAAAAGTGTGCGAAAAATTTAATCAATTTTTCAAATTCACTTTGAACTTTGTAGCGGTTCTAGTAACCACTACAGATGTTTGGAAAAATGAAAAAAAATTATCCGATAATTTAATTCAATTGTCATATTATCGATTTAACAAGTTGATTATTATATAACTAGACATGGACTGATAGTAGTTATTATTTGAAAAGAATGATTAAATTAAATTATGTGGAAAACAATATTAAATTGAGTTAAATAAATATAAAATTTATATACATAATATTGAGAAAGTGTAGGTCATATTGTGGATTTATAGGTAATAAGTATTTATTTTGTTGTCTCCTAGATGTTGGTCATTATGGAAGGAACATTAAAAATGTTGAGGAATAGTCCGTTAATTTCTGCTAAAAAAATAATTAGTATGAATATTATAAGCAGAAAAAAATGTGGAGATGAAAGAATTGATAAACAATTTATCATATTTGATCACCTTACTTAGATCTTGGACTCTTGAAAAAAAATTTCCCAGATGAGAAAAAACGAGAGAGAAGAAGGGAGTAAAGAAATGAAAAAGTGTATGAAAAGAGTTGGTGTGAGGGTATTTATAAGGATATGCGTGACTCTTGTAGCGGTTAATGTCATGGTTTTTGTAGCGTTTGAAGTTTGTAGCGGTTGAGGTGTCATAATTTATAGTGGTTACATTTTATAACAGTTTTTTACAATTTGTAGCGGTTATAAAACCGTTATATATGTTAGTCAGATTCTTTTTAAAAAAATTAGAAGTTACAAAAACAAAAGCATGGTTCCATTTAATAATTCTTCGTCGCCATCCCTACAAAATTTTTGTGGAGGAAATGTTAGTGTGGTATTGTTGTGTAGAAAATATTAAATTTAAATGATGTGAACTTATAAAAACTTACCAAACTATAGGTAAAGTATCATCACCTTCAGGAAAGAAGTTTTTGAAATTGGCGGGATGGAATGACTCACTCTCGTATGTGATGTTGTCACAATCACCTATGTCACAAAGGTCTCGAAGCTTTAAGTGAACCACCATATTTCAATTTATATACCTCTCGTCCTCCACATCATAAACCTAGTGTGCCTCAAACGCAAGAATATAGGGCTCATCATCTTTAGATTGACCGGTGTAAATTAAACTAGATAAATTTACTGATGTGATGCCTAAATCATCAGTTGTGAGTCCCCGGGAAGTTGTCGTATTTGCCCACAAACACTTGAACAACGTAACAATGAAATGACCTTGGTAATTTAGTTCGACGACATCAAGAAGCTTTCCATAGTAAAAGACACCTCCGAACTGCATGTTGTGACATTGTTATTAAACCTAGATTGGACCGACCAAAAAACCGGTCTAGTTCTTTTTTTTTTGTTTTTTTTAGAATTCATATTAAGAAGCCTAAAATATTTAATTTCTCACCGGTTTAGACCCTGTTTAGCTCCGGTCTGACCCACTAACCCTTGACCCAGTACCCCGACCGGTTCAGTGATCAGTCCGGGTTTAATAACCTTGGCCATCACTGCTGCTCGCATAACTCATTGTCCCAAAGGTGCACAAAACACCCAAATTTTGAGTTTGCAATCCTTGATCTCATGATATTGTGCAAAACTTGAAACCATTGACATTGTATACTATAAACCTTTTTGCATGGTCAAGAGGGCCGATTGCAAGGGCTCTGAACTCTTGTGAGTGTGAGTTGTGGTCATTTAATATTTTGCGTGCAAACTAGACTAGGAATTCTCTATGGACCTTTTTGTCAACTTCGGATGATGTTTGTGTTCAGATCCTGAGTTGATGCTTCACATGACTTCTGAATTCCCTGCAATTAATCATGGGAAAATGATCATGAAATATAAATAAAAAATGTAAGGATAGTTGTAGAATAACATATGAGTATACAATTCTTATTGAAGGAAGAGTTCAACTTGAGTGTAATTAATTAAGACATGTCTATGTGCTTGCAACTTCTCAGTTGCAGTTAGTTTGAAGTTCTCACTTCCTCCAATTGGTTTACCAACACGAGGGATTAACAACTCTGTTGATGTTGTTAGCTCAGGTTCAGGACAATTGTCTACATGAGACGGTCGATTGAAAGCCGTTTCAATGTCATCAAAATATCTTGAGCAGAAATACAAGACTTCATCCCCTATATAACCTTCAGCTATAGAACCTTCTGGTCATGCCTTATTCCTTACGTAAGATTTCAATTTGCCAAGAAACCTATAAAGTAAAGAGGAAAAAATGATACTAAATGGTGAAATGGGCGACTACAAAATTTAGAAAGTAATGATGACGCACATATGTAAAATGAATACCTTTCAATAGGATGCATCCATCGATATTGAACTGGGCCAACAAGCTTTTTTTCATGAACAAGGTGGACTGTTAAGTGAACCATCACAATGAAAAAGGAGGGAGGAAAGATCATCTCCAAATGACAAAGCGTAAGAATGATTTTGGACTGCAGTTGATCTAGCTCTTCAATGATCAAAACCTTAGACCATAACTTCCGAAAGAAGGAGGTCAGCTCCACCAAAATGATAGACATATTGGGAGGAAGTGCATTCTTTATAGCCAGCGGAAGTAACTGTTGCATAAGAACATGTGAATTATGACTCTTCAGACCAGCAACCTTTCGTGCCTACATGTCAATACATCGTGAAATGTTGCTTGAATAGCCATCATGAACTTTTATTTTCTTCAACATAGTTAAGAAGACTTCCTTATTTGGTTTTGTGAGGGTGAACTTTATCGGTTGAAATTTTTCATGCTTATCAGGTTAAGCGTTTTCATGAATTCCCATGGCCCGTAAATATTTTCTCACTTGAAGATGATCTTTTGACTTACCGGGTTCGTTAAGTAGTGTGTATAGCACATTGTCGCATACATTGTTTTCAATATGTATGATATCAAGACTGTGTCGAAGTAAAATAGTTTTTCAATATGGAAGAGTGAAGATGCTTATCTTCCGCCATTGTCATGGGGCAAAAGCCAAAGTTGTCCTCCTACTCTTTTGCCTTGCAGTTGCTGAATCGTTACTTTTTCCAAACTTAAATTCAACATCCTGAAGTTGCTGTAAGATGTCTACACCGGTTAAAGTCTGAGGATGTCCTCTTTTTTCTGTTTTCTCATTGAAACAATTCTGTTGCAATCTAAACTTGTGCTTGCCAACGAGAAACCTCCGATGACCCATGAAGCACCACTTTCGACTATAGGGAAGGAGGATTGCGTCGAAGTTAAAATTGCAAATTGGACACGTCGTCCCAATATGCACATTCCACCCAAATAACATTCTAAGCCCAGGAAAGTCACTTCTGGTCCTAGACGTCCGTGTTCAAGAGGTTATCGCCTCAAAGCTACCACTCCTCCCAAAGACCATGCAGGGTTTGGTGCTTAACCCCATCCCCCTCATGAGCACAGGGTACTCGATTGATCATAAACCAGCTTTCAACAGTGCAGTGGGGTCCACAGACCCCAGAGACTCTTGGGTCTGGGTCTCTCTCAGCTCAACCTGTGACCGCTGAATCCGCTCCTGCAATTTTATGAAACAAGTTATTGTTGTTGTTGTTATTATTATTATTAACAATAAATTAATTGTTATAAACAATTTATTAATAATAATTATAATTATTATACTTATAATGGCCTCCTCGGCCTGCTGAGACGTCGGCATCCCGTCCCGGTACCTATGTGTCAATGTAAATAGCTCTCCCTAATCCGTCCAGCAGTTCTCCTGCTGAGCATTCCTCTCTTGAAACAATGAAAATATTAAATTAATATTATAAAAATTGTAAAAAGTACCAATTCATGGTAGGTCACAACAAATGTCTTCGATCTAGTCGTATGGTGGATCATCTATCAAGAGTGGCTCCTCGTATTTCTCTGAGAAAGAGCCTACAAAATTTTTTTTGAAGTTATCAAAAATTGAAATAAGTAATAATTATTAAAAAACATTAAAACAACAAAAAATTACTCAAATAATAGTTATTAAAAACATAACCTGCCCCTCTTAACTCCTCTCGAACTGGACAAAACTTTCCCAGTCATTGGGTGGGATGCCGTCCGGAACATCCTCAATCAGTTGCTGTAGAGGAATCGTCACATCCTTATTCTTGATATGGTAGAGACGATTCCTCCTGTTCTTTCAGTCGTCGCCCATCTTCATCAGTATATACATCTTCCTGCTGTCCCGGACGGCAAACCTATCATATAATACAATTAAATAAACAATATTTAAATATGATCATTTCGAAAACATAAAATTTAAAAATAATAATTACAAACAAATAATTACAAATCATTTAATATAATTAAATGTAATTATTAATTACCTTAATCACCTCATCCCACGCCAGATCCTTCTGCACCTTCGGAACGTTCTTCCACATCCTGAAGTGAATGGGGGAACCGCATCCAATTCGAACCCAGCTCGTTCAAGTGGTGATTGAACAGGTGACCCCCATTATCAATGGGCTGGTCCGTGGCCTCATTCCACGGAACAACAACTCGTAGTCTCCGATCTAGGCTGTTCAGACCGATCACGTCAAGCCTCCTAGTAGAAATGTTCCCATGTTCATCTGCACAATTTACCATATATGTTAGTTAAATTTAAATTCACATTTAACAAAACTGTATATTCAAATTCAATAAGTTAAATTTGAATATAAAAAGATGACAAGTATTAAAAAAAATCAAGTAAGGATTTATATGATTGATGAAAGTAGTCTATGAGGTTAATTAATAAAGTCAATTTAAATTGATTAAAAATACTTTAAAAAATATTTAAATTAAATAATAAATAACAAGCTTTCAATAAATATTGAGAGTTATAAAATTAATTCTTCAGAATTTATATAATAACCGAATACACAATTTTTCCTAAAGATTTAAAAATTGTAATTTGAGTGCATATAAATTAAAATTAATAATTCATAATGTACAAATAAATGAATGAATTTAAATATTTAATTTCTTAAATAAAAAATTATATTTACTTTGTACTTGTACCTCAAACCCAGTCGACCGAGAAGATAACCCTTGTAGGTGGTTCTACTCCCGCGCGTCCTCCTCATCTAGGAACCACTCCAACTCGTTGATGGGAATGTGAAGGTTGAACACCTCATCATTCTCGTCCAAGTCGCTCAGATTGAGCTCACCTCCCTCTCCCTCCCTCCCTCATGAGGGACTTGTGGTGTGGTCTCCTCCTGTAAGGCTGTCTAATGTGGATGTGGTGAGGCCACCTCCTATGGCTATGATGGGGACCACTTCTGTGGCTACTGTAGACTATCTGCTATGGCGCAGTCCCCCTCCCTCCTTGCTGACCCCTGCCACAGACCCTTTCTCTGCTGCTACTACCACGTAGAAGCGGTCTTGGGGGACGCTCAACCCCCTTCCCCTTCCCCTTCCCCTTATCTCAAGCCATATAGAAATATCAAATTTGAAGGAAAACTCTTAGAGAAGCGTAAAAAAATGGCAAAATGAAATAAAGGGAGAAGCCGGTGAGTTTAAATACTGCTGAATTTTGTAGCGGTTGTGGGAAAAACCACTACAAAATCACCTCGGGTAACGTAATAATTTAGTGCGGTAAATTTCTGTAGTGATTATCCGATAGAACCACTATAACTGTAAAGTCGCTTGACTTTCTATAGCGGTTTCACACTAAAATCGCTACATATATACAAACTATTGAGATTCTCCGTACACAACATCTGTAGAGGTTACAAAACAACCGCTACCAAACTAGGGACCCTTTGCATCTTGTAGCGGTTATAAGATATAACCGCTACCTAAACCACTACAAAGATGCAGCTCTTTGCATTCTGTGCACTTTGTAGCGGTTTGTATGTATAACCGCTACTAACTGTCAACCATCTGAAGAACTTGCAGCATGAAGCTAAACATTGGTTTGAAAGTAGTTACCAACCACATGAAAAAATGCAAATGTCATGTGCTTAGTATCATATTACGTATCATGGGGCGTATAACAAGGAAAGCTCTAGTTGTCTGAGTTTTCCTTATTATATCGCCGGTGATATGTAACATTATACTAATCACAGACCATTCCCATTTTTCATGTGTTAGCAACTACTTTGAAACCAATGCTTAGCCTCATGCTGCAAATTCTGCACTGATCCTTCATATTTCCTTTTCTCCGTACAATATTTCATAAGGCGTGTGACATATAAAGGCTTCAATTTTGTAGAGGTTTTAGGCCATAACCGCTACAAATGTTGAATTCTGTAGCGGTTTTAACAGTAACCGCTACAAATAGATGGCTCTTTGCATTCTCTAACGGTTAACGTAACAAAAATCACTACAAACTAACTGCCAAAAAAGGCACGCCACCTTCGGACCATTTAGCGCGAAGTTGGCGCCACATTTGTAGCGGGTCTGTTAGTGGAAATCGCTACAAAATAACTGCAACAATAGGCGTGCCAGCTTTGCTCCATCTAGCGCCACATTTGTAGTGGTTATAATATGTTAACTGCTACAAATATACAAGATTTGTAGTGGTTAGCCTTGTACACCACTACAAAGTCCATTCCTTACCACTCCGCCACTTGGTGAGAGGCATATTGTTGCAAATTTGTAGTGATTTGTCGCAAAACCGCTACAAATGCACCGTTATGAATTGTCTTTTTTTTTGTAGTGATATATATATTAAAAATAAAAATGTTAAACCGATTTGGCCCCTCCAAGTCATATGGCTGGATCCACCCCTGAAGGCGAGTCTGCTTTTAATTTTGCAGTCGATAATTATCTATCTTTGATTTCAATTGGAGAATCGTCAATGTCCCCCCCCCCTCTCTAGCCAAGACGCGAAACCAATTATTTTGTATTCTTCTTCTTCTTTTTTTATAGATCCAATTATATTGTATTCAAACGGATGAAATTGAAGTGAAATGGCGGAAGTACGGGATCTGCAAGTTTAAGGTTTTCAGTTTCTGGTTTTTAGCACAGAAGCTGCAATGTTTAAGGTTTTCACTGTAAGGATTTTTTTTTTTTTTTGGGTGGGAAAGGGGGGGAGGGGTCACTTTCCCTCTTAATTGCCCCTCAAAAAAAAAATGAAGAAAAGTTAGTTAAAGTAATGAATTTTAAGTTGGATTTCCAAGTCTAACCTTCATTCGTTCCTAATTGGCAACTTAAGCTTGCGTAAATAGGTTCAATTCAAATATCGTTATACTTTTTTTAAAAAAATAATTAATGAATATATATATACAGGGGTCAAAGAACTTTTTACCCTTGAACTGTACATCTTATAGCTTGTGAGGTACCCTAATTATCATAAATCATTCATTAAAATAATGTTGCCCTCAAGTGTTAATTAAAATCATCTCACCCTTAGACTATTAGAGCTTGACGTTGACCATTACCTCCAAATTGATTTTCAGTTAAAGAGCATTAATATTGCCCTAAAATTGACACCCTAAAATTTAATAACATAGAGTAATTGATACCCGTGCATTTTTAAAAATAAATAATGTCATTATGTTTAAGGTAACATATGTTTTAATTTGCTAATTAACTAGGTATTTATCAAAAAAATGTCTTTTGCCCCTATTAACAATATACTAGTAATGTTATTATTATGAGTTATATATGGTTATATCTTGACTTGTTAATTAGGGACTCATTCGTTTTAGGAACCTTCACACAAACAGGGGTGTTTGGAGCGCCTTTAAAATTAAAATCATTTTTAAATTTTATGAAATAAAAATAATTTCATATATTTATCACGTACATCATAAAATCACTGAAATTAAATACCCAAAATAAATAGTGAGATTCTTGTAATTGTTCATCCCAAACACTTCATATAATGAACTTTAGAAAACGTGAGGAAGTTTTGAGGGGGGGGGGGAAGAAAGAAGGAAAACGTGAGGAAGTCAGCACACATTTTAGACAACTATTTAGCTTTTATTATGTTAGTGGATCATATGTTCCCAATTGAAGATAGCTACACCAATTTTCAGATATCCCATAATATTACACACACTCGATTGCGTGGCATGAAGGGGTGATGATCGATGACGTACGACAATTGCACACTTCGGTGACCATACAAGTCCACTCGTTGGATTCACTGATCATATATGTAACATATTTCCTATCCATAATATAAGTTATTTTTAAAAAAATAGATTGATCTATAATATAAGTAATTTAGAAAATAATTAATATTTTTTTTATCAAAATTACTTCTAGAATTAATGTTTAAATATGACTCATTAATGTATTTTATTTTCTATCTTCTTCAATATCTCATTTAATAATATGGATAAAGTTGAAAATTTCTTTCAAGAATAATTTAATTAATTAACTATTATTTTTTAGTTCTGAAAAATTAATTAAAGTGACTTATATTATAGAATAGAAAAAGAATATACCATGCCACATGCAGGTTTACCTGCCTTCCTATAATTTTTTTTCCATTCAACTTCTTCATGGTCCCCTCTGTTGAAATTTCTTTCCCTTTTGTCCCTTTCTATTACATATTCACACCCTTCATTATGATATTAAATACTCCTGCCAAAAATAACTAGACTAATTATGGGCAACATATATATACTGCATGAGGTATATAAAAATATTAAAAGTCACACATAATAGTTTGAATAAAACATTAAATAAAGAATATTTTTTGTTTAGCTCATATATTAGTTTTAGAAGTATATATATGCACACACACTTACCTGACACACATATATATAATACTCCATTAAGTTTTTAATATAAGACTTAATTGACATTTTTTTAAAGATTAAGGAAGTTAAATAAATTAGTTAATAATAGTGTATATCGTGTATCATTTGATCATATATCAGTTTATAAGTAAGAAAAATTAATTTAATATAAAAATAATAATTATAAATACTTTAAAATAATTTATTTAATATATTTAATCTTTCTAAAAAAAATTGATTGGATCTTATATTAAAAAAACAAAAGGTAGTATGTTATCTAGAACTTGATTGCAAATTTTGACTGCCGCCAATACGCAAACTAACGATCCTTTAACTTGTTTAATTTCCAGAAGGCAGAGAAAGACAAAAGTTTTCGGTGCACGAGCCAGGAACAAAAAAATTCAAGGCATGTGACTAGAATCGGAGACTATATGTATTCGGAGCCGTTAAATTAAATAATGAGCGGGTAAGATTATTTTGTTCCAAACATATCGTTTTCTGAGTTGCCCGTTATATTAAATAACCATGTGTTTGAACTTGACCATATAAACGATTCCAACTTCCAAGTTGCGGGCTTTGCCTTTGACTTAGACCAGTCTCTTATGACTGCCTCTGATTCAGATTCCTTCACTTATATATACTCAGTACTCCAAATCACACACAGTTCATCAAGAACAAGCCACCAAAACTCAGACAAATATTGCTCATAAGCTTAACGTAGAAAGAGATCGAGATGGAGAGTAGTAGTGAGAATAAGCGTGAAGGTGTGAAGATAGTTCAGATAGAAACCAGGTACGTTCAAACCGATGCTATGAACTTCAGAGACGTGGTTCAGAGTCTCACGGGGAAGAACTCTTCCACGGCCTGGGTAGGGAGCGGCGGCTCTGACAAAGTGGCACGTTATAATTCTGTAAAATCAGAGGAGTTTCAGTGTCACGATCATGGAGTGGCACGTGATCATGATCGGAGTAATTATAATAGAGAAGATGATGCTTCTTTGTCTTCCATGATACTCAAGAACACGACGACTACGACGTCGTTTAAAGATTTTGATAGGTTGCTTTATGAGTTGCCTCCCGCCGAGGATCTTCCGTGGCTAGTAGGCCGATGAAACATAATAGTTTTATTATTTTTCCTTTTTTCCTTATTTCTCCTGTTCCACGACACGTTGTATTAATATTGCATCAGTTGCACGTTTTTCTTAGAAAGGAATGAATGAAAAAAGGGCTTCATCTCTCTGGAGTTTTCTTATTAGTACGGTATCGGTGAAATGGAGATAAAGCAAGTTGTCCCCTGCATAAACTTAAACGCTGATGTCCTGTTCATGTTTAATGTGGCTCATTTCTAGCCTCACGCATATATACATGCACCTAACCCCAACCGACATACGTATATAATACGTACAAGGCTTCAAATATTATATATAGTCCCTTTTGTCTTTTTTATAACGAGTATATACTATTCGTGCGTTACACGAATTATTATATTGAAGGATGTGCAACTACAATTGAACCATGTTGCTGCAATGAAAAATTGGTGTCATCACTGCAAGTTTAGCAACCAAACAACCGTATGTTGTGGTTTAACTTATACGTTGTCATCCATACAGTGTGATTTGCCAACATAGTTTGGGTTATCTACTACACAAATATAACAATTTCATATAGCAAGATATAAAATGTTCATTCACAAAATGTAGGAAGACAAAAAATATAGTACGCTAACTGTAACCCATCCAAATCTACTTCTTAATAAAGTCGATCAATATTATAAAAGACCCCCTTGTACACAACATTCTTTATTGTTCGTTTGCTTCAAGATGCATGTTCATCCAAAACAATCTTCAAACCATCAATGTTGCTAGTCTTGATAATGCAACATAAAGTTGACCATGTGTGAAAATTGGTTTTGAAAGATACAATCCCACATGACGTAAAGATTGCCCTTGACTTTTGTTGATGGTCATTACAAATAATAATGTTATTAGGAATTGCCTCATTTGCATACGAAATGACCATATAGATTCTGTAGGGTTCATGTACATTCTATGAATTAGAACCTTCTCATTTGGTCTTGATTCATTCAATGTACGTAATTGCTTCAATAACTTTCTTCCCGATCATAGATACTTTGTGTTCCATTGCATAATCCAACTGCTTGATCAATGTTCCTCAGCAATATAATGTTGGAAATTGTGTCATATAGGCCAATCATAGTACTTTTAACATTGATATTCAATGAATTTCTCCATTTAGTTATCATATTATTCGCATGTTCATTGTGATAACTGTATCTTTGGATAAATCATAATGATTGTCCTAAATGTCCCTGGTCTGTCATCTATATATGCGGGAGCAAAGATGAAATGAGACCAGTATGACTTTGATGAGATATAAGGATACAAATCAAAGTCTTAAGCCCTTGTTAGAATACAAGATGCTGGACTGATCCGCTATGAGAAAGCTGCATGGATCAAGTCATAAGTTTATCTCATATATAACCACATCAGTATGCCCTTTGACCTGAGATCATCATGGATTCCTAGATGAGAGTAACTAAGCTTTGACCTAGTCAAAAGTCACCTTTGACCGGGCTATGATAAACGGTACAATCAGGATTGGTGGTTTTCATGCAGATGAATGTGAATAGTCAAGATGAAATTTGTTCCTCACATTAGCAGAGAGATAAGTTTTCATTTCTATAGTCAGACTATTTAGGGATCGATAAAGTATGGTCAAGAATACAATGATGACATTCTCCATGCCTCATCCTTGACTGAAATATCATGTGACAAAAAGGACGTGATATGGTTGTATAACATGTTGTATCGGTTTATCGATCCTCATATGAATTGGGTAGTTGTAATGTCTTACTAGAGGCCACTTATGACTTGTGGGTTAGTATAGTCATTGGCCTACTGACAACTTCATATGGGCCTACAGGGTTGCACACAAAAATAGTCCAACATGAGCAATAATGTCCAGATTCATTAAATATAATATATGTTTAGATTTAATTAATGTAATGGTTAATCTAGGGTGGGCGAATTTTATACACACATACACATGTTGTGTGAATATTTACTTGATAAATATTTATGTGTGTGTGTTTATATTCGGAAAAGAAAATTAATAATGTTATATATACATATATGTATTTTTGAAATATATGTATGTGTGTGTGTGTGTGTATTAATATTATTATATTTTGTGTGTGTGTGTGTATTATATGATAATATCTCAGATTTAATTTATAAAGATAAATTAAATATAATTCTATTAGCTCTTTATTCAGATTAAATAAATAGGTTAAATTAAAACTGTTGGACATATTTAATTAAACCATATTTATTTAATTTTCTTATTTAAAACAATTAAGTGTTAATCGATATGATATAGATTTCAAAATTAATTAAGATTAATTTTAAAAATCTAATATCCATCATATAATAGAAAACCCTGACTAGTTATAAAAAGTGAAAGCTAGGGTTTTCTACGGATGATGAAAAAATAGAGAGCCGCAACAAAAACCCTAGAGAGACATTGAAGGCGCTAGCACGCTGACCATGTTGGAGTCGTATTCGTGTGGATACCGGTAGAGGGAGCTGATATGAGTAGTTAGATCATTGAGATCGAAAAAGGAAAAACTCAAAAAGGTACGTTTCTTTACTACTCGATTCAAACGCCGTTGACAGATCTACAATTAGGATCGGTAAATTTTTGCAATTTTAAATTTTAATTCTTCCGTTGTGCCTGCCAATCCCAATACAAAATAGGGGCATCAATTTTTAGCAAAAGTTTGTGTGATGGTAAACCTGAGCAACTTATTGTGTTAAGGAACTTTGTGGTGTAAAGGTTGTCACAACTGTCAGCATCTTTAGTGGACTTGCAAACAGTACCACAACTCAGGAACTCATATTCTTCTCCTTGAAGATTGGAACACATAAACTCATTAACTTTGTTGACCATCTCAATCATTGGAGCAAGGATAACCCTGTCATTGAAGTACTCATTGACTGTCAAGTTGTCCATAATGTCAGCATATATAGCTTGCACAATTACAGTTAGTAGATCACTTGAGTTTGGTAGGAGGAATTCTTCAAGGATTTCAATATCAGCAACACCATCAATCAAATCCCCTAAATTACCATCACCAACATCTAACAACCATTTTGAGAACAATTCAATTCTCTTATTCACATTGGGTTCATTGACGAATTTAATCGCATATTTCTTGTCAAACGAGGCACTTTACAATGTCTCCATAAGTGTGACGAACTTATGCATGCATTGACTATAGTAGCCCTTATTCCCTTTGAAATAACTATAAGTATTTTCCTCAAATCACCACCCATAACAATACATTTTCCTTCAAAAGAGTGATTACACTGGATAATATCCTTTAAACTTCTATTAAAAGCTTCAATGCAAAAGTATTGCACCATAGGGCCCTCACCCAAATAATAAACCTTATGGCTTTAAGAAGGTTTGCTAATGGTGAGTTTTGTCAAATGGAACATGTAGAAAACACAGTAATTTGTATTGGAATTGCAAACCTAGAATGAGCTATCCTTCCCAAAGGTAATAATGTCGCAGCAATCTTATTGGAAGCAACTGTAAGGACTATATCCCCATTTGTGCGTAGCACTGTGGCTAATGCATTCCAGAATGTTTTCTCAGTGCACCATAGCTATAGATGAAAAAAAATCCACCGTAAGACATCTACAACGATGCCATTACTTGGTCATACACATTCCTTTGATTCTGGTTCAACTTGTTCAATATGCTTGTTGCTTGTATCTTTAAAGAAACACGATCGCAATTCAACTCCTATAGTATCATCTGGTCATACACATTCCTTTGATCCTAATAGCTTAAAATTTGAATTCTTTTAATTTTTTTTATAAGGGCCTAATAAGAATTGTCTCAATATTTTTTCATTTTAACTCCTCATCTTTTTCCCATACTACATTCTCTTGCCTACTTTTTATCATTATTACTCTATATCTCTCTCTTATTTTCCCCTTATAAATAAGGACATACTTAAAAAATTTTTATTTAAAACATACTTATTATTTTTAATTAATTTAACCGCTTTTTTAAACCGTATAATTTAGGGCTTTTATAAATAAGACCAAGATAATATGTATGTATGTGTGTGTGTGTGTCATTGTTCATTAAGTTAATTTAAATTAATATATCATTGTTTATTAAGTTAATTAAAATTAATTGCATTGAATTTTTTTTTTACATCGGTGATAATTAACGCATATATCTACTATAAGTTAATAAATACTACTTTTATTCATGAACTACAAAATGAATCATATATTAATGACTGAATATATTAAGAACCGGATATACTATAATTTTTTAGAATTGAAACTAATTTGAGTGGGATATATAGGTATTTTCTTAATGTAGTGGAGAAATTGTGCTTCTCAGATTAATTATTTAGAATAGCGATTTGAACATTTAAAAATAGTTTTTTAATCATTATTTATGATATATGAGATCAATATATAAGAGAAATATTGTATCGACTTATGTGTATAAACACTTTTAGGAGTTTTAAAAGCCATCCCAATCCCAAACACACAATCAATGGATTGATCTGACTATCGCTATAGTGCCACGTCACTCCGCTCAAGGGACAAGGATCCCCCGTTCCCACAAACAGTCAAAAGGTAGCTCCTTTTCGCAAGTCAACGTCTTGGCTTCCTTTGCTGGCAGGTTTGACCAGATAAGAGGTCATAGAAAGAAGCTCTGAGACTCTCAAATCATGATGATGAGATTTATTTACAGCATCCAAATTATAATTTTAATAATAATATAGAATGAAAATTCGGATATTATATTTAATCTATACTCAATATTTATCTATTAAAATAAAAACTATCTAAAAGCTCATACTTAAGAACTCTGATTAAGAGGATACAATCCCTTATCAATTAAATTAAGGGAGAATTATTTATAAATATCTTATTGAAAACTTATTTGCTAAATGAGACATAGGGAAGATTTTTTGCACATAATGGAGGATTATTCGCACATACATAGGGAAGATATATTGAATACATGAAAGATTTATTGAACATAAGGGAAGATTGTTTGTACGTGAAGGTCTTGTTTGATAAATAAGTTTTCAATAAGATATTTTTGAACAATTTTCCCTTTTAAGTGATGGATGGTTATCCCCACCTCTTTAATAGTACATAACTATATATGTTGAATTTTGTAAGTTTATTATTAATCTCTATTATTAAATCCAGATCGGTAACCGGCGAACCGGCCAGGAAACCGATTCAATTTGAGATTTTTTTTTATTTTTTTAAATTAATAAGCCTAAAATATTCAATTTCTCATCAATTTGACTCCGATTTAGCTATTATCTAACTCAGTACCCCACCTAATTTAATGATCGATCTAAATTTAATAACCTTAGATAAAATCTTCCCTCATCTATGAGATCAGCCTCGAGGTCCGCTTGCGAGGGCAATGATGAGGGAGGGGGTTTTGAAAGTTCAAAACCACATGAATGACGTGGCATTTAGTTATGGTAAGATCAATCCGAAATTTACAGAATAGGATCTCAATAATCCTTTTAATTGGAACAGAGAATCTGCTTCCGTTTGATCCAATAAGGGCGTAAGATTATCCTTCTTATTTTCACTATCTCAAATGTATGCCCAAATTTACCCTTATACTCGCCCCATTTTACCAATTTAGTCTATCTGACTCCCACAATCTGTGAATCCAATAAGCCACCTCATCAGTATTTTGATTTTATGATTGTTTGGGGAGCGTAGAAGTTATTGTCTTACGGTCAACGGCAGGATACAAGCTGTTTATTTTTAATAATTTATATGGAGAAAAATAAGGTTTATTAATTTGCACGAAAATTTATTAAAAAAATTAAAACATGCTAAGCTTTTGAATGACAGCCGAAGTCCTGCGTACTTGTTATTTTTAATACAGCTGGGAATCAAGCAGGCATTGTGAGTTTGTGACTATTCAATAATAATATGATATACTATATTTGTTCATACATAATTTTAATACGTATAATCATTATATGGTTTCTCAATTAAATAATATAGGCATATCATACAAGTGTCACAGACTCGCAGGAGAATAGCTGAATCTTTCAAGATTCAAAGAATCTCGTGTGCAAAAGGTTTGTCCATCCAAACAAAATGGGCCGTACCTTGGAATCAAAAGCATTGCTTTATCACACAAGAGAGCTGGAAGCCCAGAGATTGTGCTCTATGGAGCTTTGCAGGATGTCCAGATATAGGTGAACTTGATCTGATTGGACATACGGGATAATGTTAAGTTTAATTATTAAATACTTCTGTGTACCTAGATGTAGGATTTGAGGGAGAGGCGGTAATTCGTGTTTAACCCGTCGAGCTTGCCCAACTTAAAAAATTTGATAGGTTAGGTTGTGAAAAAACAAGGATTGTTTTGATGTGGATTTTTTACACCTGAACTTATATAAGCCCAACTCATGGTGGGTTAACCTATTTTTATTTTATGTTTTTAAAATTGTTAAATGTCATGTTATGTTATTCTTCAGAGTTTAGACTTTAGTCACTCATTAGTATTATTATTTTAATTAAAATACGAATTTGTTTAAAAATGTTTGAATTGATGTGGCTGCCAATAAGGATTAAAATAATACAACTTGATGAATTATCATTTTCTGTTATATTAGACTAACAACGTTAGGATTAAATAATTAAAAATATACTTTTTAAATTTAAGGGACTAAAATGAACCTTAATGCAAATATATAAAATCAAATATATACATTAGCCTTAATTTTTTTATGGTTTAGGTTAGTAAGGGAAAAAATCAGTATATTGTCTTAAAAAAACTTGAAAAACACAGTATAAAAAATTAAAAAAGAAAAGAAAATGGGTTGGGTGGATTAATCCACCAAACCAGAGTTTATGGGTTAGGTTAGCTGAATATCAACCCATATTGATACGAGTCTTTTTAGCCCAAACATATTTATAATTCCAACCCGTAAAGGGTTAACTCAAATCTGGTGAGCCAGCCCAAATTATCAATTATAATTTAAGATATACTATAAATAAGATATTATAATAAAATATCAGAAGTAGTATGTATATAAATTTGGTTGGAAAAAAGAGTGACATATAATTTAAGATTTTGAGTTCAGATGTAACGTCCTTCCATTGCTCTTGGCTCATTTGTTCTCTCTCCTCTTTTCGAATTTCTCTCAAGACCATTTATTCCACTTGTGTATAAGTATGAAAATACGGGAGCCTTTTTGAAAAAGGACTTAGGGCTAGCTGATCCTTTAATTTGGGGAAAATATATCCTAATTAAAATTTTGTGAACCTTCAATATATGCACACACAATACCGAATACATATCAATGGTGTGTGAGAGTGTGAATGTGAGTGTGTGCGTACGCTTCTTCCTTATATATCTTTTTAAGCATCTGTTTGGATTAACAGTGGAGAAGTAACTTTTTTTTTAATCTAACTTTTACAAAATTCATATTGAAAAAAATTCAGATTGTAAATGTGATTTGTGTTTAGATTGGCAGTAACAGAAGTGACGTTTTTTTTTCTAACCTTGAATCTGTTTAGATTAACTTTTAAAAAGTAAAAATCAAATTGAAAAAAAGTCAGATTGTATAATTTGTGTTTAAATTGGCGGTGACAGAAGTGACATTTTTTTTCTAACTTTGAACCTGTTTGAATTAGCATTTAAAAAACCCATTTAGATGAAAAATGATTTAAAAATGCATGAATTTTACTGAATATTACATATAAATATTATTTTATATATTGTGATAATTGAAGTAAAAAAATGTAAATAAAATTTGACATAATTAAAAAAAGTGTAATTATTATTCGAAAAAATAAAAATGCATTAAATTACTTAATTAAAAACATATATATATTTATATTTAAATTATAATGCCAAATTATATTAAAAAGTTATGAGGGTGAAGTGAAAGAGATTTGCAAAATTGTTGAAGAAAACCTATCAAAATTTTCAAACCTAATGCACGTGTACAAAGATACCAACAAGGCTTCAGATTAGCTTGCAAAGAAAGCAATGAATGGTCCTTTTCTCCTAACATGAGCCACCGTGTGGCAGGAAAAAGCTGGGTGTATGGGTTTCTATTAGAAGCAGCGGCCATTTTAAAAGTCCAAGGACTATTGACGTGGACCCAAACACTCGCTTAGATAATCCGCCGTCCTTTTTTCTCTGTCCGTGCGTTTGGATGTTTGGGCCGTGAACCCAAACATACCCTAATTTGTTGCGTGTTGTTTATTTTGCTTATTTAGAATAACGATTTGAGTCTTTAAAAGTAACTTTTTAATCGTGATTTATGATATAAAAGATAAGTATGTGAAATGAGTATTATTTCGATTTATATGTATAAACACTTTTAGGGGTTCCCTAACACTCCCTTGTATATTCCATACATATATCAACTTGCTATCACACCTGACCACTTCATATCTGTCAAAACATTATCCTGACAAGATCAAACCTGTATAATTAATATCTGTATGCTTTACCCTTGATATATATATATATATATATTATAGCCCCCTTCACCCAAAAGTCTCCTCCTTCCTTACTTTGAGGATTGCTTTAATTTTCTTGTAACAAAGATCCCAAGTTGACTATGTGGGGACAATTATATTGCAGGAGGTGTACGCAGTTTGCAAGTTTTTGTTAATTATTAGGCCATGGTATTGTCATGCATCAGGGAACTTTACGTTATTTATTTAATTTAACTACCCAATGTAGGGGGGAATTAAACATTTAATTTTGTCCAAAGTAAGAATTTCGACAAGAGCTTTTTCCTTGATGCTTCATTAAGGAATTCTTTCACCAAACGCATTTCCAATAATTCTCTCCCATGCATATATGCATGAAATAATCATTAATATAATAATTAATTTTCTCTAAAATTTGCTCTGCATCGCTTGATGAGCAGTATATTGTCGTCTAATTAATAATGTCCCACTTAAATTAACCAGGACATCCAAATATTACAAATAACAACATATATAATGGATTAATGCGACACTATATTATTGCAGATTGCCAAATAAATATACATAACAGCGCTAGCCTTCTCCATTTGGCTTGATGTATTCACTTGCAAAGTCTATTGCACTCTAAATTATATATTGTTGCCCAGAACTGCACGCGCTGATTAAAGCATGAGTCACGTGCACACCAAAAACCATTTCGTGTGTCTGTGTAGCCTTCTGTACGGGTGCAACAATTTTATTTTGAATTGGGATTAGTTAATAATATTATTAGATAACATATATATAGATGTTACAAGAAAAGAAAAGAAAAATAATTAATTTATTCACACACACATATAATGCATGCAAATTTTGTAGAAATCATTGATTGTATACGCATGCACATATAATTTATATCGTAAAACCACCCGTGAAGAATAGATGTACATGCGGAAGAATATTCCATCAACGTAACATTATTATATATAAAGCAAGAACTTTAATTTGAAGGGTTATTAAGCAACTATAGTTTGTATTTCATGACTGTATATATGTTTTCTTAGCTCTATAACATACATGAATCTATACTCTGATCTCCCTCAGATTCCTTATCATGAAAGTCATTGTCGTTTAAGACATTCTTTTTTTTCATGTGCAAACCATACGCCAATCCGATGTGGGCTCCGACATGGCCTATGGCCCTTGATGACCCTAAAATGGCTTTTTCAATTTGTGTGTCGATCTCCAATTTCAATAATATTATTTAAGAATAATTACCTCATCATCTCAGAAACAAGTGTCTTTTGGGGTACGTACAAACACTAGCCATGTGCTGTGTGCCTATAACTATAACTACACACACATATTATATATATATATATATATATCGTAGCTTTTGATATATATATCCCCTTCAGTGCATTCCCACAAAGCCAGATTTTTAAACAAAGCACATGCATGACCTTCGAACTTTACCTACAAAAACCTCTTTATCACATTTTATCTTCTCCTGATTCAGATATCCCCATTGGATTCATTAAAAGGGAAAAAAAAGTTATTGCGCATTGACCAGATGACAAACAACAATCACAGATCTCTCTCTTTTCCAAAAGCTACGTACGTAGTCACAGAGAGAGAGATATATGCTGATCTAGAGAGATAAATTCCGACTATATATAAATCTGCAAATTGCAAATGGGTAAGGACATTATAGGGGGTAGCTTGCTTTTGATCAAAGAGGGAAAGAAGCTTTTGGAAACGTAAGCTTTGATAATCTTTTTTATCTCTGTCTGTCTCTCTCTCTCTTAATTAGCAGTGTGATCACATGCAACGCCCAGCAGGGTGATGACAATTAATCAACAATTAATATTTATAGCTAAAGTGAAAAAAAAAATTCTAATACAACTTGTCTCCCCACCTAAAAGTACCCCAACCCTCCAAAGTAAAGTACTCTTTTTTATTCACACGCTTGGTTAGCGACCGAGCTAGCTGGTAACTACTATATATATAGTTGTTATCTGCATGTAATGCTGTCCAATCAATATGAAGATGACAAGACTAAGCCAGCTTCCATAGATTAATTAGCATCTCTAATCTTATCTCATTCATCTTTGGCTTCATTCTATAATTACTTTTGCCCTCAAGATTAAGAAATCATTAGTGATGTGACGATGATTTGTAAGTGATCTGCGTTAATTTGAGTTTCTATTGTCATCCACTTAAGACAAACTCAATTGGGGGATCATTACTATTGCTTAGTTTTATATTATACAAACTAATATGATAAAGTGAATAATACGTAGCAAAAGACATAAAGTTCATCTTCAAAGAAAGATTTTTTTTTTCTTATCCTCCGATGTGCGTGTGTGTTTATATATGAGAATAAATGTTCAAAATGTATATTGTTTGTTCAAAAATACATTATTCTTCTTTGATAGTCATTATATATATTGGGTTTGAGTGTGTATGATAAAATGTATAAGATGAGAGGAAATTAAAGATTAATTAAAAAATAGATGAGTTAATTTTGTTCAATAAAAAATAATAGCTCACAGTCACATTTAGTACAAAAATATTTTGAGATAGTTTTATTTTTTGATGTTATTACAGTTTTTTTATGCCTTGCTTTCAGTATCAAATTTTAATAAATTTATCTTCATAGAAATATAATATAAAAATTTAAAATTATGTATATTATTTTTAAAATATAAATATTTATCTCAAATACAAATTTGACCCCTAATTAGACAATTTCTTTAGGTTGGTACTTGTATAGGGATGTATATATGTACAAACATGATACTATATATATAGGTGTGAAAAGAGTGAGCTAATTAATTGATAAAGTTGCAGATACTTAATGAAAATTTTTTAAATGACCTCATGAATGGAACATTAATCTATATGTTTCCGTCATAAAAAAATCTTCTTTTTCCTTTGTAAAAAGTGTTTCAAGAAAATGGGTCCCCATGCATAGGTGTACAGTGCAATATGCTATTTCATGTCAAAAAACGTAGAAAATTACACGTGAACGAATAATTAATTAACGTTCCACGCCCTTATCGCAAATATATATAGTCCAGCAGGTAGATAGATTAAGCACCTTTTTGCGTTTGATATCCAGAACAGGAATTTTGAGGAAGAGAAAGAGAACTTGGATTTGATTCCATTATATATTCCATGAGATGACGATTCTAACTATTTTGTTCAAACCGAACCGATTCAAGAAAACCAAAAGCATCCAAGCATATACAAAATTAAATTCTGAAAAAGTTGCAACTAATAACAGTTGCCGCTAGTTAATTAGCGTAGGCACAAGGTTTTCTGAATCTGAAGTGACGACGACTTTTTGTGCCGATATATTGACATTATCCACAAATTTTGACATTTCAACCCGCATCCATATGCTTGTCCCTGTAACTTCCTACTCAGACACATGTAGACCTGTTGCCTTTATTGATCATTTTCAGTTCACACTTTGTTGGAAAGCCTTCTGTTTCCCAAATTCTGCATGTGGCTCATTGAAAACAAAACTGATCTCGTAGAACATTTAAGACTTTTCGTTTAGAATGACTCAGCCATAGATATGCTTCATTCGCTTTTTAATATAAAAGTTAGTTAACTACTTGGTATTTATTGAAGAAATTAAGTTAGGAGTAGATGATGCATAATATGCCTTTCCTGTTGTCTCTTGATTTTGGGATATTCCTAAATATATTTTTTATGGTTTTTTAGATTATTAGATTTTATATGAAATTGGTGATATTTTAATATTTTATTAGCAAAAAATGAGGCTGTTTTTAATTAGAGGGACATGTACTAGACATGAGATTATAGACAAGATTGAAATAATAACAACATCTCACTTACCCCCTGATTCTTTTTATAAGTTCAATTTGGAAAATTTTTTTTGATTCTTATTATAAATTCACTTAGACAATAATTTATGACACTGTTACGTTAAACTCTTTATGAAAGAGCATTGATTATTAAAACAAGTTAACCATCTTATAAAAGTTTAAAACTTAATTTTCAAAAGGACTATCATGGTTAAAAGAACAAAATCCCTTGATAGTAATTTGAGCATATAATTGGGCTTTGGACTTCACGAAGCCCAAAATAAGCATTCATTATCAAGTTCGGATTCTTTTATCTAAATAATATTTTATTACATTAAATGTAAGGAAAAAAGAATTAATTCATGTAAGCTAAGAAAGAGAAAAAAGATGGGATAGAGGGTTGAGAATACCGTTTATAAATAAGAGTAAAATTGAGAAAATGCATCAATTTAAGATATATTGAATGAGTTAACTAGCTTTCTTTTATATGTGGTATAAATGACTTACATAATTTAAGAGTTCAAAAGTGTATAGTTTTTTTTTTTAATTTAGAGTCTTAAATCTTTAAAAATCCATAAAAAATTGAAAACAGTTTCATTTTTAACTTATATGATATCAAAACACTTCTGTAGAATCTAATAATCTAAAAAACTATAAAAAAATACATTTGGGAATGTCCCCAAAATTGGAAGGCAGCAGGGGGACAATAGGAAGGCACATTAGGCACCACTGCCCTTAAGTTAGTTATTAGTAACAAATATGTATTAGTTTTTCCTAAGATACCCTCTAATAATATGTTTTAGAACAACTTTTTAATGAAAACCCCCTTGACATATGTCATTAATAAGGATACTTTTTAAAAAAAAATTATAAATTTAGGAATTAAAGTGAACTAAGGTTTTATAATTAAAATCAAAATAAACCTATTATCTAACTCTTATATATAGAACCGGAGTTAGGATTAATTAACACCATAATAATGTAAGTTATGTTGAGTCAAGACTAAAACATACACGGAATTGAATGTTTAATAAAAAAGCAATATTCAAATGTACATGTTTTTCACTGACCATAAAGTATTTCAAATGAATACCAAAGGCACGCACTAGAGATTAAAATTCTAAGTGTTAATTAAGTTTGTGTTCAAAGCTTGCTTTAATTAATTCCCTGTATTACAACATAAAGATATTTCAAAAGGGAAGAGTTACACGTAATATAGATAAGAACACCTACGTCTCATCATCCTCAATTCCATTCCTTATCCAATTACCAAACTCCTGCTTTTTGGGGCTTTGCTTTGCCCAAATTGCGTCACTAATCTTCAAAAACAAAAACAAATAGTAATAAATAATAATAACATTTTCTTTTGAAACCAATTACGAATTAAATTGCAGCACATTTAGCTTGTCCCCTTCTCAAAAGTACTCTCATAACTTTATTTTACTTGACCTTTTATTTCTCCCCTTTTTTGCTCTCATTTGTCTCCTTCTGTTGCATGCATAATTACAACTACACCACCAGTACTAGAGTGTCAATTTAATTAATTTGCTTAATTAATTAACCATCAGGTGTTGGGGTTGGTTGAAGTTTCCTTAAATTAAGGGTCGTAATCGTATAATTAATATAATTAAGCTATTGTAAGGCATACGTAATTTGGTTGAAATAATGGCTAGCTTGACCAGCTGTAGGTGTCTGCTTTGCATCATTATCAATATGACTAAGCATTTGGAATTCTACAGCCTACATTAGTATTTTAACACCCAAATGCATACTTTTTTACAGGCCTTCATATTATGTATCTTTCTTTTTTATTTTATTATGCTTTGGTTCTTATATGGTTGGGTTCAAAATATGCTAGTTGAATGCAAAATTTAACCAAAAGTCAAATTGTTTGCTTGTTCAAGTCCTTGTCATTATCATTATCATTATCATGATTATTATTGCTTGTGAAACCAAGAATGAAAACTAAGTCCTGATTTTTTTAAAACTTTATTTGATTCCTTTTGTTGTCGTCACACGTAGTTACAGTTCCTTTCTTTAGTTTGTCCGGTTCCTTACTTGTTTTTTTGTCTTGATTAATTTGTACATTGAAACAGTGATGTGTGCGCGCGCAGCCGCTCCCACACATAACATATATATCATAAGATAAAATTGTATGTATATTTTTTCCTTTTTTTATCTACCAATATGAGCTGTTAGTTATAATTATATATAATTTGAATTCATTAACTTGATTTATTGCCTATATAAATAGCTTGATCATGAAAAAAATGTAGTTCTTATTTATTGCTTAGAAGATTCTTTTTTCCCCTTTTTTGATGATTTTGTTGGAATATTTTAAAATTAAGAGATATGTTTTTTATAAAGTCATGTTGATTAAATTAAGAGATTTATATGAAGAGTTGTGTAAGGAGTTATAACACTAAAAGTCACTAAGATTATGGATCTTTAGTTTCTAAAGACATATATAAAAGGTTATAGTCAGAAGTGTGGCAGCCACCACCACCGTATGAATAGTTGTGTTATATAATTATGAGAAAACTGTACAATATATAAAAATATAACTCTTGATATGTTTATTCATGAATCAACATATAAGATTCATGAATCTAACAAATTGTTATGACTTTTGATTGAAATGGTGTTACATCAAAAGGCATAATTTTAAAGCATTACTTTATGACCTATAAATACCCAACACCATCAGTCATTCTGACATATCAGAAATCATACAAGAGTAAGAGATCAAACTCATTACATTTATCCTTGAAGTGCACATAAATATAAAGTCAAATTATCACTTTATAAAAGCTATTATTGTATTAACTTGAGTGTTGGAAGTGCAATATATATTCAAGGATCTTCATTGTATCTAACATGAAATTCACCCATTAAGACAAATTATACGTTATTAAATAGGAATAAATGAGGGTGAATTAAGTCTAGAAAGTGCCCCTTACACTGTAACTATGACGACATTGTGCACTAGTCTCGTATAAAATGGATAAGCGCGGCAGACACTGAAACAGTGATTAATTCTCCAGGAAGCTGCTTGCTTCAAAAAGTGGTAATCAAATCCGATTCTTAATCTTAACTTAAAAAACTTTCGCACTATTTTTTCTTTTTATTTTTGAAACTTTCTCAGAATTTTTCCTTTTTTCTTCTTAATTGTAAATGAAAAAAGGGATGTGGAGGATGTATCTTTTAAATATGGATGTATCTTTTATAAACGCAATCTTCCTGCATCTTGTAAATGCCTATCATAAAGACGAAATGATTAGATTCATACCAATGAAATGATCAATGAATATTCTTTTCCCAAATATTCTAATGCCTCCCACGTCGGTGATGTTTACTCCATTACTCTCTCCTCATGAATCAACCGACTGGACCATCCACACAATCTATATATATATATATATATTGTACTACCTCCTTCTTAAAATGTATGATCTATCTTACATTTAAGACTAGAAGATTATGCTATAAAAAAAAATACCAGAAGATTATAACTATATACATATAGTTAAGTTGCATTCAACACTTTAAAATAGTACTTCAAATTAATTTTTTGTGCATCAAGCACCATAAAAAAAATTTTTCCATTAGCACGGGTATACTTAAAATAATTTTTGGTGCATTCAGTATTTTAAAATATTTTTTTTAATAATACTCGATATTCTAAGTTTAGGGTTCTCATTGTTGTTGAGGAAATAGTTTATGACAAAATAACCCCAAAAATTATTTTAGAATACTAAGTGTCACTAAAAAATATTTTAGGATGTTGAATATATCAAAAAGTTATTTTAAGACACTAAATGATGTTGAAAGTATATTTCAATATGCTAAATGCAACTTACCTATACACACTGACTTCGGCCCTAAATGCTAAATGTAAAGTAGTTTGTCGTGTAATTAACATTTGAAGTAGGTCATATGACCGGAGGTTGTACAAGTTTTGTTCTTTTAGTGTTTTTTATTTTTATTTTTTGGGTCGAATCTTTTAGCATTTTTTATGAGGGAAAATTGTTTAAAAATATTTCATTAAAAACTTATTTGCTAAATGGAACATTAACGTGTAAACAATCTTTCATTATGCAAAAGATCTTCTCTTATGTTCAAAAAATATTTCCCATGTTCAATATATCCTCCCAGTATGTGATTATAATTTTCCCTTATATGTAAAAAATATTCCCTATATCCCATTTAATAAATAAATTTTCAATAAAATTTTTGCGAGCAATTCTCCCTTTTTTTATGAGGATACGAAAATTTAAACTCTGAGAACTTCTACAAATTCAAACTCATAGTAGCCACTGGTTTTTCATATTTAGTTACAAACATCAGAGCAAAATTAATATATTCATAGTTTAGCATAGGAAACGAGTGGAAGAGTGTAGAATTTGATTTTATTTCAAAAACAGCTCTTTTTTTTATAAATAAAAACAGCTTTTTTTTATCACTGATATAAAGCCAACCAATGGCACTTTAATTTTTTCCCCCTTGACTTTTTGTTAATAGGCATAAATCATGTGCAAATCGCACCTTTAATAGCCAAAAGCAGTGTCTAATTGAATAGGTTTATGTTGGTCCTATTACAACTCATATTGCTTAAGAGTATTTTCTTATCTTATTGGATTAAAAGTAATATGATAAAGTCCTGCTCTTGTGTTTTTTTTAGGTGATAATTACTGTTTATTTAAATTTCTCCCACTTTTCAGTTTTGCCCGATAAATTAAAAATGCCAGTAACAGATGAAGGCATCTTCTGTTTCTCGGAGGCATCTTGAGACCGACAAAGCAACCTTACAATTCAAAACCAACCAAAAGAAGGGGGAAAAAAAGTCAATTGGGAAACAAATTTTTTTCCGAAGAATCACTAAACTGATCTTTGGCCTGATATTATTATAACACCCCCTTTTTAATAAAATATATAATGAGAGTCAGAAACAAACATAATCTACCACCAAAAAAAAAAAAGGTTAAGATTGAAGGAATCGGTAATGGATATCTGAAGTCAGAAACATGAGGGATAGTCAAAAATGGTGACTTTAATTGGAAAATGATTGTATTTTGATACAAATTTGATGGATGTATGACTCCGCTATGTCCAAAACAAAAGAGTCCATTTACATGTCATTACGTACAAATTTTAATATTGAAGGATCTTCCAAGTCAAAAAGGGTCAGTTCTGGCAGCCCTACGCTGCTTCTACACTCAACCCCTATTAGCTTCCTGGATCCTTCATGCATGGTTTCATGCCACCCCTACTATTCTGAATATTTCTGTTCACTCATCTAATGGAAAAGTCTATGTACGTGTTCTAATGAATGAATAATCAAATACATTAGTTCGTTATTGATTTATTTAGGGTCAGTTTGTTCAAGATTGACAGAGGAAAAAAAAAAGGTGATATTGATTAAGCTGCATGAGGAACTTTTAAGACAAACTTAAACTAAACATGAGGGATTGTTGGAAGAAAATATATTTTCAGCTTATTTTTGTTAAGTTAGAAAACAAAATTTCTTCCAACAATCCCTCATGTTTAACTTGATCAAAATACCTTCTTTTTTTTTTTGGTTAAAGTTTAAACAGATAGGCCCTTAATTTAGTTATGAGTTTTAAAAATTGACACATGAATGTGTTCTGATGATTAGAGAGTGAGATGCATGTTCATTGGTTCATTCGGTTAAAAACAAAAAGGGAATGTATCGCTTAATGCTCATTAATATTATTAACGTGTTTAACATGGATTTTATTTAAGAATATGAGGTAGGAAGGAATAGGAATCTCTCATCATTAAGGTCAACTAAATTTCATGTTACGTCAAATTTCAGGATGGTCCAAAAAACTTGCCTATAATATTTAACCAAAGGGAAGGGAGGGGATCTGTTTGCTTTTGGGAGAGGAAAGAGGCTGTGAGGGCAAAAAGGTCAAAAGGAAATTATGGAAGTTGGCATGGGTTGGAAAGAGACAACCCTGAGCAATAGGACGCAGTAATAATAAGAATAAGAAGGGCAAAAAAGGAAACCCATTCGTCTATTTAAAAACCACTTGAGGGGTAAGAGGCAAACACAATACAATTCTGCGAAGGCAAGCTAAAATCCCTCTCATTTCAATCTCCACAATACTAAAACCTCTCTGCCTCTCAAATATTCAACCAAGAAAAGAAAGGAATTCCCTCAGCACACACCAGAGCTCTATATCTATCCTTTGTCTCGCCATTTTCGAATTCTGCAATCTCAGGATCATCAAGCTTACAATGGTTACATTTATCAAGAGAATCATTGTCAGCTACATTTTCCTCGTATTATGTCTCTTTGCAGGTGCCCTGTTTGCTCTGTTTTTCTTCATTGTTCTTGTTCCTGTTCTTGCAGATAGCACTAACAGATTTTCAATGCTTTATTATCCCAGGAACTGGGTTTTTCCGAGGTGTGGCATCGTTTGGAATCAACTATGGTCAAGTTGCCAACAATTTGCCAGCACCTGACAAGGTTATGGAGCTCTTGAGCTCCCTCAGGCTCACAAAAGCAAGAATCTACGACACCAATCCTCAGGTGTTAACTTCTTTTGCTGATTCCAACGTTGAGCTCATTGTAAATGTGGAGAATCAGATACTAAGCCAGTTAGGTGACCCTCAACAAGCCCTTCAATGGGTGAGCACCCACATCAAACCCTACGTCCCAAACACGAAGATCACAGGGATTCAAGTTGGGAATGAGGTGTACAGTGATGATGACACAACCCTCGTACAGTATTTAGTACCAGCCATGGTTAACATTCATAATGCTCTAGCTCAGCTAGGTATAGGCTCAAATATCCATGTTTCAACACCTTCTTCCTTAGCAGTGCTTCAGGAATCTTACCCTCCTTCAGCTGGTAGTTTCAAAAGTGGGATTTCTGGGATTATGACCCAGCTTTTGAACTTCCTGTCGACCACTAAGTCGCCTTTTTGGATTAATGCCTACCCTTATTTCGCTTACAACGATAACCCAACAGGGATTTCTTTGGACTATGCATTGTTTAATCCTAATGCAGGAATGGTTGACCCTAACACCCACCTGCACTATGATAATATGCTGTATGCTCAAGTAGATGCAGTTGTATTTGCCATGGCTAAACTGGGATTTAATGGGATAGAGGTTAGGGTATCAGAAACTGGTTGGCCATCAAAAGGAGACCCTAATGAGGCTGGTGCCACAGTTATCAATGCAGCAACTTATAACAGAAATTTGCTGAGGAGACAAATGGCAAATGAAGGGACACCTCTAAGGCCTAGAATGAGGCTGGAAGTGTACCTATTTGCTTTGTTCAATGAGGATATGAAGCCTGGACCGACCTCAGAAAGAAACTATGGCCTCTTTCAACCTGACGAATCCATGGCTTACAATGTTGGTCTATCTGCTCTTTCAACCACTTCATCAGCTTCAATTTCTCTTACCTCCTCCGCCGCTAAGACAAAGGTAAAAAAGATAGGTTCTCTGTTTTTAACTTTACAAAAAGTTAATTTAGATTACATCAGAACTAATAGGGTAGAAAGAGAAAATGTACAGCCCACAATCAAGATACGTGCATGTCAATGTAAAGCTGGGTTTGTATATGGTTCTCATATACACTCATTTGTTATTATGCATTTTTGACATAAAAAAATCTCATTACTTGTTCTCTGGCCAACAATTGTTATTTATATGCAGTATATATCAATCGAATTGTCTTCTAATATCTTGCCTCTTCGCATTTTACTGTGAAACAGGCAGCTCCAATGGGATACCAGAGTTTGGTCTTCTGGATGATTGTGTGTTTGGTAGCCTCAACTCTTTTTGTGAGAACAACACCATAGGCCTATGGGGCACTTACCCATGTGTGTGTGTACATACATACAAGAACAGAGGGGACTTTACTTCCTTCTAGTCGCAAAACAGAGACCTCAAAATAAAGGCACTTCAAGCACCTCAACAACGAAGCGACTAGACATGACAAGTGATCCTATTTGACAGAAATGGGGACCAATACACTTTCCAGATGATGGAGGCAAAAAATTAATCCATATTGTAAAGGAAATGAGGATTTGAATAGGAAGATCATCCTATCACAAGTCACTTTCCTTGGACAAGCATGTGGTGGTGACGTGAAATTGAAGTTAATTTTTACCTAGACAAGGGACATACAAAAGCCATTTCATTCTTTATTTCAGGATATGATGTAGAAGAATAAGTCCTAGTTTCGGTTTATTTACTTAAAATTATCAACTAGGACATGAATTTGTATGTTGCTGATCATGTAGAGTTAATACCATTCATGCAATGGAGAAAAAAGTTGCAGCTTAATTGAGGAGAAAGTGTTAGTGTTGAAGCTAGCCTTTGTCTGCCTTATTTCTCAACCCATTGGTTGCAGGAAAAGCCCCTCCTTTTGGGACGTGGAATCCATTACTGTTCCTATTTGTGTATATATATAAATACAAAGATTACTATTCCTACACTCTTTTCCTCCCTCGCCAAGTATCTTACACAAAAAAAAAAAAACACGATTAGATTATATCATAGCAGAAATATAAAGTGCAAAAGAAACAAATTTTAGGCTTTAGGCTGTTTTTATTATCCTCCAGGGGACAATGGGGTGGTATTGCTTTATTCCCTGGCCAACTATCCGTCAGCATATCATATGCACAAGTATGCCTTTATCAATATATAATACATTTCCGTTCTTCTTCAGTTCTTTCTCCTCATAGATTTTAGCATTTCATACTATTTCGGTTCACTGGAAAAGATTTTTAAAGGTAGGGAACAATCATACCTCAGCCTAATCAGAATCTGATGGGGCTGGTCTAGCTAATTTGACATCATCCAATGTGGCGCACATGTTGCCCTAAAACTCGAAGGCGACCCCACTGAGAGAGAAATTTTGCATTCTTTAACGAAAGAGGACGAAGGGCAAGCAAGCTTCGAATGAAAAGCACCGAAGAGTTTGGTGGTTTTTGTGGAATTGAATCTTCTGATCTGATTCTTGGAGCAGCTGGTGGTGGTGGTGGGAGGAGGAGGCATGTGCTGCGTGGAGTGTTTTTTTTCGATAAAAGTCCAATGACAGAAATCCTACGTGGGAATCGGGTCCAGTGGCTCGTAATTTCAGAAATATTTGCAAGTGTGGTCCTTGCATTGCCTTTCGGAGACTGGTTCATATGCTTAAGCTGCTGTGTCATCGATTCGAAGCTCAATAAAATTGAACTATCCTTCACGAATCACGACTGGCTTTTTTTGTCTATTTTTCTAGTTACGTTTGGGGCTTTGGCAGGCAATACGGAATAATAGAATGAAAAGAGCATATGAATTGAAAAGAAATATTTACAATCTCAAATGATTGTTTGCATCTTTAAATTAAAAATACAACTGAAATGCTGAAATGTTAACTAAAGCGTAAATATATAGATAGTATTAAAAAATAAAAGAAAATTGAGATTGCTTCTATGGTTTTGATACCACTTCAAGATGTCCCATTTCTATTGAAACTAACCATAATGTAAACTCCCTTGCACAATTCAATGAGGATAATTTAAGAAAAAAATCATAAATACAAGGGATAAAGTGAATTAAAGCGATATGCTCGTATTAAAGGACAAATTCAATCTCTTGTACTGAGGACGGGGTTAATATTTTGGATTTCCTGAGTAATTAATGAGATTTATCATCAACCACAATTCTACTGGGCAGGGCCTAAATCCATTTTTTTTCGAGTACAAAATCAAAATCCAGTTGAATTCTATTATGTCGAATATTGATTCTATTTTTTTAGGGTCATATTCGGTTCCTCAGGTCGTCTCGATCGATCTCTCTCTCTGCAGCCGTCACGCCAGCGACGATTGCAACGGCGCAAAACGAATATCCTAATTAAGGTCGTGGCTTTCACTCGTTACCATTAACTTGTCGCCGGGAACGAAGATCCTAATTTAGGTGGCGGTATCTTTTTCACTCGTTACCATTCAGGCAATCACCGCCTTCGCTTCCGACAATTCGTCAATTTCAATAACGTAGAAGTCACTGGGCAATAAGCGTTTTATCCTTGTACAATTTCTTCGCTTCTTCATGACAAATGGTTTTTGGCAACTTGTACTGTATGATGGTTAGAATCATAGAATTAATGGCTCGAGGTTATACTACGCGTTGCCATTAGGAAACGTTAAGGTCCTTGATTTTGCTAACCGACTTTTGGTAGGACATTTAAACTTAAAGACTGGCTTTCTATTTTGCCTGGATAGCTTGTACACAATATTTCTTCCACAATAGTGTGTTCCTAGTGTTTCAAGGCTAACTAACATCTTGATTAACCATTGTAATTTGCAACCTTAAGACCGTTGGTGGCTTGCTCATGACTTTGGGTAATGCCTTTTGGCTGAGGTATAGTTTTGGATTATATCCCAGAAATCTCAATGCCAAATCCTATTCTATTCTTGCGTTAGACCAGGAGCTCGATTATCTATTAAAATCATGCAAAAACTCTTCTGGAATCAATCAAATCCATAGCTACATGGTTAAGACTGGTATTGATAGTGTTCCTTTCAATTTGAGCAAGCTCCTGGCAGCTACCATCCGTGATATAGGATATGCAGCGTCCATTTTCAGTTATATTCAAAACCCAAACTTGTACATGTTCAATACAATGCTTAGAGGCTATTCTATCAGCGATTACCCAAAGCAAACTTTTATATTGTTCAACAATTTGAGGGCTCGAGGAATTGTTCTGGACCAATTCTCTTTTATCACAACACTCAGAGCTTGTGGTCGAGCATCAGAGACTGGGATTGGCCAAGGGATCCATGGAATTGCATTGAAGTCTGGGCATAAGATGTTTATTGATGTGAAGAATAGCCTTCTGCATTTTTATTGTGTTTGCAAAAGAATTGGAGATGGCCACAAACTGTTTGATGAATTTCCTGCAGAAAACGACCTAGTTTCTTGGAACACTTTAATGGGTGGCTATCTTCTTGTTTTTCACCCCACTATTGTTTTGGATTTGTTCAGAAAAATGTGTTGTGCTGGGCTTAAAGCCAGTGTTGCCACTATTTTGTGTCTTTTAACTGCTTCTGGCAACATAGCAAATTTTGTTTTAGGAAAGTCACTCCATGGGCATTGTATCCAAATCGGCTTTGGCTCTGATCTGAACGTGCTTACTGCTTTGATTGATATGTATGCGAAAACAGGGCATATCTATCTGGCACGTAAAGTTTTTAATGGACTTGCTGATAGGGATGTTGTCTTGTGGAACTGTTTAACAGGTAATTATGGGAGAATTGGTCTGGTAGAAGAAGCACTGTCTTTAATACAGCAGATGCGACTTCAAGGAGTAAAACCTAATTTATCCACCTTGTCAGGTTTGCTTTCAGCTTGTCCTGCATCTGGAGCTATACAGGTAGGACAATATGTTGCCAGGTACATGGAGGAGGAAAAAATAAAATTGGATCCAGTTCTGGGAACTGCTCTTATTGACACATATTCTAAATGTGGTTTTCTAAATAAAGCTATGGACATTTTTGAGAGAATGGAAAATAAAGATGTAAAGTCCTGGACAGCCATGATAACAGGTTATGGGGTTCATGGGCAGACAACTAATGCCTTTAAGCTTTTCAATAGGATGGAGAAGGAAGGGTTTAGACCAAATGAAGTCACTTTTCTGGCAGTTTTGAGCTCTTGTAGTCATGGAGGTCTTGTGATGGAGGGCGTGTCAATTTTTGAGAGGATGGTTAAAGAATATGGTATTTTACCTCAGGTTGAACACTATGGATGCCTCATTGATCTCTTAGGTCGAGCAGGAATGCTAGAGGAAGCACATGAACTGATTAATAGCTTGCCCATCAGGAGTGATGCTACTGCTTGGCGTACATTGCTTGCGGCTTGCCGAGTCTATGGGAACATTAAATTGGGAGAATGTGTGAAAGAAATGATGAGAAAAATGTATGAAGAGCATCCTGCCGATTCCCTTCTCATATCTAGCACTTATGCTGTCGTTGGAAGACTCTCAGACCTAACAAGAACTGAAGAAATGAAGAAAGCAGATATTGTAATGGAAAAATATGGTACAGTTGAAATGAAGAGAGAAAAGATGGTTAAAGAGGCTGGGCTGAGCACAATTGAATTACATAACCTGGAGTTTTGAATTTGTGGTCAATCAATTTGGGTTTGCCTTTTATCCTCAATATTTGTGATTTTCTCCATTGTAAAATGTTGACTTCCCTCTAAGGCTTCTTCATCCTTAGAAGCTTGTTAACTGGCATCTAAATCAAAATACAACAGCTTTCACATTTTGTGATGATGATAAACAACAACAGTATCTGACTTCCGTTTGTTACTAGCCCTCCCTCGGGCTAGATTGGTTGCTTTATACGTGGATTCTGCCAATAAAGATCGTGTCATATAACATAATTCTGTTGGCTACTGACATCTACGAGCTACTAATTACTATGATTGAACAACTTGCGGTTTACTAGATTACTTTGACAGAGGCGTATATATAGAGTTTTCAAACGTTACAGTGAGGAGTGCTCAAGTAAATTTTGGAGGATGCAATTGAGTCCCTGTTGTTGGATATGTTCCGGGGTTTCTTTTTTGCTAAATAGGTTTCATCAACCTTTATTCTTGTATATAATTCACTTTGGTGCCCACTGCTCAGTCGCTTGATCTGTGAAATTTATCCAGTCCATCCAATTCGGGTAAAATGCTTTGAGAGCGCCATTTACCTATAGTATGGAAAAGGAAACAGACGGAAAAATAGAACGGAGACAGATATTTCGCGGATGTTAACCTAATTTTGAGCTGGGAATTTTTCCAAGAGAAACTTTTTATTCCAAAGAAGATCATTCCTTGTTCGTTAGTTCCCATGGAAATTCTGACGGGCAATGTTACCGCGCCACATCGGAAATTCGGACTATACATACATATTGGTAGCTTCCATGTAAATCATTCAATCGCTGCAACACCCACTAGCCGAAGTATAATATTAATAATAGAACTTAGCTTACAGCAATCAGCATGAAAATTGAAATTGTTCTGTGGTTTTTATATTTTATTTACCGTTCTTGAACTCTCAATGGCAACCTGAGGCGTCAATGTACTTGCAGACATGACAAGTCAATCGTAGCATCTCCATGTATGAAAACCGTGGCCTAGAAAGGCTCCCAAGAATGTTTTGTTTCGTAGTTGCGCAATAACAATTCTATGACAATTGAATTGAACTTAATTAGATAACAAATACCCAGCTAGGTAAGGCTACTTCTTTTCATTGCAGTATTTGACTTCCATAATCAGCATTGAACTTCTCATATCTGTGGGCATGGAGATGAGCAGACGGCCTTGTGTTCTTCAAAGCAATCTCTATATCTTTACGTCCAATAGGCCCTACCTTTGGCAACTCTGCAAGCCAACAATAACGGATAGTTCATGATGAGTGAAAATAAAGTGAAGCAACACCGTTTTTGTCAATAAAACGACATTTAAATATCCAAGATCTGTAATTTTGATAGCCAGGAAATTAAGAAATAAAAAATACTTCCTGGGTCCAAAAGACACCAAATCTGACTCGCACCAGAATAACTACAGTGTTTTCTCCCATTCTAATCAACTGAGAGATAATTATTAAAATAATGAAGCACAGATGGAAAACAAGGGTGATAAATTTAGTCAGATAAACTAAGCTTCCAAATAAATGAGATTAACATTTATTAATAATTGACATGTGAATTCATGTAAATGTCCATGACAACTCTTAGATTCTGATCCGAAAAATAGTAAAAAAAAAAAGGGAAAAGAAAAACAGATACTATTGAATAATGGTAACACGGGAATAATAAAACATTGCACAAATTGAAGTTTATCAATTTGCATGACATCATCTCACTTTTCCACATTGGAAAGTATACCGAACATAAGTAACAGTATTTTCTTATGGAGAAATCTTAAAAATTGACTGCATAGCAAAAGATGCTGTAGACCCCACATACCTTCTTCCGGCACCACCTCTTCTCTCTGTTCAAGTTGTGACATTAAGCGTCTCAATGGCTGCATTGCTGCCTCTTTGCAGAGTAACCGGATATCTGAACCCGAATATCTGTCTGTCTGCTCCACCAGTAAATCATAGGGGATCTGCTCCTCACCAGGCTGTGGTGGAAGGAGTTCCTCAAACATTGCTTTTCTTGCTTCTGGTTCCGGAAGTGGCACAAGGATCTTTTGATCATGGTTAAGGGACAACCACTGGATTAGAATCTATGAAGCACAAAAACAAAAAAAGTAGAGTTGTGTCTGTGCGCAACATGAATCAGACACCCCATGATACTTTGCAACACTTCAAATTCATTGTAGACACTACAAATGTTTCCTATTGCGCAATGTCATGCCCTTTGTCCATGACAATGGACAACACTTCTAGACTAGAATCATTAAAGCTGCAGTTGCAAGTTCAGATTGCTTATTTGAAATCACGCAGTATGGTGGACCTATGTTTATCCATTCTTCAACCCCAAAGGACTATCACAAGACAGCATGAGGGAGCATGCAAGAGATATTAATACAATATTCAAGATTCCCATAATAACTTATGCTTTGGGATGGGATAGCCTTGACAGTAACATTTCCTTGAAATTTCTCCCCCAAGGTCAATTTCCAATCCAAGAGTTTAAATGTCATTTAGAGGAATTGATGTAAGATGAGGCATGAATGATTATATTGGAAGGATACTCGCTTCTCAAGACGTCGGAGCATGGCTGCGTCCAGTTCCCAGGGAATATTTGTTGCCGCCAAAACAAAAACAAGTTCATTAGTCCGTGTCAAGCCATCCATCTGCAATCTAACACAAATGATTTAGAGAAAGCACAAAAACATGCCACTCCTCATAATGCATATTGAGATGTGTTGAGACAATTTCTCTGAGAGCCCAAATTCCCGATGAAAAATTGGGTGTATCTTACATATCAATCATAATTCATGTCAAGAGTAACATTTTCACAATATATCAAGATAAAGAGGATCAAAGTCCTCTGGTTTAATTTCTATGTTCCTTTTTCATTCTGGTTTGACATTTTTTTTAATAGAATTTTTTGCATTGACATTAACAAAGTTGTCTTCCCACATGGTGCAAAGGAAACCAATATAGAAGTATACAGTAATTAGGAAGCATAAACAACTTTGGAGGTTCTGAATTTCTCTTGAATGATCTAATCAAATCTTCTAACAATAAGAAAGGGCTACATGCTTTCAATCAGCCAGAAAGAACTAGTAACCGGGTAGGAGTCAACCGGAAGTTGCCCCACCCACTATGCTTGGATGAGGTCTCAGGCTGGGACTTGGCGTTGACAAGTTTATGTCATGCATGCATTTAAATTTTATAAAAATAAAAAAATTCAAATCACCACCTCTGACTTCTGAGCTTCTTTCAGAAGTAATTACAATTTTTTTGTGCAGACGTGTTTGTGTAGGTGTTCAAAGCACTATCAGGCTGAAGCCCTAGCAATCACTGGAAGAAGTTATTAAATAAGAATGTCACTTGCTCTCACCTGCTTGATTTTATGGTAGTTGTTGTCTGTATATTTTTAATTTGTGTAGGGTATAAAAACAAAATATTGTTGTTATTGTATTAAAACTGTTGCGTGATGGTAAATTAATGGTCTCCAAGAGAAACAAGCATCACCTGTATAAGTAACTCAGTTTTTAACCGCCTACTTGCTTCATGCTCGCTGTGTGATTCACCACGTTGACTAATGATTGCATCAATCTCATCAAGAAATATTGTTGAGGGTGCATGGTGCCTAGCAAGCTCAAATAGTACCCTAACTAACTTCTCTGAATCGCCTGCAATACAAGGTAACTGTTGTAAATGGACACATTTGTAATTATCTGTAACAAACTATAACAAAGAGAACATGGAAGAAGAAAGACCTTGATATCCCTCTTGTTTTCAAAGGATAGAGGTGAGACAACTTGTCAAAACACATACAGACTAGACAGGAAACATCTGAGTGCATATGAAGAAAGAACTTGATATCCCTCTTTTTTCCAGAAATAAATTTTTACATCTGATTGCATATGCATGAATGTGTTTGATTTTCGCGCAAGTATCTGGTTAGGGAAAACCAAAAGATGAAGGTTCATCAAGCGAACCACCCAAACCAACTAAACCTCAAGAAGCAATCCACAAAATTTAACATTAACTAATTTTGCGTCTGTGTGTGTAAGACATAAACAAGCTTTCAAAAAAGAACAAAAATGAAAAGGAAAAGAAAAGAAAAGAAAGGTAACATGCCTCTCCATTTGCTGACAACAGAGGATGCAGAAATATTGAAAAATGTAGTCTTGCACTCTGTTGCAACGGCCTTTGCAAGCATTGTCTGCAATAATCAAACCAAATTTATGATTATAGCAATAAGCAATCTTGTTCACGCCCACACAGCATTTTAGCGTAGGCAACTCTAACAATTTCTGAGAGCTTGTTACCCATACCTTTCCTGTCCCTGGTGGCCCAAAGAGAAGAATACCTTTCCAGGGTGATAATAGACCAGTAAAGTATCTACAGAAGGGAGAAAGATCAGCTTGAGTACAGGAAAGGAAGAATTTACATTCTGGATCATTAGAAAACTTTTTTTTAATCAATACTGAGGTTCATCAAATCAATCAACAAAGCGTTTCTGAGGAGAATTTCCTAATTCAGTCATTTTTAGCATTATTAATGATGCATATAGGTGCTCCCATAAAAATGTTCTTCAAAAATTTCAAAACAGGATTTTTCTTCTTTTTAAAAAAAAAAAAAAAAGTTGTAGTTGCACAAGTTTGTGTCTTTTCATTTCCGAGAGAACTAGTCTACAAGGCATAGCAGTCAGTTAGCCTTGTTTCTGTCCACTTTTATTCAAGGATTTCCAAACATGAAATAATTTTATAGAATATTATTTATATAAATATTCCAGAAATTCATAGCGCAAGAGAGCATAAAGAAATCCTCCCAAAGCACCAAACAGAAAAAGATGAAAAAACAAGAAGAATAAACTAGATAAGCACGTAAGAGCTCTCCAATCTCTATGTAAATCCATAAGAGGGCCCCCCTCTGCAACAATAAACCAGCCAAGAAAACAGTATCACTCAAAATGATTGAGGGAAACATCTTAATATCTTGTGAATAACTAAAAATTTTCTCTATTTTCATTATAACAAGTTCACTTCAATAGAAATCAATCTTAATGTTTGCAGTATCATTGCTGTCATTTCCAAAACAAAAGTAAATAAAGTACAAAATGCAACAAAATGATCGCATAACTTCAGAAAATATATGTTGACAAGAGGCAAGAGAAAAAGGTGATCCATAGCTGCCCTGGCCTATCAATACTTACTTGGGATACTTGATTGGCATTACAACAGCCTCTTTCAGTAAGTGTTTGGCCGTTTCTAACCCCTTGATGCTTTCCCACTTCACATCTGGACTCCCACGAATAATATCCCTGAAGGTTATGATGTAATGATATACATGCATGAAAAATGGAATTATAAATTAAAATAAATCATGAAAACCATGGCCAACAGACCACATAATGTAATTTCTCCGTGAATGCCATTTGTGTTGAGCAAGAGAATTTGGATATTTACCTACTTAAGCTCTCTGCTAAAGTACGCATTTCTGCAGATTCAAAAGGAGGAAGCAAAGACTTCTGTCTGAAAATATCAATGGAAATAATTAATATTGTCAAAGAATGACAGTTATTTTACTGTTTACAGTTGTCAGAAGAGATCAAAGGATCAATCTCAGCAGTTGCTTGGTTAAAGGATGCATAGTTTGCATACTATGGAATGTTTGTTTTCTTCAGTCGTGGGAGAAAATCAGCCCACAGTAATGAGGTGTATTCATAAACTTCAGCATACGCACAAAAAGTAGTCAAAAAGGAATGAATGAAACTACACTAATCCCATCCCTCTCTGAACCTGCTTTGGCTCATCTAGAGTGTCAAGAATTTTAGTTACACATCACTCATGATAATCTTTTAATTCATTATAAAAGTGACAAGTAATATTACAGAAAATTACCATTAACATATGAAATAAAACAGTATTGTCGTTTAATAATTAAAACTTAACATTAACGGTCATACAGCAGGCAGAAGTCATAGATTAGGACAAGAACAAGCAGGTTGACAGGTATTTTCCTCTTCCACAAAATCATAATATATAATTCCACTAAAAAAATTATTATATATAAAAGTTCGATCCAGCTTTGAATCACTGAGCCAATGGTTCAACTAGTAACACAGGCATGTATAATATTATTCAACAAGCTTACAAACTCTGGCACAAATGATTTAGTTTATCAATAGATGAGGCAAGGATAGCACAAGGAGAGCACACAAGGCCCAAAGAATTACGGTTATCTAAAGCAAGGATTCTGCTTGACAGCACTAGCATTTGGTAGTTACGTAAGCTATTGAAGCATACTGTTAACAAGTCAATAAACTAAGAAATGAAACTAACAAGATAATGGACTTAATTAATGCTTAGCAAATCAATCCCCAATCATAACATAATACGTTTATTTTGACTAATATTGTTTGCTTCAACCCCCCCCCCCCCCCAAAAAAAAAAAAAACCCACGCACCCATTTCATGATCCCTCACAGAAGAACTGAACTGATTTTAAAGTGTAAATGAGCGCATTACACAACCCAGCAATATAAATTGATGAATCAAGTCAAGGAATCATACGGCCTATCGTTGTTTGGCGAAAAACCATTTGAGTGGTCTGAGTTCTGCCCCTGACACAGAAGAATTAAGCTTGGGTAAGTCTAAGCACATTTTATTGGTGGATTAGAAAAAGTAAATAACCAACTCACCAGAAAAAGAAAAATATATATCAGACATACTACCTGGCTCTGAAACTGCTCATAGATAGCCGTATCCGATGTTCTTTTGGGATGTAGATTGCCATTTCCATTACTAACGGGATTATCAGCTGCCTCGCCATTCTCCAAGATTCTCTTCCTACCAAACTTGGAGTCATAGAACAATTTGAAGTCCTAGAGATACATCAGACAGCAGAAACAAAATTATAATTCTACTCGCTAGATCAAGATTTTCAATTACAACAACCCGATCGACACATAACTAGGAGAAAAAAGAGAAAGGAAAAGGATGACAATCGAACGTATGCTTTTTCAATTAAGCCTATATGCCAGTAATAAAGGAATTAAAATTGACCGGAGTGACTACACCACGTACATTTGCATAGCAAGAAATTGGAAGAAAAAATGTAGGAAAAAGAAAAAGAATTCTCCTTCTAATGCATGTAACTCGAGATATCAGAACTCGGCCAAAAAGCGAAAACATAATGTACCAGAAACAATTGCTCATCTAGTTTCAGCTAAAATCAGTTCTAAGCTTCCAGTTAAGAAGAGTATCAAAACCGAAATTCAGGACGATTATAAGTGTATACAAATTCCACTCGAAATTTACAAATTAAGACCTGGAAGGACCATCGACTGGGCATCGGTTCGTCGGACATATTCACCGATGAGTGAAAAAGACCGAGAGAGAAATTCAAAATGCTTCTCTCTCTAGCTCAGGGACGGAATCGAGCACCAGCAGCACCAGTTGCTGGGAGCTCAGCTGCTAAAAGCGAATAACCGAGTGGAATATTGCCTAATAGGCGCGAGAGGGAGAGAGGGTAAGCACGTAAATAAAATCATAAAAGAGGATTAGTGAAACTAAACTCGCGCCACGCATTAATTAATGTATTAACAGTTAAGCATGAGAATGAGATCTGCTGGCCGTCTCTCTGCCTAGCTGTCTGCGGCTCTTTTAAATATTCTTTCTTTGGCCCTTCCCCTTTGGATATTTATTAATTAATTAACCCTAAATATAATATCGTACTACCCCTCTCTTACACCTATTGGAGGGCGTATTTTGCAAAGAATAAATGTCATATTTTACGAAGATATTAATTATATTTTTTAAAAGATGGTCCTTATTTAAAGTTTTATTAATTCCACCTTGTATGATTTTTTTAAATAAAATTTGTGATTTTAAATATGAGTAAATTTAAAATCCTCTCTGTCTAACTTCATTCTAATCAAGTCAAACCAAAAAAAAAAAAAAAACTCAGTGCGAGCAACACTATTTTGCTCATTTATGGACTACGCAACAAAAATATTTATTAAATCATCCTTTACTTTTATTGACAAAATTATTTTGCATGAGATGCTGGGGAGCTTTATCTTCTAGTAGGATTTTTCAGTGAGTCTTCTAGTAGCTCTCATTTGTAGTATTCTTTTGGTTTTGGGCTCTTACGACCGGTTTGATATTTTTCCGGATTAATAGGTATTTTTATCTTAAAAGTTTTGACCGAGTATCAATTTTGTCTTGTAAGTTTTTTTAGGGTAATTTTGTCTCGGAAGCGTAAAAGACAGAGTAATTTTGCCCTGATTATTATTTCGTTTAATTTTGAGTATTAGTTGACCAAATATACTGAACTGACAGTCCACATTTTATTCACATTGTTTTTGTTAATGTGCAAATCTACTCAAGAAATTTTAAATCTAACTTTAAAAAAAGATGAAGTAAATAACACATAGATTTCCAACGTAAATTTGCACCTTAACAAAATGACTTGGATGATATGTGAACTACTATCTCAATATATTTAGTGAATTAACGGTCAAAATATATTGAGATATGTGAACTACTATCTCAATATATTTGGTCAACTAATACTGAGCTGACAGTCCACATTCTATTCACATTGTTTTTGTTAATGTGCAAATTTACTCAATAAGTTTTAAATCTAACTTTAAAAAAAGATGAAGTAAATAACACATAGATTTCCAGCGTAACTTTGCACCTTAACAAAATGACGTGGATGATATGTGAACTACTATCTCAATATATTTAGTGAATTAACGGTCAAAATTAATTGGGATGACAGTTAGAACGCCCCTCGAAAAGATTTTAGGACAAAATTGCCTCTCGATGAAAACTTTCAAGACAAAATTTCTCCTTAACAATATTTTTTAAGAAAAAAAATAATTACAAGTATTTTTTAAATATTATATAACTTTTACGATGATTTTCTTAAAAATGTATAAATATATGTAATAAATTTATTAAAAAAATTGATAACAAAGTAAAATACTATCCCTAAACCCTAAATTCCAAACAATTCCATTATGATTGGCTTTAATTTTGTTGTGGCAAAAATGTTGGCCAAAGCAATTTATTGGGAAAAAGAGAGAAAAATACTGTCAAAATTGATAAAGGATAAATAAGTATATTGAATTTCAATAATTTCAAAATGATTGATTTAGAATTTTAAAATGTTGCCAAATGTAAGAAATTGCCTAACTATCCTTAGTTTTTTTATTTTAAAAAAATCCTTAAACTTTCTTGACAGCCACTGGAGTTCTAGGGCCGGTGGTCTAATATTTTTTTTTTAATTTCTCAAACAAAAATCGTCAATATGTATATTTGAGTTGTTAGCATGTATACTAAAGTAGTAAATATGGTACTTGTTAAATATTTTCTAATAACCACTTTAGTTTTATTATTAACAACTTTAGTATACATATTGATTATTTTAGTCTCGATATTGACTACTACGGCCGTTGCCAGCACCGGAGCACCGGCAACCGACAAAGGGTTTGAGGATTTAAAAAAAAAAACTAAGGACCATTAGGTAATTCCCCATATTTAACAATATTTCAAAATTTTAAATAAGTCTTTTTAAAATTATTAAATTTTAGTATATTTATTTATCTTTTACTAATTTTGTCAATATTTTTCTATCTTTTTCCAAAAATTATTTCATAGAGTATAATGAAGTTGCCTGTTGTGCAGCCGAAGGAGAGTTTTCATTTTCCTCTCATGTTGGTCCAGCATTTGAATGTTTATACTTCTATAGTTCTATGTGATTTTTCTAATGGTTGCTCTTCAAAAACCAGACTAGTTACTCTCTTGGCGCCTCTTGGAAAACAACATAATCAGTTAAAAAAATTTATTTATTTCACTTTCTAAGACAAAAATTATCGCACATATTTATATTGTATGGTTTAAAATCACTTAAAATAAATTAATTTAAATACCCACTTATTGATGACAGCTCTGTTTATCATTATCATTTTTATTTTATTTTTTTTTGCATGTGGATTCCAATGAAGAGGTGATCAGGGCTCTATTTAGGTTAGGTTTTGTGGTTTATTTTTGGGTGGGTGAATACAATATTTGATCTCTTAAATTTGTCTTCATTTTAATTTTGATCTCTTAAGTTTCAAGCTATAAGTTATGATCTTTCAAATTTCATTTCGCTTGAAACATTAGTTCCTATAATTTAATAAAAATATAGATCATTTCGTTTTTTGAGGAACTAAAACTCATAATTTAAAATCTGAGAGACCAAAACAAAATAAAGGCAAATTTGATAGATAAAAAATTATATTAACCCTTTATCGGCTGTATTTATGTTTTAGGGCTTTAATCCTTGGTGGACCTCTTGTTGTTTTTGGACTTTGTTATGTATGTGTTTGCCCAATATATATTTTTTTTTATGAATACAAGATGCTCTGTCATATTTTTTGGGGTCTAGCCCAAAAAATAGAAAAATGCTCCTTACAGGCTTCATTAATTTGATCTCTGCCCAACAACTCTATAGACATCATGACCATTGGCCCAAAGGAAAATTAGCGCCTAGATCATCAAACCTAAAATGGGCTCAGATTTTTGTTTCCTGAGTCACATCATACAAATTTTTAAAAATAAAAAATAAAAAGAATCTTACCAGTTTAATGCCTAACTTAATGATCTTTTTCTTTGAACAATTTGGTTTATGCTTGGTTAATAATTAAAATAAAAACTAACAAGCTGTTGGTTCATATGGTAAGCGATCTCATCTCAGTAAAGATAAGAATACAAGTTTAAATATTAGGAAACGCATTTATTGAGAGGGACGAAAACATTTTGCACTCCTTGAAAGGGAAAACACTTCATCAAATAAAAAAATAATTAAAATAAAATTAGCATTACTCCATCCAAATATTGTTGAATGATGGTAACGCAGTCTGGAAAAGGTTCCCACCTTGCCAATTAACGTATGTTGATTTTTTTTAACACGTGAGAGATTGAGAATCGCAAAGTAAGAACATTGTATTCTTTCATATTACTATTCAATCAAAAATTTCTTCATTCAAGCTCTTCAACTTCACTAAAGAACGTGTTGATGCCTTAAATTATAATGAAAAGCTAGTTAGTATATATCATCTGATTACTATAAACTAAATCTTATATTAAATACTAGAGATATTATATAATAAAATGGGGGCAATAATAAAATGTGAAGGGACTTGAAAAGTCTATTAGAAGTTCCTTTCAACATATCAATTGGGGTCCAACATCAAAAACACAACAATTGACATACGAGAGACAGAAAAACTACTTATAAAAAATAGTTAGGAGAATTTTCAATTACCACATAAAAAATTCATTCATGTTTCTGGTCGTTAAAATCTATTACTGATTGTGACGTAACAACAAAATTGGACCATATGATGTTCCCTCCGGACCATTTTCCCTCCAAATCACATGACATATTTGGTTCCCTCAACATTTGAATGCATGCATATATGCTTCGAAACCTCTCCTTCATATCCTAATAACTATTGTTAGTCCCCACCAAAGAAATTATGTGCCATGTGTATGTATTTGTAAAACTACTCTATCCCATCTTAATTAGAGGATATAGAGAATTAATAATTACTCCCATGAAAGAACCTCCTTAATATATGCTATCAATAAAAATATTTCAGAAAAAAACATTAGAAGACAAAATATATTAATGCCTTATATTTTTGTTCAAAATAAATCTCGCTCTATACTAATTCTTACACATTTAGGACTGTACCAAGATTTTTTTTTCTTTTTTTCTTTTTTTTTTAGGTGGGGGTAAACAATGGATTGAGTTACATCTTATATATATTTACAAAATGTTGGTGGTTGATGGATAAACTAGTTCAATCATTCAGAAAAAAACGAAGTGTCAAGATACAATATGGTGCTGTAATAAGACTGATGAAGATAGCCTTGGAGAAAAGACTCTTATAAGTCAAGGGTTTTGTACGAGGCCTAAATGATGAAAGCTTTTGACTGAGTGATTATAAAATTAATGCTAATAATATGATGATCTGAGTTCAATGAATTTGGCAGCTTCAAAGGACAAGTAGCTAGCCTGTCTCCCTTTTCTTGACCCATATCTATCTAAAATTGTGAAGGTATAAATATCAGATTCATCACTTAATTTGGTAATACATACCTTGCGCCTTTGAAGAGACTATATACACTGAATAGAATATTATTTTTCCCTTCATATATTCTTTGTAATCATATTAAGATATGTTTTTGTTAAGAGGGATCAAAATAAAGGTTCTTATGCCCACCACAGAATATAAACTCTCACCGAGAATATCAGTCAAGTTGAACAAAAAATTTATGTGCGCCTACTCTACATTTAGGGTTCTTTATGAAAAGATTTATATATTAAATGAAAATCTAATCGATCTGTACGTCTATATATATAGTTGTGCATTAAGCTGGTGCTGCTGTTGTTTATGTAGTTGGATGAACAGTGTATTTATTTTATTCTTTTTAAAACTTTCTTTTCAGTCACTCTTTTTATATTATAAAAAAATTAGTGAAAAGTTTATGTTTGAAAATATTTTAGTTAGCCAAAAATACATTATATGTTTTAAGACATAATAAATACCAGTACTTTACAAGATTTCATATATAAAAAATATTAGTTCTTGAATTTAGGTCGTTCTAATTGATAAAATTTTTAAATAGAAATATTTATTGATTTTATCTTTTTATTGTTCACATAGAAATGGGTGTTAGAGATTAATTGTCACATACTATCAAGAGAGAGAGAGAGAGTAGTTGTCACAAATTCTTAATTTCGACCTTATAAAATGGATGGAATATTTAATGGTGTGGACCAATAAAAACGTGTCCAATTTCCATATCTCCTTATAATAATAAGAGGGACTGTCACTTTCAAAAAGCCTTTTTGCCATGATCTTCATTATATTAGGTGACATATATAGATGTCATAAAGCAATAAGCTTATTTCACCCACTTTAATTTCCTCTAATTGTTTTTAAGGTTGACGGTATCTAACTATTAATTATTACATACAATATAAGGCTATTTATATAACATCGCTCTTTATGTATATACATGTTCGTTCACTACGTACGAGCATGTATGTATATATATAACAAATACCCAAAATATAAGATAGGTTGACAAATAAGAGGACCTTAAGGTTTAAGCTCAAGATGCTTATATATATTGTCGTTTGAAACATACCAAGTTATTTTTATAGGTTAATACTTACAATTTAATTGAATTTAAATTTTAACCGATGTAGTTTCAAATCGTGATTTTCATTCTCCTTAGTTAACATCACTAAAATCATACAAAGTATTTAAAAAAAATTATAATAATCAAAATTAGAATTCGATTAAATTATAAAAACTACCAATGATATATACAAACACCCCTATTTTAATTAACTAAAACATGATCAGATTAAATCACATCCAGACAAATGCAAATGATGATACATATGGCGGGAAATTAAAAAAGAAATAGGGCAAATATTGCATGTGCTTGGCCTAATAATGCTAAGTGGTGGTGATGTTTGACCCTCCAATATCATTAACAATCATTATATCACAAAGAAGAAGCAGAGACATGACATTTCTTCAGAAATGGAACTTTGGCCCGGTTTTGTTCAGGATATATATATTATAAAGGCATTTCTTCATTAAAAGAAATATTCTTATCTCCTTTTCTTTTTATTATTTCCAATTCAATCGGCTTAAAACCAATGGGGCCTTTGAGATGACGAGACATATAAGTTTTGTCAGTTAGCGCCCCATTCTGAGGTTTCATAATTATATGTACATAAATAATTCAGATTTGAGATCATTGTCATCCACTTTTCCTCTCGCAATATGACTTGCATAGGTTTCTTCTAATATTCAATATTAGTATTGCCTTTTATTTTCAATATGTGTATCACCACCACAGAATATCTGACTTTCTTCTATCCAAAATCTACAGACAATGAGATATTTGGCGACAAGAAAATGAATCATAACCATGTAATTAAATACTGCATATGTAATAATCTCAAATATATGTCCTTTTTTTTCATAGTCTTAGAGTTTAGAGTGTAAGCCACTTGTATATGATTAAATGCTTGTTTCTTCCGGTTCTTAATATAAGATATATCTGAAGAGTTGATCGATCCTAAATATAAGACATAATTTTTATATTTATCAATTTTTTCATAATTTACCCTTACTGATACTCCTTCAACAATAATCAAGAATGAGAGAGAATGAGGAAATTAAGGAAGATGATCATCCAAGGTGTTTTAGAAAATATATGTAATATTAACTAACTCAACTAACTTCTTTAATCTAATTAAATTATGTAAATATATCTTATATTAAAGACCGGATGAATATTTTTCAGTTCACTAATATCCCCCACCTATCATTAAATTAAATACGTATTTTGAGAATCAACATGCAAAGAAATAAAACATTAACTATAAAGTTTAAGTTTTAATCAGTTTCTTAATAAATGTTAGATAAGTAATTGTGACTTACATATTTGAGATTAAAGGCACTATGAGCATAATCTTACCCCCCTCCCCATATGATATTTGTGATGATGGTGTTGACTTTTATGGAGCTATCTATGTGCTTATTTGGATTAGTAGTGGAGAAGTAGTTTTTTTTTTTCAATCTGACTTTTATAAAAGTCAAATTGAAAAAAAAAATCAGATTGTAAATATGATTTGTGTTTGGATTGGCGGTGGCAGAAATGACTTTTTTTTTTAACTTTAAACCTGTTTGGATTAGCGTTTGAAAAGCCCGTTTAGATAGAAAATGACCGAAAATGGCATGAACCTTATTGAATACTACACACACACACACATATATATTGTTTGTATATATTGTTATAATTGATGTGAAAAAATATAACTAAAATTTTATAAAATAAAAAGTTCAATTATTATTGAAAAAGAAGAAAAATACGCTAACGTACTTAATTAAAAATGGATAAGTATATATTTCAATCAGAATGTCATATATGAAGTGGATCATCATTGTACCTCAAATGATTTTAATACTAATAATTCCTTTGTTGGGAAAAAAATTCAACTATTTTTTATCAATAAAATTTGTTTAAATAAACAAAAAATTTCCACTAATTTTCTCCCTCAAAATCCTTGTGATTAACAAATGGTAAATTGTGGGCTAGATTTTTTTCCAAAAGAAAATTTGTGGGGGAGAGAGAGAACTACTGTAGGCACTTGACTTTCAGGTCTTTTTTTATTCTTCAGCTACCGTGAGAGAGTGTGGTGGGAAAAAAAGCAGGAAAGATTAGCTTTTATTAAAAGTAACTTCTTTCATAAAAGCCCAGCTAAATATAATGTGAATCTAAACACTCAAAATACCTGTCACAGTGCTTTTTTTGGGTTACCGCGCGGTTTGCAAGTCCAGATGTGATTACATACAGACCCTATGTTATACTCATTTGACTATTTATGAGGTTAGTAGAGAATTTTTTTGTCTTATTTATAAGTTATATAATTAAATTTGTCATCATTCATTTATTGTTGTACAAACTTTGTACTTTTGGGGTATATTAAAGTAAGTTTGTTGGGTTTGGCTTTCACGATTGTATAAACCCGATTTACATAAATCGAGACAAAATTCATTTACATATTTATCTCATAAACCGTAAAAGCTACATCGTATTCTGTGAATCACGATTGAAAAGTACTTATATAGTTTCCAATCGCTATTCCAATTAAATGAATATAAAGCTAAGTTAAGAAGTAATTAAATTTTTAGAAAAATTTAATGATATTTAAGGTTTTTCCAATTAGTTGTGGTAAAACGTATTTAGAGTGATTTATAATTGAGATTAGAGAATTATAATTTTTAAGATATATTTGGGTGTCTTTATTAAAGTAAAATTAATGGGTGACCACTATTTATCACATTCCAACCTTCAAACACCCCCAAAAAAAACAAAAAATAAATAAATAATAAAGCATCGAGCTCTTATGCACAATATGAAATTTGAAAAAGGTGTTCGAAATTTTATAAATATACAGAACAGACAATGATACCCTTGATTTTATATCTAATTAACAAACCCACTCTTATAATTTCTTTTGCAAAATGTTATGGCTTCATACACCAGGGTTCGTGTAGGACCTTGTTATATGAGTCTACAACTTATATTTCCTATCGTTATGACTTATAGTGTCAATTGACTTTGTTATAAGAAATGGGAAGAGTTATTATAAGGTCCTAATAAAGATATTTAATAATATAAAAGTCTTGATAAGTGAGTGTCATAAAACTGTTGTTAGTTTCTTAATCGAAACTTTTCATTTATGTTCCTTAGTTGTTATTAAATTTTTAGGTGATTAAATCACTTTAGTTCCCTGAGAAACATATTAAAAAGATTAGGGGCATGCATAACCCAAAGGGTTAAAATAGTTGCACATATGAGTTTAATTTAATGAGAAGAGAGGAGTGTATATAAAAGCTTGTGATGAGTTTGAAATATTGAAGCCCAGTGCATGTAAATCCCAAAAATAAATTATATTATTTCCAATCCCTAATTTAAAATTTAGTTTATAAACTAGATCTTATAATAAGAATACGAGATAATATAATACTAAGATGCATAATAAGACTACAAGAGTATAGTTGACCACTTTAACTTAAAGGGTTATTATATATGATTAAAGAAAGATGCATGGACCATCTGCACGTAGAAGCATATATGAAGAGCCCTTGCTATATTCATGTTTGTGTCAGAATTAGAGGAAGAAGACAACACAATTAATTAATGTAGATCATCATCAATCTTCACCTACATCAACCAATCATATCATAAAGCAATAGGCCTTGCTAAATAATAAGGGCAAGTAGTCATTTTTTCCTGAAATTTAAGAGGGACAAAAATCACGTCCACATTATATTGTTGGTATTCCCTTTCAGTCACAATATATATGATATAGTGAAGCAGAGATATTGACCTGCACAGGCTCAAAGGACCCCATGAATTTGTTCATTTTATGTGCATATCAAGTGTACCTCCCCCGGCTTTTCTTTTGTCCATATTTATCATTTTTCTCCCATTTAATTATTTTTATTCGCCTTCTCTATTATCTTTCCTTCCAAATCTAGCCCAGCATGGACGTGACATTACAACAGCAGCCTTGTCATGCCCAAAAAAAAAACACACACACAAACCCCATAGGATATAACAGTATTCTTTTGCAATTGAGCTGGCGAGCGAGCTAGGCTATCACAGATCCATGGTTACTACTTTTGTGCAAAAAGAAATTCTATACACTCCACAATTATTAGATAAGCTAAGGTGTAAATCTATTTTAAAAGTTTTAGTTTAGAAGTAATGTTATTTTAAAAGTTTTTTCATATTAAATGTCACATCAAAAGTTTCAAAACGTAACAATATTACCATATTCTGTTAAAAAACTATTGTTGAATATTAACTATTTAACTAAAATAGATAATATTATTTCATTTTAATACTTCTGAGGTAACATTGAATTTAAAATTTTTTTGACATAATTTGGAATCAGCTTTTGAGAATAGCTTACAGAAAAAAAGTGAAAAAAGTGATTTTTGAGAATAGATTCTGGCAGAATAGATTATGTGAAAAAAGTGATTTTGATAAATAAGAGTGTTTGGATCATTTGATCATAATAGCTTTTTTCATTGTCAAATTACTGAAAAGGACATTAGCTTTTGTGATAATTACATATAAAGGATAAGATTATATTTTATGTATTATTTAATAGGAAAATTCATAATAAATACAAAAAATGATATAAATTTATCTAAAAAATTAAAAATTATAACATTAATCAATTATCTAACATAAAAAAATCAAACACACACACACACACATATATTATAGGAAAAAAATGATATTGGGTTAATAATCACTTTTTTAATAGTCAAATTACTAAAAAGAACATTAGTTTTTGTGATAATTACATATAAAAAGATAATATTTTATTTTAAATATTTTCAACATTAAATTTCATAATAATACCTAAAATTAAATAAAATTATAACATTGGGCAATTATATAACATCATAAAAAATAGCTCAAACATATATGTATTAATAAATTATATAAAAAATTTATATATAGTAATTATTCAAAATAATACTATATTTTAGATTGAAATAAATAATCCCCAAAAGAGGAAAATGGAGAAGGAGAGAGAAAAAGAAAAATGAAAAATCTACAAATTCTAACTTTTTCCCAAATCATGGTTTTGGATCCAAAACCATGGTTTGAAAAAAAAAGTGATTTTCTTATAAAATAGGGTGTTTGGCATTTTTTCTTTAAAACCATGGTTTTGAGCAAAACCATGGTTCCAAATTGTTTGCCAAAAACACTAATAATATTGGTCCTCAGTGAAATATATAGTGTGTGCGCACAACAATACTACTCTGCCTCTTATATATTATCCTCTCATGCTGTAATTAAATTCAAACACCATTCTCTCTCTCATTCCTTAGTTTACCCTCCCACTGAATTCATATTTTGACGAGAGATGCACCAAATAAATTTCATCCAATATTATGTGTATATGTAACATATACTCTATTCAATTCTTAACATAAGATCCCTATTTAGTAATTAATTTGAAAAAAGTATATAATATGAATGTTTGATATCATAACACAAGTATATTAAGAAATCTTCAATTAATATAAAAGCATAAGGTCAAAAAAAAATTAATATAAAAGCATCTTATCACTGTACGTTGACTGAAGGGTTAAGGTATGGTATGAATTTAATAATAATATTATTTTAAATATATATCTAATATATTAAAATTTTATTGGGTGTAAAATCACACGTGAACTTTTTAACCGACAGTAAAGCTAACAAAACAGTTAATCATATTTAATATCCGTTACTTTATATGTGTGTGTGTGGGGCCCATGATGTCAGTGTTCTCCCTCTTATCCACCTCAACTCACCCTCTCCCTGGCTCTCTCTTTCTTCTCTCCGTCTCACTCTTCTTCCTCATCGAAATTGCAGAATGGAAAACTAAAGAAAGATGTGCAGAGTGCTGTGTAGACGTGTAGTGTGCCTGGAGAGTTTATGCTGTGTTGGGGGCTTCCAAAAACCAAATCTGGGTCAAATGGCAAAAAACGGAAAACAATAACTCGACCATTTTTGTTACTTCACTCAAGCGAACATAACCATAATAATCAACAAACCAACGTATAGCTTTTTCTGTAAATGAGTTTTAGTATATGACAAACATGAAAATCAATAAACATACAATAATTACAAAGATACCTACAATAATACTCATAAAGCAAAATAATTGGTATTTAGTTGGACTTCCAACTTTCCATGATGATTCGAATTTGAAATATGTCTGTCTAGATTAGTGGTAAAAATTAATATTTAATATATGAATTAAATTTATATAAAAATTTTTATCTCGATTTATATAAACAATTTTTTTCACTGCAAATCCAAACCAACCCTTAAATATCTTTATTGATTTCTCTTCTTCGTTGATATCTTCATCTCACTATCCACATATCCTGGAATCACTCCTCCTTCTGATCATTATTGAGGTGGATAAGTGAGAGAATACTGACATTGTGGGGCCCACACACACACATATATGTAAAGTAACGGATCTTAAGGATGAACTAATGATTTGGTTAGATTTGCTCCTTGTTTTAGAGTTTGTGTAATATATTACCTTCAATAATTTTATTGTGTCAAATACATCTTTAAAAAAAATATTATATTTACAACTTAATCCTAAATTAAAATAATTCTTTTTTCCTCCAACTTCTTAAAATTACCCCACCCTTCCTTAAAGAACATCTCCTCCAACTTTTATTGAGTATGTTTGAAATAGTAATTGAAACATCTGTGTTTTTCAACCGTGATTTATGATATATGAATTAACTTTTATGATCTAAATATATAAAAAAAATTTATCTCAATTTATGTAAATCAGACTTATACATAAGCTAAACCAAATAAACTCATAATCCCCTCTCACTGACATGTGTGGGGCAAGTGGGCCCCCATACTCTTTTTCCAATTTCTTAAAATTGCCTCCATCCTTTCTTAAGAACATCTCCTCTACCTCCTCTTATAATCCCCCCCCCCCAAACCTTCTCTCTGTGACATATGTGGGCCTAGTGGACCCCTCACTCTTCCTTCTACCCCCAGCTGCCGCACACCCTCCCAAAAATTAATTTATTGACACTTTGTTTAGGTGGATGCGTGGATTAATTTTTAATGAATAATTTTTATAATTTATAAAATAAATGTATCAGAAAAATTTTACTTCAATTTACAAAAAAATATTTTTAAAACTGCAGGTTAGAGTTTACCCAAACACTAAGTTAGTATTCATATTCATATGTTGTTAGTTAGTATATATAAATTTGATCATTCATCTCTTCCACCCCCACAATTAAAACATTTGAGCTCAAGAGACCTTTTTCTCTTCTCTTTGGAGACTAAACTCCTCCATCATTTATTCTTTTAATATTATGAATAAAGAAAGGCATTAAGATAACTGAGTCCTTAATTAAGTCATTGGGAAATCTATTAAATATCCAGACAAATAATATACACCATTACATAAAAAGCAGCTGGGCTCCATAAAACATTACATCGACACTGGCTGTTACATGTCCCCACCCAAGAAAGAGGAGAAAAACACTTACACCCATAAACTAGCAAAAGAAAAATAAAAAAGAACAACCAGAAAATAAAGGATCCAAAACAACAACAACAATAACAGTAGGTAGTATTTAAACAGCAGCTTGTTCCTTTCACTAAATATGTCAAGTCGAGTCAACTCTTTGAACCCTATTTTCCCATTTGAAAAAACAAACAAAACAAAAAAACCTAATGTGTATACATATATGCGCTAAAATTAAAAAGCTTGTGGGATAATGCAAATTATTGTTTGACCCAGGCCTTTTTTGATTCATCCATGGAATTCATCATCAACCAGAATCTGATTGGCCTGCAGCTTTGAGGAAGAGGGCCAGCCTATTATCACCAAGCCTTGACTTGTACAAAGCCTTCTTGTATTCACACCATGTGAACTCTTTGTACAACTTCTCTTCTTCCTTCTCCATCACCGAACCTAAAGGTTCAATCTTTTCCCCCAATGGTGGTCCTCCAAAGTATATCATTGAAACCCTTGACCTGCTTGTATCTGCCAAAACCCTGTGCTTCACACTCTTGAACCTCCCATTCGTCATCACCTTCATCCATCCACACATAATCATTAATCACTGATAAAAAAAGAATCTTTCTATAAAATCAAATGTTTTTGGCGTATATTATCGTATCTCTGTCGACCGATTAAGGGATATGAATGATGATTGTTCTTGATCGTGACAGAGGGTGAAAAAGAAGGATAAGATAGATGTCAATACTAGGTTAAAAAAACAGGGGAGTTAATTACAGGGAGATTATATGAAAGAGATCAGTGATCTTTTTTTTTTTTTTAGTTTTGATTTGAAGGGGAGAATGGATTGATGAAAAGAGATGTACCTGGAGGGTATCGCCAATATTGATGAAAAAAGAGGTGTGATCCGATGGGACCGAGACCCAAGTGCCATCTTTGAGGCAAATTTCGAGGCCCGACGTGTTGTTGGATCTCAGCACAGAAATTAACTGTGGGTCCGTGTGTTCTCCGAACCCAATCAAGTTCTTCACACAACTCAATGGTGCTTCCACTTCCGAACATGGCGGATAGTGATTCAGCCTCAACAAACAATCGCTCTTCTCGTCCCTCAAATACCTGCTAAATGCATTCCTCTCCTCTATGCCCAGCCCATCCGCCATTAATTCCAGCACCTCATAGCTCAACTTCCTCACCTCCGAAACATATTTCTCCACAGCAGAGCTGCAAAATTTTCAACCCCGTATCATAAAAACCTCATATTTTTTCTGAAAATGATCTGATAGTTATAATTTCAAATTGAATTCATAAGGGGAGATAGTATTTTGGTGTAGAACAGGGGAATGAAGGGAAAGAAACAGGGGACTCTGTTTTTTTCTTTTCTTGCTTACCAGAAAGCATGTGGGTAATGATTGAGGATGAACAGAGTATTGGGGGAGATGACTTCAGGGTTAAAGTTCAGGAGGAGATATTCGATCCAACCGACATCGCCGTTCCAGCCAATTCGCTTGCTTCCATAGCCGAAAGGGTCAGGAGGGCCTGCTCTGTCTTTGTCGGACTGGGGTTTGCCGAAGAACTTGATGGCTTCATTCTCGAGGGTGGCAATAAGCTCCATTGGGATGCCATGGTTGACCAGCTTGAAGAAGCCGAAATCCTGAGAGGCCCTCACTATGAGAGATGCAGCTTCAGGGTCGGAGAGGTCAATCACAGGGATTGCCTCGTAGAAGTTCGCGGGCTTATTGCAAGACTTGAAATGAAGGACGTTGTTGTTTGGAGGAGGAGGACAAGAGACAGCAACCATGGCTGCGAATTAAAACAGAGAGAAACAGAGGTTGAAGAAGAAGAAGAAGTGAGAGATTTGGGTTGTGAGGGGAAGAGGAAGGGTCGGTGGGGTTTAAATGGAGGAGGAGAGGACTGATGCATGAGAGGGGTGAGGGAGAGAGGCGTTACGAACTAAAGGAATCACACATCACATCTCTGCCACTTCATGCTTGGCAATTTACACTATCGAGAAACACCAACAATTATCCTTCTCTTTTTCTTCGTTTATCCCCTTGTTTTTTTTCCTTTTTACTTTTACCACCTCTTGTATCTCGTGGACATCGGTAAAAGTTTGTGTTTAAAAATTATATTGGTCTAAAAGAATCTGATATGTTTTTATCTGCTCAAAGTATCATATCACAAATCACCAAACACTTAGATTAATTGGTATATGTTATTATAATTTAACTAGGGGTTTCGAATTTAAGATTTGAGAACGCAACAATATCAGATGGTCCTATCATATCTTGAATCAAAATTAGTCTAGCCCTATAAAATTTCCCGTAACAAAGAGTTGGCCTGTGACACCAGGTGCATATATAAAAAGAAAAAAAAAATCATATCATAATGCTGTGGATTTTATATATAGAATGTACTAGCATTCAAATTTTTCTTACCAATAAAATTTTTAAACAAATGTGATTTTTTATTGATTTTTCCTATAAGCATTTTCAAAAAATTGTCCACAAATAATAAGCTAGGGATTGGGGTTAGACATTAACCATATATTTAGATGGAGAGAAAATTATTGAGGGAAAATATTATAAAGGAAAACTTTCAAAAATAAAATTGTTTTTACCATTTTGAAAAAATTTTCCTTTTAGTATTCCTTCCTTGACAAATGGATGAAATATGTGTACTTTAAAACCACTTGTAATGAAGAACTACATGGAATTTTTAAATAATTTGGTCAAGAAAGGTACGTAAGATTATACCCCTAAGCCCCTAATCTTTTTTATTAGGCCACATTAACTATGTTTTTATATTTAATAAAATTTGTTAAAGTTATTGAAATGTCAAAAATTTCTACAATAAACAATGAGGATATTTTTAAAACGAGTTTTAAACATTTAATTAGATCCATTTTTATAACAGAAAATTGCTTACAACTCCCCATTAAAATTTATTGATCAAATGTACGTGGAATTTGTTTAAGAATCCATGTACAACCTATTTTCAATGGGCACAATTCTTCTTCTATGGTGTACAACCTATTTTCAACTGTGTGTGTGTGTGTGTGTGTGTGTGTGTGTGTGTGTGTGTGTGTGTGTGTGTGTGTGTGTGTGTGTGTGTGTGTGTGTGTGTGTGTGTGAATTAGAAGACATTTTGCACACAACCAAAAGAGATATATATATTGTATAAAATTGAAAAAGAATTACACTCACTTGAGAACATGTGTCCTTTAGTATCTTCCAATAATTGTAATACTTGTTTGGAATAGCGATTAGAATCTTTAAAAGCAGTTTTTCAACCGTAATTTACGATATACGAGATAAGTATTTAAAAAAAATGTTGTCTCGATTTACATGCATAAACATTTATAAGCTCTTCAAAAAATTTTCTAAATATATTATATTTTCAGACTAAAAAAAGAAAGATAGAGCATTATTGAGTGATATAGGATAAATATTATAGGGGAAATGTGAAAACTTTACGAAATGGGGTTTTAACGTTTTAAGTGGAGACGTAGTAAGGAGGGGGGGTGAATTGTACATACCAAAAACATGAAAGTGAGAGATCAAGTAGGATGAAGAAAAAAGAAGAGAAAGGCACAGAGAGAGAATTTATTGTGATGAGCTTTTGCTAAATATGGTTGTATAACTTTCACATAATGGTAAATCTTGCATGCAAATGAGAGGTAAGTACAATAAGCCTACCCACTAGCTTTTGCTTTGTTTCTTACCACTATCTTGGACGAAGTCTGAATTTGGGGGGCAAGAAGAGGGGTGAAAATTTTAGATATTAGAGAGGCCTTTGAATTTATGGGATATCCATCTGTACATGCCTGATTATTATTATTATTGTGTTAGTTAGGACTCAGGGCTTTCTTCAGATCACTCTAAAAATTAATTATGTCATGTTGTTATCATATCATATCAAATCAAATGATTCATATGTACTGTTAAGTCTATTATTTAGATGATTAATTATAATTATATAACTATAATGTGCCCAAAATTCGATTTATTTGTGTTATATAATTGATGCTCAAATCATGGACTTTGTTTTTCTGAACTCAATTGGTTGATCAGGGTAAGGAAATAAGTGGATGCAGGAAGAGCCATTGATTATCTGTTTGTGTTGAAATTATTTTTCAAAGATTTTTCTTAATTCTTGGTTGATCAGGGTAAGGAAATAAGTGGGTGCAAGAAGACGAGTCATTGATTATCTGTTTGTGTCGAAATTATGATCTTTAGAGATAAAGTAACTTTTGGTTCTTAAATATGAAAATAGTACTGAGAATTATGATTATTTGTGAAAACTAGAATTATTATTTTTTAACCTTTAAAAATATATTGATGAAATAAATTAAAAATACAATTCTTGAAATATAATTTTATCTAATCAAATTTTTGTATTTCATTAAAAGATCTTACTTAACTTCTTAATTTTAAAGTTCAAACCCATTTACAGCATTAGTCTGCTTAGGTCATTGGGTAATTCTTACAACTTTAAACAGAATCGTATACAAGGCTAATATCTTTCTAGTATCGGCCAATTGAAATAAGAGACTCAAATAGAAGTACGATAAAGGATATTGTTAATTTTTGTACGAAATTAAATATGATAAAAGATTGTAAAATTATAAATAAAAATAAAAATCAAACAAAAGATTGAGGACCGAACTTGTACTACAGTACTGGAGCACTGGTGGGACTGGGGCGTCACTAAGATCCACGCATCGTGTTTTGTTCTCCTTGGAATGTTTGAAAAATTCCCAACAAATTAATTAGCAGTTTAGCTAATGATGATAAGAAATTAAGGACAATCATCATGATCACAAACCTTTCTTTCTTTTTTCTTTAAAAAAAAAAAACCGGTGAGGATTATATTTTCCCTAACCTTTGAATTGGTCTTGATTAAAAGATGTCTAAAAGAGACGTCATGATCCAATCAAATTATGTCGAGGACATAATATGAAGCCATATGGAGGAATGAGATGAGTTAGAGAACTTAATTACTATTTTCTTTCTAAAATGATTAGTTGTGTAGCAAACTAATACATATATATGACATAGTCCTCAATCACTACTCTATGCTTCTATTACAACTGCTCTCTTAAAATAATATATACTCATATAACGTCAATTTATATATGTCCCATGAATTCTCTTTTTCTTGTGTGGGGCTGCATTATTGATTTGTGCTTATATTTATATAAAATTATTTTTTGGGAAAAGAAAAAAAGTTACGTCTGTGGCTTTTGCGAGGAAGGGGTCGTGTTATAATAAACATTATATATTATTCTCCGAAATCCTAATTGAATAACCACGGCGTTATACTATATTGTTTTTACTCAACAAAAGGTTTTCAACTTGTAATTTCTTTAGGCGCACACAGAGTGAAATTTTGATTCTTATTTTTTTTTTAAATTCTTTCTTTACACGGAGTATAATATGTAGGTCTTGTGTGTCTGCGTGTGATTGATGCCTTTCTCACAGGTAAATTATACTGGATTAAGTGCATCACTATTGTTCACTGAGAATTAGAATATAGATATATATGCAATATATCTAATACTCCCACCCATCCTTAATATAATATCCAATTAATTTTTTTAGAGAGATTAATAAAGCTAAATAAGTTACTTAATCATATTATATATCAGATTATAAGTCAGATAAATTAGTTAAGAAGGAAACAATGAGTATAAATACTTTAAAATAAGTTATTTAGCTTTCTCAATCTCTCTAAAAAAATCAACTAGGTATTTAAGACCGGAGGGAGGTGGTGTTAACATATTCTTTCATATCTGTCTAGGGCATTGTTAAATAAAAGAAACTTGAGAAGAGAGGGGACAAAGCTGAAGGATCCAAACTAACACATAAGAGCAACTAAAACAATTGATAACATATTAATTCTCACTCCAATTCGCAACAAAAGTCCCTTCAACTAATTGAAGGGAAACAAAACAGTTAATTTATTAAATCAGTCTTAATTTATAAGAATTTTTCAATTTTATCCATAATAAAAAAGGTTTTAAAGGAGAGAGAAAGATATAAAGAGTCACGTTAAAACATTAATTACAATAAAAAATTGATAAATAAACATTAATTACATTTCAAGTGACTTATATTGTGGATAAAAGAATTAAATTCTTCTAGAAATGACTTACATTGTAGAAGGAAAGAATTACTCCCTTCAGTCCATAATAATATTGGGGGCGTTTCTATAAAAAAAGTATGGTTTTAAATATTAGTCACTTGTAAAATAGTTAATGCTCATTTTTTAATTTTGTCCTTGTAATTTTATCTATTCATTACATCCACCATCTTTAAAATAACACATAGGGTTTCAATTTATGATATATTAAATGAGTTAATTCTCATTTTTTAATTCGCGTGAGTGGCCTATAATACAGTGTAGTTAATGAGCAATTGGTTGTGTCCTTGACAAAATCCTGAGTAGTTTTATCTGAATCCATTCGGCAGGGCATATTGTTCAACGTGAAAATCCTCGATTGACTGAAATTTAACTTCAGTTTGTGTCGAGATCATGTCGTCTAAGTATATACGCGTAAGCTAAGAGACAAGTTTCCTTGGGTTTATTACACCAGGAGACTATGTTGTTAATTCCTATAGTGATCGATATGGCTGACTTTTCGAAGAAACATCTTTGAATAAATAAGTCAATATGTGTCTGATTTAATGGAGACAAAAGGGATAAAAATAAAGATTGTTTGTTCCAATAACACAACAAAGATCTGCAAAAAATAATATCTGGCACATTGAATGGAGTGAACAATGTAAGTTTTATTATATATTCATCGACTGTCAACTTTCTAAGTTCATATAATTGGTGAACTTGTTATTCTTATATACTTCCACTTCGATTTATTAAATGTATAATAGATTCAACATATATTCCACATATTTTATTAGTCTTATTGGAATTTTGGCAGGAATATATGGGAATTTGTTACATATTATTTTTTTAAAGGTATTGCGACGTGTCATCAGCAAATTATTTAGTTTCATGTTGACAGTCATCTAATTAGTTAGAAGGGCAGACAGTCTAAAATAAAATTTGAAGCTAAGTTCTAAAATTAAAGTTCCTATATAACTATATACAATTAACTTGAGACGTATACATACAAAACACTGATCAGTGTACATGAAAAATTCGACTTTTTAATCTGGCAGAAGGAAACGTAGGCAATCCACTGAACACACTGGACGTGATTCATCATTGATCCCAAGTTTCGTGAGTCCATTTTCAATATTCTTGTAATACCGAACAATTTCGGATGATATTTCAGGTCAACATTTAATACTATAAATTATAACTATGCATGTTTTAAATCAAAGTTGAGTTACGTAAGTATTTATAAACATATTTACTGTGCTCCTTCGGATACACATTTTGACAAGTAATGAAATAGACAATTTACTTATACATTTAAAATCTGGCTTTAATTAGTCATCATTTTAAAACTAGATGATCACACGACTTTGGCAAAAATTAAATTTGACTACATTGTACGTGTTTGACTCAGGTACGTTAGTAGACAGAGATATAATTTCTCATTCTATTAATATACCAGAGAAAAAAAAAATCTATTGGGGACAAGCGTGGCTTATAAAGGGTAACAAAAAGATTTTGATTACTACCCTATTCCAACCCTTTCCTTAGGATGATAATTTTATATTATATTATATGTCAAAGTGAAGTAAAAGAAAAGTCCACCAATTTTTAAGCTTTAACAAAATTATCACGTCATCTCACTTATTATTTGAAATATAACACACACACACACACATCAAGAAAACATCTTTAAAGAAGTTATCCCTGATTAAACCTCAGAATATTCGAATCTAGCTAATGTAATAGTAATAGGGAAGATCCTAAAACAATATCTCAATATATACATGAAAAATTTATTGGTGAGAAAGAACTAGTATCTTTTTATAATTAAGCAGGTATCACCATTATTGTGTAGGATTTTGTAAACCTAATACTTTAAATATGGACCTTTTCACCAATTTTTTTTAATAAAATATGAATATATTAATTAATAAGAATCATCACAAGGTACCTGCATTTGGTGCAGCTGCTGCTCATTGAAGATTTTGTAAAAACAAACGGGCCATAGTATGTGATATATCCAATAATATAAAATTATATGTATTGAATAATGAAAGACACATTCAAATTAAAGACGATATTGAAAGATATATATAAAGAAAGAAAGAATGAGATGGCAAGTTAATTTGCAGGCCAATTGGTGAAATAATAAGGCAGTGGTGGTTGTCGCTTTAACGTGTGAACAAAAGACAAACAAATGGAGATTTATGAGAGAATATCTGGTTCGGTCAAGGCAAAGACCCATACTGGAGGAGGTGACCCTTTGGAATGAACTACCTCTCATTTTTTTTAATAGTAATTAGAATTTTTAAAAATATTTTTTAATTATTATTTATAATATACAAGATAAATATATGAAAATAGTTTTGTCTCAACGTGAATTGCATTTATAAAATAAACAAAAGCCAAACCAATGAATATGTATATGCCTATCGCTTTCTTCACCACACTTCATTCTTTATATATATATATATATATATATATATATAATCTCCACTTTTCTTCTTCTTCTGCTGTTGCAATTAAAATCTTCTTCAACTGATAGATTCGTGTCCGTTTTGGTTAGTAGTAAAAACTGTTTTTACAATATGATTTTATGGTATATAAAGTAAGTATGTGAAATAAGTTTTGTCTCAACTTATGTAAACATGTTTTTGAAACACCAACACTCAAACAGCCCAATAATGATACTTGCGACCATGTATCTTTGAATAATATTATAACTTGTTTGTTTTGGCTTCTGTTTATACATAAGTTCGATTTATGTAAGTCGAGACAAAAATCTTTCATATATTTACCTCATAAACCGTAAAAGCTACCTTATATACTGTAAATTACGATTGAAAGTTCAAATTGCTATTTCAAATAAGTATAATCTCCTTGTTGTATCTTGCACTTCTTGAATATATTGTGTGTTTATAGTGGTTAAAGCTAGGTGAATTATTTGGCCACCAGGTTGGAGATTGAGACCTTTCATCAAAGCTTGAAACTCAAAGCAGATCGATCAAAAGCAAAAAATTCTCAAAGTGTAATCCAATAATGTGTGATGTAACTTGGCAAATATTGGCTCTTCTCACATCTCCATTATTGATACGCGTATAACGGCAAAAGAAGAAGAAGAAGAAGAAGATACGCCTATATTTATGATCTGCGTGTACGTACTACTACAGTGCCACTCACTATCTAGATAGTTGTAGCAATTAAGTACGTAAGGACCAAGTAAACTCTGTGTATGTATACTCTTTATTTATTGTGCATTGAGATGACAAAAATAGCATAATATGCGCCTGGGCTCTCCCATGTCCATTGCCCCTCCCTTCCTTCAAGCGGCTCGTTTTGCGCGTAACACAAAATCTCCTTTAATATTGAATTCAATCATCCTCCACTTTTCTCTTACTGGCTTTAAAAATAAAAAGTCATCCACTTCCCTCCCACACTCACCCATGTTAATAGAGAAAGGGTTGTAAAAATATATTTAACAAATATGTATTGTTTTTAAAAAAATTAATAAATATCATTTTTTTAATGATTCACATGGAGATTGAGGAGTCACATGAGTTACTTTTCAATTAGATACTTAACTAACTTGCAATATATTTCAACAAAACTAAAACAACATTAAACCTCATTAAATTTGTTTTAAAATTTAATAATTTTTTAAATTTATCCTTATTTAATATAAAACTAAAACAACATTAAACTTCATTAAATATGTTTTAAAATATAATAATTTTTTAAATTTATCCTTATTTAATATACATTATACCATATTAAAAATATTCATTCTATTAAAAAAGACACGGTGAATTTTATTTATAACTCATATCATTAAATCTTTTATATATGTGTATAATTTTATATTTCATTTATTATTGTGTATATTTTGTCCTTATAGGGTATAATGTATATTAAATAAGGGTAAATTTAAAAAAAATTTAAAACATATTTAATGAGATTTAATGTTATTTTAGTTTCGTTAAAACATATTGCAAGCTAGATAAATATCTAATTTAAAAGTAACTCGTGTGACTCCTCAATCTCTATGTGAACCATAAAAAATATGACATTTATTAAATTTTTTAAGAACAATACATATTTTTAAAATATATTTTTACAATCCTTTCTATGATAACATGGGTGAGTCTGGGAAGGAAGTGGAGGACTTTTTATTTTTTTAAAACCCACTAAGAGAAAAGTGGAGGACGACTGGATTTAATATTAAAGGAGATTTTTGTGTTAAACGTAAAACGATGCCGTTTGAAATAAAGGTGGGGCAACCGTATGGGAGAGAAGCCAGGCGCGTAGCGATGTTGTCCCCGAAGCACCAGAGAGTAGATATGGGGTAAAGAATGATTGTTGAGTAAATATTTACTGTCTTATCGACCCCCCCCCCTCTCTCATATTATGTGCGTGCGCACATGATTGATTTGTTCATTTACTTTTTTTCTTGTGAATCTTCGAACGACAAGTTGACGGCAAGTCCTAAATAATTGAGGAAGAATCTTGTATTGCTGCTCCTCCATTATATATCATGGAGGGCCAAAAATGGGCATCTCTTATCCAAATTTATCACTACAGAAGGAAATAGGGTATACTTAATAATACAAACACAACCCCAGCTCATGCATTCTATTTTTGTATACCCCATCTTCATTTTATAATATAAAATATTTAAACTATATCACAGAAAATAAAAAATGATAGTTAAATTATTTAATATATTCTAAAATATATTTTATATTTTATTTTTATCCTTATTAAAAAATGTATTTAATTGTATTAAGAATGTTATTTTAGAGAGGGGATATAATAAGTGTGCAAAGTTAAAAAGAAAGTATTGATAAAATATTAATAACAGGGGCAAAACAAGAAAAAGAGTATTAATTACACTAGTATAAAACACTAATTTAACTACATAATTTCTCATCAGTACTTGAAAAACAAAAGCAGTAATGGATATGTCATATTTATTTCTGTTTTTTTAAGTGTACTTGATGTCGTAATTTATATTATGACATCAATTGTATAAGGATCCGATGCCATAATTATATTTATGATATTTTTACATCAGGTGCATTTCAAACAAATGTCATATTAGCATTTATAACATTGGTTTAGTAAGCATAAGACACAATAGTTAATTAAAAGGATTTAAATTAAGTTTTGAATTTTTTTGTAATATATACATATATTGAAAAATAAATAGATATTTTAAATATAACATTTGAAAATTTTAATTAAATAATGAAAATAATTTTTTAAAAATAAAAATATTATAGTTTCATTAAAATGACATTTTTTCAAGTCAGAAATTTGTATGGTTGTACATTAATTGGTTACATATGAGGTATGTTTTCAAATGAGAGACTTTAACATTTAACATGTTTAAAATAATTATATTCTCAATACGGCATCAATTATAATTATAACAGTCACCGTAATATGCAAATATGATATCAGTTGTATTTTGGTTTGATGTTGTAATACATTTATTTATTTATTGTGCAAATCCTTATTAATTGACGCCGTAATATAGGTTCTTTCACTATTAAAAAACATGAAGCTAGCAACGTAATTTTTTCTGTTGGTAATTTCCAACAGATTATATTATAAAAATTATAATATAAATACAATAATAAAATAAATATATAAATATTATTGTTGCTTATTTTTTGTTAAAATATGTGAATTTATAGATAATATTATATTTAAAAATATAAATATTAAATACAAATCAAAATCAAAATATATAATATAAATATTATTTTATAAATTTTTTTTATTTTTTGAATAAATAATATGTTAATTATTAATAAATACTTACATGAAATAAGAAAATGAAAAATAAATATTATATATACTCCTTCTGATCCTTATTATAAGGCACCAACTACCAATTCTCACAAACTAATAAAATTAGTTAAAAGCATTAAAGTTGTCATAAAATTGAAGTGATTTCTAATATTACCCTTATTAACTACCATGAACTCAAATATCATATAAATTATTATCCTCCTACTACCCTTATTAAATGTGGGTAGACATGGAAAGATAAATTAAATACATCTTGGAAACTTACAAGTGCCTTATAAAAAGGATAAAAAACACTTGTTTGTTGGTGCCTTATAATAAGGACCAGAGGGAGTATATATATTGCAAGTTCAGCATAGCTCAACTAGCAAAGGCATATTAATATGTGCATGAAGTCGAGAGTTCAAATTCTCCCTTTGTCATAAAATGTATCCAATTTGTGACCTGACTAAGGCGTTGATATGAACAAATGGTAGCTATGTGGTCGGTCGAACTAACAGCAATGGGCGGCCAGTGATGTGCAACACTTTGGGTAAACCAATTTATTTATTTTATTCTTTTACGATGTCATATCATCTGTAACCGACGCTGTAATATATTTATTTACGACGTCAAGTTCTTTATAACTGATATCATAATATATATTTTCCGCTACTTCAATTTCTACTTTACTCTATATCTTGCAGTGATAATATATTTTTAACCGATGTTAAATATAGCATTTTATAATAATGTCAATAAAAATGATTTATATTATTACTCATGTTTGGAATAGCGATTGGAACTTTCAATCGTGCTTTTCGTTATACAAAATAACTTTTATAATTTATGAAGTAATTTCTACGGTCGACAAGGTAAATATGTGAAAGAATTTTATCTCAGTTTACATGAATCAGACTTATACATAAATATAACTAAAAACAAACAAGTACTTAAACTATGTGTTCTTTTCAAAGGTGTTCTGTATGATGATATTAATGATACGAAGGAGTACCTACGTAACCTATATCTATATATATTGACACTTCAATGTCAAAAAGATAAGGCACAACGTACGTAACGCTCAGCTATATCTCATGCTAGCTAGGGTTTAGCCCCCTAGCTGGGCAGCACTGGAAGCAAAATGTTAGATGACTACTACAGTATATTTGATTATAAGTCAATATTTATTTTAATTTTTTAAAAATGATTTTATAATTTATGAGGTAAAAGAAGTTTTGATCCAACTTATAAAAGAGAATTTGTGAAACTATAGTCTATGGATTTTTCAAAAAAGGCACTGATAATGCTAAAGCTCATCAACTATTCTAAGATGTGTTTCACACTCTCACAACTTCGTACACATTATGGGTAGCTATTACCAGATTAGGAAAAGATGCCTGCACATACGTAATGTATATATGCATGGTCCCATGCATGAATCTGAGGATCGAGCTTATCCTTATAGAATTAGAGCAGAATCATTATCCTACTAAAGAAAAAGATGAATATCGTGAATTTGTCTAGTGTTTAGCTACATATAGCTAGCATGTGAGTGGCTTCACTGATAGGAGTGCAAAGGAACAGTTCTAGGTAAGTAGCTAGCTATGTAGCCGGCTAGCTATAGGGAAAATTAATCAACTAGATTCAGCAGTTAAAGCTCATCATCATCGAATATTTATTGAGGTGAGCTGAGAGAGTCGACGATCGTTCACGCCCGTTAATTAATATAGCAAGACACCCAAGAGTGTGACAATACAGACACTATAAAGCATACACACAGAAGTCCACATTTTGCTGTCCAAAACAACATTTGACGGTCTTAATTAATTTTCCCAGAAAACTGAAATGGAAAAAAGAGTCCCATTTGACTGTTCTTTTTTTTCCCCCCCATAATGGAGTGTGGAGGTGCCTTCTCTTTCATCGTCGTCGTCTTCATAATCATCCACGCTTGCTTTGACCAGTGACCACACTACTGTGTCGCTGCTCAGAAAGCGACGTCTGCTATTCACAATATTTCTTCTAAGGGGACTGAACGTGGAACACAAGCTAAGGAACCAACACGTGTAGAAATTAGAGGTAATTGCCTGGAGTGACCCACTGTGGAATGTGCACATGTGGACATGCACCTAAATGGAGTCCAGGTTGGGTCCAGAAATAAGAATCATATATTTTGAGTGTCCTAAGTCCTAACAAGGAAGCACACGGCGACACATCGACCCGACATTGGACCATAGCGGTTCTAGAATAAATAAATCTAAAGGCATCCATTGATGATTCTTCGTACTTGAGCCGGTGGGTTCATGACAGGTGGTGCCCTGACTTTGAATCACTTCTACTTTCTAAAATATAACTTATAATAATATTATCTTCCGTATTAAATATAAAATTTAATTATTTTTTAGAGAGATTAAGAAAATTAAATAAATTATTTAATTATATTATATATTATTTACTTATATATTAGTTTATAAGTTAGGAAAATTAGTTTAGAGAAAAAAATAATAAATATAAATACTTTAAATTAATTTAATTATTTTTCTTAATCTCTTAAAAAAATTAACTAGACCTTATATTTATGATCGAAGGTAGTAATGAATAGAGGCAGTATAAATATTATACTCCCTTTGGTCTTGAAAATAAAATATATTTGAGGAGTTGATCTTGACCCTAAATATAAAATATAGTTTTCATATTTATCAATATCTTCCTAATTTACCTCTATTAATGCTTCCTTAACAATAATCAAAAGGGGGAGAGAATGAGGGATTAAAGAAGATAATTAGGGTATTTTAGATAATACATATCATATTAATTAATTTAACTAACTTTCTTAATCTAATTAAATTAGGTAAATACGTCGCATGTTAGGGACCCAAGGAGTATATATATTTTCAACTCTTCAAAACAATAATTGCTACAAGTTAGAAGTGATTTGGAAGTTAAAATGAGAGATCAAATCATTTTACATATGGCAAAGTTCAATTATTTGAGAACAATTATATAAAAAAAGGGGGTGAAATAATTACTGGAATTTTTAATCATAGAATTTAAATTATGTGGTTTAAATGGACTAAAGCTATCAGAGTTATTTATAATCAAAGAGTACTTAATAGGGAAAATGAAAAGTTTTATCATGCTAAGGTTTTATGGTAGTGAATATTATGTTTTAAAAGAATAATACAGATATCATAAAGTCGAGGTAGCTAAAATGAGAATGTTGAGATGTATATATAATCTAATAAATATAATATTTGTAAGGAACATAAACACAGAAAAGTTGGACTAACAACAATTAAAGAGAAAATAATATAAAATCATTTGAGCTTTTTAGATGGTTTGGATACATTTAAAGAAAACTATTAAATGTATCAGTGAGAAAGGACTATAGATCAAACTGTAGTATAGAGTCTTTTAAGAAGGAGCATGGGAAGATAAAAAAAAGTTATTAAACGAGACCTCCTGATTGATAATTTAAATAAAGATTTCACTATAAAATCGTCCGATCCTCTAAGGTGGTTTGAATATATACCAAGGAGAGCGTTGGATTCATCAATGAGGCAAACAGTATAAAATCATGTAAAAAGGGATAGAAAAAGATTTAAAAAAAAAGTTATTATATTGGACGAGACCGATTTAAACAAAGATTTCGCCATTACGTTGATGAAAAAATATGACGTTGTACTATTAATATAACTCCCTACCTAGTAAGATAAAGTTTCCTGTTGTTTCAACTCTTCACAATTTACAAACTTTATATTTTATCTGCTTTTCACTATTAAATTAAATCTCAGCTCCACCTGCGATGTCCACGCCACAGTTACATGATCATGCGTAGAGGCACAAAAGACGATGGTCATATTTTGAAGCCTCGACGATAGGGTCTACAAATACACACACGTGCGTCATATATACGTAATTATTATATATATCCATCCTAATAAGTAAATCTACGACTCCATTACCATTATTGTCAGAATGTTATCCCTTTTACTTCTTGGATTTAGATTTAAATTTGGATGGATTCCGGTCAAAGGAAAAAAAAAAGATTTGGATTTGGATTTGGATTCCTCTGAAATAACATGTTATCTTTGTCAGGATTGAGAAAAAATATGAAAAATTATAGTCAGATCCAAAACTATAAAAAGTTATAAAAAAATCTCATAATAAATTCCTCCATTGAAAAAGTCTTTAACAATTGCATTATGATTAATTTTGGATATAAAGTTATTGGATTACCTTTATTAATTGAAAATATACTGTCGGACATTAAAAACTTTGTCAACAAATTTTAACAACTGCATTTACTTACTTTGACAAGTTCATTTTTTCACTTATGAAAATCAAAATAGGCAAATGTGGTTGTTAAAATAGGTTGATAAAATTGTCAAAATCGGTATAGAGGCTTATGAAAATATACACATTAACTTGCCATTTCAAAATTTATCCAAGTGGGAAAATGAACTCATTAGAGTAGGTAAATACAGTTGTCAAAATAGGTTGATGAAGTTGTCAATGTACGACAATGTGTTTTCAATTAATAAGGGTAATCTGGCAATTTCACATATAAAACTAATCAAAATACAGTCACTAAAAACCTTTTTGATAGAGGAATTTTTATGGGATCTTTTTATAATTTTGTATAATTTGTAGGACCTCACTGTGAATCCCCCCCCCCCAAAAAAAATATTCCGTATGTATCAATAATATCATAGCTTAAAATTTTAGATTCCCTTGAGTGCTACGCCTGCGCACTCAACAGACATATGGTTATGGTTATTTGCTCCATTTGAAGTCCGATGAACAGAATTTTTGTTTAGATCTTTTATCGCTCGAAATATACCTTCACTAATTTATCTATCCTTCACGTTTAATTACCACGTTCAAATCGCTTGTGCGTATTCGTTCTTCATGACGAAACAAATATAATGCGTCTGAAATTTTAGTAATATAAGACATACCTAATTTACACCCCCCTCTATTCTCAGGGTTGAGTGCACACATCCATGATTTTATATTTCTGCTCTGTGTGTTAGAAAAAGTAGCATATGATTTTTTCAGCATCCCAAAAATATTTATTTACGTTAGTTGAGATAAAACTTCTCCTATATATTTATCTCGTATACTGTAAATCAAGATTGAAAAGTTATTTTTAAATATTTCAATCGCTATTTTAAACAAATATTAATTCAACAACATTATTTCAAATACTGGAATAGACAAACCGGGTCAATTGGAAAGCCAATAAATCACTGCTTAAATTGATCCAGAATGAAGAGAAAACTTGAGAACGAATGAATTGGTGAAGAAGCGATTGAACTGATCAAAAGTGACATTAGTGAAATGCTGGTTTGAATTGGCTGAATTTTCTTGTTTTCTTTTTAAAATTTTGATCACATTTCAAGAGTATGTTTTATGCATACATATATTTTATAAACATTGAGAAAGAAAAACTAAAGGGTAATTATGGGCAGAGTATATGCACATGTCTGATGGACATATACATTATAGATGTCCTACTCATAATTATTCTAAGCTTTTTAGATTATACTTTTACTCGTTTTATTTTTATTAAACTCTGCTGTTTTTCATTTGGAATCAATTTTTTATTTACTTTTCTGTTATTATTTTTTATATTTCTTACCCAAACTAGTTAGTATTAATTATTTGATTGATTCAACAATCAAGCTGTGAATGACTGATTCAATAGCCAGTATAGTTTTTTTTTAATATCTTATTATTAATTATTAATTATTAATGCCTAACATTTAAAAGTATATATGAATATATGATAAAACGTATGGCTGCCAGTTGCTAGCGTCCGTCCTCGAAGAGAAGAATTTCTCGATCAAATGGTTTATTAGAGGATTATTACGCTTCAAATAACAAATATAATAATATATAATCACTAAAGTCTTATAACAAGTCATTTGTTATTATAATTCCAACTACCCCAGAGGAGAAATGAACAAGCAACTCTTGAATTGAATGTTGAGGCATTTTAAGTTCGGCCCAAATTATCCTTTGGGCTAAGATTGGTTGGCCCAATATTCTGGTGGACCTGGGAGGATTATTTTGGAAAAGTCATTTTGGTCCAAAAAATAAAATATAAAAAAAGAGACATAAAATAAAATGTTTTGGTAATTTTAAGAAATATCCTCTTATTTTTATCCCTATGTTGGTTAATGTGGGTTGAGTAATCACACATAAGAAATTGTGAATGTCAATACTAAAAGTGAAGAAATAAGTAATTTTTTCATAAGATTATTTTTTTAAAAAAAATCATGTTAAAAGTGTCCTATATACTGTGGATTGAAGATAATACATACATAAGTGGAACCCTCAGAATCACAAAGCAAGTCATCTTCATCCTACTAACAAGGATAAGCAGAAAGATAGGACTGGACCAAACAAGTCAATGATCTAGTGCAATTAATGGAAATATAGAGAAGCATATGAGTATATGTCAATAATAAAGAGATAAATAAATGTCATTGTGGGCACATTATATTATTGAGTGAAAAGCAAGTGATAAGATAATGCATGCCTCCATAAAGAGGCAGATATACATGTGATATAAATCCGGGAAGTGGCAATACTGATCTGTCTCTTTTGTTTCTTCTTTGTGGGATTAATTAAAAACATGATAATAATTAAATACTAATGATGAGGATATTTATGTTTTCTGCAGTAAATGAGCCACAGTTCTTCCTTTGGCTTGTCCGTATCATCTTCATCTTCGTCTTCTATTTCTATTTCCATTTCCACTTCTTCTTCTCCTTCTTGTTTTTCTTTTGGTTTTATTTTTTGACGTGCCTCATTTACAGATTCTACAATAGCCTGTTTGCGCCAATCAATCACACCCACACACCACCAAAATTGTCAGAATTATTTCTCATGATGAATAATTGAATATTCTTATATACATATATATATATGATGATAATTAAGGATGAGAAGACAGGCCTTGAGAAGATAAAATTTTTTCCACTTAGTATGCATGAAATCCGATGTGCCCGGTAGTTCTTTATCGTCTTTGACTACCTGTGTGCATATATTGAATAAACAAAAGTTGTAATCATTAATTGACCAATTATTTTGTATATGCGAATTAAACAAATTATTTTTATTAAGGCTAATTATATTAATGGATCATAATCCACGCATGTACGCACGTATACGCACCTCTCTGAGGTCTTCAAGTTTTCTGCTCGCTTCGTCGTAATCCTCCTGCGCAAGGAGCCAAAGCCAATCACGTACCTCAACTTATCATATTTATATATATGGAGAATTTTAAAAGTGATGGCATACTTTTGTGGGCCGTATTCATCAGAATCATCATAAAAAAGATATAATAGGGATTATTTCACTTTAAAAAAAAGGGTTAAAGTTATCAAGAGATAAAGTGAGGGAATCGGCAAGTGGTTAGCCTCATTATATTTAGACTATCAAAATTTGATATGGATAATTCAGATTTAATAATTTTAAATTGATGATTTTATTTAAAAGAACTGTTCTAAAAAGAGGTGATAATTAAACAATTATTTTTATTTTTGGTTTTATAATCCATTAAAATAAAATAAAATATTAAAAATCAAATTCTGAACTATCTAAATTTGATGAAGTTTGGCTGCTCATTATTTTGATGAGCACTAAACCAAATCCTTAAGCGAGCCACTCTAATATTTACACCACATTTATTCTGTGAGAGTAACACAATATTAAATATTATATATAAGCAATAAAAAGGATAGTTTGATGTACAAAACTCCTACTAAATAAAGTTTGAAGAGAGTTAGATGTAGAAAGTCTTGCTTCTACAAGTAAAGAGGTTTTTTTTTTTTTTGGAGGGGGGGGGGGAATTCTAAACAATAAATTGACAAATTCAATTGACACTGCTGTGTAAAATGTTTGAAGCCCAAATTAATTGTAGATATTTTTCATACGCATGATTCAGTGAAATAAAAAAAAAGCAGAATAAATTTAAGAAATAAATTCATACATATTATATGCCATTGAACTCATATATAATAATTAATTAAATGAAGTGACATACATAGAGTATTAGTATTGTTACCTGATAGACAAGCAATTCAACGAGGGCCATTAACAATTTACCATCAGCTTCTCCACCCTCCCAGTGTTGGCGTTCCTTACTCAGTATTTCTTGCGCGGCTTTTGGATCATCCTTTGATACCGCCATTGCGTACAACTACACACACCAAACCATACAAAATTACGTTGATATAATTTGATTAGATTAAGAGAGTTGATTAAGTTAGTTAATATAATGACATGTATTTTATAGATCACTTTAATCATCATCTTTTATAATTCTCTCCTTCCTTTTTTTTTTAATTATTGTCAGGGAGCATTAATATAAGTAAATTAAAAAAATATTGAGAAACATACAAACCATAACTTATATTTAAAATCAAAATCATCTAAGACTTTTTTATTTGTTTATTTGAAAGCGGCATTATTGAGCTCTACAGATAATATGGTTAGAGTAGAAAGTTGCGAACCTTGAGGGCTTCAATCTCATTGTCATCAGGCTCATTTTCAAAGAAGCCCGGCGTCTTCAGTTTCTTCAAGGGACCCGTCACTGAACCTTCTTCTTCTTCTTCGGCTGCATTTGAACACTGATAATCACCAGCACTAGATGCTAAAATGGTGGCCTTGTTCTTCATCTTACCAACACTGAGACTGAAGGCCCCAAAAACATTAGAAGCCATGGCTAGAGAACCTCCTCTCACCATATTGTTGTTCTTCTTCTTTTCTCTCTCCAGCTCTGAGAATCTGTGGAGTCTACAACTTGAAACCAAGTGGCTTGGTTTGGAAATAGAACCGAGAGAGACATGAACTCTGCTTGCAGAGCAGAGACGACCTGATGGAGCCACAGGCAGAGGGCTTTGGCATAGCTGAATTCCTGATGAGTTCATCTTAGTTAAGGGAAGGCTACAAAAGACAAAATTAAAAGAGCTTGTTTGTATTATTTTCAGTAGTGTTTATATATCGTCCTTCTCTTATAATCCAGATCCTGATGTGCTATGAAAGACTTTTCTGGAATGAAGCAAGGCATATATCACTTCATTGCTTTCTATACGCACCCAGAATCAATGCTTTTGAAAGCCCTACAAGGCAATTCCTATGTTTTCTACTGTGTGATTCCAACTAACTTTTCCACATTCGCCGCATCATCGATATATGCTCTGTACAGAAGGGCAAAAGTTATTCTCAGCTGCTTGCCTTCAAATTCCTCACTATGAATGCCACATATGAATGCATGATTCTTTTTTTTCTTTTCCCACTCAGCATTGTATAGTTCTTTTCTTGTGCATGTTACTTCCTTCCGTTTTTAGTATAAGACATATCTAAGGTGTTGAATTTAATTATAAATATAATATATAATTTTTATATTAATAAATCTTTATTCTAATTTAAGTAACTCAACAAATAATCAGAATATTTTAAAACATACATGTCATATTAACTAACTCAACTAACTTCCTTAATCTAATTAAATCAAATTAAGTAAATATATCTTAGGAATAGTTTTGAGGTTATCACAATGACACTATACATTAGACGCATATGATGAGAATGACATGTACTTACTTGAAATAGCGATTGAAACTTTAAAAACAACGGTATACAAGGTAAGTGTGTGAGAAGTGTTTTGTTTCAATTTACGTGAATAAACATTTGTAGGGTTTTAAAATTAATCCCAAACAATCACATAGTTGTTCTTGATTTACTTGTCACTTAGATTACTGGGCTTAAAGTCGAAGATTTCTCACAGCTAGCAAAAGTGGAGGATTCCCTTACTGAATATACAATATAAATTGCTTTACACGTCTGCCTTCAAATTCCTCAACAAATAAAAATGCTACATATTATGCCAAAATTGCTCATCCTTAACTAGTTGCTCTTTTGGGGATGTCGATCTGTGTGAAGCTTGTGAAGTCAAAGTGAGAGCCTACTTATTAAAGTGTACAATCTTAAGACTTATTTGAAGGGTTATAGTGATAAGCTCTTGGTATTTATTATTTCAATTAGCACTGAAACTGGCTGCCTATTAATTTCACGTCTCACTAGTGTAGAAAAGACTTTTTACATGTGACGGAAATGACTTTTTACACCTGACATAAAACACGTGTAGAAACAGTAGGTGTAGAAAATCCAGACTTTCTACATGTGTTGTTTGTCACGTGTAGAAAGTCACACTTTCTACACGTGACCTCTTATATCAGGTGTAGAAAGTCCCCATTTCAGCCTTTCTACACCTGACTTTAGAGGTCACGTGTAGAAAGTCCAGACTTTCTACACTTGACCTCTTACATCAGGTGTAGAAACTCATTTTTGAAAAAAAAAATAATTTTTTTAAAAAAACAATTTACAACGAAACTAATGTATGTGAAATATCAAATTCCATCCAAAATACTCATGGTAGGGTTATGAAGATACATAAACTTGGCTTCATTTTTACAATGAAATTGTACAATTAAAGTCAAACTCAATACCAAGTAGTGATAATACAATTCAACATGTCTAATACCAAATAGTAGTTATTAACTTTACATGTTTAACATTACACTCACAATTTTGTGATCTCTAAAAAATAAGTTGCCCAACGTGTGCGAACATCATCAATGTCCTCTTCAGAAAATGCATCCGTAATGTCAAACATCTACAGATTTGAAAATAAAAAATCATATGCATCAATTTAATAACAACGAAATGAACTTAATAAAAAAAATATAATTAAATACAATTACCTCTTCTGTAAATTCTGTACTACCCAAGAGGATGATGTTTAACATGTGCCTCATCACATAATATCCACAAGCCTTATTCCCCTTTTGACGACGGCACTATAGAAGAACATGCATTTTATTATACTAAATATATATATATATATGTGAACAAGATAACTATATTCATAGAAGGATAGATTGAAACTATTTACCTTTGGTTGTAACCAGATAGTCTCCCTAAGCTGGTGTGTATGCTTTTTCTTAACCACTCTTTGATACATTTCCATTGCCCTGTAGAAAAATATATAAAATAGGGTACATTATCTAAAAAACTTACATATTGCAAATAAAAAGTCATTGTCAAAGTATACTTACGTGTCCATCGTTTTCTTCAAATCCTTTCCCGGATTATAATGTAATGAACATAAAAGAACAACGACATTCTGCTCTGGGCATAGAACCACTAATTGCCAATGAGTGCTGCAAAAAGAGGTATGAATTATATATATGTACAAAAACAAGGTATCAATTACAAACTTTTTCTTACTCGTTAACATATGGCGCTAGGTAGCACTCTTTTCCATCTTCACAGAGCCTCTGCCGAAGGTATGACTCTCTTATGGTGGAAGTGTTCCCTTTTTTCTGGATGTGAATCGGGCAAAGGAATCCAAACTTGCCACCATTCCCTGATAAGGTATAAAGGCGATGGAGGTACCTACAATAGTTAAAGCATGCATGTCAGAATCAAAAGTTGAATACTTAGTAATATTATTAAAAATATACCCACATCATAAACAAGTGAACGTGCGGTATGGTAATCTGATCCTTCGTTAAAATCCTAGCTATATCCTCCTGCTCGATATGCACAAACATGTCCCTCTTACCCACAACGTCTGGATCCATCGTCAATACTTCAGTTGAGAAGGATCCGTCAAACGCCAGCATACACAGACGTTGAAGCGGTTTCTCCTGGTTTTGGGTCTGCGGTTGGGGATGGCATTGTGGAACCACTTCATTGGATGGGGTAATTTGCTAAATAAACAAAAATTTATAGAGTTAGTAATAATTGCAAGTTATAAATTAACAATATGAAAAAATTGAAACATATCAAGAAGACAAATAATTTCATACTTCAGTGCGAACTGCAGCAGGAACTACTCGGACTAGTCTCTTTGGCCACCGAAGGAAAGTTTTGAGGGCTTGACCCACAATCTTCACCTCATCATTCGGAAATGGAACAGGGGCATCTGGAATTTTTGCCTCTCCAATCACCACTCTCACTTCGTCATCTTGCATTCGCTCGTGGTGGACGGTTGGCCCCAAGTTGTGTATTGCGCCAAGTGCTACTAAGCGTCTATCAGGGTCCTCCAAATATAATTCACAAGGTTCACTGTCTTTTTGGACTCCAGAATCCTCTGATATACGGCCAAGAACACAACTCCCATTTGTACTTTGAACTGCAGGAGAATGAGTCGGATGGATAGTTGTGTCTTGTCGTGAGCTTAGGATGCTCATCATTTCTTCCTTTAATTGTAACATCTGGGCGGCCGTTTGCTTCCTTTCATTCTCTAAAATCACTTGCATCTGCTTCCTTTCATTCTCTAGCATCAATTCCATCTCTTGCTTAGTGACCATTCCCGTGGTGGCATAACGTGTATTTGATCCAAAGTAGTCTCTTATGCCTACTCCTTGACCAACGCCCCTAACACGACCACCATGGTCTGGAGTCCCCGTGGCAACCGTCAAGACATCATCCCTTCCCCGTGGAATGAAGGCTCCTTGAGCACGTTCTAGTTGAAGTTGATCCTATAGTATATAAATAACAAACATAATTAAAAATGTAACTATACAACAAAGAAAATAATAAGGATTGACGTTAAATTACTTACAATTCTTTCACCAATCACGCGTGCCTTCTCGCTCATATACTCTCCAGTCTTTCTTCGACGTGCGGCCCTCCACTTTTCTTCACGCGATATTGGAGATGGTGGAGATGTAATGGTAGATGGATCCAACTGAGCCTCTTCTTGTCGCCTCTTCTGTTTCTCCTTCATCATTTCTTCTTCGAGCTTGTCATAACCCCCACGAGACAATCTGTGGGGGCAATCATTCTTTCTACCACTCGCTATAGCTTTATCCCTTTTTATCTTTTAATAAGAAACCAACAAATCATTAATCGATAAAATTAAATGAGAATAAAGTAAGTAACTAATTAAAGTGAATAAAAACTAACCAAGGCTTCTGGTGTAGTCCTCATCCTGTAAAATTCTTTCCATGTAGCTTCATCAAGAAATGTATACTCCGCACAAGGATTAGGAGGATTCTTACCCTCTGCTACCTCGACATGCACAAATCTTTTAGTTAGCGAGGTCTTGAAGGCCGTCCAACGCTCCGCGCAATATGATAACAATTTATCCTTTAAGACTTGACTGGGAGGAACGTCGTAAGTAAGCTGTGAAGTCATTATATTAGTTAGTAACATGAATAAATGTAATAGTTACAAAAGTTAATAGGTGTATAGTATTGTAACGCTATAGTGTTCCAAATCTGATCCTTGACAGATTCATCCACTTGATTCCAATCCTTAATCGTTATGCTAGGCTTGCTACGTGCTTGGAGGGCAACAAAGCTAATAAACTTGCTCTTGGTAGGCCCGATTGGTCTCCATTGCCTATCAAATTCAATTGGTATTTTCTGGTCATCCGCGCGACTCTTGGTCAATTCTTTCAGGGTCGTGCCACGTCTACCCTTTCTTTTCCCAGAATGAGTATCATCAATATTGGGGGAATCCCTCTCCATGTTCCTGTTTGACAATGAAATAAGGTAAGTAATTGAAAATCCAAGATACATAATCAACGAAATACGATTACTAACTTTTGATTAAAGTCCGTCAAATAGGAGCAAATATATTCTCCCATATCCCTTCATGGTGGTCAGTTCTTATGGCATGTATGTCATCTACTTCATCTTCATTTAATTCAGGCAACCCTGACGAGAAACATGGAGTCTCAGAAACATCAGAATTTAATTCCTTATTATCATCACTGTGTACTACAGTTTTTCCTTGGAGAACAACGGAGCGACTTTTATTTGTTGGATCAATTACATAAAACACTTGTTTTGCGTGGGCTGCTAAAATAAAGGGCTCCTCACTGTACTTTAATTTATTAAGATCAACTAATGTAAATCCATACTTATCCACTTCAACACAGTTATTATCAATCCACTTGCATTTGAATATTGGGACTCTAAATTTAGTATAGTCAACCTCCCAAATATCTTCAATAACCCCAAAATAAGGCATAGCTGCTAACTTTGGCTTTTTGTCTTTTGAACTGGAAAAATGCATGGATTCAGCCACAACCATAACTCCACTGTTTTGAACAGTACTCTTGTCATCCAGGGATTTCGTATAGAAGGAATACCCATTGACATCATATCTACTCCAACATATGACATTAAAGTTAGGACCCAGTGCCAACCATTTTATAGTTTGAGAAACACTATTATCATTGGCTACTTGTTTTTTGAACCATTGTGGGAAAGTCTTGTTATGCTCAAGCAATAACCTTTGCTCAGTCATGCGACCATGCTGTGCCCTTATAATTTCTTTGTGCATAAATATATAATCTTGAACTTCATCGGTGTTATTCAAAATGTATAAGTGTGCTTGTAACACTGCATCATGATCGATATTAGTTTTCACTGTTACCCCACGTGTACCCTTACCTAATAATCTGTCCTCATGACGAGATTTAGGGAGCCCAATAGCTTCTTCGTTTGACAAGTAGTCGGAACAAAACTCAATAGCTTCTTCGGCAATATATCTTTCAACCATGGAAGCTTCAGGCCTGTATGGATTCTTCACATACCCTTTAAGAATTTTCATGTATCTCTCAACTGGGTACATCCATCGTAGATAAACAGGGCCGCACAACCTGATCTCTCTAACTAAATGAACAATTAGATGTGTCATGATATCAAAAAATGAAGGAAGGAAGAGCATCTCAAGCTGGCACAAGATAATAGCAGCATCCTTTTCTAGTTCATCTAATTCATCGGGGTCAATCACTTTGTTGCAGATGGCATGGAAGAAGAAGCACAGTCTAGTTATAGTATGTCTCAAATCATCTGGCAATATGCCCCGAATAGCCACGGGAAGTAGTTGTTGCATCAAGATGTGGCAATCATGAGATTTTAAGCCCACTAATTTCAAATCTTTCATCGACACAAGCTTTTTAACATTTGAAGAATACCATTGAGGCACTTTGACACCATGTAAACAATCACAAAAGCTTCTTCTCTCAAGCTTCGACAAGGTATGAGAGGCTGGAGGTAGATAAGTCCGCTGACCTTGTGGCTGTGGATGTAACTCATCTCGTATTCCCATTTCAATCAAGTCTAATCTTGCATTGACACCGTCCTTTGTCTTGCCCTTTATATTGAGAAGTGTCCCAATAATACTATCACACACATTTTTCTCGACATGCATCACATCAATACAGTGCCGCACATCAAGACTTTGCCAATATGGAAGATCAAAAAATATGGACTTCTTTTTCCATATATTTTTATCAGCTGCACTCTTCTGCGTCTTTCCAAAGATAACATTGATGTCTTTCACCCGTTGATAAACTTGCTCTCCAGTCAATGGCACAAGAGCATCTCTATACTCTTGATGGCCATAAAAAGCTTTCTTTAATCTACGATAAGGGTGATTTTGTCTGAGAAATCTCCGGTGGCCAAGGTAGACTGTCTTCTTTCCATGCTTAAGTTGATGGTGGCATGTGCCTGCTTCACAAATTGGGCATGCTTTGTGTCCCTTAACACTATACCCAGATAGGTTTCCATATGCAGGGAAGTCGTTTATGGTACAGAAGATCATGGCACGCATATTGAACACCTCTTTTCGATTCGCATCAAACACATCCATACCTATCTCCCACAACTCTTTCAAGTCTTCGATCAAAGGGGCTAGGTAAACATCAATGTCATTTCCTGGCTGCTTTGGACCCGAAATCACCATAGACAACATAATATACTTACGTTTCATGCACAGACGAGGAGACAAGTTGTAAATCACTAACAGAACAGGCCATGAACTATGAGTACTGCTAAGACTGCCATAAGGATTCATGCCATCAGAAGATATCCCAAGCCTGAGGTTTCTTGGCTCATTTCCAAACTCAGGAAACATCTCATCAATTTTCTTCCATTGAGGAGAATCGGCTGGATGGCGAAGCTTCCTATCCGATATTCTCTCATCTGCATGCCACCTTAAGTTCTTTGCATCATTCATATTAGCAAATAATCGCTTGAACCTTGGTTTCACTGGAAGATACCATAACACCTTCGCAGGAGGGCCTTTAGTAGTCTCGACAAAGTCTGTATCACAATTCCCTTTTAATTTGTACCGTGAAGCACCACATTTTGGACACTTATGCTCCCCTTCGAACTCTTCTCTATATAATATACAATCGTTAGGACAGGCATGTATCTTTTTGTACTGCAGACCCAAGGGACACAACATTTTCTTTGCCTCATAGTAACGGTTGGGTAATTCATTACCTTCTGGAAGCATATCTGTCAACAACTCAAGCAATTCTGTAAAACTCTTGTCACTCCACCCATTCCTTGCTTTCAAGTGGACCAATCTCACCACAGCTGACAACAACTTGAATTTTGTACATCCTGGGTATAAAGGCTTTTCTGTATGACTAGACAAGTTATCATACGCATGTGATCGCTTAAAGGCCTCTTCGCCAATATCACGAATCATGTCCTCTAGTCGATCATCCATGTCCACATCAACTTCCACCTCTTTAGATGCACTCAGCTCTTCTACTAATTCACCATGCCATACCCATCGTGTATAACTCTTCAAGAACCCATCACAAATCAAATGCTCTCTTATTTCTCTGACACATAGTCGCCTCAAATTTAAGCAATTTACACAAGGACAATAAAACTTCCCAGATTTATCACCACCAGCATTTCTTATAGAAAATTCCAAAAAATTCTTCACCCCATTATCGTACTCATCACTAGTTCGTCTAGCATAGATCCAGCTACGATCCATATGTGCAAATAAACTTCAACACAAAATGAAATTGTTTAAAATTTTGTGTTCAAATTATAGGAGGACTATTGAAGGACATGGAATGAAGGAGGAATTAAATTACAGAGATAAGAACAAAAGGGTCTCTCTAGTTCGAATAAACAAAAGAGGAAGCAAAGCACATGCAAAGTGAAACAACTTGTGTGTTTGTGTCCAACCAGCAAGCAAGTCATCAAACTTAACCAAAATCAAGAGGTTGGTGTCTATTAGCTACAAGACATGTGGGAATAGAAAAGCAAAGGAGGGAGGCTACAAGTAATTCGATTAATAGGTGGCGTTGGAGTAAGAAACATAATCTAGTCAAAAAGGAAGCAAAGCACATGCAAAGTGAAACCACTTGTGTGTTTGTGTCCAACCAGCAAGCAAGTCATCAAACTTAACCAAAATCCAATTTTTGTAGTGGATTCATCGGTTGAGCTAATTCAAGGTGTAAGGAGTAAGGTTTTGCTTGATAGTGATGCAAGGATATTTTTTGTACGCACTATAGATGGAAATATGGAATAAAAAGATTAATTTTTTCCTTTTCAATGGAAATGCGAATCATATATTAATCAAAAGATCAGAATTATGTACCAAAGTATACAAGATTAATTCCTTCCATCATCAACTATACTGTTAATATTCTCAAGCAGCATATCACTGTCGTTACTAGTAAAAACTATAGAATTGGACCTATCCTTTACAATAAAAGATCCATTCGCATTAGGCATAAGCATGTTAATATTATATTTTCAGCTATCTAAGGCTCTGTTCTATACTCTCTTATTTTTTTATTATTGTTAATGGACAACCTCAGGTATCATCTGCTAGTGTAAATCTAACCAAAAAAATAGCAACAGTTTGGCCAGCACCTGAAGCAAAAGCTGAATCAAATTGGCATAATATATTCGGAGGTGGACTTGCCGAGCATTTACTGAAAAAAATTGCATATTTACTGAAAAAAAAATTACAAGCCACAAAACGAGGATCACCTGGCCGATGTAGCTGATAAGCGGTCGCCCAGATTGATAGAAAAATTCTGACGCTGACGGCGGCGACGGAGACAGACGCTGACGATACAGCAACAAAAAGAAAATACGGCAAACGCTTACGGCGGCGATATAGCAACAGCGTCCAAACACAGACGCTGACGGCGGCGACGGAGAGATAAGCCTGTAGGTAATAGGTTCGCAGATGAGCGTGAGAGGGAGGGAGGAATTGGAGCTAACTGGAGGCAAAAGAAAATGAGGAGAAAGACGCGCCCTGGGTATTTTTTAGGGGGATTCTACACCGGTTGTAAAATAACCGGTGTAGAAACTAACTTTCTACACCGGTTGTAAAATACAACCGGTGTAGAAAATATTTTCTACACCGGTTGTATTTGAACCGGTGTAGAAAGTAACATATTCTACACCGGTTATTTTACAACCGGTGTAGAATATGCTGACTTAATTTATAAAAAAAATTTAAATGCTTATTCTACACCGGTTCTAATTTAACCGGTGTAGATTATATGACTTTCTACACCGGTTTTAATTCAACCGGTGTAGAAAACTTGAATTTATTTTAAAAAAAATAAATTCTTCTTCGTTATATTTTTTTTGTTTAAGTAAATTAAATATTTTTTGAATTAAATTAATTTCATTTTTTTTAATGGAAAAATTTTTTAAGTGGACTTTTCTACACGTGTTGTCAATTCAACACGTGTAGAAAGTCCTAAAATCTTAATTTATTTACTAAAATGCTACCGGTCAGACTTTCTACATGTGACCTGTTTCGTCAGGTGTAAAAAGTAGGTCTAAATCCATGATTTTGTACTAGTGTCTCTTGATGATTATCATCTTGATTTGAAGAATCTGCACGTAGGTTAGAATTAATTTCTAGGAATATATGGAACTTTATTTTTGCATATGTCTTAAAGGTTCATCCGCTAATAATTATTGAGTATTGATAATTTGATATTAATAATTAAATGGGCCCATGCATGTTCATGCCTAGCTTCATGGTATGAACGCTTTATCTGATCAAGTCTAAAAATGACTCACCAGTAGCGTCTTAGAACTCTGCAACTCTATGAAACGTAACCATGTTAAGTTCATAAATGACTTCCCTTGAAGATCATATGTTCATTTAGTTTCTTTTGTGTTTAAACATCTTTATTTTATTTTAAGCCTACTCATTATAATAAAATATTGAGAAAAATGGCAAGCCTAGCCTAAACTTGAATCTATACTGTGAAAAAATTATACTTGATTCATAAAACTACTGTGGTCAATTTGGGGTAATGCCCTTATAGTTTTCCATAATGGAATTATTAGTGCATAAAATTGTGGTCAATTTTTCAGTCAATGTCCTTAGAGTAGGCATGCCACTGATATGGACAATGATGTTTTGGTAACAATATGAAGTTTGATCAAAATGGAGTACAATTTCATGAATTAATTCTTCAATTTGGAAAAAAAAAATTATAATGGTCTTGAAAATACTCCTATTAATTAACACCAGAGCAGTGAGATTGGAGCAAACTTGATTAGGCATAGTTTTTGACGATACATGTAAGGATTACAAACACAAACACTCTCATCCCTCTAATGATGATGATATTGGATCATATTAATTAATTAATCAGATTGTAAAAAAGCACATAATATCAAATCAAAGATATATGGTTGGAAAAAAAAAAAAATCAGAGATGAGTGTTGCCGATAAATAGCAAAGAGACATCTATTATTATTATTTGACGTAAGAAGGAGATGACAACTCGTCTAGGTAATTTTCCCACGATTCTGTTGCCTTTGTTGAATCACTTTCCGATTCTGCTATTGCCTGTGTCACAACTCACCAAATAATATACAATATAACTTTATATTTATGTAAATCATAAATAATAATACTCGTATATGGACTTACTTTTACACATTTTTAATGATATGAAGGATGCCAAACCTTAAGAAGATAAATTTTTGCCTTTGGCACATCCGCTTTCCCATCTTTCCTCTGATCAATCTGGTGGGTACCATTCACATTAATAATAATAATAATAATAGTGAAATTATTTTATTACATAAACAAATTAAGGAAATAACAACCACTGGTCTAAGCCAGGTGAAATTAGTCCACTTACATCGGCCAGGAGCTCGTTAATATTTTGCTTCGCTTTTGGGTATTTCCTCTGCACAAGCGAGTAACGTTCAATCAAGCTTTAAGTATTATAAATATAATTATGAAGGATGTTCAAATTGATGCCTTTCATATATATATATATATATTCCTTCTTTTTTCAATGTAAGTATTTTTTGGATTGGAAATTTTGGGTAAAAGCACAATGTAGCAGCGCCTGCTTGCTATAAGCTACCAAACACACTTTTTTTTTTAAATTTTTTTCACAATCTATTTTTTTAAGAAAAGAAAACTACGGTTTTTTTTTTGGATTGAACATGACCATGATTTGATGGTGGAAATAAAAGACACAAAAAATTGTCTTTTAAGATTAATAGTGTTATAATTAGATGACTAAAAAAATATTCTTCTAGTCCTTAGTTTAAAAACTAATTAACTAATTTGAATATATTAAAGATATTAGCTAAATTAATTTATATGCTATATTTTTTCTAAAAGACACTAACCATCTTCCTTAATTTCCTCCAACCTTTTCATACTACTATTGAAATAATATCATTAAGGATAATTTTAGAAAAGAAATTAGTAAACACGTTAAATGCATCTTAAATTGATAGGATGAGTATTAAAGTATCAAACTGAAAATTTATTTAGAAGTGAAGGGAACCAATGCCTAGTTTTGTCTAAATATTGCACATACATGATATTTTAATTTTCTTAATCCAATGCCAAAAAAAAAGAAAAAAATAAAACATCTTACTCTTCCAATTCCATTTTCAATATAAAAAAAATGCTACCTGATCCAAGAGCAATTCGATGAGCACGACTTGGAGCGGATCTGAAGTGGGCGTGTCCTTAAACCTTTCGCATTCTTCGCTTATTATCTTTTCTGCTACATCTCCACAATCCTCTTTCATTGATAGAACCGTTGCCCACAACTACACCCACAAATATAGATATATAATATACCAATCAATTATATGTTCCTTACCTTGACCTCTATCTCTTTGCTTAAATGCCTCACTGGTTTTTTTCATTCTCACTCAAAAAAGCAATCTAATAGTAGTAATTTTGATTAATTCAGTAGAAAGTTTTGACCTTGAGGGCTTTAATCTCACTGGCACTAGGACGCTCTGTTTTGAAAAAGCTTTTCTCCATGCTTCGGCTTCGATCTTGATACCAAGCAGCATAGGCTATGTTGGGCTTCAGATTCATCTTACCACCGAGAGTGAAAGCCCCAAGAACACAAGCCATCACTAAAGAAGCTTTTCCCACTCCTCTCATTATATTGTTCTTCATCTTCTTCTTCCCATTCTCCTCTTTCATCTTTGGTCCCTCTGAGAATCTCTCGAGCGTGCACTTCACATATAATGGACGTGACACCAATTGGCTTCGTTTGCACCACTGGGAAACACAGAGAGAGCCATGGTTTAATAAGCTGACATGAACTCTGCTTGCAGAGGAGAGACCCTCTTGAGCCACACTCACAGGGCTTTGGCTAAAGTGAATTAGAGAGTTCATCTGTAAGGGAAAACTACGAAAGGCCCAGATTTATTTGTATTCAATACTCAATTGTGCTCAAGTGTCCTTCTATTCTATTTATAACCCAGATTCTGCTATGATGTTAACTTTGCAGGAGAGACTTTTCTGCCATGAAGCAAGGCATGAGATATTACCTCACTGCTTTCTACCTAGAATCAATGCTTTGAAAGACTCGCAAGATATACTTCTGATTTTTACTGTGATTCAAAGTTTTTCGCATAATGGGCATCAATGCGTTGTATACAAGGACAAAAGTTATTCTTAGCTGTTTGCCTTCAAATTACTCAACAAAGATGCAATATATGATACCTTTTCTTTTACAACTCAGTAGTGTAGTTCTTATACATGTTATAATTTAATTTAAGGGCTTGAAAAGCAAATATCTGGAGAATACTTTATCTTCTGTTTGTCTAGTAAGAAATACTGTCTGTTTATCGCAGACATGGTATGTTACACGTTTATGATTAGTTATCTAAGCTTTAGTTGCTTTTTGTCAGCCTTCACCTAGTAATGGGTATACATCTTTGCTTAAAGTCTGAGGTTTCTCGCAGCTAAAGTGGAGGGATTCGCGTTGTGAATATAATTTTGCTTTACCCATTTGCCAAGTCTAGAATAATCAAAATGCTTCACGTTATTTCACAAACTTGATAGCTTATGGAGAGAGGGGCATGCATTTAAATTGGTCTTCTGCTGATATGAAATGTGAAAAGGGAAAAATTAGGGGGGGAAAAAACCATCAGAATGAACCAACAAGCAGAAAACTTTCCCATTTCTTCTCTTTTTCTTAGTAAGTGTGGAAACGTGTCAAATTACGCCGTGTCTTTAGTTTCTAAGTATGGTGAAACTGCCAAAATAGCAGTACCCTTGGTCATTCTTGGTTGCTTTTGTTGTGTGTGGATCTGTGTGAAGCTTTTGAAGTCAAGGAGAAAGCCCAAGCCTACGTCCCTTGATAGAAGGTCCAAGACCTTTAGAGAGCTATACGGTGGTGATATAGCATTGAAGAGATTGTTTGAAAATCACGAAGCTGAACCAAGCTCAGCTACATTTGACAGAGCAGATTCTGTAATGAAGGGTTTGCTTGACAATGAGAATCTTGAATTGAAGAAGCTGCAGGTAAGTTCAATATTGCCTTACAAATTTTCATGTTTGAAATTTCACTGTGAAGAAGGTATCAATAGTAAATGACAAATTTCCCTTTGGAAAAATAAAAGTTTTCCTCAGTGAGGGAAAGACTTCTATATATGAGTATGTGTTTGCTATGAAAGAAGTTTCTAAATATTTGTTTGGCAGAGTATTGTGGGAAAGGTGGAAAAGAGTGGAACGGTAGCATTGGCAGTGGAGCAACTTAAAAAGGCTGAAAAGGAACATTCTGGGAATCCCCATGAGGCCTACGAGATTGGCATGCTTCTTGTTGAATTGCTTATATATGAGGTATAAATCTCTTTCCATCTTCCTCTTAAATTATCTACGCGAGTATTTGAATTTTAAATCTTGTAATTTTCTAAATCTTTCCATTTTCTTTCAGAGAGATTTGAACATACTAGCATGTTCTTTTGCTCAAGACTATTTGAAATGATGGGGGGAAAAGGAAGATAAATGATGTTTCAAGACTTCCCTGAACATATTAGCATTTTATTCTCTTCCGTTATCTTCCCTCTTAACAAGCTTTAAACAGTTTCAAATCAAAATTAACATCAACAATGACGAGTTCTTTAAGTAGAACTATTAATGAAAGTAATAGAAAACTGCTTATCTGAGATATGCAGGGGAAATATAAAGAAGCCCTGAGAAGTGATTGCTTGAAGCATGAAGAAATTTCTGATGCTCGTCGTCCACTGTACAAGGTTCATACAATTCCATATTTTTCCTTACTTCTTGAACTCGGACTTACTCACAGAATATAATTAAATCTGGCATGTATTGTTTGAACATTTTGACAGGCCATTATATACATAATGCTGGGAGACGACGAAGTAGCTGAAGAATGTTGGGAAGAGTTCAATGAAATCCGAGAACTATTCCATATTAGAAAGCCCCCATCATCATCATCTTCTTCTTTGGGTGAGGCGATTGACAACATCACCGATTTCCAGACATTCAAGAACAAAGTGATGAAACTTAAAACTGGCATTCATTAAGACATTGCTGCGAAAAAGGAATCCCGTAAATGAGAGAGATATGAGTACTGTGAGTAGAAGAAGACGCCATTAGCTCTTCTTTCAGTGTCTGAAGCAACGCCCCTTCTGAAGAGGAACGTTATGTCTGTATGTAACAAGCGAGGAGACAAGTTTGTTTCACAATTTGTCACCCCATCTTTTCATGTCTTGAGCTGCTATATTCTAATCATCCAATTGCACAATCCACAGGGGTAAATAATGATGTTATTTTTTTTTTTGACCCGTGGATACTATAATCTTTCATTGAAACTACAATGTTATGTGATTATAACAATTAATATTATGTTGAACCTTTTTTAGCACTGAGAGTAGACTCCACGGATGAAGAATACACACTTCCTAATTGTATTTTCTTTTGTCTAACTTCCCAATGAGGTTGGAGTTGGACTTCTAATATCAATGAAGACAAGAGACATAATAACAATAAATAACATTATCTTGAAATGTTGTAAAAATAAGGAAAATACAAGTGAGATTGAGATGAAGAAATACAAGAGAGAATTAGAGAGTAAAGAGAGAGTGATTTTTATTTTATTTCAAGTTTACAATATTTGATATGTGCCTATTATTTATAGGCTACAGGTCCTTAACTTTCATTTTTAAGAGTTAGAACAAAAAAGTAAATCTACATGATTCTACAATATAAATTTTTTGTAGGTTATGTACATTAATCATAGAAAACCCCCACTATGCCATTCATGTCATAGGTTATATGGCTTTAAATGTAGAATTCCCAAATGCATCTCTTGGAAGATTATAGATATCCACACTTCTATTATAATATTTACAACACTACCACTGATGTCCATAAACAAATATTGTGCCTCATTAAAGTCTTATTAGGAAAAATTCAATGGGACAAAAACCTAGTAAGGACAAAGAGTATACAATACATATTGAAGTTGCCTTGTTAAAAATCTTATTAGGAAAACCCTGTGGGATAAAACATTGGTTCATGAACAAAGTTCATCATGGTTTTTACTCCCCCTGATGATAATATCGCATTTATTCCCCCTTATCAACATCACTTTTACTCTTTTTGATAACAACATCACTTCCAATTTATTTTTGAGTGTATATATCTTTTAGCCACTGAACTATGAATAATACATTATTACTAAATGTTCTAGTGAAATGTATTCCTCTAACATATCTTCTAGATATGTTAAAATATCAATATATTTTCCATTGCCTTATGCACTGTGGAAATAACAAAGAAAACTTACTCTGATAATCACCAACATGTTCAAATTATTTTGAACAAAATGTTCTCATGTAACAGTTTCATAGAACTACCACACCAAGAATCAGTTTTGTAGTATCCATAGCATACATGTAGGAAGTTAGTTTTTCCAGCAAAACATAGTAAAAACAATATTAGCATGATGTATTGTAGGTATTCATAAAATATATCGTACTTCTAATCTATTAAATTCAATATATTTTACAAACAAAATAATCATAGCAAGAATATGTGATTTTGAAGTCATTAAGGCATTCTATAACTTAATCTACAAGCCAAGTGAAATGTAAAATTACTCATTTTCAAAAATATATTTTTAAATCAATTATGTAGGCTTGAATTATTTTCAAACTTGAATAACATTTTATACATAGAATGACTTTCTTGTATATGCTTCAGGAATTTTAGATCCTTCAAGAATTCTCATATAAATTTAACTATTTAATGAGCCATATGTATAGGCGCTATATATAAAAACATCTAATAGACACATGATTTTTATTTCAATATGCTGCGAGAATAATAATATATGCGAAATTATTGTATCCTCCACAAAATAATATGCATCATCAAAGTATTCATTAGCATTTGATAAAATATTTATTTCTACTTAAATATTTATATATTTTATATTTCAATTGAAACTGCAAGTCCATAATTTTCACATATCGAAATAATGTAATCTTATTTTCATTACGTCTTTTCCTTTTTACTTTTTCTTTTGACCAATCACCATTATGTCTACCTCACAAGATAGATTTATGCATAAGATCTTCACTTGATCACGTGAAATTATTATTAAGACCATTGTCTACAACTTAATCTTTTCAGTTCCATTTTTTATAAGACATAATTCATTGAGATCTCTTTATTGCTTTCAGCTACCTAAACCTCTTTTGAGGTTTTTACAATTAGTTATGTCTTGGTCTCTTCTGGAGTACTTGCCTCTTTAATATGACCATCTTGATTATTTGCTCATCTCTCTTTTCTTTTAGAATTGATTATTCTATCATGCCTCGAGCATGTCTCACTTTTATTTATGCTAATTGGAGTATTTTCAGTTGGAATATGAGATTTAATAATTCTCATTTAGGTCATTAATTGCATATGGCATATATTATTTAATATTTTATGAATGCAAAACCTAAAGAACTTTTGGTTCATACTACTGTATTTGAGGATCTATATTTGATAGTAATAATACATTCCTTTTATTTTCTTTTCCAGCTATTCAATTTCTCCCCCTCATATTAATTAGGAAAACTTTGTCAAAGGACAATTGACTAATCATGCAGAATAAGTCTCCTAAATCTATTTATTTTCTTTAGAAATATCCTTTTGTTTCATTTAGAGACAAACAAGAAGAGGAGGTCCTTACCTAACAATTTATCCTAACTTTATTTAAATATCCATATATATGCATTGTGGTGGATTAATAGGAATAAACATTGTACATTCAAACATTTAAGATGGAAAAAAAAGGCTTCTAACAAAAAGCCAATTTTATTGGAAGGATTTTGTTGGCTTGTATAAGTGCTGCAAAATATCAAATATGCCAACATTGAAATAGAAATTTTGTTCTTGTAAGCATTGATTTTTCTATTTATAGATGCTTCAATAAATGATTTTTGGATTGTATAATCTGTAAATTGTGAGCACAACACAACAATCTTGCAAACTTCAGGTTGGAAATTAACAGTAATCTTACATGTAATCATCTTATAGATGTATTTATTGAATTTTTGTATAGTTTACATATTATTTAAATGGCACATATATGAGTTTGATATATTTCCAAAAATATAGAGATTCATTTCAAATCATAACTAATGATTTTTTCGTAGTCAATTTCCCCCCATTTCCATAGTCGATTTTATTTGAGAACAAGCAACATAGATCAATTATTGAATTATATAATATGTTGATTATTCATGAAGAATTTTTTAGTTCTTCAATAGATGTCAATACATAATATTCAATAATTTTTTTATATCATATATGTGATTTAAATGATCAAATAAGTCATGCCAACAATAATTTTATTTAGATCAGTGTACTTCTGGTTTACTATAACATATTTTTCAACCAATAGTAAACTTTTCAATTTTCACAAAAAATCGATATGATATCCATTTTTGGGGAGATCAATAGACTTTATGAGGAAGTATATGAGTAGACCTTTTCAATATTAGCTTATACATGTATTTTAACAATCTCCCCTCTCAATGTGAGTCATATAAATATACTTCAATATATAGTAAACCAATAACTAATCTTTCACTTGGAAGTCCAAGCACTCCATGCCTCATATAAAATCATGGATTTCAATCTAATTGGGTTGTCATTTTTTGACGCTTTAATGAATCGAAACTTTAATGTAAATCTGTGGGTCATAAATTTTCGTGATTGATTCTTCTTCCACCTATCAAAAAAACCTTTATTAGTTTTTCAAGAACTATATTAATTTTGTTATATAAAGTTCTTTAGGAACTACTACGTGTTATTCCATTAGAATATGATTTCATTGCTTATTTATAATATGCTTCATTTTGTTTCTTTGGTACTCATTTGACACATGAGTATGATATATTTAAGATTTATCTACAACATATATATTTTCTCATAATCTTATATGATAATTCACTAAATCATAATAAGTAGAATTGCATCTCAGATCTCAATTATAGAAATTAATAAACGAAATAAATAATCATTACTTAAATTAGGTCATAAAATTCCTGCCAATAGATTAGATAAAAGTTACATTTATCCTTCTCAAATAATCACAATATATGCATATAGCAAACAATAAATTTAGCCTACACGCCAAATTATAACCCATAAGAGTACATTATGCTAAATTAAACAAGTAATAGAAACAACTAGACAATTGTCTTAACAGATAAAATATTTATAAAGTGAATATTCATCTTCATATGTTACTTTGCAATATAAATATACGTTGCAAAATAATATTCATAAAGTAAATTTCCTTCACTATATGTTATGTTTCAATATAAAAATTATGGCCTTATTATTTATACCAAAAAAATATCTTGAAATTTTAAAATGCCATATGCTAAATAGAAACAAAAATTCTCTTTTAAGAGGGACTAAAAAAAGAGAAATAAATGAAGGATGAAGATTTTAGGGAATGGTATTATCCCTAAACCATAAGCATGTGGACTTGCTCTTGTTATTGATAAATCCTTTGGCGTGAGGCATCAACAATTGATAATTAAAAGTATGTTTGGGTTAGTGTTGGAGAAGTATATTTACTTAAATCGAGGCAAAATTATTTTTACATACTTACCTAATATTCCGTAAATTATGTTAAAAAAACAGCTTCTACCGCCAACCTAAATATGACATTAAATTTTGGCCTAAAAAAAATGCAACTTTGCATGATATTGGCACCGCAGTATCCTCTGCATACTGACTTAAAATTATGAGAATACAAATTTTGTAAATTCTCTGATATACAATAGTAGTATTAAATTTTTAAAAGAGGATTCATAACCCTTTATTTTTGTAGTCCCAGCTGCGTCGTTCATTCCGTTGTGTCACATTTGGTCTCTTATATAGAAAAAAAAAAAAAAAAACTCTTGGACGGTTGTGTATGATATTAGTATTTTAATCCTATTTGGTCCCTTCACTTTATCTTTGCTAGCACTCTCTCACTTGCTGACAAAACTTGAACGTCAAAACTCAAAATCAATTGGCAGTGGAAAGCAACAAAAAATGGAACATTCCATTACCGTGCGCCTTTCATTCATGATCTTACTGACTTTTTCTGCAGAGAAGGTAAAAAGTGATAGCGAGATCAAATAGGGAAAAAAAGAAAAGAAGGAACAGAAATCTGTGAATCCGACGCATATTATGGGGAGGATAATAACCACCACAAAACCTCTCATTCTCCATTCAAAGTTCCTCTGTTTCTCTCTGTTCTATCTCTTCTCTTCCCTCTCTCTCGCTCTCTACACTTTTCTCTCTCAATCCAAATGTCTCCTTCGATCATCTCCCTTCGATCCAATTCAATCCTATCTCTTCTCGTACAATTCATCCTATCACCCCCACAAGTATGCCGTCTCAACCTCTCGCTCCACCTGCTCTTCCCCTGTTTTCTTCTCAGGTAATCTCTAAATTCTAATCCTTGCTTTTTCTCATAATTGATCGGTTTTTGACTTTTTGTGATCGAAAATGTGAGTTTTGGACTATTTATTTTAGATTACTGGGATGCCTTGAAGGATATCCAGAATTTCCGCGATCAGTCTTCGTCTTCCCGGCGTGTTCTTAAGTATATGCAGGGGAATTCTGACAGTTTCGGTGGGAATTTCAGTGCCCAAACAAGGTTTTCTTATTTCGATCATCCCAATGACAGCAAAAAAATCCCTTGCGGATTTCTCAAGAAATTCCCAATCCAAGATTCGGGTAAAGCTGCCTGAAAGTGTTTTGTTCTCTTTTTATTCAGGGCATAAATTTTCAAGCTTTGTTCTGTTTCTGAACTTTTGATTCAGATAAAATGGCGATGGAGAAATGTGATGGTCTGGTGGTAGTTTCAGCCATCTTCAACGACCACGACAAGGTGAGACAGCCAAGGGGGTTAGGATCCAAAACATCAGACTACGTATGTTTCTTCATGTTCATAGACGACATAACCCTAAGAGGGCTACAATACCATGGGATAGTTTCATCAGAATCATCAAGGGAAAAATACAAGGTAGGTGCATGGAGGCTTGTGAAGGTTTTAAAGGAGGACTTGTATGAGAACCCCGCAATGAACGGAGTGATACCAAAATATTTAGTTCATAGGCTGTTTCCAAATTCTAAGTTCAGCATTTGGGTGGATGCGAAGCTGCAATTAATGGTGGATCCATTGTTGCTGATACACTCACTGGTAATATCTGAGAATGTGGATATGGCTATATCTAAACATCCTTATTATGTTCATACAATGGAGGAAGCTATGGCCACTGCGAGGTGGAAGAAATGGTGGGATGTTAATGCCTTGAAGCTGCAGATGGAGACTTACTGTGACTTTGGCCTCCAACCTTGGAGCTCCTCTAAGCTGCCCTATACCTCAGGTACACACACACACACACTTATATATATATATATATATATCAGCCCTTACTCTCATTGTTTTCATAGTTCTTCTTTAATATAAAAGCTCGCCTGTTACAAAATAGGTTTGAAGTTTTTTGTGTTCATGCATAATGTTGTATTTGCATGCATGCTTTGCGGGCTTTCAGTTGAATATGAAACTGATTGTATTTGTAAGTTGGATGCAATTTGGATCAGATTCAATGAGAGACTAAGGGAAAAAGGTTGATGAATAGTTTAATTAGAAGTTATCTTCTTTGATATCATTAGAAGGTATAATCTGTGTTGTTTATTTTATATTTGGTCGATCCCCACATTACGAAGTCTATGAAAATGATGAGATAGTTAGCTTGAGCTTGAAAAAGTAGGCGTATTTGCCGTAAGGGTAATCAACTTTGCTTAAATTTCAAGCTTATAAAAGTAGACACTAGGTTGTATTTGTGTGATTAATTAATAAGTTAGGATTATAATAAGGACTAGACTTTTGTCAAGTTACGTAGGTGAATTTAATAATTATTAGATATTCGTGATGATAAATGCGGAAATGCGTCTAATAGGGACGGCTCACATCCTAGGAAGGTATTTTGATATAGAGCCTGAGGATAAGGCGAGGACAGAGGAGTATTGTATATCTCTTCATTCTCTTGGGTAAATAAATGGGATTTTGCGTTTGGAAAGTAGCAAGTACAGTCATAAAAGTTGAAATAACCATATATTAGTATAATCTACTGAACAATAACAGCACAAAATGTGTGTGTGTGTGTGTTGAAATGGATGGGTGTGGCAGATGTACCGGACAGTGCTCTGATACTAAGGAAACATGGACTGAGAAGCAACCTGTGGTCGTGTCTTATGTTCAATGAGTTGGAAGGATTCAACCCCAGAGACCAATTAGCGTTTGCGTTTGTGAGAGATCACATGAGACCAAGGTTGAGGCTCAACATGTTTGAGGCTGAAGTCTTCGAACAAGTGGTAGTTGAGTATCGGCACAATCTCCGGCACACCGGCGGGGGAGGCTCCGGTCAAGTGTTGAAGGGGGCCGCGAGAACCAGAAGAGCAGAGTCTGATTTGTTATACGTGAATGGCAGCAAGTGTCAGAAGTATCTTTCTGTTATGTGGAACGACAATGATGAAAAATGATCACTTTTGTTTATTACCCATCATTGGTTTTTCGCTCACAAGCCAAGAAATCGCAATTTATTAGAACTGGATGAAACGTGGAGGTGTAAAGAAACAGAACCTTATGATTGATTTTGTACTTTGTGTAACTACAACTGTGACACTGTCCAATGAAAGAAGAAAGGATATTCAGAGTGCCTATCAGGGAAAAAGCTGACAAGGTCTGGCAAATACTGCAACTAACAATCTTTTCATAAGGAAATTTGTGTGGGTGTATGTAATGAGCAAATATAATAAAATCGTTGTTTAAAATTTTAAAATTATATTTATTGAACGTGGGATTATAAGTTTATAGACATTTTTAATGATAAATTCATGGATATTTGATAATTATAATTTATTATAAAATTTTTTTACAGGACTTAAATGTAATTTTGATATTTTAATAAATCATTTTACAATATTCTTGTCGGGATTTAAATACAATTTTTTTATATCACATGCTACCCAATAAAATAATTTCAGGGAAAATCACATTAAGATCCCTATAAAAAAATATGAAAATTTTTATAATTTGTCACTAGTGTAACTTTCACTTAGTATTGAAAAGTTATGAGACTCTTTAAATATTATTTTTCTAAGTTTGGATCTTAATATAATGTTTCCTAAATTATTATGGTCAATATTGCACAACAAAATACGTAATTTAAAAAATTTAAGGTGTTAAATGAAGTTTAACCTCATCATGAAATGCTACTGGATAATTACCACATGCTTTTATATATATATATATATATATATATATATATATATATAGAGAGAGAGAGAGAGGGGGGGATAAGCTATATCTTATCCTGAATACTCTCTTCTATCTCTAATATACTACCTCCGGTTCTAAATATAAAACCTCATTTGATTTTTTTAAGAGAAATTAAGGAAGTTAAATAAATTATTTTAAAGTATTTATATTTATAGTTTTTCTCTAAACTAATTTGTATTACCTATAAACTGATATATAATTTAATGATAAGCTATATATGATATAATTAACTTATTTAATTTTATTAATCTCTCCAAAAAAGTCAATTGAGTCTTATATTAAGTACCAGATCAAAGGAGTAAGAGATATTTGTCTAATTTGATTAGATTAAAAAGTTAGTTAAGTTAATTAAGATAACATATATATTCTAAAACATTGTAATCATGTTTCTTAATTTCCTTCTTTCCTATCTTTTTTTATTATTGTTGAGGGAGTATTAATTAGATAAATTATAAAAATGTTGATAAATATTAAAATTATATCTTATATATTCAAGATTAAAATCAATTCTTCAAATATTCTATATTAAAAACAGAAGGGAATATAAAATATCATTTGTGATGCAAATTCTACCAACTAAATTTTATAGTAGTATTAAGAATCGGAGTTAATATCTATTAGTGATTTTCTGATATTTTTCTTATTTTATATTGTTCTTTGTTAACAAAGAATCGAGGGTATTTGGTGTTTTGTCTTAAATCTACACAGTTTTCTGTCAAAAAGTGATGCAATTTGATTTTAAACGCGATAATCTTTTTTTTTCCAATAATACAATAATCTATTATCTATCTATTATATTCTTAAAAGTATGACTGAAAGCATGCACCACAGCGCGCCACATCATCCCTGAAACTCTCTCTAAATATTTTAAATATTCCTTGAGATAATAACTATTATAATACCAATACTCATGTTCCAGTATTCCCTACTAAAAATCTTTCACTTTTTTTATTGGTTAATTCGTAAAGGCTATTTTTGAATTTTAATTTAATTAAATTTCAAAATTTAAATTTAAAGTAGCTAAAAGAAAATTGGGGAACTAACTGATTTCCTCATTTAAGAATAAAAATTAAACTAACATATCTCCTCATTTAAGAATATAATAGATTAAATTAAGATACCATCAATCTATGTAAAACATGTTATTAACATAATTTTGGAATTTAAGATTAAACTAACTAAGAGAAAATTGAGGAACTAACACATTTCCTTATTTAAGAATAAACCATTGCAAAAATTTTAAGATTTCTTCCTGATAGTTAATCCTTAAATGCTATTTTAGAATTTAAATTTAAAAATTTTAAGCTTTCCTCCTGATAGTTAATGATTAAATTTAAATTTCACAAAAAAGTTAATTGCATATACACACACATATAAAATAACATGTCAATATAAGTAGTTAAATATAACATTGTGATGAATTTAATGATACTACTTTGAAGATAGATGAAAAAGGAAATTTTGATTTAAATAAATAACAAATTTAGTAATCTATAATTTTATATACTTAAAATATGTTAAACAATAATAACATATGAGGTTAGTGCTTCTGACACAGTACAAAAAATGCCCTATATCTACATATCCAGTGATTCTACAATTTTTGAGGAATTGAAAGTTGAAAAAATATTATATTTTTAAAAGTATGACTGAAAGCAGGCATCATAGCACGCCACGTCATCCTTACAACTCTCTCTAAAAATTTTAAAAATTCCTCCAGATAATAACTACCATAATACCAATACCCACGTTCTAGTATCGCCTACTAAAAATCTCCCACTTTTTTTATTGGTTAATCCGTAAAGGCTATTTTGGAATTTTAATTTAATTTAATTTCTAAATTTAAATTTAAAGATGCTTCCCGGTGAAAAAAGATTTATTTAAGTACTGATAGCGTATCTAAACAGGATGATGTCCTTAGCTCTATTGCAGATATGCACTCAATTGAGTTATTGAACTCAATCTCTATAGCAAATTTTCCAAACGATGCGCTTCGACTGAAGGTGGGTGCCCCTTTTATATCAATGAGGAATATTGACAAATCTAATGGACTATGCAATGAAATTTGATTGATTGTCACAAGATTAGAAAAACATGTCATTGAAGGTAACAATATATCTACAAATAGTCTCTCAACAAATGTACTCATTCCACGAATCATCATCACACATTCATATTCAACTTTGCCATTTACCTTATACTAGTGACAGTTTCCAATTATGCTTGCATTTACCATGACAATTAATAAGAGCCAATGTCAGAACTTGCTTAATATTTGATTATATCTACCATGTTCAGTCTTCACACATGACCAGTTATATGTTAAAGTCTTACAAGTCAAACTTTTAATATAGTTTATAAAAAAGTTTTTTATAACTTTTTACTTTATATTATATAAATAAATGTCGTGTTTGAATTTATTATTTTGCATATAAAATACTAAATTACTAACATACTACATTTTTTAATCTAAAGTTTGTGTGGCGGCGCCTTGCACGAGTCCTAAACTAGTTTAGTTAAATTGTCAAGCATCAAGTTTGTGGACAGAATTTTAAGCATTAATTTTGCAAAACCAAATATTGAATGTTTATTCGGCCAATATAATATTGAATGTTTGTGCGTCTCAAATACATGATCACGCCAATCGCATTCAACATGTCGTACTCCTAAACGCAACTCGCTCCAACAAACTGCATCTCTTCGATTCGATTCTTCTCCCACCCAAATTTCCTCTTCTTCCTCACGATTCTCTGTTTTTTCCCCATATAAATAACGTCTTGTACTCAGTTGTGAAACCCACTCAACTCGGCCAAATTCCTCAAACCCCAAGTAAACTCTTGTTAGCTTGGAGTTAATGGCTACACAACTGATCGCAACCCACAGAGTCAACGCTGAGATTTACCACGGAGAAGATCTCTGCAAGCAGAAGTCGCGCGAGCTGCTCGATGAGATTTGTCTGCCCAATGGCTTGCTCCCTTTGGACGACATGATTGAGGTGGGTTACAATCGCTCCACTGGCTTCGTCTGGCTCAAGACAGGGAAGAAGAAGGAGCACAGGTTCGAGGCCATTCGACGCACCGTTTCATACGAGTTGGAGGTCACTGCCTTCGTGGAGAAGCACCGAATGAGAAAGGTGACTGGTGTGAAGAGCAAGGAGCTGTTCTTTTGGGTCACTATCTCCGATATCTTCATCGACGAAAATGATTCCGATAAGATTACCTTCGCTAACCCCAGTGGCATCTCCAGATCCTTCCCTGTTTCGGCTTTTCAACTCCAAGAAGAAGAAGAACTAGAGAAGAAGGATGGCGACCAGTAAGGAAAATAAGCAGAAGCAGACACAAGAAAAATTATCGCAACAAGCCGCAGATGGAATAATTCAATTCAAATATAGTTTTAAGCATTTATTTTATTTGGATCTTTTTATTCGATTTCCAGTACAATAAGACTGCTTGAGATGGCCAATCTTACCAAGCAATGCATAGAATTTGTGCTGTGGAGTACCAATTATAGTAATCATAATTCATAAATAATCTCTTTCATGTGCTGATGATATTTTTACGTCAATGCCAGTCCCTAAAGTGCTATTGAGAGCGAGAAGTTAGTAAAATATCAATACATCTACAAAAATTGCAAAACAAAAGCAATTATTTCTTTTGCAGTTACCCAGGAAACACTATTCAGCATTATTAAGTTGAAATCCTCAGATCAGATTTGTAACAGAGAAGCAAAGGGGAAGTCAAGGACAAATCTGTACTGTGTATACTTTTTTTCTCTACACTAATTGTTCGCAAAGTCACCCATCTAATGTTGTTGTTCATGTTCTACAAATCAAGTAGCTAGAAGCTCATGGATCAACCAGTAATTGTTATTTATGTTCCATTGTACACGCTTCTCTGGCTTTTACTATTAACCTTCTGCCAAACATGCTTTTGAAGAATGGTGACTCTTCAACCGTAATTGGTCAAGCACCAATATCCAAAAATAACTCCAGCAAGCCAACCAACTTGAATAACCAATTACCAGTAGTAGAATAAGAAGAATCTTTTTATTCCAAAGATATAACCTTTAACTCTCAAATCTCATGTCCCCCAACTCATCCAGTTCCTCTTGAATACCTCGCGAGTCGTGACCAGTCTTTAAAGTAACCAAAATCTGTAGGTGAAACAATCCATCAAAACCTTAAAGACACTAATCTGTAAGTGAGGGATCTCTGGAAACATGAATGGTCACTATTTCAACAAATGTCACACCAAAGTCCAAGCAACACCACCGACTTTAACCTACAAAACTGCCAAGTCATGTAGTAGCCTGATACGTTCAGTTAAATACCAAATCAACCTTTTGGCCTGCTCTATAATGTCAATCCCATTACAACAGCCTCAACTCAGTCGCACCCCTGCATTGGACGCATCCTACCAGATCTATAGATTATACAAGCATGAGCAATAACTTCATGCAAGAACTAAAGAAAATTAGTTGAAGGGCCTTCACAATGTAAGTAGTTGAAGTGTACTTGACAGCTCTAATAAACAGCCAAAGATGTGGTGCAAACTTTAGCTGGGAAGGTTTCACTAATTTAATCACTGATAAACTTGCCCAGGTGCCTCTTCTAAATCTTCTTTCCTTTCTTTATCTCCATCAGATTGAAAATGACGAATCCCTAGAGTCTTATAATCCCATATCATTTGAGATATTTCATCTTGAGGAAGACTCAAACCTTCTTGTTTAATGGACCTAAGCAAGTCAAAAAAGGACTTCGGATTATCAAGTTTTGTATACTCACGTAACAGCTTCTCATGATCTGGGATCCAGTTCCTTGGGAATGGAGTGTAATCACAAGAAGGAATTAGTGACATCCGTGAAAACTGAACACCTTCGATCGCATCGACCAGCCCCATCCTCAAAAGGTCAGAATATTCAGGAGCAGAGTTGTTGCTACTCTCTCTCAAAGGTCGACTAAGATTTCGTGAAGCTATTCCATACACCTTGGCACGAGATTTTAGCCTGTACCTAGCAGCATACAACTTAGCCAAAGAGCTACGAATTACATATGCACAAAACCCAACAACTTTCTTGCGGTTGTCAGCATATCTATACCAATCAGCCATGGTCTCGAGGAATTTATTCATCTGGGAGTTCGTATGAGCTTGACCTGAATACAACATTGGAGTACATGGCAGTGGTTCAGGGTCATTGTCCCCCTTCACCAAATCAAGCCTCCGAAACTGGCGAATGCATTGTTGCAAACTAGCAGTGACTGAAAGCAAAGTTCCCACACCCTTTTCACTCACTATGTTGCCTCCCGAAGCTGTATAACGTAAGGTTGGATATATCACCCTTCTGCATATTATATGGTCCAAGAATTGGATTCCCCTTGTAATATGTTCGATCTCCACCTTTGAATTATCCAACCGTATCCCAAACGCACCCTCAGAAAATTCAATAACTTCCTTCCTAATTTCCACAGCATCCTCTCTAGGACCTCGGATCCCAATCAAGAAATGACCGCCATATCTTATGTAATCCATCTTCCTAGTTTTGTGTTTCCCACTGGATGGAACAAACTCTGGCCAAGCAGGATTATGACAGCCATCATCAATTGAATATTTCCATATTGAGTCAGACTTGCACGGTCTGAAAAACTCGATTATCATTTCTTCCATCATATGATCCAATTCATTAAGGCAAATATTAGCAAGCAAGGGACTTAAAATTCCACAATGACCGTAAGAGGGTACCTTAGCAGCCTCCTCCGGAGCAAAATTGTAGAATGTCCTTAACCAATAAGGGTCCGGCTTTTGTTCATTCTCATTGAGAATCCTCTTCTTAGTACCTTTCCTTTTCTTATCCTTCTTCGACTCTTCAGTTTCATCATTATGTGGCTTACATCTCACCGGTTCTTTGAGTGCAGATTTGATCAAACCAAGTACTTTTCTATCCTTGATAGCCTTTTCAAGACAGCCCATTACCACATTTCTATCCACATTTTCCAAAATCCCACTCAAATTGCCCTTCAAAAACCATAAATAACCAGCAAAATTACTCCGAATTGTCCGAATAACCGTGTGGGCACTTCGGCCAGGTCGAAAGGCGTGTGACTTGGGTGAAAACCGAGCTTCAAAAATAGGCTCTAAAATCAACAACACCACCTCCTGAACAACCCTGTCCTGAAAACAAGGTTCACTGGACTCAAGAATTGCTTGAAGCTTGCGCTTAGACAATGGCTTCGTGAGAGGCTTGTCATTGGGGCCGCGAATGAATTGCTCGGCCTTCTTGTTCCATGTGAATTTTCCGTGAATAACGGCGTTCCGAAGAGAGAGCAAGTCCCGCAGAACATGAGAATGAATAGCGTTTCGGGGAGGAAAAGTACCGGTCACATGGGCACAAGATCGCTGGTAAGCCAGAACCCAGAGATCGAATTTGGAGAGGAAGCCAGTGAGGTTAGGGAAGATAATGTTTGGTGGGGAAGAGAAGGTTTTGACCCACAGAGAACTGCATATATCAATAGGATCTTCTTTGAGCAGAGAGTAAGGGTCCTGATCTTTGTGTTCATGGTGGTTTGGGCGCTGGATTCGGTTCGCAGTTTTCAGAGATGGACGTGGCAGTGAACTGGTGGAAAGAGGAGAGACGAAGATAATCGAAGAAAGAGTTTTGAGGAAATAAGGAGGGCACTGAAGGTGTTTGATGGCTTTCCTCAGTGACATTTCTCCGGTTTGGCATTTTGGGGCAAACGGGGCTTCTTATGCTTGCTTTGTAGCCTGGGATCGGATTCATATGGCCCCTCCTCTTAAATCTTTTTGGCTCGTTATAGAACTAATTTCAAGTAGGTGGAAATGAGTATAGGATATTACTTTAAGTTATTTTATTTTTAGAAACGTTTTTCTAGAAATTGAATTGAAGTTCTCACATTAGAGTCACAGCCATTTACTACTGCGTCAACCTTTCACTAGTTAACGCACCTTTTTTTTTTTTAGTAAATGTATCTTTGCCTACAAAAATAGTGAAGCCCATTTTCGAAAATACTAAAAAAAAAATGAAACCGGTACTGTGCATTAATAACAATACTCGTATGTTTGTTTTGTAACCTTTAATCGGTTGATGACCCAGTCCTAAGTTTCTTGAACTCCCAAAACAAGAGAGAAATTTAGGCTTGAAACATGCATATGTTAATCGATTTATATGTACATATAAACTACTGAAAACCGTTCAATTGTTTTTTAATAATCAAATCTCACCCAACAATATTAAATCTAGCTAATTTGAATGAAGCACGCAAAGATATATAATTAATATCTTTGTATGTGTGATCTCGTTCCTTCTTCTTTTTAACTGCGAAATAAATCTAAAATAATTAAGTAAAAGCAACCTCTCATTTCTAAAGATTGTATCTCTTTTTGTTGGTGGATCGGTCAAGTCGATGATATTCGTGATTTTTTTTTTCTTGCTTGGTAAAGTGAATTCCTCATTACGATAGTGAAGTTTGTCGAACTAAAATAAAAATAATATTTTCATTGATATTTTAATGAAGATATAACTAATATCTAAGGGACATAGATCCGTCATGTGGATTTGTGAGGCGCATCGGCTGGAGAACGTCGCACGCATGAATGAATAGAACAAAGTAAACGCCACGAAACTCCAAATGATGACTTGTAAATATCCTTTTTTTGCTTTGCCCAACGAAACATTTTCACATGCCTCTCGTTAAACTTGTATCTTATTTTCACCGGTATTATTCTAATTAAGCCTCACACCGTACCGTACCACACTTCAATAACAACAGACATCTCTATGAATGCTTGTTTGGAACAACGGTTGAAAATTTCAATCGTGCTTATGAATTGTAATTCACGGAATACGAAGTAACTTTTACGGTCTACGAGGTAGTTTTTACGGTCTACGAGGTGCTTTTACGGTCTACGAAGTACTTTCACGGTCTACGAGATAAATATGTGGAGGAGATTTATCTCGATTTACGTGAATCGGGCTTATATAATAAGCCCGATTCAAATAAGCTCAAACAAACAAGCACCTATCCCTCTCAAATTTTGCAGCAGGCCCTTCCAGTTACAGAATTACTCATGAAAATGGTGAAAAAGTTAAAAAAATAGATCGAACAAGAGCAGTAGTGTCCACATAAAGAAGCACTATATGTGCAGAAATAAACAAGAAATGGTACACCATATAGCTTCTTTTTTATTTTATTATACTGTATAACGTACTCTGAGTCTGAGATACTACATATAATTCTTACACACTGAGCATCTCCTTTTAGAGTCATAATTTCCAAGGAAGCCGGAGAAAGAGAAGCAAGAAGAACTCACATCATGAAGAAACCAAAATGTGAAGGAAAATTGAGAAGCGTTGACCAAGATCATAACGTATGCGCCATATATATCATCTTTATCAGCTTCCTCCAGAGAGAAGTACATGAACGTGTTGATGAAGATTGTGCATGTGGGGTTTCAATGTTGATGGTCATTGAGATGGCAGTGGAAGGACATGGAGGTTGGGTATTGGTTATGGCAAGGAGACGAATGAGAGGGAGGGATATAACCCTTTGGGAGCATCACAGAGAAAGGACTGGGTTTGATCGTCAGGTTCTTGGCCGTCTTCTTCTTCTTCCTGTGCTTCTTCTTCTTCAACATTCTCTTCTTGAAGCGTTCTTGGAAGATGGGGTCATCGTTGTTCTTGAGGTCGAACACTTGGTGGTGGTTGTGGGTGGTGGGAATAATAGGAACGCTAGAAGAAGGGTCGTTCTGGTCTTGGATTTGTTGGGTGGAGGAAGAAACTGAAGAAGACGATGAGAGGAGGAAGATGAAGAGAAAGATCAACAGAGTTGTGCACAGGCACTTGAGGGTTTGATTGAGACCACCCATCATGAGAGAAATCTCTGAATTAAGGGAATATGATGATCTGATAAGGAGATCAGATAATATTTGAGAATGGGTTTTGGTGCTCTCTTGAGATAAAGGCAAGAGCTTATTAGAGAGAGGGGGGTCAATTTTGTGTTAAGTGCCCATGTACGTGGCCTGGTTCTCTGTAAAATTAATAAATTAAAAAAGAAATCAAAGTTCACTTTATTATGGGGTTCAAGAAATTCTAATTACGCAATGTGGGAACAAAAGCGCTTTCCCATAACATGGGCTGACGCACCGACATTACATTGCATATATATGGAACCATATTTTTGTGTTGTTCGTGAATCTGGACGCTTCCTTCATCCCCCTATCATAATCTAATTGCACCCTCGCATTGGTGCTATATAGATGTCCCAAAGAATTGACAATTAATACATGGGGTTCATTTTATTTGGTTTATTCCCGTTCTTTTCTCTTTTTCATTATAACACACTCTTTAATTTCTATCTCTATCAGCCTCAATAGGCAAGGAAACAAAATATATGTTTGTATTCATTCCAATTACTATACGTTGTTGGTTGTGGTTTTACATTTTAATTTTAAACTATGTGTAAATTGTTGAATATATACATATAATTGCATCAACCATCTTCCAATAAGGAAAAAAACTATTAGTTTCATGATTTTACTAATAAAAGTTTATTTTAAAGACTTTCAATATGATCAAGACGTCAGCTAAATTTAAAAACATTTTTTTAGAGATTTGAATCTTAATTTATTATATTATTATGAACTAGTCCCTCTGGCTAAGTGTGGGTAATGACACTCATTCATCCACTTTTTTAAATTTCTTGAAAAAACTTTGATTGATCATGAAGACTCTAATTTAAGCCCATACTTGTTAGAACGACTTCGTTTCAACGAACACCGAGGCGGCAGGGGCGGGAAAGAATGTAATTATGAACCGAATCGTGCCATATATGCTGCCAGTTGGCGTGCTCGAATTCCCGCGCCCAAAATTCCGTTCGTCTAAGGCAGAAAGAAGTGCGCAAGCCACTAAATCGGAGCTTCGTGATTGAATCGAACCGGTCGAACTCTCTGAACTACTGCAAGAAATATGTCGACTCCGACGACCCTACCTTTCGCTACCGTTCACTCTTCAAGGTAAAATGATACTTACTTCATTTTGATGAAATTCATCCAGAATTATTCTATCTAATTGATAGTAGATAGTGGAAATATGCTATATTGGTCATAGTAGTATTAGTTACAGAAGTAGAATTTCGATTTGTTCTGATTTAAGATTTGCAGTGAAGTTAGGTTTGGGAGTGAATGCAGTACATGTCGAGATAGCATGTTGTAGGTTGATCGAATGCTATGAAAATATGAAGTCGAGTTTGGCTGACCTTTTCGGAAACTTACGGTGGATTGATGTACACTGTTGTTATCTTTCTCGTAAGGGTACAGGATGTGTTTGGTTTAAGAGAGGTTTAGGTTAGGTTTATTTAAGTTAAGTTAGTGGAGAGGTTTAGGTTAGGTTTATTTAAGTTAAGTTAGTGAAGGTTATAATTTTGTTTGGTTCAAGAAAAGGGGAGGGGAGGGAAGGGGAGGTTTGGTTTCTTGTTTGGTTCAGAAGGGGAGTTAATTATGAGTGGACAAAAATACCATTTTTTCTTTATTCATATATTTTCGTTCTTCTTTTATTTTTTAATTTATAAATCTCAAAAAACCTATTACCTCAAGTATATATGATAGCAAAATTGCATACATTTTAAAGGATATTTTATTGACTTTTACATATTATCTCATTAATTTTATTATGATAAAATATTTTAATATGCTTTTGATAACTTCTCATTCTTAATAAATTTGATATATGTTTTGACATAGTTAAGGCGTCATCAATGCTAAAATAAAAGAATTTGTAAGAGATTTTGATAAGATATAAATTTAGTCCATGACTTGGAGGTTTTCATTGCAAATATGTTAGTTTTAAATTAAATTAGATATAGTTAAATCTAAGTAAACAATAAAATAATAAATTTGGTTCATAATTTAGGAGGTTTCTTAACAAAAATAGGCATGTGTATTTTAGTCAAAGTGGGACATAATGGTTTTAGACAAGAGGGGTAAAGTTAGAATATTTAAAAATAAGTAGAGGCATTTTGGTCAAAATGGGAGCAATGTTTCTCTCCTCTTTCAAAACCCCTAATTTTGGAGGGTTGAGAGGGGAGGGGAGGGGAGAAAAAAAAGACAAAATTTTAAACCTCCCCTTCCCTCCCTCCAACCAAACACATTTTTTCTACCTTTAACCCTCCCCTCACCTAACCTCCCCTCCAAAAACCTCCAACCAAACAAAGCTTAAGAGAGTGAACCGATGAATTTAACATTTCTAGCGGCTTAGCATCTTCTTGGACCTTCGTCTCCTTATTTAGCCCGTATAAACATTTCTTGAGCTTAGGTGGCTTACCTGCCTGAGTTCATTCAAAATTTGGTAAAATTTGCTGCTATAAGCCCTTCTTTTTGATCCTGTCATTAGTTTCCCTTTATATGCCTTTTGTTTTAAACTCTCGTCAAACAAGGCCATAAGCAAAGCCTATTAGCTTATTTCCCTGTCATCTGATGTCCTTTATATGTACAGTTTTTAACCTAAAACGTGATTATGTCAGAACAGGAAAATTGCCACTCATATTGACGAGTAATGATCTTTTGATTAGCATACCTTCACGTAGTTTCTTATGTTCATGCAATTGGGAACAGAAATAGTGAAGAAAAGCACCATTACTGATGATGGAAGTGGATTTTAAAATTCTGCAGTATGTGTTTTGGTTGGCTTTTGAAAGCGGTTCATCTTAGTGGCTGGGGAAAAAAGAGTGAAAACGCTCATGAGGCCTGAGCTAGCTATTTATTTAGTTCGAGAAACTGCCAAAAGCTTGACTGAACTGATATATGCTTTTACATCTAGTTTAATTGCTATTCCATTTTAGTGATGCTATTCTGCATGGCTTCTTAGCCAATCCGACCTCAGAAGCTTTTACTTTGCAGCTTGAATTCATTTATCTGATCTATGATATGTTGATTGAAATTATAGTGTGGAGTCGGTGTGAGTTTGTATCTCATTAAGACTCTTGAAATTGTTGTACGGCTGGTTACTATAATGGACAGTTTTAGCAACCCAGACTGCAGCAGTACAATAAGATGCTTGTAAGGCATCATGCATGCATCAGTAACTTCATTTACGCTTCTGTCATTTTGATTATACAAATTATTTTTCTTGGACATACAAGCCCCCTAATATTGACAAAATTGTAAAACTATTTGTTTCAACAATCAAAATGAGAGAAGCTTTTTTAGCTGAGCTCTTTGATTTCTTGATATTTTTCTCGCTTCATGTTCTTGTTAATATTTCACTACACCATTACCTTTCTAGCAGTTACATGCTATTTTCATCTCTGCATTTTGAACTCTGTTCATAACATCATGAATTCAAATGTTCTCTATCAATACAAAGAAGGAAGAGATGATCACCGTCTTGAATGATGCTTATGTCATCTATCTCTGCATTTTCTGCAGTAACAACGTTTGTAGGTTTGCAGCCTTCAAATTTGTGACCTGCAGATGAACAATTTGACAGTTATACACGAGAAAACATGCAAAGAAACTTTTTTCCCCTAACACCCCCCCAACAAAAAAAAAAAAAAAACAAAACAAAAAAAGGAAGACCCTTCTCTGTGCATTTCTTTTAGATGTTGCAAAGTACTAACAATTACTGTTGTCAATTATAGGTTTATCTGTGATCAAGCATGCCGTTTAAGAAAGCTTACCAGCAACCTTGAGCAGCTGTTCTAATGAATCAGGTAAAAGTATCAATTTCCCATGCCCCTGTGAAGCACTACAGTATTCACAGATCAAGTGGATGGTAACTCTTTTTTTAATGCGTTTTGCCATTTCTCTATCACCTGGGACATTGTGATTTCCCGAATAAGAGTTTGGGCAGACTTTTTCTATCGGGAAGTCGATGGGCCTGGAACCATCGTGTTTTCTGCTTCTGGTTAGATCATTCCTAGCCACCAAATCCATTCTATATTCATCTGATCTTCTCCTATTTTCACCACCCATTAAGAGGTCAGGAATGCTCTTGTTTTCTTGCTGTTCTATCGGAACTTTTGGAGTCGGTGGCTGGGAATTTAGACTCTTTGTATTTGTGTCCCTTTGGAGCAAAATTTCAATCATATCTTGCTGACTGTCCTTTGCAGCATCACGAGTAGTGTCTTCCAAGTCTGTAAAATCTTTGTATTCCCCTTCTTTCATTCTGGAACTTCCATTTGAATTTTTCGTACAGCCTCCCATTCTTGTTCCGCCAAGCATTTCATGGACATATTCAGAGCCCAGGCCTTGTCCCCTAAGTTTCTGTCAATAATAAAAGTAATTAGGATGTTTTATTGAAAAGGAGAGGTGAAAAAGAAAAGAAGTCTCTCCTTATTACCATGAAAAGATTGTTCCTTATAATTTGTGTATCTTCTGGAGTTGCTTGCATGGCATTCATTAAGGAATTTCTGCTAAGTCTTAATATTTGAGATAGCTCCACGGTCCGAACTGTGAAGGGCTGTGGTCTGTAGTATAAAACCCCAATCTCACCAACTGTATCCCCTCCAATTGCCTTACCGATAACCTGAATAATTTTGAATAAGCAGCTATATTCAGTAGTGCCATCATGTTTTTCTCAAGGAAATAAGCTATGTTTAAATATTAGACGTACTTGATCTCGTCCATCAATGTAGCGAATAATATCCTGTAATAATCAATCATTTGGAAAAAGATTCATTATTAGTAGGATTAGCATAAGATTCAAGATTATCCAATCATTCATCTGTAAGCGAACTCACCACTGCCCCTGAAACCAGTACATAAAGGTCTGTTGGAGACTCGTTTTGCAGGATCACTTCTTCCTTGGGTGGGAAATATTCTGCTTCTATTTCTGAAACCTATTATTATACAAGGACCACTGTCAGATTTTGTAACTTTATTTATATATACTCCCCGTCTTTAATATAGGACATGTTTGGGGAGTTGATTTTGGTCTTAAATATAAGACATAGTTTTCACATTTATCAATTTTTTTTTAAATTTATTCCTATTGATATATACTCCCCGTCTACAACAATTAAATAAGAAAGGGATGGGGGAATTAAAGAAGAGAATTAGAGTGTTTTAGAAAATATATGTCATATAGACTAATTTAACTAACTTCCTTAATCTAATAAAATTAGGTGAATTTGTTTTATATTAAGGACCGGAAGAGTATTATATATAAATTAGTAGCCGGTGATTCTACATTTTCCCCTTACCCGAAGAGAGGGGATAAAAGGACAGAGTGAACGGCAGAGAGTACAGACAGTGTTATAATAATCAAGAAAAAAAATGAGAGTATGGAGTATTACCAGTTGGAAAAGAAGGTCATGAGAGACTCCTTGGAAGAGGTAGACTTTCTGCAGTATGGGAAAAAATAGATGGTGTGAAATGCTTGAACGAATCGCCTTAGGCAGACCATTTATTGCTTCTTGCTGCTTCAATCCTTCCGTTTTAAATCTCAAACACAAGTGCGACAACATTTGATCTTGTATATGATGGGGCAAATGGTTTCTTGAAGAAAATTCTGTAGCTGCTCTTACTGAGTCTCTCTGGCACCATGAACAGCTTCTTATCGTCAGATGTAAGAAATGAAGTTACAAATTGTTTGAATGAACTATATTACGAGCAAGGAGAAACAGCTATCCATTGCTGAAATTAATGAAGGGGGCCATGTGATGAGACTATTTAAAGTGTTTCCTAGGGTCTGAAGATTAATAAATTTCATAATTCATAACGTGGGGTCTCCAGGATATCTAAAACAAGCTTTTCAAGCAGTGCCCGAGATAATGGCGACTTCTAGATATACTGTCAATTGATAACACCTGTATTGGATATTGAAACATGGAAAATAGAGTAGAAGAAACTAGTTTGAGAGTACGTACAAAATTTCTGGTGCGGCTGGTCCAGTGGACTACAAGGTTTGTCATGTTCCCAATGATATATGACGTTAATCCCAAGTTGAACAACATGTAAACGATATCGAACAGCATCTCTCCTGTGTTTTCAGCATGCAAGTCCCCGTAGCCTGTAGTTGTAAGTGTGACAATGGACCAATATATTGAAGTCACATATCTGTCCCAGAGACTCAGTTCTTTATAATTTGGGTACACAGCACCAATCCAGGTCCTTTTAGAATCGGGGTATCTATCTGCAAGCAAATAATTAAAGCATCCGGCACAGTGCACTGCAAACAAGGTTACCTGAGATTTGATGCAAAGGGCAATCAAATTAAGGTTTTATCCTTAGGAAAGTATGTGAGAAGTACCTTGAAACTGTAAAGGAAGAGAGGAAACATATGGGCTTTAGTGGCTTACAGAAATGAGCTTTGTGCACCTAGTCCAGAAATAATTGAAGCGGATGTCTTTTTCAAGCCTGAGGAGGAAGCAAAGGAGCTATTAAGCACGGCAATATTCAAATGGAAGTGCTCAAGAAAACCAGAACCATAACTCCATAAGGTTGAAAAAGATGATGACAAACCTTGCAAACAGAAAGCTGACACGTCTCAGACGCCATAACCGAAGCATGTTAAGCAGTTTAAAGCCAAGCTCGCCACCATGTTTAGTGAAAAGCAGGCTAATGGACTGAAATGGTGCCGTTGAGCAGACATCGAAAATGAACCAGGAGGACAGGTACCTGTAAGTTTAGTGTAGCCGTATGAAGTAAGCAGAGATTTTGAGAGTCATGTTTTTTTCTTTTGAAGGAAGGATAGTTATTCACCTTGCTGCAATTTTCTTGTGATCGTCTACAAGAAGGTAAGAGTGGCTATCCAGATACGCAACAAAGAATGTCAGGACTATGTCAATGGCAAAGAAGCCATTGACAGTGTTGTCGACGATAAATAGTGCATCTTGCTTGTAAGGAAGAAATGCAAACTCAAAAGGGCAAATCCAGGCTGAGTAGATGACCAGGACAATCAGTAACATCTCCCAAGCCCTGTAATATAGTAATAGTGTATGAGAAGCTGCAGTCACAATATTAGAATATGGATCTTATATTGTGACTGTGTTAAGGGTCATCACCTATACCAGGAGTTGAAAGGGGAGATTACGTATCTTCGAAGTCTAGTTTCTTGGTTGATTCGGGCTCCAAGGGACGGCAGAAGATCACTAGACAGAAAGCTGCTATGTGCAAAACTTCCCATTTGGAATTCATCCACCCAGAACCTCTGGAAGAAGTTTTTTGCACAGGAAAGTGACATTGGGTTTGAATTCCTTAGGCTACAGTAGAGACGGTTATGTTTTCTTATGGTCGCGAGTACCTCACAAATGGTTACATATATAGTCAGGCTGTTGACTTGGACGCACGGGTTTAGACCCTTTTTTAGCTCGCCTTTTCCTTAAGATCCTTGTGATATATATACTGCTTCGAAAGAATAATCGGGAAGCTTACGCAGTTAATGCGAAATAAAGAAGTGGAAAACAGAGAGGTAAAAACGTGTAGGAAAAACCTTCCATCTTGTACCAACAACAAAGGAAATGAGGAAAATAGGTGTACAAGGTATAAGAAGTGGCAGACAGGAGGCTATCAGGAATGGAGGTGCAGAGAATTCTGCGCGTACAAGAGGACACAGAGACGATACAAATGGTGGTAATGGAGGTCGTGGGGTTAGGCTTGATCCTACTGATGGTAGCTCCATCATGGATACAAGTGGAGCTGGGAATCATATATAGACCCAGTTTTCCAATGGGAGATTCAGAATGAAATATATTGAAGCTTACAATGCCAAATCCAAAGATGGACCATATAGCTATGGTAGAAAAGAAAAGAACTTTGTCCGGTTTTGAATGTTCGTATTCAAATTGTTTGATAACATTTATTATTAGAATACATAAAAAAATTTCCCACGTTGAGATTACTTGAACATTGAAGTCAAGGAATATAATCTGTAGGTGCTATCAAATTGACGTGAATTATTTTGATAGAAAAATCAATCTAATACATACATAAATCACTAAATTCCATATTTATGATGAAGAGTTAACCATACTGTAATAAATACTGACATACGTATTATGTTTGATAATAACCGCCTTATGAACTTGATTGGAAAATTGGTATGTAGGAATTATAGTATAAGCATGTCACATCTTTTTATCTTTGTTTTCATTTTTTTCCTTAATCTCCTTTTTATGGGTTATGCGCCATTATTCATAATGATGGAAAATGCAGATTACAGTGTGAACTCAATCTCAGCCCATGCCGTTCTCGAGGTTCCGGGAAGGAGCCTCAGCCTTGTCTTATATTAAATCATCTCCTAAGCTCTTCTCTCTCTCTCTCTTTCACACACAGACACACACAAACTAGTTTTTAATTAGATTGGGGTCGGCCGACATTAAAATGCTGCTGATTTCCACCGACCTTTATTTGTGACCCACATATGATGATTAGTTACTGATTATATCTTGCTTATGGAATTTATACCGCGAGGTATCATAGAGAAATCAATACATGTATATAAAAGTAGAAGCGGTATGGTTTATAAATCATAAATAATGTGGTTCATCCATGCTCTAAAAACGAGATAAATGGTCAGGATGTATATGTGGTCTCTCTTTTAACTATATTCTTCCTATTAATTCCTTGTTATCTTCACGCCACTTGGTGAGAAGACTGCGTGGCACGCCAGAAAAGAAAGCTATATTTTTGAAGATTGCGTATTTTTTGGAAAGGAGGGAATCAAAGTACGAAAGGTAGCTCACTACTGAAAGTAGGAGAAATTCCGGGAAGGAAAAAAAAAAATGGTTGGCATAAATTACAATGGACCATCGATGGGGGAGCTCTCTCGTTTATTGGACATGTGAGAGACGGCTATGATTAGAAACTGGTCCCATAAAATTATCCTTCAAGAATCTTTCCCCAATACATAATGGAGAGGCAAAGCTGTTCCCACTTGCACAGGTACAAAGGGCAAGAATTTGTTCATAACATAGAAACTAACCATTGAATTCGGACTTGTTCTTTTGGCTCCTCCAGTATATATACAGTCTAATTTCTTTTTTCTTCATATGAAATTTGCTGATTTTGAAACTGTTCTCTTATTTGTAACTTTACCGTGTTAAATTTCTATTACAGAATTCATTACTGAAACCTTTATCTATTTGTGCATACAACATTATGATGCGCTGGAATCATAATGCAATTGATATTGAGCAAGAAAACTTTGAATGAATTTTGTACTAAACTAAACATAATGATACAGCTATTGTTCTATTATTCTGGTCCATCATTATGTTCATTATGAATATAGATGAAGATGGAATTCAGTGGAGCCTTGACGATCTGTTTCCTGCCTCTTGTGGAGGACAAGTACATGTAGACGGGTACAAGGATTAACATTTGAGGTAGACACTCTTGCTAATTGCTTAATTGTTGGCACTCACATCACGTGGACTAATCAATTAAGACCTTTTTAGTCTTTTGGAGGAGGTTTTAATCCCAACTAAGCTACTTTGGATATATTTTTTATTTTATTTTTTTTTAAATTTAGCTTTGGGTTGGTGAGTTGTTAATTTAGTTACCCCAAGATGCCCGTGAAGTATGCACGCTGCGGCATACTGGAAAGATGATGCTATTGTTGACCCCTGTCAATTTTCTGAACCTTATAGAGCACATACAAACACACTTGTACGGGTCTAAAGTTGTGGTGTAGCTTCGTCATTGCCACCACTACAGCAAAAGTTGAATTTGGGTCAAGAAGTTTGTGAAAAGAGGAAAGAAAGAGCCACTCGTCGTGTTCCTAGTTGTTGGGTTAGGGCTGTTATGACCATAAGGTAACGAACCCATTTTCTAATCCTCTCCATGAATATTTAAAGAACCTCTTTCTTTCCCCTGCTTATTGAATACAAAAAAAAAAAAAAAAGAAAAAGAATGACACTTATATTTAGTCTATATTTCTATTCTATATTTAACTCTTTCTTCAGGGTAGTATAGTTCTCGTATTCATACTTCTTGAGAAATTTCTTTTCAGAGAAGTATACTTCTTTCAGCCCAAAAAAAAAAATTATACTTTAAAAGTGAACTTTTAAAAATTTTATGTATCAAGTTGCTTGTTTTAATGTTTGGTTTTCTTATAAAATAAAATTATTTTTAAAAATAAATATACTAATTGTTAAAGGTTTAGGTGTTACTAAAAAAAATAATTTGAGTGCAGCATATATTAAAAATTAGTTCAGAATTTACTGAAAAAATATTTTAAGGTATTAGATAGAATTTACCTCAAAAATATTATGGATGAGGAATAGGTCTAGAGCATAAAAGTATCCCTATTTGGTGCTTCAGAATCATATTATTGATTGGCTATCATCATTTCGAACCATGCTTGTCATTAAACAAGTTAACCAATTTCATTATAAGGCTCCTTAGGAAAATTGGTGCCTTTTTGGGGTTACCTCACGGATTTAGGTCTATTTGGGAATTTTTTATGTTCGAATGTCATATTGGTGGACTGAAAATTTTTCCCACATATCATATATTTAAATCTGATATATCCTACCAACACCGTATGGGAATTTTTTTGATCTAGCAACACGAAGCTATATATATTGCCCATATCTCTTCATAAATGACAAACAAGATTTCAGACAAAACAAAAGCTCTCATGGCCAACTTTGAAGCACAACTATTTGATGAACTGTCCCTATTATGAATATATTGCAAATACATGGAAACAACGCGAGATTAAGCTTAGCTTAGTTATGATTTAATTTAATCTAATACAAGTTGCTGAAATAAGAAGAAACTTATCAAGATATTTAATATGGATATGAACAATATTTTACATCTCAATTATATATGGTGTCAATGTTTTATTGTCTATTAATTAAAGTTTCTTATTTCTTTTTATATATTAAGTTTGGATAATTAATCTTAGAATTAGCTATGTCTATTCTATGTGAATCCAAATGTAATTCAAAAAGTTAAGAAATTAAAAGTGTATGTTTAATCTATTCCTTTTTCATTATATGAATACCAGTACACACACATCATATGTATCTTTCTATTAGAAGCAATCATATTTGAGGTACTATTAGGCATTAAATATAAATACATCTCTCAGATGGGATTCGAACCTTGGTTCACCGTATTGTGAGGGGTTAGTCCCTTTCATTAGACATAATCCTCGTTGATAGCATTATATTTTTATTAGCTGATATATTTTATTTATAATTTTTCAATGTAATTTTTGGCTTGGGATTAATTATAATAGAAAGATAAGAGTGGAAGCAGTAACCATAAACAAATTTATCTCACTATCATTATAGGACAGAGTTGTCCGCAGACGTATATTAAACATCATTTTGCCTTGGATATAGCGTAAGAGTTGATCATGTGTTAATTCTATTGCATTTCAATAAGGGAAAATTATTGTACAGTCCCAAGAAAATAAAAAAAATAAAAAATTAGTCTCATAAAATGACATAATCATTGAAAAGTCCCAAAGGACTGATTTTTAATAAATTACAATTTTACAATATTTTTCCCTTTTTTTAATTCATAGCTTTTTTCACTCACTTCACTCTTCTTCCATTCTCGTCTCTCACCACATCTTCATCTTCCTCCTCCTCTTCCACCTTCCTCTATTTTTGTTCTTCCACATCCTCTCAACCTCTTCGTTCCAAATTCTAATTTTCCTCATTGCCTCGATTCCTCTCTAAGAGTAGACCTAAGAAGAAAGCAACGCATCCTGAAAGGCTGTTGATGATCCTCAATCCCATTTTTCTGTTTAATGGTGTGAGTACTTCCACTTTCAGTTTTGATACCCAGACCCTTCTCACCCCTGTTAGTGTTCTCACTGCAATCGCGCTCTCCTTTTTTCTTGGTTTTAAGGTAACAATTTTGTGTTCTCTTTCTGTTTTCTTCTGTTTTATTTTCAGGCTGTTTATTGTAAAGTCTATGAGCATCACTTTATCACTCTCGATTTTGTTTCAATGTTACGGAGTTCTGGCTTATCAATGAAATTGAAACTGAGTTAGATTTTAAGCTTCTATAATGAAATTATACAGAAGATTATGTTAGGGCGCCATTTACATTGGGCTCATCTTTAGAGTTGCAAAAGGGGATTTTATTCTTTTTTCGATATCACATGATTTTTTTTCATATATCTCGTTCAGATGCAGCTATAGTTGTTAATGTAGGTGGTAAGGTTGTTGATGACAACTGTGTTGTACAGGTACACAACTGTCAATACTTGTCAATGAAGGCTCCATGACTTGTCAATGGAGGCACCAGGGGTTGTCAATGGAGTCTCTACCACATGTCAAAGGAGGCATCAACACTTGTCAATGGAGGCTCCACGACTTGTCAATGGAGGTACAGGAGTTGTCAATGGAGGCTCCATGACTTATCAATGTCAATAGATGCATCAGGACTTTCAATGGAGGCACCAGGAGTTGTCAATGCAGGCACAAGGAGTTGTCAATAGAGTCTCCATGACATGTCAGTAGAGGTACCACGACTTGTCAATGGAGGTATCAGGGGTTGTCAATGGAGGCACATTGACTTGTCAATGCAGACTCCACAACTTGTTAATGGAGGCACCTCAACTTGTTAATGGAGGCACCTCAACTTGTCAATGGAGGCACCAGGAGTTGTCAATACAGGCTCCACAAGTTGTCAATGGAGTCTCCATGACTTGTCAATGGAGTCTCCATGACTTGTCAATTGAGGTACCTCGACTTGTCAACCGATGCTGTAGGGGTTGTCAGTGAAACATTAAGGAGTTGTTAGTGGATGCACCTAGTGACTTTTGGATTGTCAGTGTGGGATGGTTATTTGTGTTTAATTAATCATTCGTTGACTGACTCGATTTTGAATAATTAGGAAGAAATTTCAATTGGACTGTAAAGATCATTTTGTAACAATTGCATTATAGCTTTTGTCCCTTACAATTGTGTGCTGGCACTGTATTAATTAAAGTTTTGCATTAAAGATTACACCACAATTGCGTGTTGACCATTAAAGGCTGAGTTTACCAATGCGACATTAAAATACAATGCACATCAATTCCAATAAAGTTAACAAATCTATATCCACATGTACCAAACATAAAATGTAAGTTTGATTTCATATCCTGTAAATAAACATCAGAATAACTAGTTATGTTGGTCTCTAATTCAGTAATGATTTTGAACGAGTTATCCAAAATATGTTACAAAATGGTGTCATAGGTTTAAGCAATTACAATCTAACTGTGCAATATGCAACTAACAACCCCAAAATATAATTATAAAGCTTTGACCTCAAACAATATCTCTTGACTTTGAAATTCTTGTTAATCAACCATATTCGATAGAAGCACAAGCCAAAAAGAATCAGATGCGAAATGATGATCACAAGAGAATCGATTGCACAAGGAGTATAAGCACCAAAAGCATCCTAAACCACTTTAGGAGTACAATTACCATTGACAACCCCCACAGCCTCGGTTGACAAGCCCTGAAGGTTTCGTTAACAACCCCTACAGCCTCGATTGACAAGTCCTTCATGTTCCGTTAACAACCTTTATAGCCCCCATTGACAACCCCCACAGCCTCGGTTGACAAGTCCTGAATGTTCCAATAACAACCTCTACAACATCGGTTGACAAGTCCTTCATGTTCCATTAACAACCCCTATAGCCACCATTGACAACCCCCACAGCTTCGGTTGACAAGCCCTGAAGGTTCCGTTAACAACCCCTACAGCCTCCATTGACAAGTCCGTAATGTTGCACTAACAACCCCTACACCCTCCGTTGACAACTCAATAATGTTGCACTAACAACCCCTACAACCTCTGTTGACAACTCCGTAATGTTGCACTAACAACCCCTACAACCTCTGTTGATAACTCTGTAATGTTGTACTAACAACCCCTACAGCCTCCGTTGATAACTCCGTAATGTTACACTAACAACCCCTCCTTCCTGGTTATTATCAAAGGAGGCTCCACAACTTATCAATGGAGGAACCAAACAGTTCACAAGAGTAAGAAGGGTATGGGTATCAAAACTGAAAATGGAAGTACTCACACCATTAAACAAAAAAATGGGATTAAGGATCATCAACAACCTTTCAGGATGCGTTGCTTTCTTCTTGGGTCTACTCTTAGAGAGGAATCGAGGCAATAAAGAAAATTGGAATTTGAAACGAAGAGGCCGAGAGGATGTGGAAGAACAGGAATAGAGGAAGGTGTAAGAGGAGGAGGAAGATGAAGATGTGGTGAGAGACGAGAGTGGAAGAAGAGTGAAGTGAGAGAGAGAAGCCATGGATTAAAAAAAAAGAAAAATTACTGTAGAATTACAATTTATTAAAAATCAGTCGTTTGAGACTTTACAGTGATTATGTTATTCCGTAGGACTGATTTTTTATTTTTTTGTTTCCTTAGGACTGTACAATAATTTTCCCTTTCAATAGCTATGTCAAATTTGACAATATTAAGTTAGAGATTATGAGCCTAGTATTGTCATTCTATTTTCCACAACCGCGTATTAAACATTTTCGTCCAATCTTACCAATAAAGGTATATTTTTTATACTCCTGAACTTCTGTATGTAATTATAAAACTCTCAAAATATACATGTGTACACCTCAATATATATATGTACGTACATATGTATGTATCTGTACTGAGATGGGCATGTGTGTGTAACACACGCGGCCACAGCATTCTCAGTGGCATGAGTTGTGCATGTGATATGTTCAATTTGATTGGCCTTTGTGTCCCGAAAGAGGGGTAGGGTCGCAAGCAAAGGACAAAGGAGAAGGGATTCGGATCACGTTCCTTCTTATCGCGCAAATCCTAAAGGAAAAATAATTACTCAATGGATACATCATGCATCTTGAATTAATGCAAAAAATATTTAAGGAAAATATCTTCTACATATTCATAACAGTTTTATGTTTTATTCAATCTTCAGAGTCTGTGTCAATTTTTTAAATTTTTTTTTTACACTTCAAGATTTTTCAAAATAATTGTTACTTTAAACTTTAAAGTCTGCCATGTTTTTAAAGTTTGTTATTTTAGAATTTCAATCAAATATTAATTTGTTTTTACCAAATTACCCTTAATCATACTAAAAAAATAATTAGTTTTTTCCATTAATCTAGACAGTTCAATAACTTTCCTAATGTGGGTGTAAAATTAATTCGAGAGTGAAAGCCATAATAAAGCAAATATAGTATTGAACAATTATTACAAAGTTAATTATATATGAAGATATTAGTATGTTAATCCTCCAAGTGTGTCTCTAACCTTTACAATAATGTTAAGAAATTATTGACGTGAAGACATGTTGGCACTAATAGGAATTCTTTTTGTTATTTCTTGTAATTTTTTTATACATCACATTCACCACATTTTCCTCACCACCCCTCAATGCCAAAAACTTGCTATCGCATCTTTGTTCCTCCAAATCATTATCTCAGCCGTTGATTCCACATAAAAGCCATGCCTTTAATTATGCTTTTGTGTAAATGTACTTTTTCTCTCAACCTCCAAATTCCACTCACCCTCTTCAGTCTTAAAAATCCCAGAAAATAAAATATTATTCTATTAGAGAAATGATAATACAAATAACTATATCTAAAAGAAATCAGTTGATTTGCATCTAATTTTGTGCCAAACATGTTTGTGAAAGATTGATCCTCTATTTCACCAAGCACAAGGGATCTAATATTCTAATAGATAAGGTGATTGGCCTTTGTAGCCCATCAACAAGTAACTAATGACATCTGGGACCAACTTTGAAAATCAAGAGAAGGAAGATGCTACAAGAAGATGCTTTGGGGTTTTAAAGGCCATTTCTCTCTCTCTCTCTCTCTCTATACACACACACATATAATATGCTTTTCCTTTTCCCTCCCATACTTTGTTTCATGGTCCACATTTTGTTAGTGGTTTGGAGTTGCTTAGCGCTTATCCTTTTAGATTTGCTAAATTATTCTAATCAATCAACAACATTTGTTGATTTGAAAGGGAGAAACTCAATATTCTTTCTGAAAATTTTCAAATTTGAACACTGTAAATGGGAAAACAAAAATTAATGTTCAAAGAACTTTAACCTCTGTTGCTTATAGTGCAACTCATTTCGAATAATCCAAATAATAAGTCAAAAAAATCAACCTGTAGCCTATTCATAAATATTAACAAATGGCAACTCTCCCAAAAAAAAACAAAACAAAGAAAGCTAAGGCAGAGGCTTGCAGAATCTTAGAACTTTTTCTTGTGCTTTACAGAATCTTAATATTAGTTTTGAGCATGGGAAACCTATTACATAGTGTCAAATATGCTATTTTAGACTCTCTTTTTATCATTAAATGACAGAAATTAAGTACAAGCCTTACAATATTGCAGAGAATATTCCGTCGGCCTTGATAAGGATTAGTTTAATACTTAAAATACCATTGGCGCCATTCTTTTTGGGAATCAACAATAAAAAGGGAAGATAGAAGAGACTCTTATTGACTCTATTCAGTGGTTGGTTGTTAATACACACAAAAAAGATTGAAAATTTATTAAAGATGCGCTTGAGTGAGAATTAGATTTCTCAAAAGCAAAGAGAGGACAAAAGAATGAAATCTGAACTTTGTCACCCATACTCTGGGGTGAGAAGTGAGAGGCCTCAAAAAAAAAAAAGAAGTTGAGACTCATCTTCCTCACTGAAAGTGATGGCAGGGTATATTGTGGTCCAATACTTCAATTTTTTTTTTCCAAATCAAATGCTTATGATTTCTTCGTTAACATTTAACATTATTTCATTATGTTCTGTAATTGTGATGCTTTCATGTAGATGCCTACAGCAACACACAGAAGTGCCCGTGTTTTTGCATGATAGCTTCTGATCCATGAAACAATCTGTCATGAGTCTCACATTGGGAGGGTTTACTTGAAAAAGGGGTTTTATAAGGCCTTAGATTCTTCAACTCCATTAGCTAGCTTTTGGGATATAGTTCTCCCAATAATTTGTGGTTATTACAATAGCGCTTTCAATGATAGTGAATCAACCGGAAAGGGCTACCTACAGAGTCTTCTATCCAGTAAGAGATTGAGTGAAGTGTGAGGGCCTTATAAGGCCTTGGGTTCTAACACTTGTAAATCCAGACAGCATATCTGTTAATAATTCCAGTTTATATCCCAGAGAACAATCCCCTGTTCATGTCTTTTTAGCAGAGGATATGGTGAGTGCAATGCTTACATCACATCCCCTTCAGAAAGCTCAAAATACTAACTGATGCCATATAGTGGGAACTGTGAGCTTTGGTATTTCTAATTTCAAGCTAATCTCCTTAGCTTTTTAAAATTCCTAATGATAATCTTAACGTACAAAGGGGGTCAAAAAGTTCTAAAAGAAAAGGAGAGATGAAAGAATGCGTACTTCAAAATTCTTGAGTATTTCATTAGTGGAGGAGTTATATCAGTAAAATGCTTTGGCGGCTATGAAGCAGACTACACCAATGTGAAGAATTCTTAAAGGGGCAGTGCTCTGCATAGTGAAATGCCTTTTGAAATATATATGTATCAATGTAATGTATATCTTTTAATCACAAAAGATTGTGCTTCTGATAGAAACTGTAGAAAATCAACATGCAGAGATAACGATGTTGGAATAAATAGTTTTTTTCGTGTTTGAAACACATTCCTATAAAAGCCTTTTATTATTATAAAAGATATAAAATAAATTAAGGTCATAGTTTTGCCCTTGTTAGTGGCATAATGGAAATTGCATTATACTACTCTTCGATTCTATATATAAGAGCTAGATAATGGATTCTAAATATAAGACCCTAATCAACTTTATCTCTCAGATTTATAATTTTTTTTTCTAAAATATCCTTATTGATTGCACATATTAAAAGGGTTTTCATCAAAAGAGTAGTCCTAATTAATACGCACGATTAAAGGGCATTTTACAGAAACCAACCCGTATGTGTTACAAATAACTAACTTAACTAACTTTTTTAATACTCACGAATTAGTTATTTATCTCCTATGTTAAGGACCGAAGGAAGTGCTGATATTTGTTCTGACGCCACCGCCGCCACTAACATACATGGTAGGTATATTTTACCTAGATTAGTAGATATTTTCGAGTGAGAAAGAGCAGGTTCTAGGTAAGAATCCAGCAGCAATCATTCCACTGCCGTGAGTTACTCCCATGCTGGACCACTACATTAACTTGCAATCTTCATAAAGATTCTTGTGTAGACTCAATTTATGAAAGATACTTAAACCGAGCTAATTGCAAGTCCAATTATCAGTACATCAAAAATTGATCTTATCAGAAACCCAGGCTTTACACACACCTACATGTCTATCTATAATTAGCTTAACCCATCCACTGACTCTGAATCAAAGAATTTGGATTAGTCCTTCACCTGCAACTTGGTATGCTGCAATTTTGGACAGTTCCTTGTGGAAAGGATACTGCCAGATAAAATGTGGGAAATGATTGCGCTGCACTTGGGCGACGTGTAATGCTTCGTACCCCTGTTTATGGACAGTAGGCTGGCAATATGTGTGTTTGTGCCCGTGTGGTCTTATTGCAATAATACCATCAGTAAGTTCTGATTGGCTACTTCCAAGTGTCCTACTTCAAGAAGGTAAACTTGAATGAATCTGAGTATGTGAATTGGATAGGTATAAGATATTTCTGAGATGTTAGGTTTGTGAGCGGTTAATAATGGAAATTCAATACACCATGACTTTGAGGTAGCTCAGATGGCTCTGTTCATTTCTGTGTGCATTCCTAAATATAGTTTAGTTAAATGGATATTTCTCAGTACAGAGCTTCTAAAGATACAATATATCCTAAATATAGTTTAGTTAAATGGGCATTCCTAACTCTAATTTTTACTGTGACATACTTTCTTTTCTGGTAACTCCAACCCAATCTCACAATGGAAAAAGCATAGAAGAATATACTGTACTTCAAAATAATGCACTGAGGACACACACTTTGCCTCCAACTTACCTTGTTGTTTGGTGGTAACTAGTACAAGTTTTGGTCAAGCATGCTTTCATGATCGATGGTAAGTTGGTGCTCACCCCACTAGAGCTTTGTCAGATGAAGAAGAAGCACATGAACAATTCTGGAAAGTGCCTACTGATGCAGCATCATGCATATATTATTTCTTACGTTTTAAATAACCTTGATGCCTAATCTATGAAATGGAAACGTGAATCTCTTCAAATATGCTCATTCTGCTTAATCAACTTTCGCAAGTTTTTCAATGCAACGAACGCAATTGCTGTCTTACTTCATACTTGTCTGATTAAGTGCGTTTATTCCTCCATTAATAACTATGGTTTATGGTTACTTCTTTCATGGAATGAAATGACAAGTGCATATTCAAATTCAACAATTAAGCAAGTCCGTACTAGCTTAATCAGATGAGACAATTGCAATGTAGAAAACCTGACATAAGATCCAACGATTAAGAATATATATTGGCCCTTGGATATATGGATGTTCGTCTTTTGCAGACAGCTTCCACGTTTTTACGGTTTCGTTTAATGAAAAAGAAAAGTGAGGAACGAAAATCATTGAACTAATAGGATAATCTTGTCCATATTTTTCACCTTTTTTTTTCAAATGTATTTATATTCTCGTTTCATTTCCTAACCAAAGGCTGAAGCTTTATTCAATCATCCAGAACAAGAGTAAAATAGTATGTAAAGAAATAGAAGATGGAACATGACCTTCACGGTTCAAGTTCAGCTATAGTCTAGGGGCTTTATATATTGTGCTACTTTAATTCATCCTTAGGCCACCGGAAGGCAGCCATGTTAAGTTACGAATTTGTTAAAGATATGCCACCTAAATACAATATATCGACGAGGATGTAAATAATAGCTCCATGAAATACATGTATTTCTTAATTTTAAAATGGAGGTGAGGGGGATTTTAATGAGTTCAATTTAAGAAATTGAGAAAGTGGAGTTAAAAGCTTTTAATTAAATTTTTTTATTATTTATCTAATAAGGCTTGTTTAGGATCACATTTGAGGCTCTTAAAATTATTTATTCATGTAAATCGAGATAAAACTCATCTTACATACTTATCTCGTATACCGTAAATTACGATTAAAAATATACTTTTAAATACTCTAATCGTTATTACAAACAAGCACACATCTTCTCTTTTTTAACTTTGATGATCTCCTTTGTTCATTTCCTTTAAATTAAACTCGTTAAAATACTTCTCCTCAGTTTCCCTCATATCAAACACACCCTAAGATTTTTTCTCTAAGGGGTTGTTTAATATGAGGGATTTGGAGGAGAAGGGGGGGGAGAGGAAAAATTTTTATAACTTTTATTTAAAAAAATTGAAGAAGTGGAGTTGAAAGTTTTTAATTAATTTTTCTTACTTTTTTATTTTACATATTATCTTTATTAAAATTTTATAATCTCACTTCTTCAATTTTTTAAGATTTAACTCATAAAAATTTCCCTCTACCTCAATTTCCCTCCTATTAAACGGATCAAGTACAGGACCCTTAGGTTGAGAGGGGCAAGGACAAAGGTTTGATAAGTCTCACATATGCGTTGTCTCTACTACTGTCTATCTGGATGCGCCTAGAGGGTCCTGCAAAACTTTGTTTTTATACAACCTTTGTTTTTATACAACCTATTGTAACTTATTCTCACAATCATTATTAATATTAGGAATCATGGACCGACCAAAAAGCAAAATTGCTTGGTGCACCCGAGAATGCTTCATGTTGGTCTGATACCTCATTTCCAACAGGTCACATTGAGAGTTTTCAATGAGTAAATAATATGATATGCTATAAGGAGTGGCAAATGAGTAAAATCCCTTGAGAAGAAGACAGTGGTAGTTTGCTCAAACCCCAATAGCGTCAAATAACTAGCCTCTAGGTTGCCAAGGCTAGTAATTTTCTTATTAACTTCTCATAGTGTTGTTCTTGGACGTAATAAGATCTCCTTTAGATTCTGTATATTATCAGGTCCCATCATTTGCTCCACCAGCAATTTGCCCAATTTGATCGAATGTTCCAGGTGGGAATTCTGAATGGGGTGTGATATTTATATATACTTGTAGGGCAGTGGTAATATTAGTGGCAATCCTCTGTCTCACTATCTTGTTTTGTGACTCCTGCATTCACAATGTTCTTACATGATTTGATATTTCATTTTAGTCTTGAGAGAAATTAGTGCTATTAACTTTATTGGTATATGATTTGATATATGAATGAAGAGAAGGGTGCTTTGTTGTTCTTTATACTAGTATATTCATCTTGTTGGGAGACTGATAAAAATAAATTGATTGGAGAGAAATCAAAGGGGAAGAAGGGAGATTCTAAAGTGCAGCTAATATTTACCTTACATTTAACAATCCTAGTTACATTCAGTTGTGGTCACAGCGATATACAACTGCACAAGCTTCTTCATAGTTTTGTTTACCATAAACGTTTGTTTAACCCTTTCACTATTAATCTGATGAAATTTTTCACTATTGATTTTCAATGGTTTCTCGATTCTAACAAAGAATGAGACCCAAAATATGGAAAGACAGAAAGTAGAAGGAACTCATTCCACTTCTTGGCCCTCACCAATAATTCTAATGTCACAGGCTTTAGCCTTGATGCTTTCTGGCCACAATGGACTTATCAGAAGCAATTGGGCCCCACTCTTCCACCCACAGTAAAGACAACAAGGTAAATCAAAGGCAAGATTCAAATTACCCGTTTAAGAAGTTGGTCCAAAAAGAATAATTACCCGTTTGAGAAGCAAAAACCCAAACCTGGAATATAAATTCAAGAGTAAGAATTTCCAGCACCAACTTGATAGGGATCACCATTCCGCCCTAGAGCAACATAAACAACATGCTAAAGAAGAAAAAAGTAAAAACACACGAGGGAGTGTCAAGAAAACGTATTCATATCTTAGTTCACACTTCAGTATAAGTAGTGGTTACAATTCCTGGAGGATCCAAAAATGCAAAACAAAAAGAAATTGAGACAGGCACACTAACTTTGACAAAATATACTGACAACCTAATAATACTCCACAGCGCACACAGCTGTAGAGCAAGTGGCATATAAGCATATTCAAGCTTGGCCAGGTTGAAAACAGCAACTCCAAAGACGTCACCAAAACAGCATGTAAAGGAAAGTTATGCCTTGCCTTTCCCAGCTTGGAGCGACTGAATCTTTTGCTGCAATTTCAGGATCTGCATGATTACAGAAGAATGATCCAATGAATCATCAGTTGATCCCATCTATAAGTAATCACATTTTTGTTTTCTAAAAATGAGATTATTATTTATGTAAATCAAATTTCAACAAATAAAACAAAAATCTCTCTATAATACAGAGATTCTAGTTACTAGCCACAATCAAAGATCAAATACATCAACATAGATCATAAGAAATGTGAAACCACAGATAATAATGAGCATAAAAGTAATATACAAACCGTTTCTTTCTTGCTATTTTGTTTCTCTTCCAGATCCTGAAGGGTAGCATCAAGACGCTTCCTATAATGCAAAAGGACCATTTCCAAATAAATATATGTGACATTGATAAGAACAACCGTAATATGACTTTGAGGTACTAAAACTAGCTCAACTATTGCAAAATGACAACAGTGAAACTCACAACATGCAGCAACCTAGCAATAAACAATTGTAAAAACACATAAGGGGGATAGAACTAGTGAATGTTCACAGATCTCTTTAAGATTAATAATCACCGTGGAGCTGTGAAGCCGCTAAGAATAATAAAAAGCATCACAAGCCAAAGTATTGCAGGAATAAAACAAGAGCTACCAGGGGCTAGTCCAAGTGATAAAGGAAGGAGTGGGATGTGAAAATGTAACTAGGGTTCAAATTTCCTAATATAACCAATCAAATCATGATAATTATCACAAATCAAAGGGTATAGTCCTAAATCATGAATGGTAAAACATGTTGAATTGTAAGATTTAACAAGTGAAAAAGAACATGAAATATAAAATGACATACATATATCCTTGCAATAGGCCTTAATTTACTCAAAATCATAAATCTAACCTAAAAGTTAAGAAAGCACTTAAACACAAGTCATTAGTCATATAATTTGTGAGTAATTGATGATTTAATTCTTGAAAGTACGTAAGCATGATGTAGAGGTGACATCACAAAAGAAAGGGACATTCATGACCCGGGAGATTGGGATACAACACTATGTGAATTCACATAATTAAGTACCCATACTGACCCACAGCACACCATGAAGCAACAGGAATAGGAAGCTACATGACAAAGGCTTCAGGAGATATGACACATCTAATGTAGTAAAAGGTCTAGTATACAAGTTTTACATGGGAAAAGAGAGACAGATGGAGTAGAAATTATTCAATAATTAGCAGGGGCAGCCAGTCAAATAGTATTGTATTTCATGAAGATACTTAGAACTATTAGGTTGTCTGAGTTCTATATGGAAAACACATCTAAGATCATCAACCGTGATATGAAGAGAACCGGTCATTTGATTCAGAAGAATTCAAGAAATTGGTTAAATGTCAATAAGGAGGTTCTCTAAGCAGCGGATTTCAATGTAATTTTCAGCACAGAATTGAAGCAACTCGCTACTGAATATCTTCTGGTAGCTGAATTTGTTTTCCTTTCTCATTCAGACCACACTTCTAAAGCCTAGTATTCTAGCAGGGGAAGTAGTTCCTCCCATATCTACCTCCTTTTCATTATTAATCAACCAAGATGCTAACAATAAGTCTTGCCAAAAAAGTAACAACTTAACAGACGTTTGCCTCATGATCAACTTGCCTGTCTTTCATAGAGATCTTTATCTCAAAAATAAACAATAATAAAGTCAGCCCTAGAAAGGAGTAGAGATAGCTGCATGCATCATCATGAAACTCAACTAAATGATCTAGTGAACCCGTGATCACTTGAGCAAATAAGATTATCAGAATCACATCTTTAACCACCACTAACTAGAAAAATTAAACCAAGCTTACAATTCGGCAGAGATATATTCGATTCTCTTGCAAACGTTAGCATTGGCCTCAGCTAGGTCCTGCTTAACAAGTACTGGGCCAATCAACTTGTAAACATTTGCACCTTCTCTCAACAAATCCAATTCCTGCCAGAACAGAACAGGTTACATATAAAGACACAACATACAAGAACAATTCAGCACAACAGAATGAAATAAAAAAAAAAAAAAGAAAGTAATAGACAGATAAACTTATACCTTAAGGACAAGCTCGTTCTCCCCGAGCTGGATAGTATACTTCTTTCTCACTTGGTGATTCTTTGCAATATCTGATCGAACAAACAAATTATAACGAAGGATGACATAATAAATGGAAAAAGAAAATTGCAAGAAATGGTGGGAGGAATTAAGAAAGCTTACCCTTTTGAAGCTTGCTGAGATCGTTAGCTTTGTTCTCCAGGTCGCGTTGAGCCTCTCGAAGGGCGGCAGACGAAGCCATTGTATCGGCTCGCAGTTTTTTTCCGACCGATGTCCTCTTCGTTTCAGATGTACTCTAATTAAGTCCAAGCCCAAACTCCGAGTCCGGCCCAATAATTATTGCCACATCGCTAATGAGTAATGACTCCCTTTGGAATTGCTGATTGGGCCCAAAAGTTCCAACAGAAGATTTCTACGTATAAATGTTAAGGAATAACTAAGCCCAATGAACATATTATCATTCCCAAAGCCCATATTAAGTGGTTCTCTCCTTTTATTATTTTTTATTTATTGGCATAATTAAAATAATGTTTTATCAATAATACACAGGGCAATGCATGCATTCTAAATCATCTCAAATATCCTTATTATCAGCATGCAATCTGTTGGTGCTTGTTGATACACCTCAATAGTATTAAGAGAAACTGAACTAGATAACATTGTTTCACTCTCAAACAGTAATTAGAACTGAAACATAAAAAGTAATGTAATTCTAGTTTAAGTGAAAATAGCAGCATAAAGAAGACATAAAAAAATGGCAGATTACCCTATAAGAAAAATGGGAAACAAAAGAAACATTCATATTGCCTCAACTTACTGAACATTGCCAACAACTTACTTACCCTGAAGAAGCTTCATCATGCTCACAGTCTAAAGCATTCTTGGCTTTTCACAAACTAGCAGATTTTAACTTCAATTAATCTTTCATACATGTACTTCTAATGTTTGCCCCATTTAAACAGGTACTCCTAACATATACTTCTCACACTATGTCTCTGTTACCGAACTTGCCCCATATTGACCTCACTTGCATCACCATATTACTAGAGCATACATATCTCAAGTCTATAAATTCATTTCAAAATTTTGAAAAATTTTACGTATACATACAGACACACTCTGAGAAAGTTAATTCCTTTCTAGGATTTGATTTTCTCATAAAATTACTTTATATTGGTAGCCAAAAATAAAAATATGAACAAGCATCTAAAGAAACGTATTCATAATCTAAATTCCTAAGCTAAACACTACAGAAAAAAAAAAATTTAAATGGATTGTAGTGAATCTGCAACATTTTTAATCCCCCCTCTGTCCAATAATGAATCAGTAGGACAATACTCCCATATGTTAGATACAGGACATACATACAGCAAAAAAAACCACATTAAAAAAGACAATCAGAAATGCGTGCTTACCAGCTTCAGCCCAACGATTTATAGACATATGGTGAGTGCTGGAATATGGACATATGGACATATGTTGAGTTCTGGCTTCTTGCCCAGCTTCCGCCCAACGATTTACTGGAGAAATCGATGGCGATGCTAGAGCAAATTGAACCAGAAAAAACAACCAGCAGAATCAAACGAAAAATGAGAACAAAATTGAAAGAGGAGAACAGCAGAAGCAAATCGCAAGAACGGATAAGTTGAGAATGAAATCGCAGAAGCAAATCGCAATAATAAATAAACAAACTAAAAAAACCAAATACTTACCTGACGGCTGACAGAGAGACGAGGGCTATGGGAAAGACCGACGGTCGACGGTGGACTCCTGGACGGAGTCAGAGAGAGGAGAGATGTGCGAGTATGCGATGTGTTTCTCAATCTCTCAAAACAATGACTGTGGAGCTGTGGGGTCGACACTCTTGAGTCTCGGCAGTCAACACATTCAACTCTGAATAAATTTTTTTTTATTACAACGTGGCAAGTTCAAACTCGTGAAGGTGGAGGGAGCATTAGGTGACCACTGCCCCACTAAATATTGGTCACTCAACTCTGAACAAATGAAGATTAAAGAATTAGAGTACTATCGTAGGTGTATGCTTCTCAAAAATGGCACAAAAAGGCCACACAATATTTTTGAGTAGGCCTTTTCCTTCATCGTTACTTTCATAACTCTTAATGCAAGTATCCATTGGCCTCATCACGCCTATTGATTTTACGCCTAAAGCCTATTTATATAACAATACATTATATAAACTATTTAAGAAAAATTATAATAAGGTCCCAAGCAAATGAAAATATGAAGAAATTGTCACAATGTGTTGTTAATGACGATCCTCATGTTGCTAATGGAGGATCCTCATGTTGTCATTAACAACCCCTTGAGACTATTTCTTCATATTTTCATTTGCTTGGGACCTTATTATAATTTTTTCAATTATTTATTGGTGGTATGCAAAAGGGAACAAAATGGACCCTTTCTTAATTGGATTTTAGGCTTCACCACACCTATTGAGTATTGAATTGTTTGGATAGCTGATTTAAGTTGCATCGCAAACTGTAATCAAACTAGCTGTAATTAAATTAATAATTACACTAGAAACAAGAAATTAAGTTAAGTCATTTAATATATCATAAAATATTATTTTTTTTATTTTTACTCTTCTTGAGAAATATCCTTATTTAGAAATATGTTTAATTATATTAGCGGCTTGTTTGTTTAGGCGTTGTAAGGGCCCAATCGCACGATTAGGTGCAACCCATAAAAAACCTGATGTATGGCACAACGTTCACCTAATCTAACTTTTGCACATAATTGCACAACTTAGTATAAGCTCCAACTTGGAGCTTTAGCCTTCAGCTCTAATCATCAGCCCATTAATGGACTGTTAGGCTACATTTATTTGACCGTTTAATTATTTACCAACTCATGTTTTGAGCTCTATGTGAATTTGTCTAAAACCCAAACCCAGCTCTCTCTCTTAATCCAAGCTTCAGCTCCCCAGCTCGCGGCAGCTGCGAACCGCATGTGTGATTCCGACGTGGTTTTGAGCTCTATCGTTAGGCTTGGAGTCCGATGTGGGTCTGTTGTTCTTCTCTGTCTCCGTCAAAGTCTGAGTCACGGTTGTAAGCCAACAGGTTACGTCGAAGTTCAATGATGTATGTGGATCCAATTTTCGACGGCCTTGAGAAGTGGGTGGTAGATCTGTGCAACTTGGTGCTCTGTTTTTGTTTGCGAGGAGCGTAGTCTCATTCTTCGGTGGAACCTCGTGTGATGGTTGATCTGCTCAACAGGGACTGTGATTAGTTAGCCTCATAAGGTAAGATTATTAACTGGCCTCTTTCCTTGTTCCCCTTCACCATCGTTCAGGTTCTGTGATATTGTCCCTGTGTTTGTCGTTAACTCTGGTTTGGACAATGGATATGCTGCACAGAGGTTAAGACTTGTAAAAAAAAATTGCTTTAGAAGACAGACCTAGAATTTCCTATGTAGCTTAGTAATATGTTTATTATGGGGATTTATGGCCTTTGTTCTTTGGTGGTTAAATTTCTCAGGTTCGCATGTTTAGAAGACAGAGCTAGAATTCGAGTTGCTTTATCAATTTGTTTCCCATTAACGTGTGCTTTGTGACTATGTTATGACTATTCTGATGTTGAGTAAATCATTGTTGGTGGTAGACCTACGATTATATAAGAATTCTGGAAGCCACTCACATGTTTCCCTGAACACCATTCCAAACATAACCGTAGGTTTGATTTTTTTCCTAGTCAAAGGATGTCTTGTTTAATTGGAATAATAAACAAATAAGCTTTTCCAATTCATGTTATGTAACTGGATTTCATTCATTTAGTGGTTATGATGAGGCCATCAATTCCTTATGTTGTATGGCAAAGTAGTCTCTGGTAGGTATAATCATTAGTTATGTTAAATTCATAAAATGTTATGTCTGGTGTGTGTTATATGTAACCTTTTTCGTATAGAAAGATGGACATAAAAGTTGTATGGGATTTAGAGTCAACAGAGATATTTATCAACGCATGCATAGAACAAATATACAAAAAAGAACGCACTTGGCAGACATTTACGGAAAAGGGATGGACGAATATTATTTTCACTTTCAATGAAAAAATTGGGAAACAATACAGGAAGAAACGGTTAAAAATATATTAGATATCTTAAGGACAGATTTGAAGATTTGGAATTCCCTAATCAAGGAGACCAGTGTGGGCCAAGATTTTATTACGAACAATGTCGTTCAAACAACTGAATGGTGAGAGCAGAAAATACGGGTAAAAAATGTTCATCGTAACTTACAACTTTCATTATTTTGCTTTTTCTATCTGCCTACTTGATAGTAGGTGTGTAATTCATTTAAATGTTCATTTTAATTCATTTTTACTTGTATGCATGCAAGAGAATTCCGACTATAAAAAGTTCAGGAACTCATGCCTAAAGCATGAAAGGGAGTTGAGAATAATATTCAAATATGTCATGGAGACCGGAGAGCACATTTTCTCACCAACCTGAGACAAATGAGCAACATGCTGATGATGTGTATAAACCCACAATGGATGAAAAAGAAGGCTCCAGGGACAGCGAGGATGAGCATTTTGGTGTTCACCCTACATTTAGTATAGGAGTCACAAATGAAATGGCAAGCATTGGATTAGCAACATCAACACCATCAGACATTGGTCCCAGTGCATCTGTAAGCCTATAGAAAAGGAAGAGAGGTGAAGGGCCTAGTAAGAGTACAAAGCAAAAAGTTATGGCTGCAAAGCAAATAGCTGATGCTGTCAATGTTATTACTAACGTATCTCTAGATAGAGCAACGGCCTTAACAGGGAATAAAGAAACTAGCATCCCAAAGGTTATGAAATATCTGATGTCTCTTGAGGAGGTTAAGTGTGACAAAGCCTTTGGAGTACTGTATATGCAAGCTCTAGAGCCCAAGGCACGTTGGGAATTTTTTGTGTCATTAAAAGGAGACCCTGAGTACTTGATTGAATGGTTGTGTTTTATCTTATGGGAGCAGTAGCTCTAATTAAACTTAATGTTTGCTCACTTGGCTTAAGACATGTTTAGTTTTTTTTTTCATATTTCGGCTTAATTGACTTGTCGTTTGGAACGGTATGATCTAGTTGGTATTTGTATGCTAATGTTATGTTTTTTAATTGTTCTGCTCACACCTCAATTTCACCACAATCACAGGTACATCAATAGCAAATCGTAACAACTAAAACAGGTTGCAGGGGATCGAGGAAGATGAAGATAGTGATGACACCTCAATTATTGAGGCTGGGTTAGATGAATATGAACAATTATGTGTGTTGCTTTGTCAATATTTGATACCATATGTGTGCAAACAGCTGCGTAGAACGAGTAAGCGAACGGGTTACTGTTGGTTACAAGAAATGTTAGCAAGTGAAGGTTCTAAATGTCATGAGATTTTTAAAATGGAAAAACATGTATTTTACAATTTATGCAATAAGTTAGGTGAGTATAGATTAAGAAATTCTTAGAATGTAGGTGTCGAAGAAATGGTTGCGATATTCTTGCTTACTATCGGGCACGGAATAAGAAATAGGCTGGTACAACAAATCTTTCAACATTCCGGTGAAACTGTAAGTAGGCTTCTACACACAGTTTTAGAGGCCTGCCTTAGTCTTACATCTGAAATTATCAAGCCATGTGATCCTGAATTCCATCAATATCATCCAAAAATAGTAAATGATAACCGATATTACCCATATTTTGAGGATGCCATTGGGGCTATTGACGGTACTCACATCAAGTGTGTGATAACTGGACCAGGCCGAGATAAATTTATCGGGAGAAAGGGATATCCCACACAAAATGTTATGGGTGTTTGTGATTAGCATATGTGCTTCATGTTCGTGTTAGCGGGATAGGAATGTTCAGCACATGATGCTTGTATTTTTTGTTAGAGCAAGCTTATCACCTAAGAGGAGGTGAATTGGGTGATTACAGAATAACCGGATACTTAATAAAAATTATGAAACTTTAAAGCACAGTTATAAGTAAGAAGATATATCACCGAAATGGACACTGGAGTTTACATTGGTTTGGCTACAATCACTTGACCTACGTCCAATCTTCAGAAATTCTTCTGAGCCTTTCATATATCTTCCAAAATTCAATGGGTTATTGGCACCTCAGTACAATAGCAAGTTCCTTTTTGAATACTCGCTCCCCTTTACACAAGGTAATCTCAAATCACAACTTAAGGTTCCTCAACCTTAAGTTATCAGTATTAGAAATAATTAGTTTTGACAAACAAATCTCTCTCACAGAGTATATGGATGAAAACTGAAGTACAGGTGAAGAGATAATAAGAGACAAAGCACTTATAAGTATATTGTTTACAATGTGTTCAAGCATTGTCCTTGTCTCTTGATTTTAAAAATGACTGGGCTTATATATCAAAAGCTTTGAGAACCATTGTGATTCTACAGAAATTTGTCCGTTGATCGATTGTGCTTCTGACAGATGCAACAGTATTGTTTTTCAATTTGCACGTTGATGGTTGTTTTTGAATATTGCTACTGCCCATGATTAGTTGTCGTTGAGTGTTGTTCAGTTGCTTGTCATATGGATGGTAGTAGAGTACACATGTAATACACTCAGAGAAATAGCCGTTAGATAATATTTTTAAATATCACTGGAGTGATCTTGTGATTCACTGGGAGTGATTTTCTCAGCACAACATATCACTCGAGTAAATTGCAATTTCACTAGTAGTGATTTCCATAAATCAGATATTTGCTTCTGTGTATGTATGGTGATGTTTCTTTGCAGTGATTTAAATTAACTGGAGATGTATTTCACAAAAAAATTATTTAACCAATGACACATAATATCCCACTGGCAGTGATCTTGTATGGAAGTAATTTTTTATTCACTAGCAGTGATTTACAGAAACTGTCATTGCGTGATCACTGGAAATGAAACTGAGAAATTATCATATCACTGGAGTGAATTTGATATCACTGGAAGTGATTTAGAGAACATTGGAATTTTCTGCAAGTGATTACAAATCCACTGGAAGTGATTTTGAGAAGCTTATATATCACTCGAGTGAAATACAAGTCACTGGGAGTGATTTTCAAAACAATGAATTTTTCTTCCGGTGATTTTCAATCTACAAGAATTGAATAAGAAAATTTCAGACATCACTCGAGTGATTTGACTATCACTGGAAGTGATTTCCAAAACAATGAAATTTTCTTCCGATGATTTTAGAGCCACTGGAAGTGATTTTGCAAAAATCAGATATCAATTGAGTGATTTGAGATTACTGGAAGTGAAATTCATAACAGTGAATTTTTCCTGAAGTGATTCTGGCTTGCACTGGGAGTGATATACGAAATTATCAGAATCACTCGAGTGATTTCATGGATCATTCGAGTGATCTATTCACTTTTGCATATCACTCGAGTGATCTTACTCAGATCACTTTTCTCACTTTCTTTGCTGGTGTATTTGTTTTAATCAAATCCAGGAATATCCAAATCAAGATTTGTTATCATCAAAACATGAAATCTAACATTTTTCACTTAGCTATCTCAAATCCAGCTATGAATTTCCCCCTTCCACCCCAATGTATATTTTCGTATACTTCAATTACATTTCTTTATCTTCATTTCGCTTTTCAAATAATCTCACATTTACAATGATTTTAATACTTGTTAGGCAAATATTACTTGGTCAATGATGGCTACCCAACACCAGTTGGGTATCTTGATCCGTACATATGTGAACGTTACCACCTTCCATACTCAGGAATCGAGGGGGGTTTTGGAATCCTACTGAAGCCTTTAATTTTTATTATTTAAGTTTGAGGTGCACAATAGAAATAGTGTTTTAAGTGTGGAAAAACAGGTTTGAAATATTACAAAGAATACGTAAGTACAACTTCGACACGCAAGTCCGCATTGTCTGTACAACTATAGCTATACATAATTTCATTAGAAAAAATTTCCAAACTAATGTGGACTTTAGGGATGTAAAAAATGAGAATATAGTTTATGTTGATAATAGTCAAGATCAAGAGCCATTGTCGACAAATGATGTTCGGACATCTTCAACCCAAATGAATCATGTTAGTGACACCATCAGGGATCGAATTGTATGAGACCTTTGATCTGATTAGTTCTATTATATTTTACTTTGGAAAAAAACTTTAAATTTGTATTATTTGTAATTTATTCACATTTTTATTGTAATTTTATTATGTATTTTACCATTGCCAAATTTTCAAAGTTATTTTTCTCATTTTCCATAATTTGTAAATTTTTTTCTCTTAAATATTACAAAAGTCATTTGTGCAAAAGTCAAACCAAGCACCTTTTCATTTTCATAAAAACATTTATTCAACCGCCAATCCAAACAAGTTTTACATTACACAATCTGACTTTTCCATAAGTCAGATTGCAAATAAGTCACTTTTCTCACCGTTATCCTAAACACACCCTATGAATATTATTTTAGAGAGAAGAGGGATATAATAAGTTGTCAAAGTTGAAAAGCGAGTGTTAATCACATGAGCAAAATAGGAAAAAGAGCATTAATTAAACTAAAGATGACTTATATTCTAGATTATACAATCTTTCTAGAAATTACTTATATTATGAAGCATATGGAGTATTTGTATAATATTACTAATTATCTGAGATAACAAAATAAAATAATTGAAATACTGAATTCAAAAGTAACCTGTAACATTAAAAGATTGAGATACCATTAAAGATGGATAATGTAATTTAAAGAGTGCAAGGAAGAGATAATTAGAAAATTTAAAATTTAAAATATAACAAGACAAGTGGAAGCGTTAAATAGAATTCAGTGGCAGGTTTCGTACATTGAAAGGGGGAAGTTGTCAGATTAAAGAAAATGGGAGTTTGAACTTTTCAGAACATAGAGAAGGGTGAAGGCTTCTGAGACCAATGTCTCCACTATTATCATTTGAATCCTTTTTATAAGCTAATATATCTAATTTTTATATATAAAAAAAACTTAAGAGAAAATGACAACTTAATACCATTTCAATTTCCAAAATCCATAAAAGTCCCTTAACACATGTAAAGGATAGAGTGGGGATGGGGTAGGAATATGAGTTTTTTATGTTTGGGAGAAAAGACCAAAAAGCCCCCTTACTCAATTCTTTTACACATATTGTCAATACTTACGGATTTTGTTAAAACCATTACTCTTTTAATTAATTCAAAACTCTTTGTCAATCATTTTATAGATTTTTTCAAAATCATTAAAAATTTCGTCAAAGACTACTATTCATTTTGTCAATCTCATACTTATTGATTTTGTCAAAATCATTACGTATTTTGTCAAAATCATTATTCTTTTAGTTAATCTCATTACTCAATTAGTCACAACCCAAAACTCTTTGTTAATCTTTTTATAGATTTTATCAAAACCATTATAAATTTTGTCAAAACTACTATTCATTTGGTCAATCCCATACTTATTGATTTTGTTAAAACCATTATGTATTTTATCAAAATCATTACTCTTTTAGTTAATCTCATTATTCAATTGGTCACAACCCAAAACTCTTTATAAATTCATTTACACATATTGTCAGTACTTATTGATTTAGTCAAAACCATTACAGATTTTGTCAAAACCATTAATCTTTTAGTTAATCTTGTAAGAAACAATTCAATTTCAAAACCAAATACCAAAAAGATATTGTTTTTCTTCCAGAGAACCAAATACCAAAACCATTGACAAGAATTCCAAAGAACCAAATATCAAAACCAGTAGAGAAGGGAAGAACAATGAATCCTTTTGCTTATTGTATTTAAAAGCCCATATTTTTTTTTAATCAAAAAACAGTCCCCTCTTTGCGACTGTAGCCCTTCAAATCTAACATATAGATTGGACTTTGAACTTGAGATAGAAGCTAAACCAGACTTCAAACTCGTGACTGAAGCTAGATTTGAACTCGCGACGAAAGCTTTGGTGGCGACGGTGTCTCTATTGACGAAGATGACAAGCATAGAAGGGGGAAGCATGGAAGGGGATGCCAAACTCTCACTTCTGCTTCTGGTGTGAAAAGCATAGAAGAGGCTCATCAATCCGATGGTCGAACACTGGAGGGAGAGGCAAAGCGGTGGGGACAAGTCTGATCGCAAGTGAGAGGAGGGTGTGTTTGATTGCAAAAGGAGAGAGGAGAGGGAGGGAGGCAGAGAGGGAAGAGAAGAGAGAAGGAAGTGAGAAGTAGAAAGAAGAATAGGAGGGCATTTTAATAAAAACACATAAATTTCAAAATTTCAAATTCCTACCAAATGACCTTACTGTCTTTTTAAAGTGTTAACTGACTTTTCTGGATTTTGGAAGTTCACATAGTATTTATTTGTCTTTTTCCCAAAACTTAATTAACGTTTTAAATATGTCATAAATTAATGTAATTTTATAATTTTATTTTTATTTATGAATGACATTCCCATTGCTATCTCATCTTTCTCTATTTTTAATATGAATTAATTTATTTTTTTTATATTTAATATGAGCAAAATTGTAACACGGTCATTAATTATTCTCTATGCGTATCTATAATAAGGATCAATTTTTTTTCAAAATTGGATTTACCAAACGAACCAAAATGGTATATTAGTAATATTGACACTAAAAGAAAAAAAAATATTGATACTAATATACTCCCTCTGGTCCTATTTATAAATATCACTTTCTTCTTGATTATACAAAACGAACTGGTAGTTAAAAGTAATAAGTGTTCAAAAATGCCATATTTTTCCATATATGCCCCTATATATGAAAACAGAGAGATAATGTATAAAAAGTATGAGAAATAGTAAAATACATTTTTCCAATACTTTGTTGATTTAATTCACCTAATGAGTTCTCTCTCTCTCTCCTAAATATAACTTTTGGTTTGTGTGATAATTAATTATAAATAATATGTATTTAATTAGAATAAAATAGGAAAAATGAACTTACATTTTCATACACAAAGTGAAAATTTTTTTATAAGATGTATCAGCCCCATAAAAAAATTATTTATAAATAAGACCGGAAAAAAAATTTTAATTTGATGAAAAGTGAGATTTGTAGCGCAAAGAGTTTTCATGCATTCCAATAGATACTCCTTTTTAGAAGGCGAGTTCTCTTGTGATATCAACAGTTTCTTGGTTGATACTAATATTCTTCAAAATCTTCAAAATTCCAAACTAATTAATACCCACATTTATGGTATTTAATTTATATGGGTAAAAACGCAAAGGAAACAAATGCAACGTTACGACATCTCGTGACTCGTGAGCATATATATCTAATATCCCAGTACAAAGTACACACACTTCCACCTATACACACATTTGCCCTTTTGTAAAACCCTCAAGGCAGTGATGGAGATTCAGAAAGCAAGAAGAAGCTGCGAGCAGAAACAAAAACTGCGAGAGATCGAAGTGATGATAATCTCTGCCAACAATCTCAAGAACGTCAAGCACCTCCACAAGATGAAGCCCTACGCCGAGATCTACGTCGACAAGGACGTCCACGTCGCCAGAACCCACGTCGACGACCACGGCAGCACCGACCCCACCTGGAATGAGGTGGTCAAGGTTCAATTCCCCCAGCGGCTGCCGGAGAGTGACATCAAGGCGGCGCTCAACGTCGACATCTATGCCCAGGGGCATCTCCGGGACAAGCTCGTTGGCAGCGCCAGGTTGCTGCTCTGCGATGTGCTCAAGGATGGAAACCCGTCGGACCCGATGGATAACCCGATCGAGTGCACGACGGTTCGGTTATGGAGGGAGTCCGGCAGGGCGCAGGGGCTGCTCCACCTGTGGGTCCCGCCGACGGGGACGTTTATGATGAGTAGGGAATCGCTGTCTTTCAGTATCAGGGAGGAGATGCTGGAGAAAGAAGTGATGGTACCGCCGGCAGAGAAGGCGGCGGCGACGTCGGATGAGAGTGATTATCGTGTTATTTAGTATGTTAGGAAACTGAATGTATAATAGGGCTTATTTTATAAACCCGATTTAAGTAAATCGAGATAAATCTCCTTCACATATTTACCTCGTAGACTGTAAAAGTAACCTCGTAAATTGTAAAAGTTACTTCGTATTTCATGAATCACGATTTATAAGCACTTATGGAGCTTCCATAAGCTAATTCAAATGAACTAATTAGAATTGCAGCGTTGGCATGTTAATTAGAAATGGGTGTTAATGTGGGCGTTAAATTTATAGTGTGGTTGAATTAGTTTTTAAAGAATAGCTTTAATAAAAAAATGATTTTAGAGAATAGATTTTGAGCCTACTAAATTTAGAAAAAAAAAGTGATTTTGATAAAATAATAGTATTTGAATATTATTATCAGAATCATTTTTTTTATTGTTAAATTATTAAAAATGATATTATCTTTTGTAATAATTGCATATAAAGGATAAGTTGATATGTTATATACTTATATATTTTTTAAAGTTTATAATAAATACAAAAATAAAATAAATTTGTGTGCAAAATTAAAAGGGTAAAAGGGCATCCAGCACCCGATCTAATTTTGAAGGTATAATCAGCATTCTAAACTATTTTTAGAGGTGTAATTAGCACCTAATATATTTTTGAAGGTGCAGTAAGCACCCTAATGTATTAAAAATGAAGTAATTATACCCCTTCACTAACAAAATATTAACTCCGCTTGCTGAAATACTCTCTTTCATTTATCTTTAACATGTTTATCCCTTTTTTTATTATTTAAGGGTGAAATCTTGCCCCTAATATATGAAAAATAGATCAATTGCACCTCTTCACTAATAGAATATTAACTCAAAGTTTGGGGTTTAAGATCGATGAAAAAGGAAAAGAAAGAGTGTATCAGCAAACAGAGTTAGTATTCTATTTGTAAAAGGGCGTAATTACTCCATTTTTAATACATTAGGATACTCATTGCATTTCTAAAAATAATTTAGGGTGTTGATTGCACCCTTAAATACTTTAGGTACTGATTGCACCTCAAAAAATAATTTAGGGTGTTGATTGTATTTCTAGAAATAGATTGGGGTGCTGGATGCATCTTTACTCAAATTAAAATTATAACATTTGTCAATTATGTATCATGAAAAAATTATATATATATATATATATGTATGTATGTATGTATAAATTTTAATAAACTAATTAGAAAGAAAAGAAAAGGAGAGAGAAAAAGGAGGAAAGAAATTATGAAAAGTGAATTTTTTTTTCATAAATTATGGTTTAAAAGAAAAATATGTATGTATGTATAAATTTTAATAAACTAATTAGAAAGAAAAGAAAAGGAGAGAGAAAAAGGAGGAAAGAAATTATGAAAAGTGAATTTTTTTTTTCCATAAATTATGGTTTAAGAGAAAAATAATAATTTTAGAGTTTTTTTATATATTTAGATAATTTTCCCTCAAACCATGATTTTATAAAATAAAAAAAGTATTTTTATTTAGTCATCCAAACACACGCGTAATTTAGCGTAACTTATTGTTGATGTTAATAAAACGGGGAGCGACCAAAACAAAACAGTATTTTAAATTTGAATATTTAATGAAGTTGTATCATCATTATTGTTATTTTCTTGTGTGAGGGGACGACAAACGAAAAGCAAAGAGGTCGGAGAAATTGAGAGCTGAGAGACAAACTGCCAAAGCGTATAATATGAATCCAGGTGGCTGGTTAGTGAATATTAAATATAATAAAAATCTATTTATGAAAAATAAAATAAATTTCAACCACTAAAATTAAATTTAATGACAGAGAGAATAAAAAAAAAAAAAGAGAGATCAAGAACATTCCTTTTTATATATCCATACACATTTAATGTACAGTATTTATGTGTTATCAATAAAATCTTCACGTCAACGAGACGGAATTTAAACTTATAAATTCGCGGGCTATAAATTTAACTCCTGAAACAAATTTTGTTGGTGGAGGAGGCACTTGGTTTAATCATAATATCCTTAGACTTAGCTTGTACAAAATAAAAGGTAAAATACATAGAATCACTAATCTTATAAACAAGTTTCGTTTATATTTTCTGCCTGTGCCTCACAGAGGGTGTTTAGATTTCATGCAGGATGATTTGTTTGATTAGCTATTTGTCTAAGGGTCGTCTGTGATATGTAACTTCCAAGTTGTTCTACTTGGCTTTCTTTACCTTTAAAAAAAAAGTTTCATTTATATTCCTCACAAAATTATCTTCAATGTATAATATGGTATCATTTAAGAAAGGGTCAAGGGGAAAAATGTTTTTCACTAATAAGTACTAGATATTTAGAAGTTTTCAAAAGGATGATATTATCCTAAAAATTTAAAAAATGGGGCATTGTTACCCACGGTTAAAAGATTAATTTTGATTGTTAAAATTGACTCATTAATCTATATAATACTTCCTACGTGTCACCTCATCGCCACGTAAATATTCCTCTCCTTTCTCCCTCTACCTCTCTTCCAACCCACTACCGTCACTCTCCTACCTCCTCTTGATCTTCTTCGACCGGTCATCCCAGTCCCTCTAATCTCTCCCTCAAACTCAGAAAATCAAACACTCAGACCTCCCCTCACCGGCACCCTTGCTTTGTATCAGACACTCAGACCTTGTAGGCCTGACCCAGAAACCACCCAATGCATATATAAGCCAACAAAAAAAAATTTCAAAAGCTTTCTCTCGTTGAACATTGGGATATCTCATTTAATTCTAATTAACCTCTCTCATTGCTGAGAAAAGTCTTCTACTTTCGCAGAACAAAACAAGAAAAAGAAAACTAACAAACAGAATATCAAACCTTATTCTACAATTTACACCACTCTCAATAAAAAAAAAAAAAAGGAATCTTAAAAGGGAAAGGCAAATGGGTAGGCTCTCTACCAGTAACTGGCAAAATGAAGGGGATAAAGGAAATAGCTGTATGAGACCTATGTACAATAAGAGCAAAACTCTGTGATGAAGAGAGGTCGCCGGTGGGGAGAGGCCTGAGTGTTTGATTTTCTGACTTTGAGGGAGAGATTAGGGGGACTGGGATGACCGATCGAAGGAGACGAAAAGTATATTTAGGATGGTTTTTTAATTTTTTTTAAATATTTATCTACGTAAATTATTATAAAAAAATATTTATTTATATAAGTTGAGATAAAAAAATATTTTTATATATTTTATTTATATATTATAAATTATGATTAAAAATTTACTTTTTAAGATTTAAATCACTAATCTAAACCATCATGAAAATAACCATGAGGAGAGTAACGGAGGTGGCTTGGAAAAGAGGGAGAGAGTGAGGGGAGGAATGCTTAGGCGGAGATGAGGTGGCATAGATATGGAGTGATATGCTCTGTTTGGTTGGGGGGTTTTGGAGGGGAGGGGAGGGGAGGGTTAGAGATTAAAAATGGGTGTTTGGTTGGAGGTAGGGGAGGGGAGGGGAGGATTTTTGTCTTTTAGTAGTCATCTCCCCTCTTATGTATAACCTTCAAATTTGGGGGTTTTCCTAGGGGAGTGAATATTTGTGACAAAGTATGACTAAATTGCCCATGATAATTCTATAATATTCCAAAACTACCCCTGGCCCTAAAATAACGTTGTGGCCGTGTCTTTTCTTCAGATCCCACGCGAAGCATCTTGTTCCCACCTTCAGCGTCGAGAGTCTCCTTCGCCTCAGCTCCTGCCGCCGTGAGCCACTCCGCAAGCCACCGTCGAGTGATCGTCCACGGTCACTGCCTCCCTTGTTCAGGTAAGACTTGCTGCCTTTTCAACCAACTTGACCTTTTCATTCACGGTCACTGCCTCCATTATTGTTTTCATTTCGGCGACTAGGATAGAGGATGATGCTGATAATGGAATCGATACAAATCTTATTTCTGTGGGAGTAATTTCTAATGTTCTTCTTATACTGAAATGATTGGCTTTCGTTTTTGCGATTCTGTTTCGTCCTCCATTTTCTGTGCTTCGTCTTCCCGAGTCGCCGATGATCTAATGCCCAAAATCACTAGCGATTAATATGCGTATTGTTGCTGGTGTATTTATCCCTTTACTGGTGTATTTTCCCATTGTCGGATTTTTCATTCTCTGTCTGCTCATCACTGCCCTGCGTCGTCACTGCCCTGCTTCTTTGCAATATCTGTTCTTTGATATTCACAGTGATTCTCCCTAGTGCAATTCTGATGTAAATTATGTTGTTTTTAACTCCATTGTATTGCCTAGTTTCCAATTGTGTAAAGTTGGAGGTAAATCAACCATTACAAAGGATATTGGAGATGTGTTGGATATTGCAATATTACTCATGGTTTGCTCAATCAGTCAGTGAATTTACAACAACCTTTCTCCATCTTACCATTTTGCACTGAGTGATGGATTTCTAAAATGAGAATTAGGATGCAACAATTTCTATTAATGTTGGAAATTTAGTGTTAAGTTCTCTGAATTTATTTGAGAGGCATTATCAATTTTTCAGGTTTGTTGGAAAGCCATGTTAGTGGACTGAGAAGATTGATCTTGGGACTTACTTTCGTGTTTGTTAGTCTGAATATGTAGAAATACCATTTCCACATTTTAGGTTTTGAATGCATAATATGGCTAGGCGAGTATGATGTGGATATTAGACTTTGAATAAATATTGTCTTCATACTTCAGTTGCTGAATATACTTGGTGTTGCTGAATATTAGACTTTGAATAAATACTGGCTTCTTAGTAATTGAAGCCTATTCTGATGTGTTTGACATGTAAATAGATGAAATTCGTGCCATCATACTTCAGTTGCTGAATATACTTGGTGTTGCTATCTTGATCTGTGTATGCAAAATTCAGGTCTGCATAATTCATTGGTTTGATTGTTGACCTTGCATAATTCACTTAATATACTTTCTCAATACACTTATGGTGTTACTGTCTTGATTTGTATTTGTATTTAAGTATACATAATATTATTATACATAGTATGTCAAGTGGTATAGTATTAATTGGTTGCATGTTGACTTGGTATATTAGATGGATTCGGCATTTCGAAACAATTTAGTCTTACGTCGTTGATGGCTGGATTTGCGTCAAAAAGCTATAGCTCTACTCACATGTATTTTTGTCTACCTAATTATTCGGAGGAGCCATAAAAGAAGAATAAGTTATAGCATGAGTTCAGAAAGGGAAAGGGTGCGTGAAGAAATAATGAGTCAAATAAGTACTAATGAAAGGAGTCGTAATATAATCCGTATGACTCCTAGAGCTTTCCTTGCATTATGTGCTTTATTAGAAAGAGAGAGAGGGATTAAAAGCCACAAGATGGTCTACTGTGGAAGAGCAAGTGACAAAAACTCTTTATATATTATGCCATAGGGCAAAAAATCGTGTGGTAAATTTCTTCTTTCGACGATCTGGTGAGACAATTAGTCGTCATCTTCATAATGTGTTAAGAGCTATCATTGAAGTAGGAGATAAGTTTGTTGTACAACCTGATGGGACAATAGTCCCTCCTGAAATTTAAGCAAATGACAGGTTCTATCCCTTTTTTAAGGATTGTGTTAGTGTCATAGATGGAACACATATACGTGTGAAAGTATCTGCTAAGGATGCTCCTCGATATCGTGGGAGGAAAGACGTCCCCACACAAAATGTGTTAGCAGCTTGCTCGTTTGATTTAAAATTCACTTATGTGCTCACTGGATGGGAAGGCACGTCATCTGATTCTAGGATTATTAAAAATGCATTGGCACGAGAAGATAAGCTCAAAATTCCTGAAGGTAAATATTACCTTGTGGATGCTGGCTTCATGCTAACTAGTGGATTGATTACACCTTATAGAGGAGTTCGTTATCACTTGAATGAATATTCAGAAAGGAATCCCCCCCAAAACTATAAAGAATTGTTCAATTTGAGGCATTCATCGCTACGTAATGCGATTGAAAGATGTTTTGGTGTTTTGAAAAAAAGATTTGACATTTTAGCTAATTCATTTGAGCCTACATAGGAGTAAAAGCTCAAACATTTATCATTGGAGCATGTTGCATTCTTCATAACTACTTGATGAGCGTTGACCCTGACGAGGATCTCATACAAGAAGTAGATCATGAACTTGCAAATCAAGCTGAGGCTGCTAATAATAATCGTGATCGACGTGGTGATAATGAGGAGGCTGCTAGGGGACAGTTAATTAGGGAAACTATAGCAAATGAGATGTGGATAGATTATCAAAATAGGATAATGAGACGTGGTGGTAATGTGCCCTAATTTGTTTGAGGTTTATGTTATGATGAACTTGTTTCAAGCTTATTTCAAGTGTTCATGTGTTTTATGTATCGTTATTTGAAGTTTGGATCTTTATGTATTGCTCTTTCAAGTTTGGATATTTTATATATTGTTCTTTCAAGTTTGGATATTTTTGTATTGTTCTTTCAAGCTTGCTCGTTTTATGTATTGCTCTTTCAAGTTTGGACATTTACTTTTAAAACTTTTGTAATAGTATGCCACCAAAATTAGCCAATCAAAAGCAATGTTTGAATTGGACAAGAGCTATGGATGACTACCTTGTTAATGCTTTCATGGAACAATATAACTGTGGCTACAAGCTTAATAGCCAGTTCACCTGCACAGCATATGACAATATTGTGAAAGAGATGAGTGCCTTGCTTGATGTTGAAATGGACAAAGACAAAATTAAGAACAGGTGGAAAACTTTGAAAAAAATTTCTCTGAAGTTTATGATGTTTTTAAAAATGGATTGAGTAGGTTTGGTTGGAATGCAACATCCCATATGTGGGAGGCAGAGGATGAAGTTTGGGACGAACTTATAGAGGTTAGTATTTACTTGCCAATATGATAGAAAATTTTTGTATTTAGTTTATGCATACAACCTTTGTATTGATCATTATTTAAATTTTTCCTTTTGTAGTCCAAGCCACAAGCTGCAAATTGGAGAAATGTTTCTATCCCGAACTATGACAAGATGATAATTTTATATGGTAATGACAGAGCTTCAGGGGAGGGTACCCGTACGCTTGGTGAGATGTGAAAAAGGCCGCACACACTCAATGAGGGAGATTTATTTGATGTAGACAACAATATTGATAATGTTGATTCCCATCATGATATAAATGTTGACAATGTTGAAGCTCTTGATAATAGCACTACTCAAGACAACTCACTTGGAGTTGCAAGTGGTACCTCAAGAAAGAAGCAAAAGGTGAATTCCAAGAAGGGTACAGATTCTGACTTGCTTGAGCTTAAGGATGTAATATATGAAGTTGCACAAGCTATTAATGTTGGAAATCAAGCAATGATTGCTAGCAATGAAGCATTGAATGGAGCAAATGCAATAGCTAGAGAATCAAATGAAATTGATAGGGAAAGAAATCAAATAGCTAAAGAAACATCAAGAAAGCTTCCTCAATTGTCTGGGGAAGAAATATGGAAACTGATTCAAGATTGTGGCTTTTCAACAACCAATGTCACCAAGATTTATAGAGTTCTTACGAGTGATGGTGACCTTTTGAGGACATTTGTTGAATGTCCCCTTCTTGCCCGTAAGGACTTACTTATGGATGTTATGAAGGACTTAAAGTGATTTAGTCTATTAACCATTCGTAGACTTTTGATATTAGCAATATAGTTTGCTAACCTTTTGAATACCTTTGATGCTACACTATTTTTTGCTCATTTGGCAATGATTTTTGATAATCACTTGTTAAATGTATGGATATTTTGAAACAATTAACAATATAGAACTTGTGTAGCTTCCTAAGGGGCTGTTTGTGATAGCTTTTTTGAATCGGGCTTATTATATAAGCCCGATTCACGTAAATCGAGATAAATCTCCTCCACATATTTATCTCGTAGACCGTGAAAGCGCTTCGTAGACCGTAAAAGTACCTCGTAGACCGTAAATTACAATTCATAAGCACTTATAAAATTTTCATAAGCTATTCCAAACAGCCTCTAACTATATGGGAACTTTTGATTTTTATGTAATGATGTAAGTTGATATGCAATATATATTTTTATCAGTTCAATGTACTTGTGTTGCTTTATATATGTTCCATAGGTATTGAAAAAATGTTTTTTCCCCCACTTTGTATCCTCAAAATATAGGGAAAGAGATGGCAAGTTTATGAAATAAGCGTATATAACTGTTAGAATAATTATTTTACAAATAAAAATTTTATAAATAATAATTATTAATAAATACATTGTTAAAAAATAAAAAAAATGTCTAGAGGGGTATTTTTATCCATTTATAATTAACTCCCCTCACCTCCCATTCTAAACCAAATAAGAAACCTCCCCTCCCCTCCTCCTCTCCCTTCCCCTCTTTTTAAACCAAACAAAATTATAACCTCCCCTAACCTAACTTAAATAAACCTCCACTCCCCTCCTCTCAAACCAAACACAGCCATAATGCCAAAGGCGAAAAAATCTATCAATCTTTTACTCACTCTCTCACGATAAGCAATAGCAGTGTGTAGTCAATGGAATCTCACACCCATCAAAACCATGACCACAGCGACGGTCACCACCACCACCATCACCATGGAGATTCAGGTGCGCAGTCGTGGGTAGGAGCCGATGGGAAGGTGTACCATAGCCACGATGGTCTAGCACCACACTCTCACGAACCCATCTACTCGCCGGGCTTCTTCAACAGAAGAGCTCCTCTTCTTCCTGACAGAGATTTCAACGAGCGAGCTTTCACTGTTGGTATCGGTGGACCCGTCGGTACTGGGTATCTTCTCCTAACCCTTTATATCAATTTCCCACTTTTGCTGATTGTTCATGTTAGTTTTAATCTTCTTTTGGGGATAATTGTAATTGTATTAATTGATACCTCTTGTTCTTTTGGAATGAGAAAATAATAATTGGAAAACTTTTGGAAAATATCTAGACAGAGCAATGCCTAAAAAGGTACTAGGTTCTTACTTGTTTAGCGTCCAGTGCAAAAGATTGGTGTGATCGTTGTTTAAATTCATTGAGTTCTGTGGCCATTGGTAACTTAAGTTTGTACGTTGCTAAAAATAGTGTCTTGAGCGAATATGCCTCAACCTTAAATATTTTCTAGAAAATTAGTGGCACAAACAAAGAATACATGTAGATCCAATTTATCTCTTTTTCAACCCTTTTCCTCATCTCTCCCATTTTATAGATATTCTTTTAAAAATTTAAATTGAAAGCATCCAACTGAGACATAATCATGATACCCTTAATTGAATCAACAGTTTCTTTCCCGATAAATTGTTAAGTTAGTCTGTGACTTTTCATAAGATACTTCCTTCTGCATGCTACGATATCTGGAATAGAAAGACCACAAGTCAACCAATTAATCTATACTTAAATGTGTACTAGTGAACATATTACAACCTAGAAAGGGGAAACACTGAATATATGTTTTCTTAGAATTTTCTTATATTACAGGCAAACGGTATTTCAGATGCTCTACTCTGTATATTTATTTCCCTGAAATATAGCCATGGATGATGAAGGAAAGTCAAACACTTGAAATGTCTCCCTGAAATGCAATGGTGGATTTTTGCTATAGTTTTTCGGTTTTACTGCAAACAACATGTGATTGATGTTGATGGGTTATGAACGTTTTCTCCGTGCAGGAAAACAGCTTTGATGTTGGCCCTCTGTGAACACTTACGGGACAAGTACAGTCTTGCTGCAGTAAGTACTAACTATACTGAGGTCATAGTCTGTTCCATTTTGATGTTTGTAATCCGAAGATTGGCATTGGTAGCATATGTTTCAGTGCTTAGAGACTGAATCATTCCAGAAACTGAACTAAAATTCAAAGAGTCTCTATGCCTTTATTTGGTGATCGGGGTTAGCAAAACTTGTTTCCTTTCAGGTGACAAATGATATATTCACTAAAGAGGATGGTGAATTCTTGGTGAAACATAAAGCACTTCCAGAGGAAAGGATACGGGCTATAGAAACCGGAGGATGCCCACATGCTGCAATTCGAGAGGATATCAGCATTAATCTTGGACCACTGGAGGAGCTATCCAACTTGTTCAAAGCAGATATACTTCTTTGCGAATCTGGGGGAGGTAATTTACATTAATAACTGGACTTCAGGCTATAATTTAATCTGAGTTAGGATATTTTTAACTTGGTAACATTGTAGTTATGTTGTTGTTGTTTTGAATTTGGCAAAATGTCAGAGAAACATGGAGAAGGGATATTTGTTGTTACATGCATTTCTTGCTGCAAAGGGAAACAGAATTATCCAAAGAAGTTTATGAACATCAACCTTGAGTTTTTGTTGCAGATAATCTAGCAGCCAATTTCAGCAGGGAGCTAGCTGACTATATCATTTACATAATAGATGTATCTGGTGGTGACAAAATTCCTCGGAAAGGTGGTCCTGGAATAACACAAGCAGACCTTCTCGTAAGTGCTACATGCCTATATATTTGATTGAGGCACTTCCAAAACAGCATTAATCATAAATGTTGCTGTTTAACTCAACCGGTTTCTTCTAAAAAAATGGTTTTGAAACCTATCGGACTTGGTTTCCAGGTGATAAACAAGACCGACCTTGCACCAGCAGTTGGAGCAGATTTGGCAGTCATGGAGCGGGATGCTCTTCGGATGCGAGATGGGGGGCCTTTTGTCTTTGCACAGGTTTGTTAAACACTTTGTTATTTGGATTTAATAGTTTGGTGGGGCTGATTAATACATGTCTTGTATAATATTGTTATTTGGATTTAATAGTGTGGTTGGGTTCAACTTCCTCTCTATCTTTCTTGTTCCTTGGGTTATAGATCTTATTAGCAGTTGCAGTGGGTATATCAGGCCCATCACATTCTCTTTAGAGCACTGTCAAGTTCTTCTGATTTTAACCCTGAACTGCTTTTTCTGTTTATAAAACTTCAAGTGGGATGTTCACTAAGACTAAATACATTCCTATCTTGTTCAATGAAACTTTAATATACAGTAAGACTAAAATGTTCACTAAGACTAAATACATTCCTATCTTGTTCAAACTCACCACTCGCCCAGCGTTGGGTATTTTTCCCATTCCCAAATTTCAGAATCCTAGCCACATTACTTTTTAGCTCCCAGTTTCTTCTTCTTCCTTCTTTTTTCGGTAATTTGTAACAAGAGAACAAGATCCTTAAATTACTCGTGTCTGGCTCCTTTTGAACATGTCATTGTTGTCCATGTTTATGATTACCTGAAATTATCTGTGGACAGGTGAAGCATAGGATTGGGGTAGAAGAAATTGCAAACCATGTATTGCGATCATGGGAAGCAGCTAATGGAAAGAAGCGCCACTGACATTTCTTTGAAAAACTGTGTCGTCTGTTCTGTCATTTCATGAATATTTCTGTAAAAAATCTTAAAAACATGTTTGAGTGCTTATGCCGACTCTCTCTTCCCTTTGCTCTACATTGCCTGTGGACTTTCAGGATTATTGAAAGAAAAAGGCAAATAAATGAAATTTCTTATTAGCCTCGTCTTAAAGCCTAAATTAATGACAATTGGATATTTTTCTTATATTTTCAAAGGTATACAAAAAGAGAGTGGAAAAAGTTATACATCTTCTTGAGTAAGATACCTACTGATCATATGATTTTATCACTGCATCTTCTGCCACTGAGGAAATCTGATGCTATAATTTCAATCACAAATCCCTTCACAAGCTTATATGAGAAGCATTTCTGGGATCATTTTGTTGGTCATTCAGATTCAGGGAATAAGCATGATGATCATTTCAGGGATCATTTGAGCGTCTGTATTATATGATAGCTTTAAATGGAAGTATGGATGATTGCTTGCTTGTTTATGAAGATGCAATTCCATGAACAACACACCCACACCACATGCTTTTATTTCAAGCCTTGCTATTCTGTCATCCCTTTAAAATATTTCTCTTACATAATCCTTGTGACATAGTGTATGGAAAGAAAGGCTTTTTTTTTTTTAATTTTAATATCCCAAAAGTGTTGCATATATATATATATATTTTATGTTTAATCATATATGTTTTCTAGAACACAATTCTTAAATTTGATTCCTAACTTAATATAATCGTCAGTGCACAAACTATTCGCACAATCATCAACCCAATCTCTGTTCAGCTCATATCCACACTCCCACTATCACATATAAAAGGAATATCCATAACAAAAAGGAGGGGAAAAAAGAAGAATAAAAGGTGGTAACATACACAAATAAATAAAAGTTTACTTTTAAAAGAATGCTCTTCTTAAAACCACTACCTCCCACTTGCATAAAAAAGTGCAGACACCGGAAAAATATTGAGAAAGCGAACCAATCCCCTTAGTTAAAAGAAACTATAGACAAATGGGCAGTAAAAAAAATTGACCCTTTATTAGTCAAACAAGTTGCTAAGAGCATTTTTCTTCCCACATGCTACTACTGGTAATAACTCATTCTGGTTCTGCAAATGAGGAATGTCTTGATCAGAAGGCACAGTTGACTCAGTGCCTGGAATCACCCTTTGCTTTTTTATGTACTCCATTTTGTCCTGTAAGAGGTAGATCAATGCAATGCAAGACACTTGTGCTGTGAAGAGGATAGTCCAAAGTGTTGTGCTTTTTAAGGTTCTCTTATGGTAGGCTTTAAGACCTGTGTAAATGTTGATGATCCCCACAAAAGAGATTATTGTCCCTAATATCCAGTGAACAAAGTACCAATAAGTCCTCTCTTTCTTTTGCCTGCAACAATGAAAGGGTTATGGTCATGCAAATATAGTTATGAGGGAAACTTATTAGAAGATGGATATCAATGATGAATCAACCTGAGAGGCCTGAAAAATCCAATCAAAGCTTGAACCAATATAGCTCCATAAAGTGCAAGACCTATTCTTTGATGGTTGTTATCAAATGAATTCTCAAAGTTTTTCAGGGACATGACAGCTCCAATTGTAGCAAGAAGCACTGATAGCATCTGTTATATTTAGATGAAATGTTAGGGAAAATAATAGTAAAGATGCATTAAAATACCCATGACTTGTAAAATCAATTTAGTTAATGAACAATGATTTTAATCAGAAACTTGTAACTGTAAAATCATAAACCATGAATGAAAGCAAATCTAAGTAATGATATTTCAGTTGAGGTCTAAGTGGAAATAAATTCTTAAAAAAAAGTTATGGGCGGACCATCACTAACTAAAGTTAAAGTTCGGTATGATTATGTTTTAAACAAAGATCAGAACTTCAATGATGGCAACCTGCAACTTTCAAGAAGCATCTTTAACTTCACTCAAATTAATTCAATTACCACTGCAGTTTAACTGTAGTTAACATTTATCAGTAAAAAGCAATTTTAGCAAGAAATAACAGGGAGTTATCACCAAGAAAGAAAGAAAAAACGAACAAATAGGAAGAAATTTATGACCTGAAATGCAACATGGAGATAAAAGAAGATCCTACTCCTTGTTGATCCATTTCCCTCTCTGCTTGACATTCTGATAGCAAGTATCCCTAATGGCATTGAGAATCCCATTGAAGCCCACAGTAGCAATCCATGAAGTGCTATGTCAGATGTCTTCAGAGAATTGATCTGCTAAATTTACTTACAGTGGTTATGTTTGGTTCTACAAGGGGAATTTGTAGCTTTTCAGTTTATCCCAGGAAGATATTAGTGATGGCTTTTTCAAATATAAATTTTGCAGAACAGTATTTGATATTTGCCAATACACACACTGTCATCTCAAGAAGAAAATAGAGGAAGGAGAAGGTAGATGAAGATGGTGAATTAAAGAGACGAAGAAGAAGCGATTGTTCAGTTGGTTTTACCTTGTTGGTTTTGTGATTTGAGCTCTTGTGACTGCCAGACTGACTCACGTCCTTAAGGAATGAACACTCAGTGAAAGGAAGAGCAGAAACATAACATGAAAGGATAAAAATGATGCAGACTGGCCTCCAAGAAATATGCATTATTCTTCAAATTCAAAATGTCTCAGAGAACAAATAAGAGTAGTAGCACAAACCCAACTAATAATTACAGTACTCCACTTCTATGTGTGCGCTTCAAGTTAAAGATGCTTTTATATATATGATTGTTCTCGACATGGTATAGAGAGAGAGAGAGAGCTTTTGAAGTGTGGTGAAGACACTGCATGCACTTTTTGTATAAAGAAGCTAAAAGGAGGATTGGTATTTGAATACTAAAAAGTTACTACAAAACCCACAAACACGTTCAATATGGGGTAGTTGAGTAGGTGTATGTATTGATTATTGTAGTATAGAGAAGAAAGAGAAAAGGGAGGGTGGAGCAAGATCACATTTTCAAATGAGGGGTTTGTTGACATATGCATTACTTTGTCAAATGTCAAGGACTTGTTGAATTATATACGACACAAAAGGGTCAAAATCCAATGGATGCATAAGTTGCTTGATTTTTGAGATGGTCAGTTTGTAAAGGTAAAAGAGGGATAAGATTCAAAGACAAAGGTCAAACCCCACTATTACTACTCTCTACGCTAATTATTTATTACTTTTATTCCTAGCTTCGTTTTGTTATTTGAAGAATTGATATAATTGCTACTTATTACTTTTATTCGTAGCTTTTTTAATTGGCTATTTCAAGTCCTTGTTCAGTTGTTCTCACGGTAAATGATCACCTCTAGAATCAAGATCGCAAAATTCCTTACAAATTTTGGAATTGCAATTGAACATGGTTTGCCAAGAACATATTTTTGGCTCCAATATATTTGATTTCATTCACAATTCAATTTACTATATATATATATATATAGTTTACTTGAATAAACATGATAGCGTGATCCACGTGAAGCATTCTAGTTGCTAACCTTGGCCTGCAATCAGCTACAGAGTGACAGGCACCAACAAACACTTATGATAGAATATGCTTCCTTCAATTTTTATTACAAGAGCTGCATAACTAATATGCAGATATTAAAAGAAATTAGTTTAGTTCTTTCTGATAAACGTGTTTTAGTTTTCCTAAACTAGCCTCTTTAACCATGTGAATTAGAATTACCTTTAGTGAAAAACCCCATTATATATACAATTAAGATGAATACTTTGGGGGGGGAAATTATAAATTTATTATCAAAGTGAACTCCTTACCAAACTTTTATATTTAGAACCAGAAAGAGTAGATATATAGGTGGTTTAAACTCGTCAAACAAGCTTATGGCAAGATAGTATAAGTCCAATTCATGTAAATCGAGACAAAATTCCTCTACATATTTATCTCGTAGCCCATAAAAGCTACCTCATATACCGTAAATCACGATTGAAAAGTATTTTTGGAGGTTCCAATCACTATTCCAAACACCCTAAAATTCCTTTAAATTTTGGAAGGTTAGAGGAGAAAGGGCATGTGGGAAGATGAGAGAATGAAGATGATATGGTAGTAATTAGAAGGAGGGGACAAATTGAAGATAGTGGGAAGAATGATGAGAATGAGAGTAGCATTAGTTGATGGGCACCATAGAGGGAGTGGCCAGTGGGTGATCAACTATGGTGGTTGCCATTGCCAATTTTCAATCTGCGGCCATCATATTGTTGCCAATCTCATGAGAAAGCCCACCAACTAAATCATCAATATATCCATATAAAACCTACATGAAAATCATTCTACGCCCAATGTGTTAATCAATTTGCTACTTTTTTACTGGCAACAAAAATCATTCCGTGTCCTTGGCTGTCAGAAAATAAAGGCATACGTGTGAGATTTGTTTTCATATGTGATCATCAACCTCGACCCAGAAGTGAAGTGTTTCTTCAATTTCCTTTCGAATCTTATTTAACGCATGTCCAACGATTAGTATTTTTATTTAGACCCATCTGACAGCAAAACAATGGGAGGCAACGGCAATTACAGCCTTGTTCTTGGAACTAGTGATTTTCCCATCCTGAGTTTGAGTCATAACGTAGGCCTCTTGGTCCTCACATTCTCCAACATATATAGGGGCGCAAAATAGTTTTCCGTAAGCCCCAGGAGTCCAGGACCCACTATTTCAATAGAAATCCAAAGCCAGAAAATTATATAGAACACCAAGGCAGACCCAATGGCAAGCGGCTCCTGTACAATGTGGGCTAGACCCTATATCTACACAGCCTTAACTTGACATATTGCCAAGAGGCTGTTTTTAGGACTCGAACCTTGGACCTGGGGCAGAAAACCAGCTCATCCACCAGTTACGCCAAGACCCGCCTTCTATATAAAAGGCCAAGATTGACAAAAAAATCACGTTCCTTTCTACTCAATTATAAAAAAGATTAAGATCATATCCAACAAAAATATTAAAATAACGACACTAAAACCCAATGACAGCGTACTATAATTCTCAGAACAATCAAGCAAGAACCAAAGGGGGAGTTTCTACCAAAAAAAGACTCGATGTCTTCCTACTCTGCTCTTCCACCAACACATTACATAAACAAATTGGGCCTTGATGCCTTGAATGTGGTCTTCAGCTTTCTTGTGGGCGGCCTGATCTTCTTGAAAACCAATGGGAACTTTATTTTGGAGTTGTGGAACTGTTTGCTGCTCTCCCTTTTGCAAAGCTTTGCAGGGATCGTGGCAGTCTTGATGATTTGAATGCAGGGGAACCGGACCCTGTGGCGGGAAGCCATCTCGTTGTACATCTGCTCGACTGCACCATTTAGAGTGGTATCACGGTATTCCTTGTACATGTTGTGGTAGCCAGTCCTGCTCTGATACCGCAGCCAAATGCCATAGTTATTTATCTTTGTAGGGTTCTTCTCAAAGATCTGCGAGCAACAGAAACTACATGAAATTAAATAACTAAACTTTTTTTATAAAATAAAAATGCATAAACTTCAATATTATAGAAACATACAATCCAAAATATAAAGCCTCAATGCATGTTTAAATTCAAGTTCATCAGAAAGCTGTAGCTAAGAATGTACTTCAAAGTCAACTGAAGGAGAAAAGAGTTTACTCCTGGACACAGGTCTGCCAGATGCATGGACGAATAGCATTGGCAAGCATGCATACCTCAAATCTAAAGCAACCAAAAGCAACTCAACCATAATAGCCCATTAAGATTCCCATCCCTTTTCAATATCCATCTACCAAAAATAAAAGGAAAGCACCGAAGAAAAGCAAACAATGCAAGCATAAGACAGGTGGCACAGAAAGCTAGACTGCTAGAAAAATGGTTGGCTTAATGCAATTAGAAAAAGTCAGGGTTCACAATGATATTAAACCAAAAATAAATTTGTAAAGCCTACAGCCAAAAAATTATTTGGACAGAACATGATGTAAAATTTGGTTATTATTGTACAAATTCACGTTGACAGGCCTCATCATAAAATACTTGTGAAGTCTATTCCTCAACATTATTGAAGGCGTGAAGTACGGTAGCCAATGTAAGACATGCTACCCATCTCAAAGTAAGAGAAAATGTCGCATTCATCTCTAGTATCCTCAGGGATATTTTAGAAATCAGAAACAGGCCACACTCGCAAACACGAGGAATTCAAACATATGAGATTAATTCAACAAAAGGATTATAAAATGAAAACATCTAACCTGACAGAATAGACAGTCAATAAATTAATTTCATGCAGATGAAAAATCAACATCACAAAGCAATGACATGTCATTATTGGCGAATAGCTAATTTATATTAGCAAATCACAAAGCAAAGACTCTGGATTGAATTCAAACCACGCATGTATTTTTCCAACTGTATACACACGATTAAATGGGCGCCAAATTCACAAAAAGATACACTCGATAGAAACAAATCACAGTCACATTCTACATCGGAGTTTTTCGCAGCATATGGTCTAAATACAATCAAAATGTAACTCGTTTTTAGCAGGATACGGTCTAAATACATGAAACATAAAAATTGAAGGACGTGTAAGTGAAACTCATACCTCGTTGATCGCAAGCACTTGACCGTTGCTCTTTTTGACCTTCTTCAGTTTCCTCAGAAAATACCTATTTCAATGAAATTCAGATTTAACCCGCTGGAACCAGAATAGTATTAAACTAGAATAAAGTTCAACATTTTCTCAAGCCCACAGATCTCCAAGATCATTAAACAAACTGAACCAACAGATGGATCACGAACAAGACACTTTACCAGAACTTCGACTTGGCGCGCACCTCGTTAGTGGCCCATAACTTCATGCGGTAAATCTTCGGGTGTTCATCTGATTCCGTAGGGAGAGCCCTCCCAACGACCTGATACTGATGGAACTGCAAACCAAACAGAGAGTTAAGTGAAAGCTGAGAATCACCAGTGCCATTGTTCGTTTGGCGAGAACAAACAAACACAGTAAATGCCAGACAATAGGATTCGACAGCAGCACTACGTGCACCAAAATCTCATCTCAAACAACCAACTATATAATTGTCAGTCTTCAATTTGATGAATTGAGCATGAGGTGACACAAACCCCCTTGAAGAGTTAAAAATTCGACAAAAGTACGTTTGATTCAATAGATTGATGAGCTTTCTCACCCTAAAAGTCACCATATTCTGAGAGAAGGTGGCAGGACAATCAGGCACTCCCAAGCCTCCCTCTGCGACCAGTCAAGGGAAGAAGAGCCCATGTGTTCGTTCCGCTAAGATTATATAGGAACCAAGAAAACCCTAATCGAGAGAGAAGCCTTCGTGGAGCGATTGTTGTTTTATTTTTTTAATGTTAAGGAATAACTAGGCCCAATGAACAGATAATCATTCCTAAAGCCCATATTAAGTGGTTCTCTCCTTTTATTATTTTTTATTTATTGACATAATTAAAAAATTTTATTTTTTTCCTTGAATTAAAATTTAATTGGCTTGTGAATTAAAATTATTTATTTAATTTATAATTTTTTTATTTAATTAATTTATTACCATGGAGTTTGAAATTTTGTAGTATAATTTTTTTAACAATATTTGATTTTCAATTCTTTTTTGATAAAAAGAAAAAATGAAATTAAAACAACCAAAGTTTACAAGTAACATATGAATAAAATGCTTGAATGAAACCTTAAAAATCAGAAAATATATGCCTTGGGATAACCCTAATACTAATATTTGATTTCCAATTGTTGGTAAAAAAAATATTTGATTTCCAATTCGCTCACATTTAAATCATAAATTGTGGTCTGGCAAAAAATATAAATTGAATGTTATTTATTATTATTATTATTTTAATACAAAAGCTTGCTAATTTAAAGCAAATTTGACTCATAGACACGCTTTGTCATTTGTACCACGAGTATATTATGTAGGTGTTTGAAATAACGAGTGGAACCTTTAAAAATATTTTTTAATTATGATTTATGGTATATATAATAGATTTTACGATGTATAAGTTAAATATGTGAAAAAAAATTTATCTCAATTTACATAAATCACATTTATAAATTTAATGACGGCTGGTTCAAACATAACCTATGTAGCGGGGCGTCATAAAGGCCACAGTCGGTTAAATATAGCATGGGCTTTGAAAGCTTCCACATAACGGCCCACCATGAGGTCTGGCCTAACAAAGAATGGCCCACCATAATAAGGAAGTTAATGTTGAAAATAGTAAAAATAATGGGTTGTTTAAGAAATTATGTTAACCTGAAAGGCAGATCTGCAAATTCCGTTCTCTCCTACAAAACCCTAGCCTGTTATCTATCCTCTTTTATATAGTGAAAGCAGAGACGGCTTCCCCTCCCACTTAGCCTGGTCTCTGAACGAGCAAGCAGGAGCAGCGACTCTTCAACCTTAACCCTAGCGTCCGACCTCATTGCCTTGCAAAAATGGTACGGAAATCGCATTGTGACTCATTTTCTGCTTGATGTCCATTTCGTGCGCAGAGTCTCACTTAATGTCTGGACTACGAATTTTGCAGTTTGACATTTATGAGAGAATTGATCGATAAAAGCTTATGACTTTTGCCTATGTAGTGAATGACAATTTGTTGCTTCTGAATGCCGGGATACCTGCAATATGCCATGATTTCTTCTTATCTCATATTTAAACAGCAGTAGATGAAACCAATAATTTATTCGCTAAAACTGACGCTTTCGCTAATTCTTCAAGCGGACATTGATTTCTTGAAGCTGTTTGCCTTATTGTGTAAAAAAACTGATAGATTTGGTCTGGCGCATGAGCAGTCCGTATTTTTGAAAGCGAAACCATAGCTGAAGTCTCGATATTCAATTCATTTTAAGACACGCTTGACGGGGTCAATTCTAATTTGCCATTTGTGTTTTGTAGTCGTCGAGGAGAAAGGTTAGAGAGCCAAAGGAGGAGAATGTTACTCTTGGCCCAACTGTAAGAGAGGGTGAACATGCCTTCGGTGTAGCCCATATTTTTGCATCATTTAACGACACCTTCATTGTGAGTATATGCAGAATATTTTACCCTGTGTAGATCTGTATTGCTTAAATCTGATTGTAATTGATTTTTCCCTTTTATTTTTTCACAGCACGTGACTGATTTGTCTGGGAGAGAAACCCTTGTCCGCATCACCGGTAAGCTTGTTTCTGACTCATTTCGTAGGATGCTATGATCCAAGTATTGCCATATTGTTGCCAGTATTCCTATTTACAGTTTTTATGCTAGCTAGAATTGGGCTGTGTGGCATGGAGTTTGAAGTGAATTGGGCTATTTAAGAGCATACGCACTTTTCGTGTTTCCATAATTGATCAATTTGTAATGCCTATATGTTTAGACATGTAGGATTCGCCTTTAATTAAAGGGTTTTACCTTGTGTCTATTTTATTATCTAATAACATATTACCGTGCCCATTATTCACATAGAAACCTCTCTTAACTGCTCAGGACTTTTCATGAAGTATATTTGTCTTTTTATTATCTTGTGATAACTGTTGTGGTATTCTCTTTTGTGATCTGTCTCATAATTTTAGGTGGAATGAAGGTAAAAGCTGACAGAGATGAGTCTTCCCCATACGCTGCTATGCTTGCTGCACAGGATGTAGCTTCTCGATGCAAGGTTTGGTGCTTCTTGATGACACTGTCATGAATAGCATTTTGATAATCTGTTATATGGCTAATATAATTATTAAGTGTTAGATGATTCAATCCATGCTGCTAAAAACTTTTCAAGTCTGTGGGTAGTTCATTTTATCAAAATGTTGAAATTCATTGGCTGAGTCGAATTGTTTTGGGGCAGGAACTTGGCATCACCGCTCTTCACATCAAGCTCAGGGCCACTGGTGGAAACAAGACAAAAACACCTGGTCCCGGTGCTCAATCTGCACTCCGTGCTCTTGCTCGTTCTGGAATGAAAATTGGTCGTATAGGTAATGAATGATCTTTAATGGAATGAAATCTTTTCTGTATAGCTTTAAAATTGTAATGTGGCTGTATCTTAATCTGCAATATTCATTTTTTCAGAGGATGTTACTCCAATTCCTTCTGATAGCACTCGCAGAAAGGGTGGTAGAAGAGGTAGAAGGCTTTGAAGCGTGCTATGGTATATGCTACGGCCTCCATATCTCTCATGGCTATATTGTTTTCTTTTACTTTCTAGACAGTATCGTATCATGATGAGGTTTAGCTTAAGTTGGACTCCAATTTTTGGAGTTATATTGAATATTGAATTTCTCGACTATTGTCTTGTCCAAGGATTTTGCTTGAGTCAATTAAAATGTCATAGGGTGTTACTGCCTGTTTTTGAAGTTAGCCGTCCATGGATTTTTAAAATGGTTAATATTTAATATCATGCTGAAAGGTTGGCTTGCAAAACTTGGCATGACCTGCATTCGGTGATCCCTGGAATTCTGAAGAATATTGAAAAGGGGCGTGGTATCAAATCTATAACATTTACTGAAATAACATGTTACATGGGGCTTTGCTAAATTTTTTCATCTATCAATTTTATCACCATCCCACTGTATTCAATTCTGTAATTGCTGTCTAAGTAATTCTCATCGAATGACGGTTTAAAGAAGAGCAAGTTCGTTAACCCTCGGTCAGCAAAAAACAAGGCAATGTATGATCATGGTTTCTTCAGTTTTATCCAATATTTAAAACAAGCGTTTCAGCTATTGTTGATTCAAAATGTCCTAGGCACCCAACTTCCGACTACACAAAATTTCCGGCATCGCAAACTGATTTGTAAAATTACCCAAGGGTAAAGTCTTCAAATGTCTGAACTTGGCAATCAAGAATATTGAATCCTCATTACAGCGACTTGTTTGATCCATTTAGTTGAGGATCGGGTTTACTTTGTGTTGTTTGTGTTCGGATTTTGCATCTCGGTATAGCCGTTCTGTTCCAAGTCTAGCTGATGCGATTTGTCGAAAGGCCTTCTTTCCCCATTCCTAAATGTTAAAAGTTGTCTTGGACTTTATCCGACATCTTCTTTCCCTGTTTTCAAACACTGTCCCATTTCTTTGACCCAAAAAAAAAAAAACACTGACCCATTTCGATTATAAGATTCTTTCAAAATCCTGAACTGATAGCTCCAATAAGTGGTTTGTAACTAGTCAGCTTTCATATGCTTAAGCTAACCAATACTATCAACTTATAGCTATCCTACAAGCCAAAAAAAAACACTTGGATGAACCTGAATGGTTTGTTGAAAATTTCATTGAAGCGCAATGAACTATAAAAAATTTTAGGGATAAAGTCATTTTTGTTTTAGAAGTTTTCACAAAAAAGTAAATTTGCTACAAAAGTTTTTCTTGATACAATGTTGCCTCAAAAATGTTAGAGTGGATCAATATTACCCTTACCATTAGCTATGGTTAATTTTGACCATTAAATTCATATTTGACCAATTTATTCTTATGTGACAGCCACATCATCATTACGCATCATCATCTCCTCCTCACTACCCCCCCCCCTCATCCACCCTGAACTGTGTTACTCTTCGCCTCTCCATCTCAACCGGCCGGCATCGATCTGGGTCCTCTAAGTCCGCATCATAGATTTGGCTCCTCGTCAACCATCTCCACCTTTGCAAACCTGGGTCCTCTTCCATCTGTTCCATCATTAATGCCGTGGAGTTCGAGATTTTTCGGAGAATCACCAACCAATTTCCCTTCTCTTCTCTAGCTCCTTGCTCTGTCACGAGCTTCACTCCATCATCAAAGTCAAGCTTTGCCTCCACAAATCGATCCAAATACTCATATAGATTTCAACCCCAACACCACCGAATGTGCAAGTCGTTGGTATCTTGAAGTTTTTAAGAACCTGTTATTCCATGCTTCATCCAAATATCAGGTATTATAAATTCTTTGTGGGAATAATATTTCAAAAAGCAATGTGGTTTTTTTGCGCTTCAATTTTGTTATTTGTGATTTGTGAAAAAACAGTATATCAGAGATATCCCTAAAATTCAGGATGGGATTACATAATAAGTAGGGATATATTAACAACTATTTTCTACCTAATATTTTTCCCATAATTTTTGCCTAATAATCAGTAAATATTTTATTTACATATTAACATTTTGTTTTCTTCTCCAAGGTCTATCTACTGGTGTCCCGGTCGCCCTGATCCCATGTCTCTACAAATCTGCAAAATGAATGTATTTTTTGAATTGCTTGTGGGGTTTTATTTTTGGGTTGTTTCTTTGTAATTTTGGGCTATTTCTGGTCACCGGTGGGTGGTCCGATGGTTTCTGTGGAGGCATGGTTGTGGATGTTTTGGTTTAGAGGAATCGGTTGAGGCAAGTTGAAGAAGAAGAAGAGGCTGATGGTGACAAGGAAAGATGGAGGAAGTGATTTGCGCAATAAAATGATTGGGTAATGAGGTTGTGTATTGAGTAAGCTATGTGAGTCAAATTTAACCTTGGACAACGGTGGAACAATATTGCTCTACTTTTAACAATTCCAGAACAATATTGCACCCAAAAAAATTTAAATGGAAAAATTGTTCTTTTGTGAAAATTTGTAGGAAAAAAATAGATGTTAACCCAAAATTATATAAGCTTCATAAACACAACTACAGTGTAAACTAACAGCCAATACATTTCATTTCTCTTTGGCAAATACTATAAACTAAAGACCACATACACGGGCAACACAGGTGTGTGACTTCACTATCACTCCCAACATCCAAAGCTTTTAACAAAACACATTACATTGCCCAGCTACTTAATCAAACCAAACCAAGCCCATCCCTTCATGCCAAGACCCAAAGTAAGCCCAAAATTACAAGCCCAAGTTTTATCAAACCCAGCCCAATTCTTGTGGACCCAGAAAACCAGACCCTAACATCATCAACAACAGGCCCACAAAGAGAGCTCATATCATCACTTCTGGTATTGTAATACACACTGTAGAAGGCAATCCTGGTCCTCTCAGCCTTGGCCGTGAAGTTGACGCTTGCAGTTTGGAAAGTAGAGTTTGAATTTGGGGTATAATGAATGTTCTGAGCCTGATCACCAGCAAAGGCCATAACAGCAAGAGGCTGCTTGCACTTGTCATCTGCATGACCCAACAGGAAGCTCAGCCTGTAATCTTTGTTTGCTGTTGTCTCCACCATTTGAGATATTATGCCTTCCTTCCCTGACACCAGTTCAACGGCTCTCCTCCCTTGTGGCACTGAGTAGTGATCCGAATCGATGTACCGGATCGCCCGGTTCGACTCCACTATCCAACCCGGTAGTGAAGATGTTTCTTCATCCAGGTTCGTGGGAAGCAACACTCCTAATGATGTGCTCCTGAACATCCATGGACCTTCTTCAAAGTCCCCATTTGTTACTGCATTTTCTGCACAACGGGCAAAAAGGAGCTTTGATTAAGTCTCTACTCATTTATGAAAGTAGTTAAGAGAATGAATGCTTGAAAACTCAGCACATGAATTATTTCACTGTAGTAGAATCCAATGATTCATCTATTCAATTAACAGTAAATGGAAATTAAAGACACCAACAACTACTCCTTTTGAAGGAAGCATGGTACAATTATATTATAATGCCACCTAATTCCTATGAATTAATCATTCTACCTAAGTTTGCAAGATACAAAATTTATTTATCAGAAACAGTGCAAGGAAGGAAGGAGCACCTTTGGGTTTCTCAGGAGTGAAAAGCTTCTTAATAGCGATGTTGTCAATGATGGGCCCACATGTGGGGTCATCCTCCATGCCGGGATTCTTAAACGCCAAACTAACCTTATCCTCTTCGGCGCTGAAGGCCCAGGCGTATGGGTCCCACCCTTGCACGTTATACAGTGTCTGCAGGTCTATGGTCTGTGATGCTGGTGCCACGGACACGTTCAGCGACTCAAGTTGGGCGCACGTGCGAGCCGCACTGAAGGTGACAGAGTAGATGGATCCCTTCTCCGCCGTTAGATCCTGCCTGATCTCAGCGTCGTTGCCCAGCCTCGCCGCGTGCCTACCTTGCGGTACGATGAGGATCATCCCACCCTGCTTTTGCCCCGACCGCACCAACTCCACCGTCCCCGTCGATTTCCAGATCGGTATATCGGTGGGGCCCCCCTCCCCTATGGCCTCGCTTGGGAAGCCGTTCGATGGAGACGTCTCGAAATCCCCGTTTGGCACCAAACCTGTGGTTTTTCATTCATCAGAATTCCATTCTAATACAATTAACAGAACCTCATCGTTATTATCGTGGACATGCATGTAGTGTTAAAGTTGCAACAAGTATACTAGGTTGCAAGCATCAGCGTAAAAGACAGATGCATCAATCAAACATGTAACTGTGAAAGTCTTTCAAACTTTCAGATCTGTTTGGTTCAACTGAATGGAGCGATTTTAATAATTGTGAAGGGGAGTGAAGATATTTTAACATTATCTTATGTAATTAATAAAAGAAAGGGAGCTAAAATATTTTTATATGGATAATTTTATCCTTATTTTATATAAATCATTTTTTAAATTTTTATAGAATATTGAATAATTATAACTTTTATGAGCTTCATAGTTACAACATGTCAAAATATTAAAATTAGAAAGGGAATGAAGAAGCATAAGAGTAACATGGTAATATTAAAAAAATTTATAGACATAATAATTACACTATGTCAAAATATTACTCCTCACATCAAATCCTCCTATTTTTAAGAGGAAAAATTTATAAAGAGAGGGAATTTCTCTCTTTCAATTTTTATGTTACTAAATTAAAAAAGGGTAACAAAATTCCTTCCTCAATCCTCACAAGTCACAAACCCCAAGACAATATTATATCAAACCGCGTTGATTGCTCAAGTGGAGCCATATCTAGCAAATGGAATCTATAGTCGCTGTTTGACTTATCTCGAAAAGATACACACGTGTCTTTTTTTAACTAGTTCAGTGTACTCCCCCACATGTTTATTTTTCGTGAGTAGTGTGTGCATATTAAAAGTGACTGATATGTGATTGGATTAACATTTAAAAAATAATTTTATGAATAAAATAAATATTTAAAAAGAGTTTTATCTCAGGCAAACCCACGTAAACTGAAAAAGTAAGCAGAATCTTGCGATGTATGAACAGCCCCAAACAGCAATAATAACCTTATTCACGTTGGAGATGTGTGCTAAAGCACTTAAAAGCAATGCCTTAGAGCTCAAGTTCAATTTGTGAGAATCTTGCCAATTTATAAGCTTTGTTCATCGAACTTGACATCTATCAAATTTGGGTTACAGAAAAGAAAAAAGAATTTTAGCATCTATCAAGTGTAGTTTAGGGGACATTAAACTTCGATTGCAACATACATATACCATACTTTCAGATGAAGAAACCTAACACACAACCTTTGAGCTTAAAAAAAGGAGCTTAAACTAATATCTCTAATCATTAGATTATACACTTGCAATAATCTAGCTCCCCCCACCCCACCCCAACCCTCTTTTTTTTTTTTAAAGGATAGAGAGATGTGAGGCTTTTAAGTTTTCCTATTTTTGGTCTTAATATTAATGTCCATCATTTTCAAGGAATGATATTCAGATAAGCTTATCCGAGTATGGGCCTCTAGTATGAGAAAGCCCGTCCTATGAATGAAAGAACAGAAAGAACTTAGCTGTTGGCTTCCCTCCTTCATTCAATACGGGGTTATGGTTTTCCCTCCATTCCCTCCCATAAAACGACAAGAGATGATGTTGACGACAACAAATTGGGGGCGCGTTCGGTGGTCCAATTTCCACATGAAACCAGAAGCCGCGTTGAGCAAGTGGGCCCCAAAGTAAGACGACACGATACATCACCACCGTTTAGTAGTTGGCGTGGCTTTCGCCAGTGCCCGCTTTACTGAAAAGGCCCCTTCTTTTTCGTCCAAAGAGGTGAGAAAAGGTGTGTGATATTTGGCGGGAAGCTTTATGTCAATAAGGTCATTTCGCATCCCTAGGAGAAGAGGAAAGTTTGCATGCCTGGGACCCACGTGCTTATTGGCTTGGCAACCATTGCCCTCTGCCTCTATGCTTAGGGCAGCCATAATTTTTCTTTTCCTTTTCTATTTAAAAAAACAACCCGCTTTTCTTTTCTTTCTTTCTTTTTTTGTTTCACAGCTTATTTTTTGTTAAACATGTTTTACCATATGCTTCTACTATATTGTACATTTTCAAAATATGAACATTTGTTAAACCACTTTTTTTTTATAGAAAGATAAAAGGATATTTCTTAGATTAAAAAGTTTATAAAGTATCAAAACGCAACAAACAAATTGACAAAAATAAATAAAATAAAGGAAAAGAAAAATAACATGAATAGGCTATAATTCTTGAACCACATCACTTTCACACGGCAAACATAAGGAAGGGCCAAAAAGGTAAATGTGTGTGTATGAAAATATAGAGGGGAAAAAAAGAATAAAAATGGTTCCTAAAAAGAACGGTGGAAAATGTGAAAATGAAGAAAAAGAGCTGTGGCTTGAGGAGGAGGAGAAAGAACTAACAAGTGAAGAATCAGAGAGAAACCCCTGAAAAGGTGGGCAAGTGGGGGCTGAAACTCTTGAGGTCCCTATGGATTTTCCAGATGAAACAGCCCAGTTTAATTAAGGACTCGGCACTTAGATTCTTCAACTAAGCTAAAGCCTAAAACAGCAAATGACATTTCCCTCATCTTCCACTTCCAAACCAAGAACACCAGAATTCATTAGAGCCGACCCCACTGGAGACACAATGCTCAGAGCAAACCCCACCCAAACCCAGAAAAATTCACTTTACCATCAACACACTGTAATAATACTATAAATATCAGTTAGTATATATATACACAGTGTTCATACTTCGTGCCAGAGTTTGGTACTACAGAATAGAAAGAAACCCCACAGAAATAGCAACCACATTGAAGCACATATGACAGGAATCATGTGGGAGAAGACAAACTGTTACTTGAATCAGATCTCAGCGATGAAAAAGGCAAAAAATACTCCCCAAAAAATGCACAGTCCATCATGAAACTCTTTCTGAGACAAGAAAAGGAAAGAGAAAGCACCAAAATGACACAGACATGCACACTTTGAAGCAGAGTAATTAAAGCAGAGAGGTTAAAGAAGAGGAGACATTATTTACCATCTTCTGCCATGGCTCTCAAAGCCAACTGAGGTAGGAAAATCATGAAAATGGAGACCCATTTCATTCTCGTGGAGCTCCGAGCCATCTGCCACCAATTACTCTCTATCTCTCTCTGTCGTGTTCTTGGTTTATAGGAATACTCTGTTTTTGAGGAATGAGGAACACAAAGGCAAAGAGGGTAGTGAGGGAGGGTGTGAGAGTGTCCTTTTATGCGAGATCGAGATTCCGGTACCCTCGTCCTTTTGATGTTTATTTTTTAAGTTAAAATCCAATTATTCCGGTGAACTTTATTTAAATATCTCTCAACCCTACCAAGATATACTTTTTTATTAATTTATTATTGTTGTTGTGATTTTGCTTTTCCGTTTTCTGATACTGCCGGTCTCACGGCGGGCCCGCCACACCACCGATTTTACGGCACTCGACAGTGTTCCCAAAGCACCTCAGTGAGACAGAGAACTTATTAATATTTAATACCTTTTTCCTTGTAGCTTTGGGGCAAGGGTGCCATTATTATTTATGAAAATAAAAATAGAAAAATCTGAACGGCCCTTTTTTACCTGGGTGAAATAACAGTGGCATAAAATTAAAAAGTGAGAAAGGAGGGATATAATTGCAAAAGCCAAAAGGAAATATATTGGAATGCTAGTTTTGTCCGTTCAGACTTCAAAGAGTGCAATGGCACATTGGCACTAATCACCGGGGAAAGAGAATTAATGGCACGTTGTCCTTTTTTTTTTGCCTTATGGGGGTTTCTGGTGCCAGGTCCGGGGTACATTCCAATTTATAAATAAAAAAAATGTAGTAAGTTGACGAGTTCACAAATCAACATTAACGCTTAATCATGATTTAACAGCTTAATAAGTCACCTTTATCAAACATGACACCGTTTCTTTAGAAGGATGGTGTGATAGAGAGAAAGAAACAACATTTTAAAAATTAATCACTCCTTCTACTAAAGTTATTCCTTTTAAGAAATTGCTAGGGATTTGTAGATGAAAATAAGCTTGAAATGCTGAACTAGTCTTTTTGCCGCTAGCTTTCATGCCAGGAATTGAGTTATAACACGCTAGCTAACAGCTCTAGATCAATGGAATGATTATCTAAAAGATCCCGAGTTGTTGATTTGCAATCAAACCAGCAAGATTTGTATACCGGGCAGCTATCCTCATTCGGATCAAGTTATCAAGCAGCAGGAATCAATGCCAAGCTAGAAAATGAAGCTCGGGGGATTGGCTCCCCTCCTTTAATTAGGTTAAGGAAGTGGATGATAAATCAACCGGCCGGCTAAGGTGAGTCCTTAACTTTTTTTAGTGTTTGTTTGTAATTACGTTTAGAATTCTTAAAAGTATTTATTTACGTATGTTGAATTTAGAGTTTAAGTCTGTCATTGATTGGTCGAATTATTTGATTATGAAACAAGTAGCTTTATCAAATAAGAAACAAATAACTATTCATTATAGATTTGTTAATTGAGAAACAAATAATTGTATATTAGGAAATTAATGATTAATTTCCTAATTATTACTTAAAGGGCAAGTAGGAGTACACATAACTTTCTAATTGGTGGTCTCCCTATACCCCTGTAAATAAGACGTGACTCTTTCAATTGAACCTTAACCCCTGCCATTGTATTATCTAACAATCTCCATTCTCTCCTACCATCTTTTTTGTTTTTTGTGATCTGTTGTGCCACTCATAATTAGGCTCTAGTAGTCTAATAATTACATAAGCATTATTATGTTCGAGTTATATAGTATTAGAGTATTGGGCCTGATCCGAATGTGTATTCATCTCAATATGCAAGTCTCTTCTCTCTCTCCCTCCTAATTTTCTTTCATCGTAAATCGAGACAAAACTCCTCCCACGTACTTGTCTCTTATACCGTAAATCATGATTAAAAATTTATTTTTGAATATTCAAATCGTTATTTCAAATAAACACTAAGATAGTTTTATGGACAACTCTCTTATAAAATCTAACAACTTCTTAATAAAATAGAAGGCATCTAATTCTGATAAGTTAGTTGTTAACTTAAGTAACTCCACTAACAATTACTACACAATAAAAATTGACAACTTTAATACTCCTTTAGTGCTTAAAATACATTTGGATAGTTGATATTGACAATAAATATAAAATATAATTTTTATATTTTTTAATCTTCATCAGCCATGACAAATGATAAGAGGGGATAGTTGAATCAAGGAATATGACTTAGTTTTTAAAAAATATATATCATACTTTTCTTTGGTCCTATATATAAAGTAGATAGATAAATTTTTCATAAAAATGTTATAATTTTATTCTTCATTTATTATTGTGTTGATTTTGTTTTTATACAGTATGATGTATATTAAATATGGGTAAAATTAAAAAGTTGTTGACTTTTATAGTAGAGTTATAAAGTTTAAGGCTTTTCTTTATTTGTGTGAAAAATATTGGAAATGCTTTATAAATAAGAGTAGAGGAGTATTAACCAACTTCTTTAATATAATTAAAATAGGTAAATATGTATTATATGAAGTTTCGGAATAATATAACAAATTCACAATTGTATGATAATAAATTTAACAGCCATGTGCACAACTACATTTTTTACATGAGCAACTTTATTATGAGAAATTAACAATTCCATGAATAAGCTGGAGACTAAGTTTACTATGTATATGCATTGTAATGTGCATGATATTAATAATTGGGCTAAGATCCTCATTTGTCATTAAATTGTTTTGGTAACAGAGAGGTCTAACTCTCACCAAAGCAAACCATGTCAATATTTGGCCAGCGGCCGTGGGGGAGAGAATTTTTCTCACAATTAATGTCATGTTGATAAATATATATTAAAATTTATTTGCAAATAAATGACGAGGAATTTCAAAGTATCTTGACGATTTTAAGTAACTTTTCTGTAGTTTTTTTTTTTGGGTGCAGGAACTGAAAATAATTTTAACCCCCCCCCCCGGGGGTAGTATAGCCCATAAAAGGGTGCTTCCTTTGGAGAGTTTAATATAAAAACAAAAATAAAAGAAAACAGTGAATGACTTTAGTATGATGATTTAAATTGTATGTAGCCAGAGGACTCGAGGTTCCATCACATCATTAGCTCAAGCACTTGCATTTACCTTACATGATTAGGAAAGGATAAAGCACGATAAAGTTTTCAAAAGAATGGGACAGGCTGTTGAACAAAGTCGTCATTGTGATGAGATAGATAGTTACAACTTGCAAATGGGCCAACCAAGGCAATAATCAAATCAAATATTATATTGCAAGGGAGAAAAACATATCTCACAACTAACACCATATTTCATGTTCCCCTTCTTCCCATCTTCATAAGCTTACGCTCTCCTCTCTCCTCTCTCCTAGGGGCTGTTTGGTAAAAAAATTTTAGATCGGGCTTATTATATAAACCCGATTCACATAAATCGAGATAAATCTTCTCCACATATTTATCTCGTATACCGTAAAAGCACCTCATAGACCGTAAAAGCACCTCGTAAACTGTAAAAGCTATCTCGTAGACCGTAAAAGTTACTTCGTATTCCGTGAATCACAATTCATAAACACTTATAAAACTTCCATAAGCTAATCCAGTAATGCACATATGAAACACATATATAATAACTTTAAAGTTCAAATTATCGTTGATGGCCTTATAACTTAATGGCATCATAGTTTATTTGTAAGATGTCACTCGCATCATACATAAATTAAATAATCAGACGGATATGTATATGATATTTTAACACTTATTTTTTCTAAATTATAAAAATAACTACTAACGGTCTGAATTACAAGTAGCGGGATTGAACCTACGACCTCTCACTAACATAAAAGTATTTATACTACAAGGCTATTAGACCTTTGGTGTTTGAGGAATATTTTAAATGTAAGAGTTGGCCTCTTGTCTTCCCTCTACTTTTTTCAGCTTCTCATTTTATCTATTAGATTAAACTTCAATTATATAGATTTTAATATTTTATAAAATTACGATCAATAAGTAAAATTATGAAAAATAAATAAACGAATCCAAAATCACTAAAATGAATGTAAATAACTTAATACTGTATTTAAGAATAAATAAATAAAAAATTATCATATGAATTCCCCACACAAACACATACCCTTATTGGAGAAAAAAAACCTGTTTTTTATGTGATTGGGTAGAAACCCTCTGTTGGAACTTTCGCGCCCAATCAGTAATTCCCGGGGGGAGTCATTACTCATTAGTGATGTGGCAACAATTATTGGGCCAATATGTATTGGGCCGGACTTGGAGTTTGGGCTTGGACTTAATTAGAGTACATCTGAAACAAAGAGGAACATCGGTCGGAAACAACTGCGAGCCGATACAATGGCTTATGCTATGTTTGTTTGTAATAACTTTTTATAAGTTTATAAGTGTTTTTCCTGTCTCGTTTCACATACTTACCTCATATACCATAAATCACTATTGAAAAGTTACTTTTGAAGGTTTCAATCACTATTCCAAACAAGTTATTCGTCTGTCACCCTTCGTGAGGCTCAACGCGACCTGGAGAACAAAGCTAACGATCTCAGCAAGCTTCAAAAGGGTAAGCTATCATAATTCCTCCCACCATTTCTTGCAATTTTCTTTTTCCATTATCATGTCATCCTTCGTTATAACTTGTTTGTTCGATCAGATATTGCATAGAATCACCAAGTGAGAAAGAAGTCTACTATCCAGCTCGGAGAGAACGAGCATGTCCTTAAGGTATAGGTTTCTCTGTCTATTATTTTCTTTTTTATTTCTTATTTTTATTTCATTCTGTTGTACTGAATTGCTCTTGTATGTTGTGTCTTCATATGTAACCTGTTCTGTTCTTGCAAGAATTGGATTCGTTGAAAGAAGGTACAAATGTTTACAATTTGATTGGCCCAGTACTTGTTAAGCAGGACGTAGCTGAGGCCAATGCTAACGTTCGCAAGAGAATCGAATATATCTCTTCCGAATTGTAAGCTTGGTTTACTTTTTCTAGTCTGTGGTGGTTAAAGATGTGATTCTGATAATCTTCTTATTTGCTCAAGTGATCACGAGTTCACTAGATCATTTAGTTGAGTTTCATGATGTTGCACGCAGCTACCTCTACTCCTTTCTAGGGCTGACTTTATTATTGTTTATTTTTGAGATAAAGATTGAATAACTCTATGAAAGACAGGCAATTATTCATGAGGCAAACGTCTTTTAAGTTGTTATTTTTTATTTTTTGGCAAGACTTATTGTTAGCATCTTGGTTGATTAATAATGAAAAGGAGGTAAATATGGGAGGAACTACTACCCCTGCTAGAATACTAGGCTTTTAGAAGTGTGGTCTGAATGAGAAAGGAAAACAAATTCAGCTACCAGAAGATATTCAGTAGCGAGTTGCTTCAATGATGTGCTGAAAATTACATTGAAATCCGCTGCTTAGAGAACCTCCTTATTGACATCTAACCAAATTTCTTGAATTCTTCTGAATCAAATCACCGGTTCTCTTCATATCACGGTTCATGATCTTAGGGCATGTTTGGTATGATGGAATTGGGGGATATGGAATTGGAATTGGAAATCAATTCCATGCTTAAGTTTGTTTGGTATGATGGAATTGGAAATTTTTGCAATTCCATGTGGAAGCCAAATCTCTCCAATTCCATCAAATTGGCTTCCACCTAAAAAGCAAAGATTTGCAATTCCATGTACCTAAATCTAGGTCAGGGTACTGGGTTAAGGGTTAGTGGGTCAGATCGGAGTTAAACCGAAGCTAAACCAGGGCCAAACCGGTGAAAAATTGAATATTTTAGGCTTATTAATATGAAATTTCTTTTTTTAAAAAAATAAAAATAATTTTTTATTAAAAAAACCTAATTGGAGCAGTCAAAGTACTAGGTCAAAGGTTAGTGGATCAGACTGGAGCTAAATCAGGGTTAAACCGGTGAGAAATTGAATATTTTAGTCTTATTAATATGAATTTTTTTAAAAAAAAAATAAAAATAATTTTTTATTAAAAAAAATCTGTCCGGTCCGGGTTTAGTAACAATGGTTTTATCTCATTCCACTTTCTTAGATTAGCATATTGGTAGTTTTACATTTTAAATATAAATATTAAATAAAAATAATATTTGAATTCCATGTACATACCAAACACACTTTTAAACCACATTTCCATTTCCATATCCATTTCCATTTCCATATCCATATCCATCAAAACCAATTCCAGTGTACCAAACGGGCCCTTATATGTTTGTTTTCCATATAGAACTCAGACAACCTAAAATAGTATTATCTTCATGAAATACAGTACTATTTGACTGGTTACCCCTAGTAATTATTGAATAATTTCTACTCCGTCTGTCTCTCTTTTCCCATGTAAAACTTGTATACTAGACCTTTTACTACATTATGTGTGTCATATCTCCTGAAGCCTTTTTCATGCAGCTTCCTATTCCTGTTGCTTCATGGTGTGCCGTGGGTCAGTATGGGTACTTAGGGGCTGTTTGTGATAGCTTTTTTGAATCGGGCTTATCATATAAGCCCGATTCACGTAAATCGAGATAAATCTCCTCTACATATTTATCTCGTAGACCGTGAAAGCACTTCGTAGACCGTAAAAGCACCTCGTAGACCGTAAAAGCTACCTCGTAGACCGTAAAAGTTACCTCGTAGACCGTAAATTACAATTTATAAGCACTTATAAAATTTTCATAAGCTATTCCAAACAGCCTTTAATTATGTGAATTCAAATAGTGTTGTATCCCAATCTCCCGGGTCATGAATGTCCCTTTATTTTGTGACGTCACCTCTACATCATGCTTCCGTACTTTCAAGAATTAAATAATCAATTACTCACAAATTATATGACTAATGACTTGTGTTTAAGTGCTTTCTTAACTTTTAGGTTAGATTTATGATTTTGAGTAAATTAAGGCCTATTGCAAGGATATATGTAAGTCATTTTATATTTCATGTTATTTTTCACTTGTTAAATCTTACAATTCAACATGTTTTGCCATTCATGATTTAGGACTGTACCTTTTGATTTTAGGAAATCTGAACCCTTGTTACATTTTCACATCCCACTCCTTCCTTTATCACTTGGACGAGCCCCAGGTAGCTCTTGTTTTATTCCTGTAATACTTTGGCTTGTGATGCCTTTTATTATTCTTAGCCGCTTCACATCTCCACAGTGATGATTAATCTTAAAGGGATCTGTGAACATTCACTAGTTCTATCCCCCTTATGCTTTTTTACGATTGTTTATTGCTAGGTTGCTGCATGTTGTGACTTTCACTATTGTCATTTTGCAATAATTGAGCTAATTTTAGTACCTCAAAGCCAAACGCGCACTAAATTAATGTAAATAACTTGATACTTCGTTTAAGAAAAATAAAAATATCATGAATTCCACACACAAACACATACCTTATCACCTTGGATTGAAAGAAAATGGAGAAGGAAAGAAAAGTAGGGAGTAAAATGAGTGAGGGAAAAGGTTTTGTTTTGCTTGGATGGGAAAGAAAATCCAGAAGGAAGAAAAAATAGGGAGAAAATGGGGTGGGTTCCATCTCACATTGTTCCTTTAAAATTTCACTCCATATATGGCGAGATTGAGGGAAAACATTCATTCTCATGGTTAAGGGTCTGTCAGGGGTTGACTTGGCCTTTTAGGAGCTTGGTCATGCCTGACTTATCAATATAAAAAGTAAAGCCAAAGCTAATTTAAAAGACGGTTTTTTTCTTAATAGGCTCAGGCCAGTCAAGCTAAGGCTAATTAAAAAGCCTGTTTCTTTTAACAGGCCATATCAAAATTTATTGACAGACCTGTTACACTTATCGGGCCGGCCTGAGCCTTGTTAAAGTCTTTTTAAAAAAAAAAAATAGTAGGGTAAAAGCACAATTACCCATCTACCATCTCCCCTTTGCCTTAACCTTAAAAGTGTGTTTGGTTCAACCGAGGTGAAGTTAGATGAAGTTCATTAAAGTTAGGTTAGGGGAAGCTGTAAGCTTTGTTTGGTTCAAAAAGAGAAGAGATAATGTTTGATTTTTTGTTTGGTTCAGAAAAGTAGATGAGGGGAGCTATTTATAATCGGACAATTATACCCTTATCTCTTTATTTTATATTTTCCTTCTTCTTTTATAATTTATATATTAATAATTATTATTTGTTACATTATTAATACAATTCCAGCTCAGCCATCAGGAAAAATAGAAGTGAAACAAATTTAATAAACTTACTTGAATTAAGAATCATACTCATTATCAAATTTATTACTTCCATTTTTTATACGAAAAAAATTTATTGCTCCAATTTTATTGATGTAAATATAATTCAAGATGTGCAAATATTTTTGTTTGTGGTATTGGAACAAAGAGACATACACAACTTAAAAATCGAACTCACACCAACTTCAATGTTTGAAAATAAATATAGATATTCCATATGCGATAGGGCACATCATTATATAAAATCAATATTTTGCACATCATCTTGCATATTTTGCACATCAAGTTACATCATTATCAATAATCAATACATAATAGGCCAGATCAGTTGAAGAAGCTTACTAGATGTTCTCTAGCTATTTGAATTCTTTTTCTAACTATTTCATTTGCTTCTTTCAATGCTTCATTTCCAGCAATCATTGCTTGATTTCCAACATTAATTGCCTGTGCAACTTGAGATATGACATCTTTAATCTCAACAAGGTCAGAATCTTTATCTTTATTTGAGTTCACTTTTTGTTTCTTTCTTGAGGAACCACTTGCGTCTCAAGTGAGTTATCTTAAGTGGTACTATTATCAAGAGCTTCAAAATGATCTAGTGTATACTGCAGCTTGTACCATGAGCACAGAGATATCGCTGAAATGCAAGCGATGTCCATTAACAAAGAAGCCGAATCGATTTACGAAGAGATAGAGCATTAAAACAAACAGTCACACCATTCAATTACAGCAATACACAAGCCCAAAACTAAAAACTTAATCACGTAGAATGGTACATACAAGAATTGCGTGGCACCGGTATTGATGAATCCAATCCCAGAAAAATATGGTTGCACCAAAGCATGGCAGCCATCCAAGTTTGAAGAGAAGATTTAAAATTAGAGAGAAATCTAATTTAGTTTCTGGCATGTGATCTTTGCCTTCGACAATGAACGTAATTACTAACTTTGCCTAGAAGTATAATTTAGTTTGACGAGAAGATTTAAAATTAAAGCTGAATATTCTATAAACAAAATACATAATAATCATAACAGACTTACTAAAATACAATAAAGAGAAATCAAATAAATATTTAACAACAAAGATCAATGCATCAGGGTTGATCTCATTTGAATATTCTAGTAAAAAGGTCTATTTCATATCATGATGGGATAATTTTTCTGCAAGTCTTGTTTGGGAGGAAACAGAGTTATTTTCATTGATGGTTAAAATGCAGTTGAGTGTAGCCAAAATCCCCAATCCCTTCACTCCAGTCTACACTCCCAACCAACAAATGTCTTCAAATATGAGTATTTTGATCATTTAGCACCCTTTTTTTTTTATTAACCTCAAGAAAAGTAAAATTGAAAATCTTTACTTAGAGACTCATTCTACTTCATTGATGGCATTGTCACCACACCATGACCACTCAATACACTCTTTTCGAAACTCCCTATCAAAACCTGAAGCTATGATTCAAACAAGCCTCACAATAGTATCATGAAGTGGGGAAATCACTGTTTTGTCTTGTGTTCAAAATTTTTGGCAACTATAGCATTCTTTTAAAGGAAGGCGGGCCTTGGAGTAATTGGTGGATGCGCTGGCTTTCCGCCTCCAGGTCCAAGGTTCGAGCCCTAAAAACAGCCTTTTGGCAATAATGACAGGGTAAGACTGCGTACATATAGGATCTCCTTTCCCTGAGTCCGCATTGTGCGGGAGCCGCTTGACACTGAGGTCCGCTTTATAGCATTCTTTCAAAGAAAAGCATATCCTTGCACCAAAATCATACTCAATTAAAATTTTTTAACAAATATATGCCGAAATTATAATTTAACCCCCCCCCTACTTGTGAGGATGACTGCATGATCTTTCCCCTCTTAGCCAGCCCTAACAAGGCTCCACGAAACCAATTCAGCTTAGACGTGGGAATAGAAGCAATAACTACGGGCAAAGTCCCGACAATCCAAGCTAATCTTAGCAACAGAGCAATGCTCATCTCCATTATCACAATAACCTATTAAAATACAAAGTTAGAGCAGCGAGAAACAGTTAAAGAAAGCTTGGACTTTTTTATTACCAATGACCACTGAAGATTTTGAGAATGGATGCTTGAACGGCTAATTTTTTTGGGAAAAAAAAAACTATAACAAGTATTTCAGAAGTATGCATGCGAGCTGGGGTAAACAAGAAAAAATCAACATCGAGAAAACAGAAGAATCACCATACAGTTCAAAACAATTTCAATTCAACGAAACGCGAGCGATGAACGGCGGTAATGGAAACTCACTTGGGAAATTTGCGTTTATTTAGAAGCTGGTCCAAGGTTGCCCCTCCGTTTACGTCCAGACGGCGGCAGCTGGAGGAGCGGCCGGAGACGACGCTCGAGGAGCAGACGCGCGAAGGAGACGACGCGATGTAGAGGAGAAATGGACGGGCAGTGAGCTTCGACGAGCAACCGATGGTGGCTTCACGAGCAGGTGGCGGCAGCGGCTGGAGGAGCGGCTGCGAACGACCCTGAAATACCGAACGCGCGAAGGAGACGAGCTTGGAACGCGCGAAGGAGATCGGGAAATGGACGAATGGCAGAGGGAAAAAGTGCTTATAGTAGCCAGGTTAGTATTGAAATATTAAAAAATTGTCATAGCCAAATTTAATCACAATTTTCTCATCCTAGAAATAATTCTAAATTTAGAGGTTTAACAAGATCAGAAGGTAACCATTAAATGATAAAAAATTCGTCCCTTCTTTTTATCTAAAGACATATTTTTTATCTTTAACTCTCTCTTCACCTAACTTAAAAAAAACCTCTAACCAAACACAGCCTAAGGGTCAATATTCCATGCCTGTATTCCAAATTTGGAGGGCAAATCAGAAATTAATATTCAATTTGTCCAAGTACTTTTCATGCAATCCTATCCAGAGCTACGAACAAAGGTTGATCTAGTTGGTAAGGAATTGATTTATAAACCATAAGGTTGTGAGTTCAACTTTCCATGCCAATGTGATGATTTTCTTGATGGACGATATGTAAATACTTCGATAAATGCTCTGAGTCTGAAAGCATGTCTTAGCCCTGATGAGCATTGGAAGTTTTGAAACCCAACTTACCTAAACTTCATTTTAAAAAAAAAAACCCTATCCAGAGTTCAGAATTCTTTTAAAATAATATGAATTTTTAAAAATTAAATTAAATTACTTTTCTATGATATTTTACGCTAGTAGGTGTGTGTATACACACGCCCAATAAATAGGTGCCAAAAAATTTTTTGAAACAATTTTAATAATATGGAATTAATATTTGTTTAAAATAGTGATTGAAATCTTTAAAAATAACTTTTCAATCATGATTTATGATATATAAGATAAATATGTAAGATGAATATTTTCTTAATTTATATACATTAAATATAATAAACCTTTCAAAAATTTAAAGGAGCTTTAAAAGGAACAATGAAGTAGCCCCCACTGTTTGGTTTTGGGTTAGCATTTTCTGTTTCCCAGCGAAAGCGGCCCAGGTAACCCTGACATGGTTCCCTAGGTTTTGAAAAGATATCATATCTCCTTGCTTTTAAGCTTTATGCACCAGCTGTTTCAATATTTCTTGTTTTAAATTTTACAAATAATAAAAAATAATAATGCATAACAAAATTCTACTCGCTTCAGAATTTACATCATAGTGCTTATTATTCAAAATTTCATCCAAAATCAGTAAAAAAAAAAAGGTCAATGATACACCCCAAAAAATTTTTTTTTTAAAGCAACCAATATTATTATAAAAAATATTTAAATTTCAAGTCAGCTTGTGTAGGTTTCCAAAATTATAAATGTGTAATTTTGTCAAACAATTTTATAGGTAATAGTATATTATTATTAGATTAATCAAAACATTGAAGAAGTAAAGCAACACTACTACAGCCATCATTTTACTCCTCAGATGAAGAACAAAAAGGGACACTTGGCAATAGGCAATTTTATTAAGCATAAATAAATGGTATGCCTCATGCTTCACTCACACTCAAAGGGATTCCCATTCAGAATTTTTCAAAATATATGCTGGAGATGGCATCATCAAGTGCCGTTATACAGTGCAGCTCCAGCACCGCAAGTGAGTTTTTAAAAAAATCAGGCAGACATAACATTATTATCCTTCCCAACACTCTCAAATCATTATGTTTGCTGCTAAAGCTTCCATTTTATAGATGAAAATGCCTCACGCTTCATCATAATCTCCCTATAAAAAGCAGCTCCATTCTCATTTACACCTCAACTACTTACAAAGACAAGTTAAGCCAACTTTACCTTTTGTTCTTCAGCAGGCAGGGCAAGATCAGAGCTGTGATCATGGGAAGCTGCGGGATGGCCATGGCTTTCACTTTCTGCTTCATGGCTCTGCTGGTTTCTGCTTACATTGGCTTGGCCATGAACGTAGAGGAAGATGTTGCAGCTATTCCACCTACACCAATGGAGAGCCAAGCCGTGCCTCTCGGTGCACCAGCTGCTCTTTCAGCCTTGATTTTTCTGGTTTGGTTCCTGTAAGCTTGATGATCTGTTTTCTGACAGATGAGAGAGATCACAAGATGGTTTTCTCTGAGTCTCTAATTATCATTGGGTGGTGTTTATGCATAGAGAGGTGAGAGACAGGGAATGCGGATGCTAAATGTAATTTGATGAGTGAGTGATTTTTCCAGACATTTTCAACCATATATGTAATGTTTCTTCTCCCTATAATACAGCGAATATTATGAACATGAAGCACAGAAAAAAATGTGGAAGTTTTCCTCAAGGTGCAAAAGACAGATAAGCAATAATACATTCTACTCCAGCAATACTACTTCCTTAACAAAAGAGAAGCATTAATACCAATTGAACATTACCACTTTTTAACTTCTGGACACACAGAAGAGAGGATAAATTTTCACGTACATGTTCAGTCTTCCCATATCGGACTTCTGCCCACTTAAAAGTCAAAGAAGGGAATAAAAAGAATAGTGTCGGGGGGAAAAAGAAAAGGGTTCAAAGATATGGTGGTATATACATCAATTATTTAGTTTTATATCTCACAGCACCATACAGTATATATTGAAGCAGCACAGATGGTTATAATATAATAGGTACATATTTGCCACCCAACCGTGAAAAAATCAGGGAAAACACTTCCCCACTCATAATGAAGTCCTGAACTAAGAAATCACTGCTGCCTTATGGAACCAAAAAGATCCTGGTACGAACGTTTAGGAGCATCAGGCTGAGATATGATCTCTACAACTTTATAAGATGCCTCGGGACAGGCCAATGCCTCTACAGCTACTTCTGCAACTTGTTCTCTGGATATGGTACCTTGATAAAGGGTATCCTGATGATGCCAGAAAGTCAAGTGTCAGAAAAGCATCACTACAAAAACACAAATGTGAAACTACAAAATCAGATTTATAGGCAATACCTCAGGTTCCATAACAACATTTCCCAGAGGAGGCTCGTTCCTCAATCCACCAGGCCTTATTATTGTGTAATTTATACCAGATTTCCTGATATATTGCTCTGCTTGTAGTTTGGCTACTAAAGTGAGCCCAAAAACATTCAGAAATATGTAAGCTGGATTGAATAGCTGTCCCATTGCAGCTCCATTAACTAAAATGGAACTGATAAGAATGAATCTATTCACATTAACTCTTCGGCACGCTTCAACAAGGTTTACTGTGCCAAAATTGTCAACCTGCATATGAAGCCAGCCATTTTTTAAAGGATAGGACTGAATAAATAATCAAAAACAGTGTCGAACATTACTTGGGAAACAACACAAGCTAAGGTCACCATTGAATACGCTATACTCATAAATCACACATTTTACCTTCATCCACTATAATGCATATTCTAAACGAAAGTACTATATCTTGACAATAAGGACCCTATGAAGCAGATTTTCATAATTAAGGAAGCGTATGGTACAACTACATGTCACAAAAACAGTTTGGGAATGCTTGCATTTTCTGAAAATGAATGCACACGGCAATTAATACAACTAGCAAACTTTTGAACAACAAGACCCTAATGGCTCTGTATATACATCTGCAGGTCCTACTAATATGAAATTAAGAGTGGAAGCCTGGGAAAAAAACAACACCCACAACATCGACATGGAAGATACTAAAATCCTAGCCATATTTTGTTACATGGAAATGTAAAGGTTAATAGAGGATCAATAGCTTAATTACTGAAGCACTTGACGAGAAGAGTATACAGGGTGTTCCATTTAATTAAGTCAAAAACCAATACTGCATCCACGTTGCGCTTATTATTAGCCTAAATTCAAGTAACCATTCCCTCATTGTTAGCAGAATCATAGCCATTACTCAATTCCTTGCCATCAACCTTTGCCAGCCTTCAGTTGACATGACCAAGTATGAGTGAAATATCAAAACATTAAAAATAGGTTAATCACACGACTAAAACACCAATTTAGATGAGACAGAATTGACAAACCTTCCATGGAGCAAGCAAATCCCACCCAGGCCGAAAGCCAGTGGCGCATATTACAGCTTCTGAATCATCGCCTATGGCTGCAGCTAGCTTGTCTGAACCCTCCGTGACATCTGCTTTCACCTGCAGGAATCGCAATCAAACCGCATCAAACATCCAGAATCGATAAAATTCCACTGAACATTTGATTGGGACTTCATTGGAAATGGTAAACACTCACAAATTGAAGAGCCGGGTAGTTGCTTTGGGAAAAGGTAGTATTGGCCTTGTCCAAGTCTCTAACTCCAGCCTTGACGGAGAAACCCTTTGCCAACAACTGCTCAACAATTCTTTTACCGGTACTTCCAGTGGCTCCAGCAACAAAAATTTTCTTCTTCAAACTCAAATCCTCGCCGTCTTTATTTGGCACTTCCTCCACTATTTCACCTCCTTCCATCTAACCCAAACAAAATTGGAAGTTACAACGACGGTTAAGACGCAATCATCATGTTCACTGCCAGGAAATAAACAATAATGGCGTCAATTTATGGGAGAGTAGAGTAGGTAGGTTAGATACCTTGGCAGAGTTAAGAAGAGAAAGAGATTTGAAGGCGGTAGAGCGAGAGGTGAAGGAAGAGTTTAGAGGGTGAAGATGGGAGTGGAGAGAGGCATGGGGAAAATTCCTGAAGATAAGAGGAGAAGCAGCCATGCCGCTGTCCTGTCCGCAATTCCCAACCACGAACCTCTCACACTGCCACGTAACTACACCCAGAAAACGGCTGAGCCTCGAGCCGCCTTTTGTTTTGTTGCTAACCCAATTACTACAGCGGACTTCTTTAACCTTATACTCCATTCGTTTTTATTTAAAAGCAAATTTTATTTACACTGGTATTTTTTATAAGTAATTTTTATTTTTTATTTAAAAATATAATTTTTTTATTTTTATTAAATATATATTATTTATAATTAATTATCACGCACACCAAAAATAATATTTAGGAGAGAGACTAGATAAATGAAGTCAATAAAGCATGAGAAAAATATATTTATTATTTCTCATACTTTCTATATATTCTCTCTATGTTTTCATAAATAGGGGCATATATAGAAAAAATATGGTATTTTTGACACACTTATTGCTTTTAACTACTAGTTCGTTTTACGTAATCAAGGAGAAAATTGCTTATAAATAGGACTGGAGGGAGTATGAAGTTTAACCCAATTTAGATTTTAGTCCCTCAAATTTGAAATTGGTGATTTTAGTCTTTAAAGTTTGGCTCAATCTTAGTTTTAGTCCCTTAAATTTGAAATCGGTGGTTTTAGTCCTTCAAGTTTAAAAATGACTTGATATATTTCCCTATACTTGAAGGACCAAAGCCAAAATCAGACCAAATTTCAAGGACTAAAACATGAATTTCAAATTTAAGGGACGAAAATTAAAATCAGACCAAACTTTAAAAATCAAAAATTATATTAACCCTATCTTAAAATTCAGCAGAGAAAAATCTCCTCAAAGCAGGAACAAACAAAGCACCCTCCAATCCTTCGCCCAACGGAGGAGCTTTTGAATTTGATCCGCATGGGTTGTACTGTTTCTTCTGGTGTTGGTTGGTTGGTTGGTCATGAGGTTATTCCTCTTTTATCACGCAAGTTCTCGTTCTAGTTGTGATACCAAATTTCAAATACTATGCTTTGGTCTCTAAGGTGTCCATGTTTTTAAGATAGACAACGTTTTAAGTAGAATAAAATTTAAGGGAATAAAACATATGATTTAAAATTTAAAAAATTAAAATTAAAATAAAGATAAACTTAAAGTACCGAATATTGTATTAAGGGAAAAAAAACCCTCTTCATTTTGTTTTGTTTTTTTTTTAAATTAGAACACATGCAAGCTCTATAACTGATACCCTTGTGAAGATTAATTAGCCGAAAGGATTAATTTGTTCATATAACCATAACTTTACTTTTAACATTATATTTGGCACACATTTTAAGGTTTTTATAAGAATAAAATATAAATATAAATCATTTAAATTTTATTTGGACAAAACATAGAGAGTAATAATAAAAATCTTGTACAAAAATTAATACTCCCTCTTGTATTTAATATAAGATATATTTAAGAAATTAATATTAATCCTAACTCCTAAATATAAAACATAATTTTCATATTTATTAATTTTTTTCTTAATTTACATCTTCTGATGCTCTCTTAACGATAATTAATGAGGAAAGAGAAGAAGAGAATAAATGAAAAGGACTAGAGTGCTTTAGAAAATATAAGTTATATTAACTAATTTCGTTAATCTAATCAAATTAGATAAATATATATCATATTAAGAATTAGAGAGTTCTAAATTAGAACCTAATCACAACTTAGGTTCTTAAATTCATTATAGTTTCTTATAAAAGAGAAATAAACCCATAGGATAAAAAATAAAAAATAAAAATAAAAAAAACCTCCGATTGAACGTTGTACTTTACTCATGAGCTCGACTTTATGGTACATGATTAAAATTAGATTAACACTTGGACCAATTAGGCCAAGCTCTGAATTCAAAAGGTTCAACAAAACGATCTTGAAGCTAAATTTCAAATCAGCTATTTGAAAACTCAGCTCCCGCTTTTCCAAATTGAGCCACAGTTAAGAGAAGGAAGAAACCTCAGTGGAGAATACAGAACAAAATCTCAATTCAAGACTCAGCTTCTACAACAAGCTCACACAAGCTGGATGCTCAGGGCCTGAATGCAGAAAAGGCTACCACGGAGTTGTGTCCACCAAATCCAAATGAATTAGAAATCCCTGAAACAAATGAGATCATCGATTATACCTCCAAATTCTGATCTCCACCACTGAATAAAGGAAATGCCTGGGGAGTTTAATAATTAGTATCTTACCAACATTAACTTCATGCTGCTGCTTTACATTTGCAACCGTATCAAAATCAACCTCCGGCTCTGGATTCTGCACTCAAAGAATAAGGGCATAAATAAACATTGACTTCAAAAATCAGCCTGGTTATTGAAAAAACGACAGGTTCGATAGGGAAATGTCAAACATCACAACTATCTGTAAGGCAACCATAATATGCTTTTGGAGGAGAACTTTTTGTCAAACCCGCATTCCTTCTGTCCCCTCCAATTGCCCAGCAAAGGAAAAGAACGTGGTTTAATATCTTGGTATAGTAATGAGAATCTCAATATCAACACGAACTTGATATTTAAAACTATATTGCCCAAAGACCCCATAATTTTTTTTTGTAATCATGAAGAATGCAGACTGATTATTTCCAATTACCATTCTATCAAACAAACTAAGGAACAAATATTCTGCTCCAGCATTCTTGACCAAGAATTAGATCCCGTTCTAACAGCAAAGTTGACAAAATGATTTATCTGCTGGTAATGAAAGCATTCCTAAAGTTCCAAACCAATAGCATTGAGTAAGCTGAACGTACAAATTGGTTGATTGAAGGATGTAGCCATCCTGTTGTTATGGCTTTCACTGTGGCAATGGCTTCCAAACCCCCGGCTGCACCAAGGCAGTGCCCTATCATAGACTGATACAAAATGAAAGAACATATCATATCAATCAATGCTTGACCAGGGACCAAGTCAAATATAACCACTTGTACAAAACACAAATACAATGAATGATTTCGCCACCAAATATGATTTCTAGAGTAGGATAATACCTTGGTGGCATTAATTTTGATCTCTGAAGTATTTTTGAAAACCTTTTTAATAGCATTGATCTCTGCCAGGTCACCAGCAAGAGTGGATGTCGCATGTGCATTTATGTAATTGACCTGAAAAATGTCATAGATGCATTTCATCAACTAATAGCCTAATTAACAGAACCTGTAAACGAAGAAGAGAAAATAGATATTTATCAGACATAACTATCACTAGCTTGGAGTGATTGATGGGTATAAAAAGAATGTGGATATGTGAGCATCTCATTGCGCTTAAGAAATTAATAAACGAAGCACAAGTACCAAAATCTTTATGCTGATGCAAATGACTCATAACTCATGTTATTATGTTAAGGACAATCAAGCTATTTTATAAAAACAAGCATAGTTTATGTTATAACCTCTAATACTTCCCTTTAGCTTAATTTGAAGTGTTAACAAAGTACAAGCTTATAATATTTCATGCTGAAACTTAATTTTAATTAAGAGAATGGGAGGAAACAAGAATTGAACATTTGAACTTTAGACTACTTGATCATAGCTCCAATAAACTAATCCTATATCAAGGAACACTTTAAAATAGTTATGAAGGCCAGTGGGTGAATTTTTTAATAACACTAACATAATTTTTGACAAAGATTAGTAAGCACTTCATTTTCATCTTGAGAGGTGGGAAGGTACATTTCCTAAGCTACCCCAACCCCCCATCGCTTCACATAGACTTACAAGTTATGCAACACCAACTTCAGTCATCAATCATCAATCAACCAATGAAATTTATAACAAGAGGAACCAAGAGAACAATTAAGTATTGAAGACACCTCCAAAGAAAACCATTGATATTTGATAAATGAAAAAACATTTATGCAGAAAATAGCTAGCACCTCCTCAGGTGACACACCAGCATCTTCAAGGCTGCTTTGAATGCATGAAGACACGCCAAGTCCATCAGCTCGAGGATCGGTCATATGATGAGCATCACAGTTAATAGCACCACCCAGGTACTCAGCAATAATAGGTGCTCCTCGCTTCATGGCATGTTCCAGACTCTCCAATACCTGTGAACTCAGAAATCTCAAGCTTCAGGTAGTAGCCTGTAGCACATAACCATACAAGATAACCGATTTTTTGGGCATTTTAAGAAAAGTTCAGTCTTTTAGTGGGAAAAGGAAAAGAGTATTTCAGGAGAACTGCTTCTACTGTCTTAGCAGTTCCCCACCTAGTCCCATGAAACTCCAAGAGTTGCTATGTTTTGGATTAGGCACAAATATAAATATAGTAGAATTTGCAATTTTGTCATATCTTAATTGATGAAAATAAAAGACTAAAACAAAAAATGCATTTAGATATACTATGGATGGTTTTCTAGTAACTCTCAATATAGCAGAAAGTCAGAGTACTCTGTAAATAATATAAAGGATACAGAAGGTGGAGAAATGAAGATTATGTTCTTTTTTATCAAAGACCATACAAGAATAAATGCTGCCTTACCAGTACTCCAGCACCTTCACCCATAACAAAGCCATCTCGGTCTTTGTCCCAGGGTCTTGAAGCGGTTTTTGGGTCATCATTTCTCTGAGATAAGGCCCTGCATGCTACAAAGCCCCCTAACCCTATGGGGATGATGGCGGCTTCAGTCCCACCTGCTATCATTAGATCAGCCTCTCCCCTCCGTATATGATTTGCAGCAGCATAAAAACAATAGTTGGAGGTAGCGCATGCAGTTGAAATAGAATAATTTGGACCCATAAAACCAAGATCAATTCCAAGCAATGCTGAAGCCATATTAGTTATAGCATAAGGAATGAAAAAGGGTGTTATCTTGCGGTGTCCCTTCTCAATCAGAGCCTGGACGCCATCAGAAAAGACAGTAAGACCACCCATTCCTGATCCAACTAGCACACCTGCACGTTCCTTATCAATCTGCAAGGGAAAAGAATTGAACGGCTTGAACGTTTCTTGGATAACATATAGAACAGAACTCTGACCAAACAAAAGAAGGGCACTTTAAACGCTTGATTCTTAATGAAGTAAAATTTATATTTTTAGCACATTTTAGAGTTACAGAACATAGCATGAGCATACTGTTTTATGATTCAAAATTGATTGCCTCTCAATGTCAAAAATATGGTTAAGTGTAAAGTGATACAAGCCACATTAATCATAAACAACACAGCAGAATATTTGTACTCTGCAGACAGTTTACATGGAATCTCTTATATCAACAACAACCTCGAGTCTTAAGCTGTTCTTTAAATCAAACTAGCTTCAAACTGAGATTAATCGAGAAACTCATCATCGACAGATCTTAGTTTGTAAAACCACCACCAAATTGACATAGTAAAAGGCTTTTACAATAAGTTGCGCTAATCCCCATTACCTAAATCATTTTAATGCTTAAATATTCAGACGCCCTTGTGAATGCAAATTGACCCCTAAATCTGCCTATGCATATAAATCCTTTTTAGAATAAAGCAAAGTTAAAGATGATAATAATAATTTCCTTATTACTAAAGCTCCAAAATTTAATCATAGTAAACCAGAAGAAAGGTAAACCAAGCACGGTTCACTTGCACCGTAGCTAGTAAAAAATGATAAAAATAATTTCCTTATCACTGTGATGCAATGATTAATAATCTTACGTGAATTATATGCGAGTAATGGCAACTAAATCGACAAAGAGCATTAAGCCAGAAACTCATTAAATTTCTACCTCAAAGCCAAGCAAGTAAATATAAAAGCATTTGAACATACACAAAATACAAACCTTTGAGCGCTTATCAGCACCAAGGTCAGCATGCTCGAGGGCCTTCTTGCCAGCGACAATGCAGTACCGAAGGCAATCATCGAGCCGCCTATCGTTCTTGCCATCAATGTAACCTTCGGAGTTGAACCCTCGGATCTGCCCACCGAACCTCGTGGGGAACTTGGAGGCATCAAATCGATCAATGGGACCTATTCCACTTTCACCCGCAAGAAGCTTCTCATAGAATGTATCGACGTCGTTGCCGAACACAGATGCAAGCCCCATTCCCGTTATCACCACCCGCTTCTTCGGGTCCTTCTCTCTCTTGGGAGCAGAAACTTTGTGGTATGCAGTGGCAGAAATGAAATGAACTTTCTTCTTGGATCTTTTGGTCGCATTGAGAGATTTGCGAAGTGGGTCACACGGAGAAGCTCGAATAGTCGGAGATTGAAGTGCCAGCATGGTGTGGTGGCGGTGAGTGAAAGGCGCGACGATGACAACGACGGAAAAGTGGAGATGAGAAATTCAGACGTAGTTGGGCTACTCCGGGGAATCGTTAGGATTAGCTTTTGATTGGAATGAAGCAAATGTGTTTAGGCTTTGAGGCGATATTTAAGAGCTTAATCTTCTGCTATGTTTTCGTGTGACGACAAATAATCAATCCTTCGAACTCCTCGCATCCAGTGGCACGATCAAATGGCAAGCGACGATTACGATGCAAATCGAGAACTAAGCAATTCTAGCAAATTTCGTTGGAGGGCTTCACTCAAGTCCAAAAATGTTTTGACGATTTGAAGGCAGGTACGGTGCGCGCCTTGTTTGGGTAATATTCGCGGGTTTTTTTTTTTTTTTTGGTTTTCCATTTTTTGGAGAAGGGTTTTATTGTTCTGAGTTCTAACATGCGTCTAATAAAAAAAAGTAAATACTAACAAGGTATAGATGCTGCCTTCAAAAGGAGATCACGAGTTGAATCCCGTTTGTAACCTAAATCGTTAAGATATATCCTTATAACTCAAAAAAAAAATTAAAACTTATTTATTTTGGCAGATATATATTATTAATATTAAATTGAATCAAATTATTTAACTAACACATTTCGTTAATTAAATTTATTTACAATTTAAAGAAACTGGAGAGACAACCTCCCAATTTTTCAAAATAAAAGCATGATTTGGAAGACAAAAAATGTTTTTAACAGTAAAATAATAGTATAGATGAATTCAATATATATTGATGTTAGATGTTATATAATGTTTATAGTAAAATTTCTATACAAGTAACTATTATATTATAAGGTATTAATTATCAAAATAACTTCTAGCTTTGGTCTAGGTTTTTTTTTATTATATATTATTATCCAATATGCTAACACAAATGTCGTCTTTGGGACTTAAACTCAAAACTCAAGGTATTTAGCAAGATCTTACATCCCTAAACAAACTTTATGTTAGTAGTATTGGTCTAGCTTAATGAAAAGTATTTTTCCTAACACAATTTTTTTTCTATCTATATTATAGAGTTTAATAACACTGTTAGTATAACTCAAGCCATGATACGAGTACATTAAAGGTAAATATATATATATATATGAGTGCACTAAAAAATGAGAGCAATAACACTAATTGTGCTTATAGGTTCATACAAAATTATATATTTGTCACTCTTTCACTCAAAGCATAACTGTGTCAGATAACTTGAACATAAAAATAAAAAGCAAAAGTAGAACCTAACTAATCTACCCAAACCAATCTTGTTGACCGTAAAATTTAATTATATGGTTGGGAAACTTTGTTTACAACCATTTATAATCGGGCACTTTCTTTTGATTGCCTCTAATTTACGAAATTGCATTGACATTTACCTTTTTTTTTTTAAAAAAAAAAAGAAAGCATATCACAGGTTAGAATGCAGTTAATTAAAGGCTTATATTTTGGAGCTTTTGAAAATCAAAAGAACTATCACCTTTATTTTAATTTTTAAGAGTCACAAGGTCTCGAATTTAAATCCATGTACATGTAAAAAAACATGTTTGAAAGAGTTACTCTAAATAAATTTCACAATACTTGAATATGATCAATTAGATAACCATAATAAACAAAATTGTGATTTGGAGCTATTTAGTCATTCACATTCTACAAGGCTTCTTTTTTTAGAAGGTGACGAGGAATCAGAGGTTCACAGGTAGAAAGCTTTGTAATTAACTAATTATTGTCCCGCCAAGAAGAGGCTGTGCTAAAGTACTTGTGCTTGGGGTCTACACGCACAGCATTTGTGAACAAGTAAAAATAGATTATATATAGCAGTTGTTAACTTGTTCTTTTTTGAAGCCTCCACCACATGTTCTGACTACACACTACCTTGAACCTAATTCATGGATCGTAAATCTGCAGTTCTAAAGTCTCTGAGTTTCCTCTTCAGGAGCAGCTCGTCTCTGCAACGTTGTCTGTAGTGAATCAGCAATGCCTCTGATCTCAGCTACCATGGCAACCACATCATTTAGCTTATTCACTGCAGAGCCCACGCCCTGTGATTAACAACCACATTGATCAGCAAATACTTGAAGCATTCATTTGGGTAATGTCAGATTTAGTTAAGAACAGTCCAGTAATTTTATGGCTAATATGCGAATTGAAATGGGAAGAAAATTAGAAAGAAAATGAATGCATACCACGCCAGCAGCCCCGGCGGTGATGGCCATTGGTGCGGTGACAGCGCTTAACCCGGATGAACAGAGGATAGGGATCTTCACAGCTCGTGATATGGAATATGTTGCTGCTAAAGTAGGTGTTGCCTGACACCATAACCAGAAATTAAGGTTCTGGCAAGGTTAAACATCTTTTTTTTTTTTTTTGGAGTGAATGGGAAATATCATTGCCTCAAAATAATTCTAAATAAGTACAGGAATCTATATGAGAACTAATAGCGGAAATTTACAGTAAGCATCTAAAATCAGAAAAGCTTTTTTTAGAGTTTGAACAACTAGGATCCGTATGTGAGCCACAATACTGTCAGTAGAGTAGGCTAAACATCATTTGCAAAATGCAACACAAGTCTTTTTTGGGTATAAATAAGGTCTAATCTGCAAATCTTTTATAGAGGTGAAATGTAAGTTTGACTGTTTCAGATGAAAACCTTCATTTTTATGTGGTTAAAGAATAATTAAGCTGTCAAGTTAGCAGTATAATATACAAGTACACAGGGTGTTCAGACTCCAACATGTTTACTCTTATAGGTAATAAGCTGCCAAGTTTTTTTCTAGTTACCTTCTCAATCAAGCCTAGAACACCTGACTTTGTAGGGTTTGAACATTTTCCTCCTTCAGTTTGGATGATATCGGCACCTTCTTGTTCCAGTAACTCAGCAAGCTTGACCTGTTAAGTATATAGATTTTTGTTTATTTGGAATGATGGCAAGTACTGATAGCATCAACATAATTGTAACCTCTTATATTTATAGTGTTGCTCATAACCTGATCTGGAAGGCTTAGCGTGTGAGGAACAGTGACAGACAAAACAATCGATGGAAGTAGCCTCCTTGTCTCTTTTGTTAGACCCAGTATCTGTAAAAAAAAAAAAAAATTGAAAACAAACAGATCACCAGAGACCGGGCACAAATATTTAACTTTAGGCATTTTTTTCTTTTACAGAAGTTCTAACTTTCATAGTGAAGTATGCTCTATAGTCTATACCTGCTCTGGAGTAAATATCATGCCCTTTTCATAAAAAGAATCATAATTTCCGATCTCAACCTGCGAATACCATCAATTATGATTAACAGCAGAATTTAAGCAGTCCATTCAGCTAACTTTGAACTGATAATTGGGATGAAACTATGTAAGAAGGTCAAACCATTAGTGCTCCTGCTTCAACTGCAGCTGGAAATGTTGCGGGATCTATAGAAGAAACACATACCTGAAATAATGACAGATCATAAATTCCTTAAGGCAGGAAAGGTTCTAATTAATTTGCTGACACTTGATCTATTCTTGATTCCCACCAAAACAAAAAGGTTGCATTTTTTATAGAGCTCAAATGCCATTATGTTCCAAAATTTCTACTTCTTCGCAAGGCAAATGAGCAGGGGGTTGTCTCAAATCTAAAAGTACCGAACTTATTTATTGAACTGAAAATTAAAAATGCTTAAAGGCCTTGAAAACTCAACCATCCAAGGACCCCTGAATTTCATCAGCAGGAAAAACAATTTGCAAAGGCTTGAATAGGGGGAATTATCAATTAAATATCATACAAAGCAAAATTAATATCATATTTGACAAAGAATGAATCTATGTCAATGTTAATTTTATTTTAATGATTGGGGTATGCTTTAGAGCAGTATGAATATACCGGGCAAGAAGTTAAGCTGATAGCTAGCTTCACCAACTCTGGGTCACATGCTATATCCACGTGGGTCGCTCCCCCCTGTAGCACAATGTAATAAATTTCAATATGAAACCAGTGTCATTAATGTGAAGACTTCAAGTGAGAAAGCCTAAGTAAATGATGAAGCAAATGTTTAATGATTAACCATAACTTCATGCAGACAAAAAAGATATTCCAACTTCTAACACAAATATGCTATCTTGCACTTCTAGTGGTGCAGGTTTAAACTCCTTTCTGCTCTCTAAGTATTATATTAACTTCAAAGCCATAGGTCAGAGTATAAACATATCAAGGAGAATAACCATGCCAGCAAAATTGAAAGTCTAACAGAGACAAGTGACTTAATGATTTAAATATATCCTGTGAACTCTGATCAGGTTTCTCTGCCCGATTTTGTTTCAGAAGAAAGATTAGGCACCAACTATTTTCTCTTTTTTCGTTATTTTCATATTCCAGAGCTGGTTTTTAAAAGTTTCAGTCGGTGGATAAAAAATAGAAGCGAGTATTTTACAAAGCTGAAGAAAGAATAAAAATAGGGAGCCGGAGAAAATTAAACCTTGTCGGCAGCAGTTACTACAGAAGCAATGTTGTCTTTATTAAAATTCTGCAAGCCTGAGATAATCTGCCAAAGAAACCAAAGTCATTGTTAATATACTTATATTACATATACTGAACCTGAAGCAATAACACAACAGCAGGAGATTTTTATGAGAAGCAGTCACATTCACATGCAAGTACAGCAATAAACTGATTAATACATCAAGTGTTCTACTAAGTATTAATATCCATGCCTTCATTTCAAACCCTTATAAATGAACGCAACCCACACTTGTTCAGATTCCCTTGTTCGATGATATTTATGACTTTTATTATTACAATATGAACTGCTTGGGCCACTGCATTTGCAGGATTAGCCTGGAGGAACAGGGGAAAAAAATAAAAGGACAGAAAGCCGAAAGTCCTCTGATTCATTTCTATAGTTACTCACAATTTAATAATTGTTCTTGCGGGGCACAGGAGACCCACACAGAGAGAGAGACTTGAAATGGGTGTGCGTTACCTTGAGTGCTCTTCGTTCATGAAATTCCCTCAACACAGATTCTTTAGTGGATGAGAGTAGAGCCCTGGTGGTGAAATTGGGTCTTCTTTTCAAAGGAAGACATGGCTTCGACGAAACATCGCCACATAAAGGGTTGGGATTATGCTTCAGAAAAGTGTGAGAAGAAGACAAAGAAATGGGCATGCAAGATATAGAATGCATGTCTATTGCTCCTTGATCAGAAGCAAGCAAGCAAGCAAAGTTGGAAGAAAGAGTACAGTAGACCAAGAAGAAAGCGAGGAGATAAGGGGGAGGAGCTGCTAACTCTAGACTATACCATATGCAGTATATTTTCTTCACCTTTTTATTTGTGCATGCGCGTGTTTTAATTACTTTTTTTTTTTAATTTTTAACTTGAATTTAAGTTTTTTATCAGTGAATTTATAGCCACCTCAATTAATAACTTTATTGCATGTGTAATGCCTTTTCCTTAATAGCGAAATATGATTGTTTATTTTTTTTAGTTGAGTTCATTTTGTCGATGAAAGAAGCTTAATTGAAAGTTATGAAAGTTTAGTTAAAAATAATCCTTAGTTGTCATTATTTCTCTTATAAGGTCTCAAAATGTCATTTTCGCTTATAATCAAATATTTTGAGCCATACACTCAGGTTTTTGCATAAAATGTGTCTACATCAATTTTAGAGGATAAATCTAAAATAAGGAAATTAATTAAAGAAATTGCATGTTTACATATTATATAACTGTATAAAACAGTAATAATAAATTCAAAATATTTTTATTGTTATAAAAACATGAATAATCAGAGAGATAAGAAGGAAATTATAGATAGAGAAATTAGAAAGAGGTTTTCATTCACTTCTGTATGTCTAAATACATCACCAAGAGACTCTATTTATAGAAAAAAAAAACAAGTGAATAGTAACCAGCTGTCATTGCTACAGTAATGAACAGTGCTGCACAGTAATATTTAATTTTATAGATCATGTTGACTGGAAAAGCAAGTTAGCCTGGATATGAGCTAATAGACATCCACATATTTAATATTCATAACACTCCTCATTGGATGTCCATTATGAATGTTCCTCATTAAAAACTTTAACTAAGAAAAACCCAATGGGATAAAAACCTAGTCAGAGAAAAGAGTACATCATTCATTGATACATTGTCCAGTGCTGCCTCATTAAAAACCTTTCTAGGAAAACCCAATAAGACAAAACCTAGATAAGGGAAAAAGAGTACAGCGTGTATTGACCCCCTATTGACAACATCAATTGATATCTTTGAGTCTCCGAAGGCCAATGTCATAGACGAGCTTTTTAAAAATTCTATCAGGAAGTGACTTGGTGAATAAATCTGCTAGATTTTCATTTGAACGGATTTGCTGGACATCTATTTCACCATCTTTTTGAAGATCACGAGTAAAAAAGAATTTTAGTGAAATACGTTTCGTTCTATCTCCTTTGATATAGCCTTCTTTAAGTTGGGTAATACATGCAGTATTATCCTCATATAGAACTGTTGGTGCCATTTTGCCTAAAGATAGATGACAAGTTTTCGTATATGATATATTACTAACCTCAACCATACACATTCTCGACTTGCATCACGCATTGCTAGAATTTCTGCATAGTTAGATGATGTGGCTGATATAATCTGTTTCATAGAACACCATAAAATAATTGTACCTCCACATGTAAACAGATAGCCCGTTTGTGATTTATCATCATGTGGATCAGATAAAAATCCAGCATTTACATATCCTACCAATTCATGCTACGATCTATTTGAGTAGTATAACCCCATATCCATGTACCTCTGAGGTAACGAAAAATATGTTTTATTCCATTCCAATGTCTTCGTGTTGGTGAATAACTATATCTTGCTAGTAAATTAACAGCAAAGGATATATCAGGTCGTGTGTGATTAGCAAGATACATCAGTGCTCCAATAGCACTAAGGTATGGTACTTCTGAACCAAGTAGTTCTTCATCACCTTCTTCGCTGATTACTCGCGGTTGGAATGGATCTTTATCCGGATGCAGAGACCTTACAATCATTGGAGAACATAACGGATGAGATTTATCTATATAAAATTGCTTTAGGACCTTCCTTGTATAAGTTTCTTGATATACAAATATCCCATTTTTGAGGTACTCGATCTGTAATCGAAGATAGAATTTTGTTCTTCCCAAGTCTTTCATTTCGAATTCTTTATTCAAACAATTAATTGCCTTTTGGAGCTCTTCAGGAGTTCGAATAATGTTGATATAATCAACATAAACAGCAATTATAGCAAATTCATTATTAGATTTTTTTTATAAAAATGCATGGGCATATCGAATCATTTTTGTATCATTCTTTCAACAGATATTCATTAAGACGATTATACCACATGCACCCTGATTGCTTCAGGCCATACATGGATTTATTTAATTTAATTGAGTATTGTCCTCGAGAACCTGAATTTGATGCTTTTGGCACCTTAAGTCCTTCAAGGACTTTCATATAAATATCATTATCAAGTGACCCATATAAATAGGTAGTCAAGACATCCATTAGATGCAAATCAAGCCCTTCTTTTACTGCTAGGCTAATTAAATAACAAAAAGTAGTCGCATCCACTATTGGTGAATACGTTTCTTCAAAATCAATACATGGTCTTTGTGTAAATCCTTGGGCTACAAGACGTGCCTTATATCTTGTTATTTCACCATTTTCATTTCTCTTTCTTACAAAAACCTATTTGCATCTAACTGGTTTTACATCTTCAGGTGTAAGGACTACATGTCCTAATACTTTTTATTTTTCCAATGATTTTAATTCTGTATTAATAGCATCTTTCCATAAGAGCCAATATTTTCTTTGTTGATACTCGCCAATGGATTTTGGCTCATGATCCTCATTATTATTCACTACATCATTTGTTATATGATAAGCAAAGATGTCGTCAATGTTGACTTCATTTCGATCCCATCGGATTTCATTCACAATATAATTTATTGAAATCTCATTATTTTTATATATATCAGGTACCTGGGTCTCTTATGGGACTACATCATTCTCTTCAGAAGATAGCTCTTTTAGAGCTATTAACTTTTCTTGATTATGCTCAATTTGATCATCTGTATTCTTTACTCCTTTTCTTTTTCGATGATTTATATCTTTGGAACCGATGGGTCTGTCACGCTTTAGGCGTGCTTTAGATTCATTCATAGTAGATTGTCCTTCAAGGACATCAATTTTAACAAGAGCATTAGTAGTGAGACATGTGACTTTGTCATTTTCTTTGGGTCAGTAAATGCTTCTCACATTTGATTAGCTAAAGTCTGTAAATGAATTATCTTTTGAACTTCCAGTTCACATTGATTTGTATGAGGATCAAAATGAGCCAATGATAATTCATTCCAACTAATTTTCTTTCCCAACTGCTTATTCTCTCCCTTTAATGTTGGGAAAAATAATTCATCAAAATGACAATCAGCAAATCGTGCAGTAAATAAATCTCCCGTAGATGGTTTTAAATATTTTATGATTGAAGGATATTCATATCCAACATATAATCTCATCCTTCTTTGAGGACCCATTTTGGTACGTTGTGGTGGTGCTACTGGCACATATACTACACACCCAAAAGTTCTTATATGGGAAATATTAGGTTCCTGACCAAAAACCATTTGTGAAGGAGAAACATTTAGGTAACTTGTTGGCCTGATGCGAATTAACATTGCTGCATGCAAAATGGCATGGCCCCAAGCAAAAATTAGAAGATTAGATTTCATAAGTAAAGGTCTTGCAATCAGTTGCAACCTTTTAACCAATAATTCTGCAAGTCTATTTTGCGTATGAACATGAGCTACAGGATGTTCAATATCAATTCCAAGGGACATGCAGTATTCATTAAAAGCTTTTGAAGTAAATTCACGAGCATTATTGAACTTAATCTAATCAATTAAGCAAGTAATCTCACAAACGCCAGGTTGCGAGAAGATAATAAGCACACATGTGACCATTTAGTTGATGCATCAATTAAAACCATATAGTACCTAAATGGTCAACATGGTGAATGTATTAGCCCACAAATATCTCCTTGTATCCATTCTATAATATAATATATTATATTATTATAATATATAATATAATAATATTATTATATATATATATATATATATATATATATATATATATATATATATATATATATATAGGTAAAGGCTGCGCCTAATGGCGCAACCATTTTGGAAATAGGGGTTGGCAAACTACCACCTACCACATGAATGGAGGGGTATATATTTCTCCATTTCGTCATGCGATGAAGTGGAGCTGATTTTGAAGAGAAGAAGGTTACGAGTTAGTTTTTGCAGTTTTAGAGAGATCAATAAGGTACTCAAATTCTCTTCTAATCATAATACTACTTTTATGAAAAAAGTTCTAAATAATTTTCTCTTTCTTATGATAGTAATCTTTTGTTGATTAGAGAAAATTTTAAAATTAGGATTTTGGACAAGATTGAGTTTTGTCAATATAAGACTAAAGGAATGTTGAGGAGAATTTATAGATAATTATGATCGTTTTACTTTTGTTATTTAGTGGTTATAAGATTTTATAATGAATTTTTATATATAACTAATACATAAATAATTCTATATTATATTTTTTAACTGATTAAATCTAGATTAAATAATTTATTTGGATTATTGGAGATATTATTGTAATTCTAATCGGTTTAGTTTTATAGATTTTGTGTTATAAAAATTATATGTCATAATTTGATATTAGAAATTAAAGTTTGATATGATTTTAATATATGTGGAGATGTTAATATTATTTAATAATTAGGTTATGCTCATATAAGTTAAAAGAGATATTTAATTAATCTAGGATATTGATATTAGCAATTTTATGATGCTTGAAGTTAAGGTGGTTAGAAAATTACTATTGTTAAAGATTTTAGTGATTTAAATAATTTAAGGAAATGTTAGAAAATTTTATTTAAGGAATAGATAATTTTTTTTTATTTTTCTAAAAATAATTAAGTGAGTTAATTATGGGGGTTAGTTTAGTTAGAAATTATTAATAATTTTATTAACTTATAATTATATATTTATTGTAGAGTAAATTTGGCTTGTTGAACTTGAATTCTCTCTAGTTGTCAAGAGCTCGAGGTAACAACTTTTCAATTTATCTTGTATGCTTGTTGATGTGATTATAAGCATATGTTGGTATTTTTAGTTGCTATAAATATTTTTATATATGAAATGTACAATCATAGTATGAATTATGTTTTTAGTAAACTTTAGTTAAGTGGGCCTGAATGATTTGGAATGGTTGATGATGTATATGAAATGTATGAGAATAAATTATTAATAATGATGATGTTGAGATGTTGAATGTGGTGAGGTGTGATTGGAGGAGGTTTGGTTCTTTTTATACCACGTGATATAGCCGTCACTATATGCATAGTGGATGTCTTTGGCATTGTCAGTGCCCTTGGTACCATCCTTTTCCTTTGGCCGGGATAAGGGTCAGTTCAAGGGACAAGTGACACATTTCCATGTTCAACGGAAAGGGAATCCATGGTCTGATATGAGCTCTATAGCCTTTGGCCAGGCTACACCTCATTATTAGTGAACTTGGTGCAGTTTTGTTAAAGAGACTAAACATGTTATGTGATGTAGCCCATGGATTCTGTCAGCGGTTAAGGAGGTTATAAGGATGGTTGATGGAGTACATATTAATTTGTTCTCTTGAAATAATAATGTTTGTTTGAAAGATTCTATTTTATATTATTTATATTACCCGCTTAACTATCTTATAATCATTCCCTGCATACTTGTTAAAATGAAAGTTGTTATTGGGTCTATGTGACTCATCCCGTCAATTTATTATTTTTTAGACAGAAGTTCAGACGGTGGTACCGAAGGGGAAGCGAACGAGGCTTGATTTGATATCAAATTGTATGTCTCATTTAGTTTTATGAGTATAATGTATATTGCCAAACTTAAGAGCCTTTTTTGGGCAATCATGACATATATTTATTATTTTGCTGCATATTGGAATTTGTATTGTGGACGAGACACTTGTTTCGTTGTTTATGTGATATTTGAACGGAGTATTTGATATGATATTTATATAATATTATTTCATGTCTTGATGAAAAGATGGATTTTGAGGTAATTTAAAAAGGATGTTACAGGTACGAGACCAATGACCCTTGCCATCACAATGATAACATGGATTTTTGGTATTTTTATTTTGCCCACGATTTTTCCTTTTTGTGGTTCTTATTATTATTTCCCCACTTCTGGTAGGAATTTAAACCACCATGACCAAGGATGTAGCCGCGTCCACGTCCACGGCCACAAACAGATTCATTGGTTACTACATTTGCTTTTGGGAATGGAATCGAGCCAGTTGGACGGGATTCATGGTTTTTTTTAATAAAAGCTCATTATTCTGTTTAGCTACATGGAGGCAAGAAATTAATTCAATATATTTCTTAAAACCTTTTTCTCGGTATTGCTGCTGCAGGAGCAAATTAGATGCATGAAATGTGGAGAATGTTTTTTCTAACATATCTTCATCAATAACATTCTCTCCACATAATTTTAGATGAGAAGTTATTTTGAATATGGCTGATTTATACTCACTGACAGATTTAAAATCTTGCAACCTCAAATGTATCCAGTCATAACGAGCTTTCGGGAGGATGACCATCTTCAGGTGATCATACATGTCTTTCAAATTGTTCCAAAGAACAAGTGGATCTTTCACTGTTAAATATTCAATTTTTAAACTTTCATGTAAATGGTGGAGTAGAAAAATCATAAATTTGGCTTTATTCTGATTGGATGCCTGATTCTCTTCTTTTAGTGTGTCTTCTAGACCATAGGCATTCAGGTAGATTTCCGCATCCAGCATCCAAGATAAATAATTCTATCCAGTAATATCCAAAGCCACAAATTCAAGTTTTGCAAGATTTGATATGATTCACACTATTTAAAGAAATAAAAAAGAATAATTAAAATATGAAATGTAAAATTGCAATAAAAGAATTATGAAAATGTATCCTATTATGAAAATATGTAAAGACGATAAATAAATTAATAAGGCAAGGTAAGAAAATTAAAAATTTTATGGCTTCGGATCATTCAGTTCTTATGGCTTCAGGCTAATTAATCACATGATAAGAAATTAAATATATATGGCATCTGGCCATTTATCTTTAGGATAAATAAAAGTTGTACATAGTTTCTGGCTATGATATATATGGCTTCTAGTCATATAATAAGGAATCATATAGATATGGCTTTTGGCCATATAATAGGAGATTATAAGGATATAGCTTCTGGACATATCATAAAAATCCAAATAATATGACTTTTGGTCATATAATTTCAGGAATTGGATGTGCATGGCTTCTGGGTTCTGGCCATAATCATAATAATAATATAAATTCACTTGTAAATGATATATATAAAATATAAAAATAATAGCAATCTCTAATCTTAGCCATGGAACCCGATGTTCATAACAATCGGTAAAGATATATTTCTTAATTCTATATAATGACCCAGATTATCTCATATCTATGAAATAAAGATACTATGAAACAAAGTATAAAATTATCAAAGAAACTATAAGAAGATCATACATTTGGCAAAGTTTCGTGCTGATAACGTATTATAAAAACATGGATAATCAGAGAGAGAAGAGGGAAATTCTAGAGAGAGAAATTAGAGAAAGATTTTTATTCACTTCTCTGTGTCTAAATACATCACCCAAAGCCTCTATTTATAGAAAAACAAGTGAATAATAACCAGCCGTCATTGTTATAGTACTAGTCGTCGTTGCTACAGTAATGAACAGTGCTGCACAGTAATATTTAATCTTATAAATCATGTTGACTGAAAGAATAAGTTAGCCTGAATATAAGCTAATGGACATCCACATATTTAATATTCACTGTAAGGATAGGCATAATTTAAAAATATCAATAATTACTAGTTCACAGTTCACACAAATATTTAACATAATTTTATAGGATTAAGATGTTTGTTTGAGTAATGATTCTTCTCGTACTCACTAAATTATAAAATTTAGGTTCATTTGCTTATATTCATTAGGTCTAATTTCAGTCAAATATTTTTATATATAATTTTTATTGTTAATAATGGTTTGATATAATTTTCAAAACTTTGCCCATATAAATTTTTATTACGCATAAAAATCAATCAATATATAATCAATTACACATGATTACGTCAGTTGTCCAGTGAAATGTCCAGGTGTGGGAAACAGATAACGAACGCGAGAGGGTAATAATGCCGTTACAAACAGGTCAGGTCACAGGTGTATAATGACGAAGTAGAAAAACCTTCATGGCAGAGCATTACAATACACACAGATCAACGGCTTATAATGGCGAAAACGCGTATATGCATGCAACAAAGGCCATACAGGGGATGTGCCACCTCAAATTCAAGCCGAAATTTGGCAAGTCGTTGCAACTTACGCCTTCCATATATATAAAGTTCTTCCTCTGCTCAACGCCTTCAGCAAAATCCCAATTCGTTCCTCTCTCCAAAGTTATCGGCCCTGTTCTTGTTCATCTGAGGAGATAGCAGCAGCAGCACCTGCAGAGGAAGAAAAAAAAGAGAGGAGAAGCCATAATGTATCTGCGGATTCCCACTGTGTGTTATAATTACACTGTGAAAAACCCTAATCAAGTCTGGAAAACCGGTGATATCTACGGTTCCGAACTTCCTATTCTGGCCTTTCAACTGTGTTGGACCATATTCGCCACTCGCATTTTCATCCTCATCGCTAGACCCTTGCACATCCCTCGTATTATTGCTGAAGTTTGTGTAAGTATCTCCATGCCTTCACAGCTTTGTTCACTAACATCTCCTTTTTTTTAATTGTTTCTGGGTTTCTTAATTGGTGTTATACTTGCATAACATAAAATTAATAAGGGGCTCAGAATCATTATTCTTCTGCGTTCTGACTTGTGGGTGATTTTGATCTAAATCTACGAGCAGGCTGGTTTCGTGCTCAGTGCAGATTTATTGGGGGACATATCGATATTGTTTGAGCTTCTTTTTCCTATACGGGGCCTCCTGAATATTGAAATCTTGAGCAGTATGGGTATAATCTTCTACTCCTTCTTAACTGGCTTGCAGATGGATTTAGACAACGTCCTTCGAGCACCAAAGAAGGCCCTTAGCATTGCGCTGGCTGGTGCTGTCATTCCAATGGGAATGGCAACGGTTATATATGCTCTGCATCGAAGAACTTACGACATTCAGACTAATGAAATCATTGAAGACGATGCAGTTAAAGCTGGCTTGTTGTGGTCTTTATGTCTTACAGTCACGGGTTTTCCTGTACTCGCTGAAATCCTCGCCAGCCTCAAGCTCCTCTATACCGAGCTAGGAAGATCAGCCTTGGATGCGGCCATAGTTAGTGACTCTTTTTCTTGGCTTCTGTTTATGTCATTGATGCCATTTGTCCTTAACGATGGAGTTGGATCAATCTACACAGCGATGAGTACCATAGCATTCATCACTTTCTGCATTTTTGTGGTTCGTCCTATCATTACCCCGATTATTGATACAAGGACCGACCGAGAAGAATGGAATGATCATCGGCTACTGTTTGTGCTGATGGGAACTATGCTCTGTGCGTATATTACAGACATCCTTGGCTCTGGCATTGTTGGGGCTTTTGTGTTTGGATTGATTCTGCCTCATGGGAAATTCACCACTGTGATGATGTCTGCAGCAGATGATTTTGCTTCTGGTATTCTAGCACCAGTGGTTTTTGCAGGCTCTGGCATGAAAATGGACTTGAAGAAGGCTCTATCTCACAGAAATTTGGCATTTTCAGTGATTATTATCCTCTTATTATGCATACCAAAGATTCTCAGCACTTTGGTCGCTTCTTTCGCTTATGGGATCCCTATTCGAGATGGTTTGGGACTTGGAGTGCTTATGAATACCAAAGGCGTCGTGGCTCTGATCATGCTCAACATTGGTTGGGACAGACAGGTATACATCATTTCGAGATCTGACTTGTAACATTTGATCAAAAAGCACTTCGATTTTATGGTGACCAAATAGCTCAAATGTGTCTGTTTCGTCTGTGTGTGTGTGTGGGTTTTTTTTTTTTTTTTCCAGATTTTGACGGTCTCATCCTACTCAATTCTAGTCTCTGCTCTTGTGACAATGACTGTAGCATCTTCAGTTATCACCAACATTGCTTACAAACCAAGAAAGCGATTTAGGATGAACAAGATGAAAACCATACAGAATTCAAGACTTGATACCGAACTCAGGATTTTGGCTTGTGTGCACAACAACCGCCATGCCAGTAGCGTGGTGAAGATCCTTGAATGCTTCCATGCCTCCAGAGTTTCCCCTCTCTATGTTGGTGCACTTTACCTTGTTGAACTAACAAGTCGTGGTGCTTTCGTGCTCCTCGACCACATGAGCCAGCATGTTTCCCAGCCAGGAACACAGAACCATGGTCAATCACAAGCTGAGATAGAAGGCATTACTAACACCTTCCAAGAATTAGCCGATTCAAATGATGCCGTTCGGGTGGAAACATTCAATGTTCTGTCAAGCTATAGTACCATTCATGAAGATATATTCAACACAGCAAATGAAAAATACGCAAGCCTGATCCTCCTCCCTTTTCACAAGCAGGTCAACACAGAAGGCTGTCTAGAAATGCTCAACAGTGCATACAAAGACGTAAACTGTAATGTCTTGCAAGAACCACCTTGTTCTGTGGGGATCTTCATCCACCGGGGCGCGTTCTCACAATCCAAAACCAATTGTCGCATTCTGATGATCTTCGTCAGTGGACCTGATGATCGTGAAGCCCTGGCTGTTGCCTGGAGAATGGCATCTCGTCCCGGAGTGCAACTCTCCTTAGTGAGGATGATTCTGATTGATGAAGCTGCATATCAAGTGAATGAAGCAGTTGATCAGTTGGAAGCCAAAGGGATGTTATCCACAGTTCTGGATAGTTCCAAGCAAAAAGAGCTGGATGATGAGTATGTCAACTTATTTAGGCTCAAGGCAATGCACGATGAAGACTCCATAACTTATACAGAGAGGAAGGTTCATGGGGGTGAGGATATTCCGGCTTTACTAAATGAGTTAGACCAGGGTGATTATCACCTGTACATAGTGGGACAAGGAAGAGGCAGGAACTCTGTCATATTCTCAGATTTCATGGACTGGTGTGATTGCCCTGAGCTTGGAGCTATAGGGGACATATTGGCATCCAACAGTTTTGGGTCTAAATCTTCTGTGCTTGTTGTGCAGCAATATGGATACGATGGAACTGTGCCAGAAAATGCCGGTCACAAACATCCAAATGATGTTGAAACAAATGAAGATGGCGATGATAAGCTTGTTAATCATGTCTGAAAAAAAAAAGGCACGAAGGATTTTAGTTTTTTAGTGAACTTGTAAATAGTTCTGATTACAAGGATTTTGTGAGTAGTTTAATTCACATTAGGAAATTTTTTTTATTAACTTTAGCCTTGAAACATCTCTCTTTCAGACTTTTTTTTGGATTGAAGGGGAAAATTTTGTAAGAGGGATAGAGACGCAAGATGAAATCAGTAGAATTCATCTATGTAGATCTCAGTCTCATATATCTGTCTCTTCTAAACAGATTCTCATATAATCATATGAAGGAGATATGTTTCCAAGATGATTCTTGACTGAACGAAGTTTGATAATTCAGTTTATTGCCCAAATGCCCAATATGATACTCCAGCTTTTTAAGGTTCAGGGTGGTGCAGAAGCACGTTGATCTTTTTGTTTGACAAAGTCAGATCTTTTTGTGGTTTATTATAGAATGTCAAAGCTAAGAATACACCACATTTGAAATTTTAATTCTCATATGAATTATGTTATATAATTTCATGAGTTTTCTTTCTTCTATCTGAAAAGAATGACTTCATATCCAGGATAATGATTTTAAAGACTTTTCTTCTGATGGGAAAATCATGAGAGAAAAATAGAGGGAGGTATATGAATGAACAAAATTAATCTGTATGAAGAGGATATGAACTTCTAAGTTAATCATTGGAGACTATTAACTTTGTTTAAAACAAAGAAAAGGATGGATTTATTATATGCACATCTTTTTGTTTGACTAATTAAGTCAAAATCGATTAACGATTTATCATAAAATGTTAAAGCTGAGCGCAGTTGTTAAAAATAGAATGTAAAAAAAGATCGCGCATGCCAGCTAGTTGCATTTAGATTTTTAATTTAATCCCTAGTTGCCTTTGTTATAATTTATAATTGATTTTGTATATAGTCTCATATTCTTCAGATGTGGAATTTAATCCTTGAAATATCATATTTTGAGGGACCAGAATTATAAATAGCCTAAATTGTAGCCGAATAGGCCTGAGCCTGGAATGGAAACATTAAGTCTAAGCCTGAATGTATAAGGCTCAAGCTTCTTTGGTAGTTGGTCATCATTAAGGGACTCAATTTGGCATGGGACATGGGCTTTAGGAGAGTTGTCTTGGAGTCTGATGCAAAAGGATTGATATGTTGAAGGATTCTCACTCAGAAAACAGAGGCAGTCTTCTATTCTTGCAAATCCGGAAGCTCATGCGGAGTGATTGGGATTTAAGGATTCAATATATCTCAAGAGAAAGGAACAAGGTGGTGGCAGATGCTCTTGCTAAGAAAGGCATTTCTTCATCTTCGTTTCTAAAAGTTTGTCCTTTGTTCTTACAGGAGAGTTTGGAATTTAATTCCCCACTGTAGTTTTCTTTTATTTTGATATGTAATTTTCTCATGTATTATAAGACCTAAAATCTTTTTAAAGACCTATTTTTAATGTAGGCATTTAAAAATGCCTTATATTGCAAGCCTTAAATGTCAGAAGTAGGCTTTAGTCTACTAAAGTCTATATCAAATTAAAATAAAATTTGATTTAATTACATATTATTATACTAGGGGCTACAGGCTTGTAAGTTAGGTCCTTAAAAAAAGCTTGGCTTATTCAAACAATCTGTCCTTTAAATATTAATGGGGGTTGGGTCCAGCAGAAGAGGCTAATCTCTTACACCGTAGCGAACTAATGTTCGAATCCATACTAAGGAAAGTGCTTACGTTTAATGATTAACACTGCCTTAAACAAGATTGCCTCCAATGAAGAGAATACATGTACTTATAAAAAAAAAATATGTCCTTTAAATAGGCATGAAGCCTAACCTCTTTACTAAATATGTTAGGCTTTATCAAGCTCTAATCAAGCTAGATTACAGGCCTTGTTAAAGGCTTCATCTATTTCCACCACTATGGGGGACCAACCTCATTAGCTAGACTAAATCATCGATAGTTTATTGTTACTAAATTTTGTTGTTGGCATGATTAAGTAATAATTGCCCGTATCATATTTTGAATATATGATTTATATTGAATAGAAAAGTTGAAATTAATCATCAAAGTATATAATACATGGTAAATTACAAAACTGAAGTAAATAATATAGACGGTTGGTGGCAAGTACATATGGGTGATGATTTCTGTCAAATATTATTGGTGATCCCAAAAGGTTCAACATCTAGCATTAACATGCATTAATTCTTCATATTTGTGGGACCATTGCACTATTTTCCAACTGACATAAAATATGTGGTTGACCTCATTCTCCTTAGCTATTGATAATGCAAAGTTACATTGGTTTGCATTATGGTTGTTGGACGAGGGCGATGGCAAATTAGGGGATTCAATAGATGGCATTGCAGAAATTGAGATCCAGATGTATTGTTGATATCACATTGTGATGATCCAATCTAAGTAATTGTTGCATCAATGTATTCTGACATGTTAAACAATATTAATTCAAATGATTGTTTCAATTATAAGGTTATCCTTGCACCAATCATTGAAATGGTAAATTAAATAAATGATCATCTATGTTTCATTTTAACAGGTGATGTTTATGAATTCTATAGTTGTAATTCTGTCTGTAAATTATATAATGATAGTGATAACTTTGATGACTTGTGTAGCAATGAAAACTTGAACACGATCACTTGCCCTAACTTGTCCTCACTTCTATCATGATGTTGAGACATTAATCATGTGTCTAGTTTGTGCAACAAAACACACCTTCATATAACTCACCTTAGGAAGCTATTGGGGCAATCATGTTGAATAGGTCAAGACCAAATGAAAAAGTTCTCATTAATAGAATAGATATGAATCCCTCTAAAAATTGATGGCCTTTTTGCAATGCAACGCAAGCAATTCCTGCAACTCTTTAATTTGCAATGAACATGAATGAGAGTCAAGGGCAGACTCTTTGTTAAGTTAGTCTTTATCTATTTAAACTGTATTTACACACTGTCAATTATATATAGCCTTATTTTGGATGAGTAGTATGGATGAATTGAGAATAGTTGTAGATGACAAGGACACTGCCAAGAAGGCAACGGCAACAAAATATTTAGAAATGTTCGTTGTCATAGGGTGATGATTTTCGGGGTGGTAATCTTTATCTGTTTGTTAGGAGTGCTATTTCTTTGTTAGAGTAGTGTGTATCTCGGTGCATCTGTCGTTAATATTTTAATGTGACTTTATTTTCTTTATGTTGCTTTCCGTAGTTGTTTCCTCTTTTTAAAGGTTATTATTATTATTATTGATTCGTTTGTTTTGTTACTCAAACTTCCCATGCGTTGCACGGGGAGCAAAATCTCGGTTATAATTAAATTATAAAGAAAAAGAAAAATTATATAGAAAAATGGGAATAAAAACTTACCCGACAAGTATGGAACTCAAGGGTGAGGTGAGGCGATTCTCGTTTTAAAAGCAAGACTTGCTTTTGTCACATATTCACATTCGTCACTATAGTCGCAGGTGGCTCGAAGTTTCTGGTATTGGCCTGTGCCAGACAACACGCTTAAAACAACGATGCCTTTTTTTTTTTTTAACCTTCCCGAAAAGAACAGTGACGTTGCACCTTTGTTAATTATTAATTCCACACACAATTAGAGTTGAGAATTGGGATCCATCTTTGACGAGTATGGCCTAAAAGGGCCGGCCCTACAAGGTTCGGAAAAATAAAAATTGTTGTTTTTTAAAGTCCAGCCCGAAAATAGTAAAGTTAGGCCGGTCCGCAGGGCCAGAAGTCATTTTCACAAAATTTAACTATATGTCTACACGCATCATGCAATAAAATAAATACATTTATTAATTTATAATCAAAAGTAAAAAATATTGTGTATAAGTAATTCATAGTCTCATACAAAGCATAAGAAAGAAAAAAGCTAAACACTCTAAGCAATATGATTATGAAAACTATCGTTTTCATCATCTTCGCTACTATCATCAATTTCAGGGAATTTTGATTGTACTTCACTTTAAATAGTAGACTCTGTTTAATGGGTAAAAATATCAAGAATTAGTAAATTACTATCATATATAAATTTAGCAATTTTTAAGGTTCTTAGGGAGAAGTCAGTAAGGGAATGAGTATGAATGGTAGTAAAATTAAAACAAAAAATAAAGTTAAAGGGCCTAACATGCCAGCCCTCCAAGGCTAGCCCTTTTAAGCCCGACTTTCTTTTAAAGCTTTATTTTTCAAGCCCGGCCCGTAATTTAAAAAGGCTTAAAAAGACCGACGAATACGGCCCGATTTCCGATTCTACACACAATGATTCATTAAAATCTGGTTTAATCAATTCGGACACTTACATTAATTAAGTTTATAGTGTTTGACTTCCATTCATCCTTACGCGCTTCACATATTTTTTTCATATATTTTCCTTTTTTTTCGGTTTTTTTCTTTTCATTAGGTTTAACTCTTCAATATATATATACATATACATACACATACACACTTTAACTACTTCAACTACTCAAATAATTACTTGAATGACTGCTCTGCTCTGTTATTTCTGTTTCTTTAATAGTACCTTGATATATCATATATATGGTATACTTATTTGGTAGCATTTTTTTTTATAGTAACATGCTTTTGAATCTATTCCTACTTTATTTGGAAGTCCATTGATCATCTTAAAGAGGAAATCACACAAATAAGTAATTAATGCATGAAAACAGCCTCACATTGCAGAGAGAGAGGAAGACGAAGCAAAACCAATAATGCCAATTCATAGTCCATGTTCAGAATGAAGAAGCAGAGCAGATAAAGAGATCTCTCTGTGGATCCCAAAAGCCAGTTGAAACGATTTTTTTCTTCCTGGGGAATCATCCATTACACAAAACAAGAAAGAAAGAAAGAAAGAAGAAAACTTCCATTTTGTTTTCTTCATTCATATATTTTCATTGGACAAGTTACAAGTTGGAAACTCAGAGAGCAGAGCACAACAACAAAAGGAAAAGAAAAGAAAAGGCAAAACAGAGTGATATACAGAGCAAGTGGGAATAGCGAATTCTGAATTATCAGAAATGGCAGCCAAAGTAAAGATAGAAAAAAGCGAGGGAGAGGACCAAGACAATGGCCTCAAACAGAGAAACAATCTTGAACACGATATCATCCATGAAAGAAACAGGCAGATGAATCCTCTTCCATCTCAAAGAAGACCAATAAAACTTCAACCTCCATGAATGTCTGCTCAGCTTCTTGAAGAACCCAACTTTGGAAACCTTACGCTTCCCCTCCATATCTCTGACTAGTCTCACTCTAATTTCTCTCTCTCTCTCTCTCTCTGTTTCAACAGTTCGTGTTCTGTTGCGTTGAAGAAGAAGGAATTGACGAGATAAGAAGGAAGGCATGGTGGGATTTTATATTGAAGGACGAATAAAAGATTCGAGTATGAGTTAAGTTTCTTAGCCCACACGGTGCTTCCTAGAATGTCATATAATATTGTGAGACGAATATTTTTGATGAACTGGGAGAATAATGTAACAGTAGTTGAGGGTGTTATGGTCATTTCACAGTGAGAAATGGGAGTGGGCCGATCGAGTGGAACCGCGTTTTGTGATGAGGTCAACGATTTCAAGAAGGTCTTCCGGCGTGTGTATGTGTGAACGTGGGGCAGTGGATAACTGCCAAATGCCACGTAACGTGAGTCAAGAAAACCAGCCTGTGTTTTTGAAATATTTTTTATTGAAAAATAATAAAATCTCTCAAAAATATTTTTTTTTCATCTTCAAAAGTAGTACTACCATAACGTAACAAAATAAATGTTAATTTATTTTCTCAAAAATTTTATTCATAAAATTAATTTATTTTAAATATTTCACAAATATGATTATTAACATGTTTGATTTTTTCCTCATAGGTTATCGGAGTAGGTTTTCCTTAGTTAATTACTATATGTTATATATATAAAACTTAGTTAATTTTTTTGAGAGATTAAAGAAATTAATTAAATTACTTTAAATTAATTTATATTTATCTTTTTTTCTCTAAACTAATTTTTTGACTTATAAATTGATATATAATTTAATCATATGACATGATTAAGTAACTTATTTAGTTTCTTTAATCTCTCCAGAAAAAAACTAACTAAGTCTTATATTTAGAACCAGAGGTAGTAGCATTTTTAATTTACCATAAATAGGTAAGTGAACATTAGTAATAATTATTTGATTAGTGAGAAATTTAATGATGAATATATGTTTATCAGAAAAAAAATGAGGAATATATGTTTAAGGAAGTAATTCTATTAAAAATACTATTAAGAAGTATATTATTTTATGAGATATAAAATTAAAAATATTTTGTTCATGAAAATAAAATAATTTTTTGATAAGAATATAATGCTCACGTGATTGTTTATTATTTTCCGTTTCTTTTCTTTCTTTTTTTAGCCGGTATTTTCAAAATGCCGTTATTATTTCCCGTTTCAATTCAGTTGTTTCCCTTACCAAAAAAAATAGGAAGCCAGGTATAATCCTTTAAAATATTATATCACCCTTGTCTTTTTTTTTTTTAATTTCCTCCTTCTCTTTTTTTTTCTTTGATTATTGTTGATGGAATATCAATAGTGATAAATTAGAAAAATATTGATAAATATAAAAATTTTATCTTATATTTAAGATTAAGATTAATTCTTAAATATATCTTATATTACCTACAAGAAGAAGAAAAGTTTCAGAATAACGTACGGTCACTTATTCCAGGCTGCATGATTTGAAAATGTGATGCCTCAAAGTGCAAATTCAGTATGAAAGTTCGAACTATTAAAAAGTACGGTAGTGCTAATAAAAAAGAATCCATCAACAATATAATCAAGGCAAAAGAAAATAAAATAAACGATGCAAAACTCAATTGTTTCTAGAACATAAACATAAGAGTTAGTTTGAAAAGGAATTTTGTTCTTAGATATAATAGCATGTTTGGATAATTTCTATAAGTGTTTTTCAATCGTAATTTAAAGAATACGATGTAGTTTTTGCAGTCTATAAAGTAAATTTGTGGAAGAGGTTTATCTCGATTTATATGAATCGGGCTTATATATAAACCCGATTCAAACCAAAGAAACAAGACTTTTCAAATTTTATATATTATATTTATTATTTTTCTCTAAATAAATTTATCTTACTTAATAATCTAACGTTGCACAGAAACATTTTAGAAAGATCACTGAAGAGAGGAGTAACATTTTCGTAAATTCGCTTAAAGTAATTAGGAGTTTATCCAATCCTATCACATGTGCATATAACCGAAAAGCACATTGTTTAATGGGTTTTTCATCGCTCGAATGAGACTATGAGACTACGTGTCATTTTGGGAGTTTATTAATAGAGTAAAAAAATTTATTTAGACCTTAAAACTCATTTAATATATTTGAGGAGTGTTTGAAAACTCATATAAAAATAATTAGCTTTTGACAACAACAAAATTTTTTTTTTCAATTTATCTTCTGTAAAAGTCATTTCTCTTATTACCAATCCAAACACAAATCATATTTATAATTTGATTTTCTTTTAATCTAACTTTTAAAAAAATCATATTAAAAAAAATCACTTCTTCACCAAGTTATCAAATAGGCAAATCAGGGGAAGAGAATTCAAGCCACACTTGTGTACTAAATCAACCTTACCTTAAATGCACACACAAAAAAACAAAACGATAAGTTTTGACTCATAGTCACTTAAAAGTAGACGTTAAATACAATAGGAGTTTGGCTGCAGCATATATATATATATATATATATATATATATATATGAAGAACTAACAATAGTATCTGGGTATTCAATGTGACATGGCTAGCACTGATAAAGCAGTCTCATGAAAGCAACTTGAAAAATCAGTCAGTGCTATAGATTTGTGGATTGTTCTGTTTTATTATTATGAGTTGATTGATGGTTTTAGTGAGTGTAGTCTCGTCTGCAAAAAGTAGCACCAATAATATATTGAATCGAATGGTACTATTAAAGCTTTGATGAACCATTTGAAAAGTAGGTGTGAATGCTAAAATGTTCGCTTTGAAATTCAGGCGAGTCAGCTCATGAAAAACTAGTGGCCAATTAAGCAGTGCCTAGTTTCACTCTAATCACTGCAAACCCAAATGATTCTCACCGGCCACCTCATTTTGTTCATTGAGAAAAGAGAGAGAGAGAGAGATTGAAGTTGGAAGAATTTACTGCAAGTTAATTACCCCTTTCCCTGTCAAATTCTAAGGTACTCAAAATTTTTAATTTTTAAAGGAAATATTACTAAAAAAATCTTTCATCACGAAAGCACCTTAAATTTGTTTAATGATACGGTGCAATTATTTTTAATTGTGTGCAATCTATCTTTTAATTATATCTAAAGCAGAATATATTTATATGTAACTAAACATATATCGTATACAAATGAAAAATAGTTAGATTCACTCAAAGACATAAGGTTTTAGGTAGTACCTTTGAATATTAATTTTTTCTTTTTTATTATCTAATGTATACATAAAGCATAATTCAAAGTTCTGTGACTCTTTAGTAATATTTTAAAACAGATACCTATTTAAAAAAAACACTCAAAACTACTGAATCAATTATGATTCTTCATTTTCCCATACATATGTAAGGCAATGGTAAGATAATAAAGAAAAAGCACGTTTTTTTTCAGACATCAACTACTTTTAATAATATTTATTAATTTGTACGTGTAAATAGACTTGGGCCTAGTTGATAATGGAGAGAGTATAAATTAGGGTCACATTGTGTGTGGTTGGTGGAAAATACTCAACTTTAATTAATTCATAGGAATGTGTAGTCGGTGGATTTGCATGAAGCATATGTGTAGCTCATCTGTATCTATATGATTAATTTTTCGGTTATTTGGAATCAACCGAAAGAAATTAAAGCTTAACCCTATCATATCTTTACTTTAATTCTCCGTTTTATAGATGCCAATCAAACCAGAATAAGCTTTTAGTTAGTTCCTGTGTTTTCATAAAGACAGGAAAATGGAATCTCAAAACTTAAATATTATTACAATTTTGTGCTTATTTGAAATAAAGTAACTTTTTAATTATAATTTACGGTATATGAGGTAAGTATGTGAAATAAGCTTTATCTTGATTTACATAAATAAGCATTTTTAGGGATCCCAAAAGGATCCCAAACTAACACTATATATAACCTATAATTGCTTTCAAGGATTGAAGTTACTTATTATCAGGTTTTACGAGATTTCTTGTTGAATAGCAGAAAGTTACTGGCAATACCACATAAAGTTGCAGATTTACGAAATAAAGTATGTTGTTTAACTTTAATTTTGAAATTGGATATTAGCTTTATTTAAAAAATAATAATAATAGCTATAATTTTTAGGAGTTTTCGACATAAAATTTGGATATTAAATATAAAAGAATTCTTTCACTGTATTAAATTAATAATTTAGAGTAATTGATCGATGGCTCAAACGGGATACCCATTCCTATGCTACCACAGAGTATCATAATGTTTTTATTAAATATCATAGTGTTGTTACAAAAAATATTTAGTGAATGCAAAAATCATAGTCATTATATAAGGAATTAATGAATATCAATTAAAGAAACTATAATTACAACATTTTTTATACCATGACACACGCACTCATTCTGCCCTTCACATAGAGTTTGAATACCTGATCACAATTTTTTTTTTTTGGTACATAACTAATCACAATTTTACTCTTAAAAGAGGCTTTGCGGCTTGGTGCCATTTGGGTTATAAGGCCCAAAAAATTATAATTACACTATAAACTTTTTTTTTGTTGCCGAAATTACACTATAAACTTTAATGTTAGATTATTTATTTTTTCTCATCAAATTATTAAAGTTTAAATTATATTTACCATAAACTCTAATATTTTTTGTAACATTAAAGAAAAAGGAGGACTCAGGCCGATCACAACGAGATAAACTCATAAGAGCTCAAGCCCACAAGTTCTATTTTTGTCATTTGAAAAGCGATTATCAAAGTCCGACAATTAAAAAAAAAACAAGAAAACTTACATCTAGTATTACTATTTTGAATAAGTTTATGTTTAATTTATAAGCATTTTTTTTATGTAAATTGAGATACAACTCCTCTCACATCTAGTATTACATATTAGATATGATGAATATCCGGTTCAGTTCTCAATAAATTTATGTCATCTATATCTTTAAAATATATCATCTTGCAATTATATCATTTTTAAGCTTAACTCATTCTTTATGCATTTCCTCACTTAAAGATGACACTTAGTGATGACATTTTTAAAAGATAAGGATAATATATTTTAAAAATATAGATCCAATTCTGTTCCCAATAAATTTATGTCATCTATATCTTTAAAATATATCATCTTACAATTATATCATTTTTAAGCTTAACTCATTCTTTATGTCTTTCCTCACTTAAAGATGACACTTAGTGATGATATTTTTAAAACATAACGATAATATATTTTAAAAATATAGATGACACAAAATATATTAGGAACTGAATATTCATTATATCACCGGAGGTAAGTTTTCCTTTTATAAGATTAGTGAGTTGATCTTGCAATCCATTACTAAATTTGGGTTAAGGTATAAATTTATCCTTAAAATATTTACGAATAAGCAATGTTGCTTTAAAAAATTTTTTATCGAAAAGCTAAAAACAAAGCAATGTTACTCCTAAGTTAATAACTCAAACGATCAAACGTCAGTTGACCTCATAATACCCATGTGGCATCCCATCACTTTTTTTTTTCCGGAGTCAGATTCACATGTGGAAAAAAAAAGTCTTCCTTGTTTTCTTCTTCTCAGTTCTCTCCCTCCCCACAGCCTTTTTTTTTTAAAATAAATATTTTTCACCTGTGAATCAAACTTGGGAAAAAAATGTGATAGGGATGCCACATGAACATTATGAGGTTAACTAACATTTGACCTTTTGAGCAGTTAACTTAAAGGTAATATTGCTACATTTTTAGATTTTTAGAGTAACACTGAGATAAAAAAATTTGGGAGAATGCTAAAAAAATACCATTTAAACTTCAAAATCTCGTTAACAAGTTCGGTAATGGGATTAACAAATCATTTTATTGTTAAATAACATATTTAGAATTTTAAAGTTTAAATGGTATTTTTTTAGAATTCTCCCAAAAAACTTTTAGAGTAATATTACTCTTTCACAAATACTTTTTGAACGAATTTATACCTTAATCCTCTAAACTTTCAACTAAAAGAGTTTTCTAGCCCCTCCTTCATTCAAATAAAAATATGAGGACTCAAGTACGGTATTTTTTTTTCTTGTCACACATGTTTAAATTTCATATTTTATTTATGGATTTAATTTGTTAAACACACAGAAAAACACATATTTTTTAATCCCCCACACGCATATTCTTCGAATTAATCCTGATCTATTATGTTTTTCTACTAGCAATAGCAGTTAATATGCTTTAGTGTAACTTATTATGCATAAATTTCAAGTCATTTAATCTAGCATAAGATTTATTAAATTCCTTTCATCACCTTTCTTATTATATTTACATTTATTAAATTCCTGCGCTATCACTTACATTTTACACACATTTATTTATATACATTATTAAAGATGTTAGAGATATTAAGGTGAATTAAATTGATTAGTTAGTTGGTTAGGGCACTAGTCTATATAAATGGTCTTGATTAATGTGGTGTAGTATGTTGGATAGTTAGATCCTTACAATATTTAGAGAGAGGTTAATTTAAATCTTTCTCTAGAGAGGGAAGTCCCTCTTAGTCCCCAAGTGAGGTTAGTTATCTCCCTCAAGTGAGGGTAGATTAGAGATAACCCAAATGGGTTATAGTTTTGTATGAGCAAGTTTCTTTAATGTTGTAAATATAAGATTCTTCATCTTTCCATATTGATTCTCTCATTGTTATTGTTAAAATGGTATCAAAGCGGGCTAAGTCCATGAGGCCTTGTTGTAGTGGCCCAGTTCTTGTTTTTCAGATAAAGAGAGCCCCAAAATTCAAAAACGACGTCGCATGGTTGTTTATGAAGATTGAATCTTGATTCTCCACTACAAGATTGATCAAACATTTAGCTTTTCTCCTTCCAATTTCAACCAAGATTCGAAGTTTGCTCTCAGTGCAGATGAATCCTCCTCTAATCTCTGCTAATCGCGTTGTCTACTGCCTGAGAAATCTTCAGAAACATGACTGTATCTCACGATATCAACATAATCATTTCACTGCTGCAATTTTGCCGTTTGGGGCGTCTTTCGCCAGATTTCTTGGATCATCGCTGGCTCTTTCCATCTAAGACCAAAGATCACCAAATCAACTGTTGCCTAAGCCCTAAATTCTTGATTCTCCGATCATTTTCTACCTATATTTTGCTATGGGCGTCTCTGATTTCAAGATCGAAGCTTGGGTTGAAGCTAGTGAAGCATCATAATTTTTCATTCATCGTCCGTCATGGCTGTGTCCATTGCCTTCGAAATCTTGTTATGGTTTTTGGTGGAGCATGGCTTTCGTTTATGTCTCCTTGCTGTGCTAATTCATCTTCCGTCGAGGGTTTAATGATTCCCCCTCACATCGCTGCAACTTGGTTTCTCTTCTTTAGAACAACTACATCGAATTCTCACTTCAAATCAGGGATAAGAAAAGTGCCAGAAGAATTAGAACATCGTGTAGGTTAGATTCTTGTTCCAAGCGTCGTCTTCTTTTTAAGCCTTTCTAGTGGATTTGGAGGATACATTGAACTGTAGAGCACACACATACTATCTTGCTTTTACCCTGTATCTTGTGGTGAAGGGCTCATACATCTCTTTTGTCTGGTTTCAAAATTAATTTCTAATAGTTGTGAGGCCCCCTGATATACTTTGGTTTGGTGTTTTAAGATTCATCATTTTGGGTCATTGGATTGTTAGTCCTTCCCAGCTTATTGATTCATCAGAGTAACTCATTTGCATTAAGGAATAATTTTTCCAAGTCAGCGAGACTCATTTTTTTGACAGGCACAATTTTTTTGAATTGAGTTGTTATTGTAATCTACAACTCTTTAAGGAAACCCACATGGCCATACTTCAATGATTATAGTCTTCAAGTTACATTCATGTGCCATTACTGGTGTTAATGTGGCTTGGTTTTGAAGGTCACAAATAAGGTTTCATTATTGAAGGTTCTGGTTAACAATTCAACAAACATTTGTGAAAGGCTAGCTTGCTGATTATGGATGGTGTTTAAGACTGTTGCTCTATATTTCATTGTGAGATAAAATTTCCATACACTAATTATCAGTAGTTTTGATGCTCTTGGATATGTTTTGGTAGTTTAATTGGAACACATTTTGGGTGGAGTCTGCATTGATGATTCCATGTATTATTATGGGATTCTATATGAAACCTTTGCATAAGAAAGGTTTTGTTCCTTCTGAATCATAAAAGGCAATGATGCTTGAGATAGTTGTCTTAGAAGCTCAAGATACAAAGGCTTCAAATGGCGAAGATGACTCATTGTACTTGAAGTCAAAGTTTGAAGAGAAAAGCTTATATGAACTATCTAAGTGGTTGACATCAGCGAGCAATATATGGGATTAGATCTCACAATTTATGAAAGATGTGAAAGTTCTTTTGCTTATGAAGGGCAACAATCTTGAAAGGTGAGAAGGATCATGACAGTATTAGGGAATGTAATCATATACAGTGCAGGATCATATATTTTAATGGGCGAAGAAGGTTGCAAATAGAAGAAGTTGTAGATTGGTTTTGGTCAAAGAAGAATGAGAGAGGCAAAAAATATTGATGGTGCTGCCTACAAAGAGAAGCATACAAATACATATGGAGAAGAATGGTTTGAAGAAATATTTGTATTGTAAATTGAAATTGTTTGGTTTACTTCACCTTAACTCTCTTGTTTTTGTTTTGCAAGTGTCAAAAAGTATCAACTTGAGGGGGCGTGTTAGAGATATTAAAGTGAATTAAATTGATTAGTTAGTTGGTTAGACCCTAGTCTATATAAAGGGTCTTGATTAATGTGGTTTAGTGTGTAGGATAATTAGATCCTCACAATATTTAGAGAGAGATTAATTTGAGTCTTTCTCTAGAGAGGAAAGTTCCTCTTAGTCCCCAAATGAGATTGGTTATCTCCCTCAAGTGAGGATAGATTAGAGATAACCCAAATGGATTATAATTTTGTATGAGCAAATTACTCTAATATTGTAAATACAAGATTCTTCATCTTCCCATATTAATTCTCTTTGTTATTGTTAACAAAAGAATCCCCTCATTCGATCCTAAAAAGTAATATAGTTGGAGTCTTGTATGATTTGCTTTAGTAATAAATTTATGGCTTCGATTTTCTTTGTAAATATATCCCATTTAATATATTTTCACAAATTAAACTTATTGGTTTAATAATTTGTCACATTCCCTTTATTTTCCGCATTGATTTTTTTTCCGGCCGACTAAAAAAAAAAGATACCTCCCTTGTCTATAATATTATGACAGTGTAACTAATTTATGCAAATCAAAAAGTGATAATTGATTCATTTAATAGGAAAAATGTTGACCCTCTATATTATTTTAGAGAGAAACGATATAATGGGTTGGTAAAATTAGAAAATAAGTATTAAATATATGGGTAAAACTGAAAAAATGAGTATTAATTATTATATAAGTTATTTATATTTTAACATATGTCTTTCTTTTAGAAGCGCCATATATTATAGAAGGGGAAACAGTTTAAAGTGTTTGTTTTGAATAGCGATTGGAGTATTTAAAAGTAACTTTTTAATCGTGATTTATGATATATGAAGTAAGTATATGAGATAAATTTTATTTCGATTTAGGTAAATAAACACTTTGAGGAGTTCCAAAAATAATCACAAACAAGTATAAAGTAATACACAACAAAATTTTTTTTTTTGGGGCGAAAGTAACACACAACAATTTAATCTAACTCATTTTGTCAAATTCAATGAATAGTTAGGTAAATCTTACTCATGTTAATTAATTAAGTTACAATTAAATGAGGACCGAAATTTGACCGAAAGGAAATTACTACTTCTCTATGTTGACTAAACATGAAAATATTTTAGCGTATGTGAACGTAGGTGCCCGCCATATCTATAGATATGAAGGCAAAAGAACCCTCCTCTAACAGCCCCTTTGAACTTTGAATGCTGCAATTATGAGAATGGATTCTCTTCATTCTCAACTAAAACTAAACAATTTTAGGAACACCAATCAATATTACATTTGCAAACTTAACATTTTCATCAAATTATGATTTTCAAATATTCGTGATAATAAATTTGTGTCTCCAATTTTAGAGGAATGAAAAGCTTTTTCGGTCAATTAAAATGCTCGAAATTCTATGAGATGTAAATGATTACGGTAGTTTAAAGATAAATAAATTAGGGGCTTGTTTAAACTTTAAACACTTGCTTATGTTGAATATATTTATGTAATTAGGGACAAAACTTGTTTCATAGGCTTATTTTGTAGAATATAAAATCATTATTGAAAAGTCATATTTGGATTTCAAAATGCCAATCCAACTAAGCATAATAAGTTTGTTTAGAAGAGCTTTTAAAAGGCTTATAAGTGTTTAAACACGTAAGTCGAGACAACACTCATATCATATATTTATCTCGTATATCATAAATTACGATAGAAAAGATACTTTTGAATACTATAATCGATGTTTCAAACAAGCAAATTAACTTGTTTATATTAAGCATGTTTACTTAAATCGAAACAAAACTTTATTCACATACTTATTTAAACTATAAAATCATAATTGAAGAGTAATGTTGGGATTTCAAATCGCCAATTCAAGTAATTACTGGATTGTTTATCAACAAGAAATGGGATATCTTCAAATAATCTGAAAAAAATTAGTTTGTTAGGTGACATGATCCTAGTTTTTATTAAAGGTAGATAATTGATTTTATATCTTACGAGGTAAATATGTGGAAATCGTTTAGCTTCGTAAAATGTAATTTTTTTTTTGGGAGTGAAATTAAACAACCCCTTCTTATTTCAATAATTTTATTTCCCTTGCATACACTAAAAATTCCTAGATTTACTTGCTCCAAAAGAAAGAAAGAAAGAAAGTCCCTTGATTAATATTTAATAATAAAAATGCTCAAACTCCTTTTAAAAAAATCGTAAAATTATTTTCATACAAAGCAGCCTCTGATCCTATTTCTTCTTGCCTTTTCAACCTGTCCTCTTCCGAATTCTTTACACACGCAAACGTATCCAATTTTGAAAGGCTTCAAAAGTGGAATACTAATATTTGTATACAATGTATACACTGAACCACAATTAAAACAAACCCTGCACCAATTTACTTTAAGCTGTTGAAGGGGATAAAAAAAGGGGGGGGGAATAGATAAGGCATGTACCAACTTTATTATTTTCCAAGATCCAAGACAATTGAATTGAAGAAAGCCAAACCATTTAGTGTTAATTCTTCAACCAATGCAAACAATGGAATAGCAATTAAACCCATTCCATTACAGCAAAACCACCATAAATAGTAATAAAAATCCAATATTAGAAACATTAATTTCAATAATCTCTTATCTCTGTGTATATATTTCACACATCTCTTCAATTTCATCTTCACAGTCAAATAGAAGAAGAAGAAAGTAACGAGTGAAACAATAATAAGCACATGGGTCGCCGGAAGATCAAGATGGAGATTGTGAAGGACGCAGCGTCGAGGTTGGTGACCTTCTCAAAGCGCCGGAACGGACTGTTCAAGAAGGCGAACGAGCTCGCAATCCTGTGCGGCGCAGAACTCGCCATTGTGGTGTTCTCGCCAGGTGGCAAACCCTTCTCCTTCGGCCATCCCTCCGTCGATGCGGTCACTGAGAGGTTTCTCCGGCACCTCCAAGACGAAGACGACGGCGACGAGGAAGAGGAGGCAAAATCGCCGGCAGGTGGGACATCTTCTTCTTCTGGTTCGAAGAAAGCTCGTCGGAAGGCGGAGAAATTGAACAAGCGGTTAATGAATCTGACAAAGGAGCTGGAGGAAGAGAAGAAAAAGGGGGCAATTCTGGACCAAGCGATCGAGGAGAAGAAGCAGGAGTATGGCCTTGAGCCTGGGCTTGAGATTGGGCCTGGTGATCTGAGGAAGCTTGAGGGATTGAAGCGATCGCTGGAGAAAGTGAGGGAAGAGGTGAAGCTGAGGAAGAGAGAAATGGAGGCAGCGTCGTCTTTGCTGGTACTTGCAGAGAAATTACAGTTGAAGGAAGACAATAACAATAATTAGCATGGAAATTCTATTTGCAATTGGGTTTATTTTAGGGAAAATTTTAAATAAATACCAAATAAACTTACAAAACCGTAAAATGTCTATTAACATTTTAAAAAAGATTTAAAGGTACCAAGTACCAAAGTGGAATTTTAAAGTTTTGACACTTTTACCATTTTGCCCTTCACTTAAAAAATATCAAAAAAATATCCCTTACCGGAGCACCACCACCGCCAGCCGCCGCTGCTGTCGGCCGGGACCCTCCGGCGGCTGGAGCTCCGGCTGCCAGCCTGGTGGGACCCACTGGCCGGAGGTTTTTTTGGGGAGAGGAGGGTTTTTTTTTTGTAAAAAGTGGATGAAGTGCAAGGGGTCAAGGGTGGGGTGGGTACCAAAGAAGCTTGGTGGCCACTAGGCCACCATACTTTTTTGATATGTAGGTGCATTAATATATATATGTATAATATAAATGAAGACATGCTTTAAGAAAAACAGCAATAGAAATAACAAAACTCGTAATGGGTTTAACAAAAACGATAATGGAAATAACAACTAGCGCATGACCTCCTCACCAAATGTGTGAAAGTATTTTTCCAGATGGGGGATCTCACCAATTCACTAATAGCAATGATTAAACCCATGACGGTTTTTACAAAATGATATACATTGCTCACCTCTTCACACATTTGACAAATTCAGTAATGTAAATAACAAAATTCATAATGGTTTTCACAAAACGGATAATGGGAATAACTAAACACATAATGGTTTTGACAAAATGACATGCGTTGCTCATATCTTCACACATTTGACAAATTTACTAATGAGAATTACTAAAACCGTAATGGTTTTCACAAAATGATATGCATTGCTCACCTCTTCACACATTTGAAAAATTCAATAATGGAAATGACAACTAGTATAAATTTTGTGAAAACCATTACAGTTTTAATAATTCTCATTAATAAATTTGTCAAATGTATGAAAATATGAGCAACGCATGTCATTTTGTTAAAACCATTATGTGTTTAAGTATTCCCATTATCCATTTTGTGAAAACCATTATGAATTTTGTTATTTCCATTACTGAATTTGTCAAATGTGTAAAGAGGTGAGCAATGTATATCATTTTGTAAAAACCGTCATGGGTTTAATCATTGCTATTAGTGAATTGGTGAGATCCCCCATCTGGAAAAATACTTTCACACATTTGGTGAGGAGGTCATGCGCTAGTTGTTATTTCCATTATCGTTTTTGTTAAACCCATTACGAGTTTTGTTATTTCTATTGCTGTTTTTGTTAAAGCATGTCTTCATTTATATTATACATATATATATTAATGCACTCACAAGTCAAAAAAGTCTAGTGGCCTAGTGGCCACCAGGGCTCTTTGGTATTAGGGTGGGGTGGGTTCAAACCCCACCCCTTGCACTTCATCCACTTTTTACAAAAAAAAAACCCTCCTCTCCCCCAAAAACCTCCAGCCAGTGGGTCCCACCAGGCTGGCAGCCGGAGCTCCAGCCGCCGGAGGGTCCCGGCCGACGGCAGCGGTGGCGGCTGCACGGCGGCGGTTGGCGGTGGTGGTGCTCCGGTAAGGGATATTTTTTAAGTGAAGGGCAAAATAGTAAAAATGTCAAAACTTTAAAATTCCACTTTGGTACTTGGTACCTTTAAGTCTTTTTGAAATGTTAATAGACATTTTGGGGTTTAGAAAGTTTATTTGGTATTTATTTAGAATTTTCTTTTTATTTTATAAGCCTGATTTATATAAATCAAGATAAATCTACTCCACATATTTACCTCGTAGACCGTAAAAGTAACCTTGTAAACTGTAAAAGTTACTTCGTATTCCGTAAATCATGATTTATAAGTACTTATGAAACTTCCATAAATTAATAAAATGTTGCTGAAAGTGACGATGTGACGGCGAGATCAGAAATGGAAACTGACAAATTTAATACCAAAACTTTTATTACTTTCTGATTTCTGTGTCTGTCTTCTGACTATTTGTGTGAGTGCGCCTTGGAGAGAAGTTGTGAATAAGGAAGGTGATTCTTCCTAATGTCTTGGAAAATGTGAGCTTTAATGGCGGGGCACTCCACTCATTTTGGTCGGAGGAAATTTGATAAGAATTATTTAAATATTTAATGAATTTTTTAAATATTTTTATTAATTAAATATATTATATTAATTAAAGAGTAGATGATAATTATATTTATTTTATTTTTTATTTTTATTTATTTTCATATAAATAAGAGCATATTTAGAATAAAAAATTTATTTTAAATATATTTATTATTTTTAATTAATTTTAAAAACTTTTTTAAATCGTGGAATTCTGTTATTGATATAAATAGTACCTGATGGAGTACTATTAATAAAAGCCGATAACCAAATTGTGAAGTTTAAAAAAATAATTATAATTAGTTAAAAATAATAAGTATATCTAAAATAATTTTTTTTCTTAAGTATGCCCTTATTTATGAGGGATAAATGAGAAAAAAATAAAATAAATATAAGTATTATTAACTTTTTATTTAATGCAATAGATATAACTAATAAGAGCTAAAAATAAAAAAAATTATTAAATATTTAGATAACTCTTATTGGACTTCTATAAAAAAAATAAAAAAAATTTAAATTTTGAGTTATAATAAAAAAAAACAGACTATAATGAAATCAACATTATTTATAACAAATCATTTATAAATATAGCTACTTACTTCAAATTTTATGGTTTGGCTTCATATAATATTTAAATTTTTTTGCCAACAAAAACAGATTGGATTGATATGGCTTTGGTCTAAAGTTGCGGATTTAAATTTTGCTGCCAATATGAGGATTTTGTTCATGGAACACATTAAATATATTTATAAGTGCTTTTTAAGTGGGCATGCTTGATAAACTGGCGAGGAAAAAAAAAAGCTTGTATCTTGATAAATTTCTAAAATCTAACTCAAATAAGCTTTTTATTATAACTTTTTTGACAAATTATTAATTAATGAACACAAGCGTTTCACTTTTAAAGGAATCCATAGATCAAATTATAAAATATAAAATTTATAATAAGTAGTACTGTTTATATAGATTATATTTATAATTTATAAATAGTATAACTATTTTTTAGGTGTCGCGTAAATTCATAGGGAAAGTGTGTTTAATTGATAACTAATATACTTTTAATGGAGAAACTATTATGATTTCGATGCTTTTGGTAAAAGTAAAGTAGCTCTAAATATATAAAGTATGAACAAGGAAATATAAACTGCTAATTCCTTTTTGAAAGGTGCAATTCAGAGCATTGCATGCTTTGCTTCATATCAAGAGAAAGAGAGAGAGAGAGATGTGTTGGCTTTCTCATCAATCAGTAATAACTAATAAGAGCCTAAAGATCTTTACGAGAGATTCTTCGGACGCGGCTGACCTCCTCTTCTTACCGCTTCCATCCTTTTTTACGAAATTGCACTGTTTTTGTGCAAAATTCACATCTTTCTCTTTTTTTTAAATAGTATTCACTATCTTAAAATATTTTTTAGTACCGGTTAGTTTTTTAAATATTATTTTAAGATCCTAAAATAATTTTATAATATTATTTAATATTCTGAAATATTTTTTTAGTGTCATTCTCTATTTTGAAATATTTTTTTCAAGATCCTAAAATAATTTTTGGTCCACCCACCACCCTAAAAAATTTAAATACCACCCAATATCTAGCATCTAACATCTTATAATATTTTTTTAGTAACACTAAATATCTTAAACTAATTTTTATTGTATTGACTATCTAGCACCCAAAATTTTTTTTAGTAACACTTGCCATTCTAAAGTAATTTTGACATAATATTTTAGGATGTTAAATGCATTAAAAATTAATTTAGATACTTTATAATATTGAAAAAATATTATAGAGTACTGATTTATACTTAAAAAACACTTCAAGATGGTGAATGCTGCTCTTTTTCAAAAAAAAAAAAAAAGTGAGGAGTTTAAGTATTTTACACAAAAACGATGCAGTTTGATAGAAAAGAATGAGAGCGGACCATTAAAGAAAAGGAGACAAGCCGTGTCCGGATTCTTACGGATCTTCCATCCTTCATTTCTTATTTTTTTTAAAAACTGTTATATTTATTTATTTCTTTTCTATACACCCAATCAACTATCCTTCCTTCCTTTTTTGCTGAACTTCATCGACACCCTCTCCAACCCATACCGTAAATCTTTTTTTTTTTTTTACCATCAAAGAAACTAATTATATTAAGAACAACAGAAAATACAATGTCTTAAAAGAAAAAACACAACTGACAAACTGAAAATATTAAATAAATTCCAAACATAGTAATTAGAGATAGAAACACAAGTTAGTGAAAAGTCTTAAGTGTAGCAAGAATATAACACATTATCAAAAGAAATATCTTGAACACTTGATGCCAACGAGGCCTACAACTACGGAGGTCGAGAAACCCAATCCAGAGGGAAAGACTATCCAATGAAGCTTTGGCAATCCATCTGGCTACTAAATCTACTTCTATGGGATTCCATATCCAAGAATGGTTCCTGATTAAATTCCTTAAGACGAGAATTCTCAAGAAGCGCAACAAACATAATAAACACAAACAAAACACTATCAGTGTGACAATCAAATAAAGAATCACAACTCCAGCCTAATGGTGAACAGTATTGTCATATCCACTGAACAAGCACATGTCCAGCCCCAAAATAAACAGTGTTAACAATCACACTAAACAAACACATATCTAACCAATGAAAAACAACATATATAGACTCACTGAATAGACTTAAGTTGATAATTCTAAAATGATCATCTAATAACCATGCATTACAATTTAAACTAACATAATAACTAGCCTCCCTCTCACATACATCAAACCAATCATCACTATTTTTAGAGAGGGACCTAAAAGCCTAATTTTGGACTATGTGATCATTCATTCCTACCCTTCTCCACCTACTAGCCTTTTTCACCGATTCAAGTGGGACAATGATCGATTGGTTGAAAATTATTATTGGCTTATAATTTGTTCTGTCCAAAACAAAAATACAAATAGCCTCCTAATATTGCCAGATTAACCAAACCCCAACTTATATCAAACCTTCTAGACAATCATCAATACTCAACATATTAAAGCCAACAACAAAGCGAGCCATACTATCATTCTTAGAGCGCAATCCCAAGAGAACAACAGTATAGAAGCTTTGAAATTTGAAAAACCCACTAACCTTAGAATTCATGGATCTTAGAATGGTAAAAGATTTAGCATAAATCCTGGTGACACTTGTAGCCCTTTTGAGATGGATACATGAATGTTTGGGATTGTACTTCTTGAACTTTAAACAAGGAATATGCCTATGGTTCAAAAAACTAATAATAAAGGGTATAGATAGATTCGATGGGTAAACTTTTAGTTTCCTTGCATTAATTGAAAAACCCAACTCCCACCCATTAACCTACCTGGCGATGTCTTCTATTCCACTAAGAGTTCGTAGCACTCCCTGAAACGACTCTTTCTTACAACAAGTATTATCCAATACAATTATACAAAATCAATAAATTTTTTTAATACATAACAAAGTTCAGGACACAAACTCTCTCAAAACATATTGGAGTTTATGACACAAACTCGCCCACAAACTCATTACAGAGAAATTTATTATTCTGATCTCACATCACAATTAACCTATAAGTCTTAAAATTTCACACAAAACAATTTCCAATACAACCGTGGTTGTGGGTTCATCAACATATCAGAGTATGCAACATAAAATCTCAGGCCTAACAATGGTTAAGCATTTATTCCAAAACCGATATCCAAACAGTAAACGTAGCATTATAAAAACATGAGGGCCCTATAATGACAATATAGAAATTAACACAACATCAATACCAAAAGAGGCCTACAAGATTCTCAACGTCTATGCCTCTGGTTGCTTCCCTTGGCCTCTAGCCAGATTAGATATCTCGCCTGAAAAATTATTTATAATGACGGAGTGAGACATAAAGTCTCAGTAACCAAAATCAATTTACAAAATATGCAGGAAAAGATTGTAAGTCAGAGAAGTAGGTTTAATGATAATAATAATAATAATAATAATAATCTCATAATTCAAAACTTAACATAATGTAATCAATGAATAAAATCATCCCCACTTATCCGTCATGCTCCTCCTTATCTCCTCTGGACTGGTATAGCCTATCAGTGCTAGTATACCCGGTCAAAGGTTAGCTAGTCACTTCAAGAATACTGCCCCCTCCCATGCCACCATCAATATACCGTAACAAGGAGGTGTCCGCCCAAACACTCAACTCCAAAATTCGGGCTAGGATTGAGAGAGCCGATGGGCACACATTTCACCATATCTCTTCCACACAACCCAACATATCCCGTAATATAAAAAATAATAAATTAATATAACTTTTCAAAACATCAACAAGGTCATAATTTCTTATTCAATTCTTTTACAACATTTCATCCCAAACAACATATCCATCACAACAGTAACAATTTAATAACAATTTCTACTTATATATATATATATATATATATATATTGGAAAATACACTGCTTCACTGAAGTAAATTCATATTCAGACATAAAAAAAATCTTGTGAAACACATACAAATAATATAGATAAAAGTAAGGTTTATAAAACACATTAAATTCTAAAGCAAGCATATAAAATAAATTAACCCCGATTACCTTGATTCCAAGCTTAATCTTAAGTTTGATAGTAAAACCTGTGCAATCACCGATCACAAGAAAACTCTACATTATTAATGTAGATACCAATTAACCACAAATAACAATAAAATAATTAATTTACATAATTTAACTCCTACAACCCAATTTTCTCTACAACTATTATCCTCAATTATTCCAATTTCCTTAAAAATCCTTAATCATAGATCATTCCTCCTAAACCCAAAGCACTCATTAAAATCCTTAAATAACCTTTAACATACCTATAATTACAAAATCCTCAATATCAACTTTTCAAATAATTAAATCTTTTTTTTCATAATTTATATGGGTATAATCCAATTATTAAACAACTCCTCAAATCTCTACATAATTAAAATCATATCAAATTCCAATTTAAATATTAAATCTTAACTCATTTTCCACAGAGCTCAGATCTAACAAAAATAAATCGATTAAAACCTCAATAATACCTCTAATAATCTAAATAAATTATTTAAACAATTTTTTATCGGTAAAAACGCCCTATGAAAATTAAGTTATATCCTATTTATAAAATAAATTAATTATAAAATCACATAACAACCAAATAATAAATCTAAACCAGTTAAAATTAACTATTAATTATTCTCTACATTTCTACAGTCTTATATTGACAAAACTCAAAACTTGCCTAAAATCATATCCCCAAAATATTCTTTAACTAGCATAAAATCACTATCATAGGAAAGAGAAAATTATTTAGAATATATTTCATAAAAGAAACTTTGTGATTAGAAGATAGTTTACGTACCTTATTGATCCTCAAATAATCAAAAATACTCCTATCAGGACCTCACCTTCTCTTCTCTTCACGAAACACTTCACCTGCGTGAAGTGTTTAGCTGAGGGGGTATTTATAATACCCCCTCCCCTTCATCTTCATGCTTTGGCGCCTTCATAATAATTTTTTTATGATAAGGGGGCCATCCCCTTATCATCATTGTTCGGCGCCTACCAACTTTTTTTAAAAAATATTTATATTATAATATAATAATATTATTTTATTTTATTATATATATTTAATATATATATATATATATATATATATATATATATATATATATATATATAATTTTTTTTTAGGATGTCATACTCCCACCTCGACCCATATGGCATCACCGAGAGCCCTAGAGGCACTCACCGGAGATCAAATTGGAGATCGCCTCACAAGAATCTCTTACCACACTATAACCCCACTATGGAACTTGTAAGGACTCTTCCAATCAGTTGATGATCCTCCTCCTCCCCATCATCTTTCTGTTTCTACTGGAGTTGGATGTCGAATCGTCTCCTCTCCATTAAGAATCTACTCCTTCTCTATTTACCCCAGCTTCTCGTGTGGTTATCCATTACCTCAGCACACCGGCTAACACCACCACCACATAGACGAAAGAAAAGGGATGAAACCCTAGCGACTCGGGAAGCCTCCCGAAAGATTTGAGTTCAATTGTACATTCAATCCATACTATAAATCATTTTAACTAATTCATCATAATTAAGAAATTGTAGTTAACTCATTAAATTTATCTTATATTGAAAGAAAATTTTAACTTTACCCATATTAAATAAAGTATTAAAGGAGAGAGAGAAATATAAATAATCATATTTAAACATTAATTATATGGGCAAAATTAAAAAATAAACATTAACTTCTCCCCAAGTGACTTATATTGTAGACCAAACCATTATTCTAGAAGTGACTTATATTGTGGATAAGAGGGAGTACTCTTTTTAATTAAGGCCACGTGATTTTGCATTTTCGTTGCTGGTAATTTTCGTTTTTTTCCGAACATAAAGGCTCTTTTAAACTTTAAAATTTTAAAAAATCTTAATGATTTAATATAAGTAACTACTCCATCTGATCTTTTTTATAAGAGCTCAAAATTTGAATTGAATTGGTCCATTTTATAAGGGTCGGACACAAAAATTGTCTCAACATTTAATGATTTTTTTTTCATATTTTCCCCTCATAAATTATTTATATGGCATTAATTAAATAGTGAATTTTTGTATTCTCTCTCCTTAGTCCTCATTTTCTTTTATACCCTTACAATTCTACATTCTCTTTCTTACTTTCCCCCATTTATTACCCATTTTTCTCTCTTACTTGTCTCCTCATAAATAAGGGTATATTTAGAAAAAAAACAATGTTTATTTCAAACATACTTATTACTTTTAAACAATTTTAACCATTTTTTTAAACTACGTAATACAATTATTGATCTCTTATAAAAAATACAGGAGATAATATTTTTTAATCTTTAAAATGAAAGAAAAGACATATTTTCTCTATAAAGTTGCGCAATATTTAACTGGGTATTTAATTGTTGGTAGCCATAAAATTTTTACCAGGAGATATTCAAAATGAGAAGCGTTAGCTTATAACTAAACAATGGGTCGAACGATTGGTATCACTAATAGCATTTGGAGTCAATTATGGCATTGGCAGATACCTGAGAAGGTTAAATTTTTCATGTGACAAGTGTCTCATGAGAGATTGATTACCAACTCCTTCAAAGCAAAACGAAATCTTTCTACATTGAGTGCTTGTCCATTTACATGTCATAGAGAGGAGAGTGTTATTCACATTGTGAGAGACTGTGAGAGAGATAAATCGGTGTGGCTTTCCATTTTAAAACCTAATCTTTTGTCTAGATTTTTGTTGGGTAATTTGCAGGATTGACTTCGTTGGAATAATAAGCATAGCCCAACAAGTGGCCGTTTCAGCAATTATTCATGGACCAGAGAGTCTTCAGTTTCCTTTGCTGACTTCTTTGGACTTCTAGATGCAAATTTGTCTTCGAAGGAGTTACACTAACACCGCAGGAGATACTTCATAGATGCGTGTACAACCTAATGGAATATGTGGTAAACAATAAATTGAGGCATAGAGTCTTTCGCAAAGAGATCAACTTGGAAGCGTCTTGGACTCCTCCACCTTAGAATGCGATCCGAATTGACGTGGATGGCTCAGTGTTGCTTAACCAACATGCAGCTTGTGGTGGAGTGATCAGGAATGCATCAAGGGTATGGATCGTGGGCTTCCAGAAATCATTAGGTTTTTGTTCTATAACTGAAGCTGAGTTGATGGCTATTAAAATAGGGTTGGAGGTGGCAAAGCAATTAGGCTTTTCCAATGTACTCACCTATATAGATTCAATGGATGCTTTTAATCTTGTCATGCGAGGAAGCAGTTTGGACCACCCTTTGAGAGCTCTCATAGCTCAAATTAGAGAGATTCTCTTTTATGACTGGGAGGTCGAGTTGCAATATACATACAGGGACAAGATACAATGTGCGGACTTTCTAGCCAGAAAGGAGCATAGAGATTCACTATAAATTGTATTATTAGAGAATATACTGAGTGGTTGCCTCAGAATGTACCTAGAGGATAGGCAACGATTCATGTAGAATTTCTAGAAGTTTTACCTAGACTAACTTTCTTTTTCAAGCTTCGGCTTGTTTTTGTATAAAAAGGGGAAAAAAAACTTATAACTAAACAATTAATTAATGGCTGGTTTTTGCCCGGCGGGTGAGCTCTAATAAAAATATATGTAGCTCCCCACTCTCCTTTCTGAGCCAAAGCCCAAAATACATGTTGTTCCCCTCTAGACTCTAGAGAATGTACTACTAGATTACAATCCTGAAAATTTTATATGGTAACTAGTTAACTTTTAAATTCTAAAATACATTTTCATTTTTTCGAAGAAATTTAATTAAACTTTCAATTTCAACACTTAAATTCATATTTGGATAGGATTATTCAGGAAGAGTCAATTCATTCAAAATTGGCCGAGTTCCAAACAGAATTATGCCGAAATAAGCATAACTTCGACATAACCCCCACAAATTAAACCAACTTAACCAAAGAAATCACAAATAGCTTGCTCCACATATAATTTTTTTTTTTTTGGGTCAGAAGCTTGCACCACATATTCAAATTTATCACTTGAAATGCTCAAAACATCTTTAAGACTCACGCAAGTATCTGACATTCTGTTTGTCTCAGCTGCGTCAATTAATTCCTTTCCTCCAGATACTACACAACAGCACTTAAATTTTCAGTCCAGAGTCATCATTTTATGATCCCAATGTCCAAGAAGACTGTGTCTGAGAGGGACTGATGCAGATTGCAGAACAAAGCATGGTAAGGCCAAGCGTGGATGCTGTTTGAGACATGCCAAGCATATGGTCATGGAAAATCCAATATGAAACAGAAGCTTCAAGAAGCAATGGAATCAATGAGATTGTAATGAGCTCTCTGAAGGGAAAAGATCTTGTATTGGAGAATGTCTGTTTTGGAATCTGCATATTGGGAGTAGACATCAGGATCATCGTGGCATAAGGGAGCTCACACGTCTACGGAGTTTGACAGTCTTTGAAGCTAGTGATGAGACATAGGCTAAGATGTTTTTGCTTCATACCTAATTCTAAACTGAACTGACAAACACTATAGCTTAAAAATTCAAAATACATGGTAACCACAGTTTCAAAATCTTATGGTTCAAACCAAAAACATCTTCCCATGAAAAAAACACCAAAAATATCAAGTTGGAGATTGCCCAACATATGTTTTTTGTCATGGTTTTCATTCATCAAAGCCTCTAGGCATGCCTGATTTTTGAGTGAGAAATAAACAAAACAGTAAAAGTGATGCATGACAACATTTCACACTGAGATTGATAAAATGCTAGCTGTGCCCAGACCTCCTCATTTTTAATAACCTTCAATGGGACAAAAACTTGTTAGGACATCAAATGCTCTTCCAACAAACTTTAATAGGCCAATCCTAGCATACATATAAAAGAATATACTTCGCTACCGAAAATAATTCGTTGCAGGCGTTTCTGTTCTTATTCTGACGCACAATTACTGAATCATGTCTCACCTCATAGCTTTTCTTCTTATGGGAACCACGAGTTTCATAACTCTAAGTAGGTGAAATGGCTCCGCGAGTTAAAATGAAACTCAGGCGAGTATACACCTTTAGGAATTGAGCAAAAAGAGTGGTAAAATTGCTGAGGAATTGAACTTCACAAAGCTGAAATCTTCAATCAGATTTTGCCCAGGGTCCAAAACCTCCAGGTGGCCATAACTAGGGGCAAAATGAAAGAAGTTTAGTAGCGAAAAACAGTAGAGAAAAAGTGAGAGGATACAGAGAAAGTGATGGAATACTTACCCTCCAGAAAACCTTGGCATGAAGAAGACCATATGGAACAGGACCAAATTGCCTTGAATCCCTAGAATTATATATGTTATCTCCCTGTACCCAAACATGTCCCTTGGGAACCTAAGCAGGAGAGGCAAACACTCAACAAACAAAATCTCCATAATCAAAAGCATTCTTAAAATAATCCTTCTGAGAGAACTAAAATTGAAATATGCATATGACAAATTAATGGTACCACTACAGTCTCGCATTTATCACTGTTTTTAGGATCAACGAGAAACGTGACACTATCACCCTCCAATCCAAGCAAGCGCTTGCACGAGAATTTTCTAGGGTTTTCAGGTGACTGCATAATGACAAGATCGCCGCGCTGAACTTTACCAAAACGGGGGGAGATCCTTTCAGTCAATATAAAGGAAGTCATCGGACCTATTGTTGGAATCATGCTAGAACCACGGCACTGCACATTCGAATCGGCTCTTTTGATGCTCTTTATCATGAAACATAATCTTAGCAAAAGGAAAGCGAGATAGAGAGAGAGAGCTCTTACAATGGAAGGGTCCACGAGATAGGTGGCAGTAACATGAAGACAACAGGAGAATTTAACCAGTGAGAATGCCATATCCCGTAATTCTTTGACGGTGAGTCCAATTTGCTCCAGATTTCTCCAGAACATCATTGCCCTCATTCTCACTGAGTGAAAGGCCCAGAAACTTTTATGCGAGCAGAAGATCAAAGCTTTGTTTGTTCCCCATCAACAACAGACCACGCACACTTGAGGACGACGGCGCCGGAGTCGGAGGCACAGGGACTACAGCAAGAGGATCCGTTCTCCTCAGCGGAAGAGGGATTTGTTAATGCCTTTCAATTCCCTATATCATTCTACTACCAGACCAGACGCGGGCGTGGAGCAAGACGGCGATTTTGAGCGGAAATTTTGCTTTCAGCTACCTTCAACGTGTTTTTCTTAACGCAGAAGCATCTCCTTTCTGCTTCCCCTAAAAGAGCGTTTGATTTATAAGCTAGTAAGTATTTTTACATGTGTGTTTGGATTAACTTTTGTAGAATAGTTTTTATGATTTATGAGATAAGTATGTGACATGAATTTTATCTTGGTTTGTGAAAAAGTGCTTATGAAACCGCGGTTTGGGTATTTTCCAAACACTCATGCGTGCGTTTGGATTATCTTTTAGAGAATAATTTTTACGATTTATGAAGTAAGTATGTGAGATGAGTTTTGTCTTGATTTGTGAAAAAAAAATTCTGAAACCACGATTTTTGGTGGTTTCCAAACACTCACTAAAATCAAGATTTTAGACTATTTTCTCAATAGTTTAAAAGTGCAATATTTATGATAGAAAAATGAAAAGATAAGAAGAGCGTAGTATTTAGAGGGTGTTAGTGTTTAGAATTACAGCAAGAAAATTAGAAATATTTATTAATTATTAATTTATAATTGATTGTCAGTTTTAATTTGAGACGCACCTCGGACGAGGTTTCAGCAAGATATGTTAGTCCTTAAAAAAAGGAACTAGAAATGTTGTAAGCTGATTTTTTTAAAACAACAAAAAAAGAAATAAAATTAATCATTGCAAGTTTATAATATTTCTCAAGGTTTTTAGCCTAGCCTTTTCCTTAATTTTCACATCTTTTATGAAATTCATGATTATAGATTATCCAAAATGGAAAAAAAAAAAGATTGTCCAAAAGAAGTTTTAATAAGTAGAGATGCAACCAACATCTTAAATTATTTTTATAAATATAATTAACACCCTAAACTATTTGGTAGTACAATTTTATCTCTAAATTAATAAATTTGGTACAATTTCACCTTTCTATTCACATAAGGGAAACTTCCGTTATCCCGGCTGGCATTTTTTTACCCGTCTATCTTCCACTCTCCACAAGCCCACTGGAAGCATGGTGCCAGCGTTGATCATCACTGTCAAATAGCTCCATAAGTGAACAAGGAGACCGCAACTGAGTAGAGGAAGAAGATCCAAAATGTCTGAGGGATCGATGATGTAGATGAGGAGTTCAACAATCTGGTTCCTTAATATTTTCTTAGCAGCCAAAAAATCCAAATCGAAACTATTTTACCTCTAGGCTCGGTCAAGGGAACGAAACTAAAAAAATCAAACTTTAAATCACAGTTGAAGAAGAAGATGAAGCAACAAGTGCCAAGAGCTTTCAAAATTTGGGTATTTGTTGGTAGGTGTGGGAGAGATCTCTTATGAACTAGTGTCCACCACGAGAAAAGAAAACCCAAGTGGAGCAAAGCGGGCAACTTTTTGTTGGATTAAAAAAAGCCACCTGTGTATCCCATAAAAAAAACCCCACCTTAATCACTTTAAAACTTTTGGAATTGCAGGTAAAGTCGAGGAGAAGGACACCAGCTTAAAGTAAACTTTAGGGTGCAATTTTTACCTTAAATTAATTAAATGGGAGAAGAACTCAAGTAGAAAGAGTGAAGAAGTTCCAAGTTGCAAAGAAAGTGTGGAGAAAAAGTTGAAAATGCTCCAACTTGCTTTGTTCTTGTCTTAGTTTTTCTTTACTTGTCTTTTAGTTGAAGAAAATATTGATGTAGATTTGTTGATGTGTGCGCTGAGATTTATAGTGAAAATTGCATCAAATGTTTACTTCTTTGATGTGTGTACTGAGATTACTTAGATTTGTAGCTGTAGCCTTTTTTTTAGTTTTAAGATATTTATTCTTTTAATCAGATGCTGTGATGTTGAATATCTAATGATAAATAATATTTACTTGAAATTTTTCTATCCATTTGTATATCATCGAAATCCTGGTGATGACAATAATCAAATAATTACATGATGATACTATAATAACAATATCTGATCAATTACAAATTGCTGCCACAAAATATAGCATCTTTTTATTGTCAATGTCAAATTCCAACATCCAGAATGAGATAAGGTCATTTATAAAAGAATGCCCAATTCTGAAATTAGATATAATATACTAATCCATTAATATAATATAAGGTCATTTCCAAAAGGATGACATAATCCATGGACCAAAATCTCATCATATGGTTATTCACCAAAAAAAAAAAAAATCTCATCATATGGTTTTGATGGTGCTAAAATATACAACTTTTACAAACCCAAAATAAGATGTACATTGAATACATCAAAATATATATTGTAGCTTTCCACCCAACCTGAAATTCATTGCAGTAAATGACCATTTAGTTTATACACACATATTTGATGTATTAAAACAAATATTCCAAATATATAAAACATTATAGGACATCAATTTTACCTTACAAGCATGAAAATATACATACATTCTATTAAATACTCTTATCCAATTTTCTTCCAAAGCATCTTTGCTCACTTCAACACCAACATCTAAACTAGGGTTTGAGGTTCTCAACTCATTATAGTAGGCTTCTAAATTTCTAAACGCATCCTTATAGCTTCCCTCCAATTCCTCCATTATCAACTTCTTTACTCTATTGCATTTATGGATACTCACACGCAGATTTAAGTCAACTTCTACATCCTTTTGCATATCACTTATTTTGTAATATGACCTCTCTTGAATCTTTTTTTTAAAGTGTCCAGCTAACCACTTTGCACTAGCTCTTAGGTTCTTATAAATCCTAAGGCAACTATGCTCATAACAGAATGTTTTCACTTTTAATCCAGGGTTAGCCCCCTCTTTTGAAGCAAACAAAACAAAAGGACATCTTTGTTGACATTTAGCTCTAATTCTTAAGGGATCACTCTTAGATATTCTAACTTTAACCCCATTTGTTATTGCATATTGGTTAATTGCCCTCTTTAATTATTCATGGTTGGCAAATGTCATGCCTAACATAAAGTACATTTGTTCATCCCCACGTTCAGATTCTTCATTTGTTGAATATTTATCATCACTTTCAAATTCTTGTTCATTTCCTAACTCTTCCTCCTCACCTTCATGTTCTTTAATTAGTGACCCTTCCTCCTCATCCTTAGCTTCTTCATCTACTAAATCTTCTTCCTCACCCTCAAGTTCTTCATTTAATGACTCTATTGAACAAACAAAAACAATTGTAATATAATGGATAAATTTAGAGAACATAAATTATATAAGTTTTATCTGGAACAATAACAAGATTCAAACCAAGTCAGTATGCTCCAACAATTCAACAAGAAAAACATAATAAACAAGATCTATGTAAAAGGCATGTACTGATTGTTAAAATGCTTAATATTAAAGAAAGTGACTATAATTCCTCAAAGGATGCGTTGTGAATTAGTTTGAATAGGGGAAGCAAAAAAAAGATAAGAAAACATCTGAATAGGGAAGTTGGAATTATATGTGTGTGTATCAAATTTTATGCATTATATATATATATATATATTATGGAGGTGCTAAGCAAAAGAAAAAAAAATCAAGTTGGAATTTTGAAAATCACCAGTAACACTGCTCTTATGTACCCCCATCTGGACTAGTAGCTTCACATCACCTTCACCCACCTCCAAGTCATCTCCTCCCCAATCCACACCATCTCCTAGATTTGCATCTATTGCCATTCTCTGTTTTAAAAAAAAAAACCTTCTTAGTAAAACTCATTCTCAATTGAGGGCTTCCATGATATTTGACTATACCAAAGAAGGAAAAAACAAAACCAATAAAGGAATCTTACCCAACAATCGACACTTTTTCTCACACACACCCCACTGTATTTGTCAATGGAGTTCTCCCCTGTCGCCTAGTGTTTGCTGTTAGGTTTTCTACAAGTTGCATATTGGTTCAATCATATATACAAACCCTAAAACCTGGGCTCTTCTATTCATTCACATGGGTTCCTACCAGCCCCAAACACCCCACCGTTTGGGTTTTATTTTTATTTTTTATTAAATAATGTAAGTGTCAAACAAAATAATGATGTGGCAGGGAAGTAACCATACATTTGTTCTCTATTATTAAAAATGTATGATTACTCCAATTTAATTATTTATTGAGTTAAAATTACACCCCAAAATACTTTTACACCTTAAAAAATAATTCCGAGTTATAAATACACCTCTATCCTACAAAATTTGTCCAACCAAACATTCTTACATCTTCAGCATGCGAAAGTACTCAAATATTAGACGTTTTTTCGTTTAGGTAAATAAAGAAAACATACTTTTCCAAAAGTATAAAGAAGGAAAGAAAACAGAGGAGAAATAATTTTGAAAATGAAAAATATGGGAGGAGCTACTAGTAAACCACAACAAAGGGCATTTGGTCTAGTGGTATGATTCTCGCTTAGGGTGCGAGAGGTCCCGAGTTCAATTCTCGGAATGCCCCCACTGTTTTGGGCTTGTGGTTTTTTTCCCTACCTTATGGGCTCCCCCCCCCCTTCCTAGACTCTATTGGGCTTTCTTGAACTTTCATTTCTTTTCTTTTTCACCAACAACCAGGCTTTTCTGAGCTTTATCAAATTTATTACCGTAAATTCATGAGGTTATATATGCATACTGACGCAAACGTCCAAATTTAAACATATCTTAGTCCTAGCTAAACATCAACAACAATGACAACATAATAAAACCCAGACCTTTAATTTTATTCACTCGAGTCATTTATATATATTCCCACTAGCTAGGCATAATAGCAGCGACCATAACCTGCAAGAAATTAAATAAACTGGTTGAGTTCAGAATCCAAGCAATAAGACCTGAAGATTTGTCAAGGTGGGGTAGTTTAAAAAAAAAACAAGAAGAAGAAGAAAGCTTACTAGGGTCAGAGAGAACAAGAAGAGCAGAAGCAGAGAAGTCACAGTTCCAAAAGTGCCTTCCCATATATATAGTACTGATTCATAACAACAGAGGCATGGTGTGTGTGTGTGTGTGTGTACATATGCGTTTTAATTTTCACCTGTCCATTGCCCAGCTTCACATTCCCTCCACCTGCCCAAGCAAATTTAAAGTCACTTATTAGATACAATATATATATATTCAAAAGGTCAATACAATCATAATGTGTGTGTGTGTTGAAGGATATATAATATTAATATATAAAACCTGAGTTGAAGAGAGAAAGAGAAGGAAAATGACGAGAGATGAAAGTGAGAGAGATAAACCAGTAGATACAGCCATGTTGAACAAAACAACTCTCTCTGATCTGAGAGTGAAAAGAAGCTATATATGTATGATAGTGTGTGGTTATAATAGTTAATTATATTGCTGTGGAGTGGTGTGATACTGAAAGCCTTGGGGCAAGCTATATATATAGAGAGAGATGTTTACATAGTTAATATTTAATTTCCAGGGAAAAAAATTCAAAGCGTGTAGATGAATAAATCAAGGGTTATTATGCACATGGTGTGGAACAAGTTCAAATAATGCCTCCAACGAATGCTACATGTCCATATATACTTGCTATTCTTGAGTTGATGAGACAGTACGTTGTTCTATATATATTTAATTGGCAAAAGAGTGAGGTCAGGCCTATTATTCCCTCTGCTATCAGTCCCATTCACCTTCTATAACTGTTGAATTATTAATATAAAAAGGAATTAATTCATCCAGATGCGTCAACCCCAAATTAAAAATGGGGGAGATCAGAAGCTTGGTTTCCTGTATACATATATATATATATTTGGGATCAAATGGGATTTCATTATCAACTACTCAAAAAAACATCGTTCTGAAAGAGTTTTATTCAATGGTATTGCTTAAATCTAATTTCAACATAAGTTTATATGTGTGTGTGTTAATAACTGAAATTTTTTATTTTTTTTAAAAAAATAATGTTATTAATATATTATTAGTGGTGAGTATAGGGTGGATTGTGAATTGAGATCAAGTTCAAATTAGAACTGTACTCTCTATGAAATATAAAAGATATTATATTGAGCAGAGTAATTAAATCTGGATTGGACCGGTAACCGGTGAACCAGCCAGGAAACTGGTCCGGTTCAGGATTTTTATTTTTTTAAAAAAAATGATATTTTAAAAAAAAAATTTTAGAATTTTATATTAATAACCATAAAATCTTTAATTTCTCATCAGTTTGGCCCCAATTTAGTTTCGGTCTAACCCACTGATTCTTGACCCAGTCCCCGACCGGTTCAGTAACCGGTCCGGGTTTAATTACCTTAATATTGAATGCTAACCGATGCTTAAAGTTAAACTGATATTAAGGTGTTCTTTTCTTTTCTTTTTCTTTTTTTTTAAGTAAAAGCATTCAATCTGAATATCGTGAATAAAGATAAATATTAAAAATTTAATTAATCCTCCCATTTCAACTTAAATTAAATAAAATTTATTTTTACAACTTGATGAAAAACTATATATTGACCCCTGTGATGATTCAAAACCAATTAAGTTTTAGATAAAAAGGTTATTCAATTATTTACAGAGAATACACCAATTTAATAAAACAACTTTATAATTGAATTAAACATCATGTCTAAAAAAATAAAAATTCTGCTAACCCAACTAGTTATGTTTCTCAAGTCTCCACCACCCTATAGTGGTGTGAATCAATTTCAATAGTTTGCATACTCAAAGCTGCAGTGAAGTAAGCCCCGATTGAGATCATCACAAATGGCAGCTTCAATTCCTAGGGAAGAACATGCCCTTTTTTTAAAAAAAAAAAAAAATTTTTCAAGACCCAAAATTGCACATCGATCAGTTTGTTTCACGTCTCTATGACTCTATCCTACGGAAACTGCCACTATGTATGACAAATTAACATAGAGTATAGTTTTTTTTTTTCGGGTATAGAATAATGATATTTTTGGAATTTGATGCCAATTAATGTCTTGCGTCTGGTTAACAACATAATATAATTTGGGTTATTTTTAAGCTGTACGTTTGAGTTGATTCTTCTAGCTTACGCGGGTCTATAAATATGATATGCTTTTGTTTCCGTCCTTTTCTATATTTTCTATTTATGCTTTCTTCTGAAATAAGAAAATATATCCTTATTATTCATCGGAAGTTTCCTACATACTACATACTAGAAATCTTGTGTGTGTGTGTTCAATTTAACTCATTCCGAATCATGCAATGCAGTATTAAAAAAAACTGTCACATGCATGGACAATACATTAAAGAATATTGCAACTTATTCCCAACTAATTAATTAATCCCATTAATGAAATTATGCACATGATTATATGCTTGACTTAGTTGTCATTTAATTTATTGTATTTCTAGCATAATTAATGTCCAGTACAAGTATTAATTTATCTGACTTTGGAATTCAAATTAGTTTCTAAGGAGTCAATGGATTATTTTGTTATTTTTTATCTTTTTTTGCAAGTTCTTTAAGTAAGAGGGATAGACTCAATGAGGTTTTAGTTCCATGTTTATGACGAGAGTTAGTCTTATTAATCAACTGTGCATCCAATTATAGGATTGACCAAGTTCATATTGTCAGCTATATATATTATATGCGTACATAATAATAGTAGAAATGCTAATTCCCTTGTCAGCTACTGGATTATTATATTTAATTATAGTAGTATTCCCTTCATTCTTAATATAATATATATTTATTTAATTTAATTATATTAATTAAGATAGTTAATATAACATATATTTTTTAAATAACCTAAAAATATTTATTAATTTTTTTATTTTTCATCCTATTTGATTATTTGTTGAGGGAGTATTAATAATAACAGTGAATTAAAAAAATTGATAAATATGAAAAAAAATTTATATTCCAAGTCATATATTAAGTACATTAGGGAGAAGCTTAAAGGAAATATAATCTGAAAAAAAAAATTAAAATATTCTCAATTTGCATGCATGTCCTTGAAGCAAAGGATTCGCATTCGATACCCCTTTTTTGGGTTGAGCCTCACATATTGATTGTGCATGCGTAATGAATCTCGTTAATTGAACAAATAGTTTGATTAAAGAATTCATAACAATTAATGTCTTGTTTTGTTAGTTAACAAAGCAGATAACTAAATCAACTAAGATATGAATTTAGAATAATTTGACCAAATTAAATCAACTAAGATATCTAAAAAAATGGAAAATTTTTATGAACTGCTATAATTTACGATATACTATTTATAAACTGGTCTATGCTCTCGTATTATATCAATCTTTATTTAATTACCCCGGCTCATCAAATTGACATCTTGACGATCTCATTCATAATATATCTAAGAACCACAATCCACATTCTGTCTTTTTAAAATGTAATTTCACATAAAACATCAATTAAAAAAGAAATTATAATTCAATAATTCCATGAATAAAAATATCATTCTCTCATCCAACTGTTAAAAGAAACAATTATATTAAGAAAATTTATAGAGCAAGTTGACATATTCATATACGCCAAAAAAAAAAAAAAAAAAGACATGCATAAACCATGCTAGTATCTATTCCTTAAAAACAGGGCAAACATTACAAGGTGTCACCTCATTCTCCAATACTTTCTAATATAATGTGCAAATTTTAAAATTTTTTTAAGATAATAACTACCATAATACTAGTACCCACATTCTAGTATTGTGTACTAAAAATCTCTGACTTTTTTTTATTGGTTAATCCCTAAAGGCTATCTTCAAATTTTAATTTTATTTTTGAATTTAAATTTAAAGTAGTTAAAAGAAAAACGGGGAACTAACCGATGCTAAGAGAGAACCATGGAACATGCCGATTTCCTTATTTAAGAATAAAAATCAAACTAACAGATTTTCTCATTTAAGAATAAATAATTGCGAAAATTTTAAGATTTACTCTTGATAGTTAATCCTTAAAGGGCATTTTCGAATTAAAATTTAAAAATGTTAAGATTTTCTCCTGATAGTTAATTCTTAAAGGCTATTTTTGAATTTAAGGATGATTTCTGAATTATTTAAATTTAATTTTTCAATTTTAATTTAAACTAGTTAAGAGAAAATCGGGAATTAACATATTTCCGAATACTGTAGGCTCTGTAATCTTGACATGTGGTTTCACTTTTCTAAAGCCATTTATCGAATAGTTTAAATTTTTTTAATAACCCAAAAGCATACTTTTGTTTTCATGATTTTTGTTTACAGATTACAGATCAGTTACAGATTTCCAAGGAACAAAAAATTAGATCAGGTAATGAATCGGTTACGTCATAAGTTCAAAGGTTAATAGGTCAATTGAGGTTTAACAAGTGGTTAGATTGACCATATTAAAATATTATAATTTATTAGTGACAATATATATATTAATATATTTTTAAACTTCTATTGATAAAAATGAAGATCTTTCTGAAAAAATGCTTAAAATCTATTAGTATTAGTTATGATGCATATACTTATGTAATGATATGTCATTTTCTATAATTATTATATCATTTTAAATAATTTTTTTCATCATCTTCTTCTTTTTTTTAGATTTTTTCTTTTTTTACTTATTTTTCTCTTCATCTGGGTCTTTAACATTTCATTTTCCCCTAAAAAATAGCGCGAGATAGTAGTTAGAAGAATACAAAAATGTATTTAAAAAAAGATAAAAAATTGTGATCAATCCAACCAGTTGAACCACAGGTTTTCCCGGTTCAAACCGATTCTCGATCCAATAGGTGAACCAAACAGGATAACAGACCGGTTCATCGGTTTACTAGTTAAACTGACCTATCCGGTCTGATATTTCATTCATTGTAGATTTCACGCCCATTTAACGACTAGGTTACATAACTCTCTTCATCCATCTCAATGCATAGATCGGTTACCGCCTTAGCTAGATTCTGAATATTGAATGATGTTAACACATAGAAATTGATAACATTCTAGCACATTTTCTTCTATTTTCCACTAACTTTTGTGTATAAATTGTGCATATGAAGAGTTAATAGAAGAAAATGTGCATATTAGAGTAACAAGCCAAAATTGAAGTTATTCTTGTCTAGAACCATATAATTGTGTGTTTTAATTCAAAAAAAAAAATGAGAATGCATCCTTTCTTTTCTAAAGGGATATAGAGACAAATTTGGTAGCCTTTGAAGGACTAAAGAACAATACTTGTAGCAGCAAAAATCAAAGAAAACTCAAGGAGGGAGTACTGTGTGCCAACAACGCATATGCTATAACACACGGAGATCTAAGTTCACTGTGTCATATGCTTCAGCCAGATATGTGTGTGCTGAAGCAGACATGGTCATAACTCACTGTGTCATATGCTCCAGCACTTGATCCTTGACTGAAGCCAACAGAGACTATAACTTACTGTGGCATATGCTTTGCACACGACAGTGTGCCGAAGCACACGACAAACAATACAACTTTACGTTTTACTTGCTAAAACGCTTGAGGGGGCTTTTTAAGGAATGTATAGGCCGAAAATACATTATTCTATGGTTTGGAAGGGTTCTGTAGAGCTTTGGGTGCTAGGCTTTTGGCTTCTTAGAGAGTTTTAACCTTGGGTTGAAGATTAGATGAGATTTAAAGCTTAAATCCTTGGTTTTTCTCATTCTTCCTCTCTTTCTTTGCTTGATTATGATTATGGCTGTAATTATTTCATATAGTTGTAGCTATTTTACAATTATAAGTAGCTAAACTCTTCATACTAGGATTATTTTGAGCCTTTGTATGGATAAAAACTTGATTATTCCTCTCTTTTAGTTGTTAATGATATATATGTGTTGATTTTATTCTTTGCTTAATGCTTCTAAATATTTGACCACCATTTAGATTGAATTGTTCATTTGGATTTGACTTGAGAAAACTAATCTATATGTAGAACTTGGGTAAAATCATGCTAGACTTGAAATTTAGGTATTAAATGGATGATTTGTTAGTAAAATAGAGATATAGTTACTAACCTAACATTGTCAATGAGGTTGTTGATAAATCAATATTCTCTCTTAATTATAGTAAGAGATTATGTATATTAAGTGATGATATAAACTTAGTTTTGATTTGAGAAAGCATAACCAAATGCTTTTGAACATTGGACTAACACATATTACCATTAAAAACACTTATGGAAAGGAAATTCATCAAGGTTTAATGAAGTACAAAGCGGATAAATAACCCTAGGCTTCATTTAATATTTGAAATCAAAGAATTCGGTTTTACTTATTAATTGTTAGTCTTAGAAATAGTTTGTTATTTTCATCAAAAAATTGTATTCAACCTTATTTAAATTCAAATGATTCCATTCAACCTAATTAAGAATGTTATTTCATTAGTTAGCTCGCTTTAGTCATAGTCCTCGTGGGAATGATCTTTACTTGTCATTTTATTACTTGACGCGATCCGTGCATTTACAGAAGCAAACATATGTCCTGCCTACAATGGTTAGCTTCCAGTTTGCTATGGATATGGTGATCAGCTACATAGCCCGCTGCCTTTCGATTTGTTATTGGAGGTTACTTCCCACCGATAGTTTGTACTCTCCACTGTATTGGTAAGATTTCAGTAATTCACATTAATAGTTACTAATCCTTTTATTTTGGTGCCTTCTTCATGCCAATTTTCGCTGTTAGAACATTCAGTTAGTTTGTGCTTCTGTGCACTAGCCAGAAATTTTGATGATCTCATTCATAATATATCTAAGAACCACACTGCACATTTGGTTTTTTTAAAATGTAATTTCTCATAAAACATCAATAAAAAATCGGAAGGGAATTTAAAAAGAAACAATTATATTAAGAAAATTTATAGAGCAAGTTGACATATTCATATATCCCATGGCAAAGAAACAAAAAAAGAAAAAAAGACATAGGCATATATACCATGCTAGAATTACACATAACGGAAGGGAATTTAACATTAAACAAAAAATCGGACTTGATAAGCCGGTTGAATCGGTAACTAGTCAGTGATCCGGTTTGGTTCAGCCATTGGCCCGTGAACTGGGTTGAACCTGTGGTTTAACTGATTAGACCGGTGACATTTTTTTATTCTTGTTTTTTGTTATAATACATTTTTTTATTCTTCTAACTAATATCTCACTATTTTTTAGGAGAAAATGAAAGGTTGAATACCAAGATGAAGAGAAAAGGAGGTAAAGAAATAACAAATATAAAAAAAAAGATGATTGAAAAAAATTATTTAAAAGGATATAATAATTATAGAAAATGAGATATCATTGCATAATTATAGACATCATAACTAATATTAATATATATATTGTTACTAATAAATTGTAATATTTTAATATGACCAGTCTAACCACTGGTAAGACTCTGATTGATTCTTGAACTTGTGCCGTGACCGGTTTATTACTTGACCCATTTTTTGTTTCTTGGAATTTACTTTTTGTTTATGCTAAGGCACCAGATTTAAAATAATAAATATATTTTTAATTACGTACATAATTTTACATCTGACAGTTTGGCCGAGTGGTCTAAGGCGCCAGATTTAGGCTCTGGTCCGAAAGGGCGTGGGTTCAAATCCCACAGCTGTCAAACATTTGAATAAAATTTTATAAAGTTATACATGTTACTCGACACTGTTTGTTTTGCTGCGAGCCTGCGACCAATAAATCTGATAAATGAATGTAATGCACTACAAGTCTGCAACTGCAATACAATGATCTATCTCTCCACTATCAGTTTCTCTTGTTCAAAGTAGGGTTGGACAAAAATCCGATGGTCCAGTTTAGTTTGATCCAATCTGAACTAGTTCAGTCCGGTTTGAACCAATCTAAACAAACAACATTAAAAATTGAACTAAATTGACTGTTCGGGTTGGATCGGGTTCTGAACCAGGGAACTAAACCACTTGGACTGGTCTGGTCTAGGTCAATTTTTTAATTTTTTTTTATAATTTAGATGTTACTTTTTATTTTTTTATTTAATGTTGTTGGAGTTTTTTTTAAGGATTTATAATTAAATTTTATTTTTTTATGATGATTTTTATATGATTATATGTATTTTTATTATCTTAATTGTATTTATCATGTTTAAATATATTTTTTATTGTTGTTGAATGTTGTTGGATATTCTTATAGATTTATGATGTTTAATTTTGTGACACATTTTTATATTATTATAGGTATTTTTATGGTCCTAATTGTGTCAAATTTTTCCTTTCAAAGAGGAAAAAAAATTAAATTTTGTTCCTGGATTACCTGGATCAGTCCAGGTAGTCCATTTGACCCGGTCTGGTTCAGCACGACTTCGAGTTGGTGCTGGACCAGACTAGACTACGAGCTATCTTGTGTAACCCAATATCCTTTCTAAATCAGACCTCGAGTTAATGTTAAACCCGGTTCAATCCAGTATATGCTTATCCATAGTTCAAAATATCACCAACCATATAGGCATAGCCAACTTGTTCATTCACTCATATCATATAAGGGCCCCACCCTACTCCACTATGGCTCCATACCGCGTTTCCTACATCACTCCACTTGCTTCCCTGTTTCCTAATATTTTACTCCCAACTGGAGCCTTCTTTTGCGAAAATCTATGTTCATCCTTGACTAATTAAGACCACGGGTTGGAGAAAAATATGGACCAAATTTGAAACTGGCAAGTTCGAAGTTCATTGCACCAACCAGATAAGACTCTATCATTTCTGTCCTTTTTGATATTGATAAAGTGCTTGCAATTTCTCTCTCCTATCTTCTGTTACATCGTTATCATTATTATTTAAATCTATATTATAAGAGCAACTTGTTTGGCAATACCGACATGAACTCAGGAAGTCAGCTTCTAGTAGGGTCCGTTTAGTTTAGGTTCACGGTGGTGTAAGTGATATTTTTTTTAATTCGAATTTTATAAAAATCAGATCATAAATGTGATTTATATTTGGATTAGATGTGACATAAGTATATTTTTTTAAAAAAAAATCAAACTTTTAAGTTTATTCTTAAATACTGCTTTTAGAAAAAAAAAAACTTAATTAACAAAGCACCAATCTAAACATCCTGAATTTTTAAAAAGCCAGGTTCTGCCATCCAAACAGGCTTACATGGTCACGTCTTTGTCCAAACACCGAAGAATTTCGTCCTTTCTTAATCTCTGCTAATCATTTGACCCTGCAGCACGTGACGTGTCAAAACTCTCTCACAAAGATGGGCTCATGACACTTGCTGAAAGCAAAAAAATTCGTCTATATAAAGGCGGCTTCTTCTAGTTCAGCTTTCATCGTATCTGCAAAGTGCAGCTAAGCCTACCCTTTTTTATCATTCCTTCAATACTGATGTCTCCAAAGATCAGTTTGACTATACTCATAGTCTTCTTGCTCATTTCAATTTCAACTACTATACTTTCAAATGCTGAATCAAGCTCACTGGAAAAAGTTGAAATTGAAGCTTTGAAAGCTTTCAAAAGCTCTATAACTCATGACCCAAATGGAGCATTGTCAGATTGGGTTGACACAACCCATCATTGCAACTGGTCTGGCATTGCTTGTGATCCATCTTCACAACATGTTATCTCTATCACTCAGATTGGCCAAAAGCTCCAAGGTAAGATTTCATCAATCCTGGGCAATCTTTCTGGCCTCCAGCTTCTTGACTTGACCTCAAATTCATTTTCTGGGCTCATTCCTCCTCAGCTCAGCTTTTGTTCCCAGCTTTCTCAATTGTATCTTGTTGACAACTCTCTCTCTGGTCCAATCCCACCTGAGCTAGTAAACTTGAAAGGTCTTCAGTATTTGGATTTGGGCAGTAACATTCTAACTGGAAGCCTCCCAGAAAGCTTGTTTAACTGCACCTCTTTGTTGGGTATTGCTTTTAATTCAAACAATCTGACTGGTAAAATCCCTTCAAATATTGGCGACTTGGTTAACGTTACACAAATTGCAGGATTTGCTAATCAGTTTGTTGGGTCTATTCCTCCTTCCATAGGGAAGTTAGAGGCTTTACAGTCTCTAGATTTTAGTCAAAACCAGTTGTCAGGAGAGATACCTAGAGAGATTGGGAATCTAAGAAACTTAGAATATCTTCTCCTATTTGAAAATTCTTTGGTTGGAAAAATCCCATCTGAACTTGGTCAGTGCATGAACCTAGTGAACCTTGAACTATACACAAATAAGTTGTCTGGAAGCATTCCTCTTGAGCTAGGAAACTTAGTTCATTTGAGAACATTAAGGATATATGATAATAACTTCACCTCCACAATTCCTTCTTCCATTTTCCAGCTGAAATCACTAACCAACTTGGGTCTGTCAGAGAATCGGTTAGAGGGAACAATATCTCCTGAAATTGGATCTTTGAGATCGCTTAAAGTTCTAACCCTGCATTTAAATAAGTTTACTGGACAAATACCTTCATCAATTACAACCTTGTCAAACTTAACATATCTCTCAATGAGCCAGAATCTCCTTTCAGGAAAACTTCCTTCCAACATAGGATTGCTTCATAGTTTGAAGATTCTAGTCCTAAATGGAAACCTTTTGCATGGTCATATCCCACCTAGTATCACCAATTGTACTAGTTTGGTGAATGTAAGTTTGTCCTTTAATTCACTAAGTGGGAACATTCCTGAAGGCTTTTCAAGGATATCTAATCTTACTTTTTTATCTCTGGCATCAAACAGCATGTCTGGTGAAATCCCAGATGATCTCTTCAACTGCTCAAATCTTCGAACTCTAAGTTTGGGTAAGAACAATTTCAGTGGGATGCTAAAACCTGCAATCAAAAACCTGTTCAATCTCAGGACCCTTCAGCTGAATTTAAATTCTTTCACAGGGCCTATTCCACTTGAGATGGGGAATTTAAATCAACTTGTGACATTATCACTTTCTGATAATAGATTTTCTGGTAACATTCCTTTAGAGCTATCCAACCTCACTCTTCTTCAGGGTCTCGACTTGCAAGACAATGCATTAGAAGGAACAATACCTAACCAGTTATTTGAACTGAATCAACTAACCGTGCTTCAGCTACATCAGAACAAGCTGGTTGGTCAAATCTCAAAGGCTTTCTCCAAACTTAAGATGCTTTCTCACTTAGACCTCCATGGGAACATGTTCAGTGGATCAATTCCAAGCGAGTTGAGTCAACTCAACCGGCTCTTAATGTTGGATCTGTCACAGAACAACCTGACAGGGTCAATTCCTGGGGATGTCATTGCATCTTTTAGAGACATGCAGCTACATCTCAACTTGTCTCATAACCACTTTATTGGAGCAATTCCGGCAGAGCTGGGTATGATGGAAATGATACAAGCCATTGATGTTTCAAACAACAACCTATCTGGTGTCATTCCCAAGGCACTTTCAGGGTGCAGGAATCTATTTAATCTTGATATTTCAGGAAACAATATCTCAGGTCCTATTCCAGCAGAGGCTTTCAATAACATGGACTTGCTTCAAAGCTTGAACCTTTCAAGGAACCATCTAGATGGAGAAATCCCTGAGACATTGGCAAAGCTTGAGCATCTTATTTCCTTAGATCTTTCGCACAATAACTTGGAGGGATCTATCTCTTATAATTTTGCCAATCTCTCCAACCTAAAGCTTCTCAACCTTTCTTTCAACCAACTTGAAGGTCAAGTTCCATCAAGAGGAATATTCTCACATATAGATGCATCTGCTTTGATGGGAAACCCTGCTCTTTGTGGAACCAAATTTCTGATGCCATGTAGGGAAACAACAAGGAGATCTCATTCACTATCCAAGAAGAGCATATATATTATTGCCTCACTTGGATCTGTTGCTGTCCTCCTAATTTTGGTATTGGTGATTGTGTTTCTCATACAACGCGCCAGATCACGCCGTTCTAAGAAGCTTGAGAATCATGAAATACCAAACTACACATCAGCCTTGACACTTGAAAGATTTGAGAGAAAGGACCTAGAAAATGCTACTAGTTGTTTCAGCTCAGATAACATCATTGGAGCTAGCAATTTGAGCACTGTTTATAAGGGTCAATTGGGAGATGGCAAGATAGTGGCAATAAAAAAACTCAACTTGGAGCATTTTTCTGCAGAATGTGACAAGCATTTCAAGAGAGAAACAAGCATCTTGAGCCAACTAAGGCATAGGAATTTGGTCAAGGTTCAGGGGTATGCTTGGGAGAGTGGGAAAATAAAGGCTCTAGTTTTGGAGTACATGCGGAATGGGAATTTGGATAGCATAATACATGAAGAAGGGATGATGGATCAAAGTAGATGGACATTATCTGAAAGGCTTAATGTTTTGATTTCTGTTGCTGATGCATTAGATTACTTGCACTCTGGTTATGATATTCCAATTGTGCATTGTGATTTAAAGCCTTCTAATATTCTTTTGGATGGAGATTGGGTGGCTCATGTGAGTGATTTTGGGACAGCTAGAATGCTTGGTCTTCATTTGCAAGATGGTTTTTCTCTGTCCTCGTCAGCTGCTTTCCAAGGCACTGTTGGTTATTTGGCTCCAGGTACTCTCCTTTTCCTAGTACATTGGCTCTCTCTCTCTCTCTACACCCTTTTTGTATTAGTTTTCATATTTAGGTTCTTTAGTAGATGCTAAAATAAGTTGTAGTTCTTCTATGATGTTTCTCATATTAGAAATATTATCATTTTAAAAATATTAAAAGAAAAGGGGAGAGTAAAACAAGGATTGAGTATATATATGCATGGATGCATGGGCTCAAGTTGAGAATTCAATTGAACAAAAATGACATTTTTTTAATAATAATTAATTAATTACTTTGTAATGTAGAAACAAAATTCAATTACATATTAAAAAATAATTAACTTAACAATGTAAAATTCATTTTTGTGACAAAAAAGGTATTCTCTTATCCTTGTTTTTAATATAAATTAAACCACATAATTATAATTGTATATTAACTTGTGCAAAAAAAAAAAAAGAAAGCTCTTCAGTTCTAAATATAGTAATATAACCCTCAGACTAGCTTCTCCCAGAGAGCCAATTGCTTAATTTCAAAACCCAACATTTTAACTTTGTGGCGTTTGTTTATATATGTTTGTGCTTGATTGTAGCCATACATAATTGTTGGTGATTTTTTATATCTGATCATAGCTACTTTGGTTTAATTTGCAGAGCTTGCGTACATGAGGAAATCAACGACCAAAGTTGACGTGTTCAGCTTTGGTATAGTGGTAATGGAGTTTCTAACGAGAAGGAGACCAACAGGACTCGCAGAAGAAGATGGCTTGCCCATGAGTCTGCGTGAAATAGTGCAGAAAGCACTTGCCAATACTGGAACAAAGCAACATGTTCTTCAAGTTGTGGATCCTTTGCTCTTTGACAAGGAGCTCCATGAAGATGTCTTAATGGAGCTTTTGAAGCTATCATTGAATTGTACTCTCCCGGATCCTGAAGATCGACCTAGTATGAAACAAGTGTTGCCTGTCTTGATGATGCTTAAGAAGCAAATTTCATAGCTAGCTCTCAACCATAACTATATATCATTTCTACTTTTTCTTGTTTACTATTTGATTAAGAGGAGAAAAATGTTGCATTTGGATGTAATGTGATATCTTTGTGAGATTTATTTTGGTTCTCAGAAATGAATTAAAGCACGAGTACTTATGAAAAGCTGATAATCTTGATCCATTTCTGCAGAAGTTCTTCTTAAACACACTACATCACCAAACACCAGTCTCAACTTTCACACTCACACCCAAATTTAATAGACTCTCTCACTAATATAAATACGATAATACATTTCTTGCTCACTTTCCTGGGACAAAGTTTGTAGCATAGGCCCAAGCATTGTTGTTCACTGGGTCAGCGAGATGGTCTGCAAGGTTTTCCAAAGGACCCTTTCCAGTCACAATGGCTTGGACAAAGAAGCCGAACATTGAGAACATGGCCAATCTACCATTCTTGATCTCCTTCACCTTCAACTCAGCAAAAGCATCTGGGTCATCTGCAAGGCCCAATGGGTCAAAGCTTCCACCTGGGTACAGTGGGTCGGTCACCTCTCCAAGAGGCCCACCGGCAATGCGGTATCCCTCAACAGCACCCATCAAGATCACCTGGGAGGCCCAGATGGCAAGGATGCTTTGTGCATGGATCAAGTTTGGGTTGCCCAAGTAGTCGAGCCCGCCCTCACTGAAGATCTGGGATCCGGCCTTGAACCACACGGCCTCACCGAATTTGACACCGTTACGGGCTAAAAGTTCGGGGAAGACACAGCCCAAAGCTCCAAGCATAGCCCACCTACAGTGGATGACTTCAAGCTCACGGTTTCTGGCAAAAGTCTCTGGGTCAGCTGAAAGCCCGGCAGTGTCCCAACCATAGTCACCTGGGAACTCACCAGTCAAATAGGATGGAGGCTCACCAGATAATGGGCCCAAGTACTTGACTCGGTCTGGGCCGTACCATGGGCTGCCAGAGGGGCCAGCAGACCTGAGAGCTCTCCTCATGGAGACTCGACCACCACCTAGCACTCTCGGAGAAACCTTGAGTGCCTCACCGGCAAAAGATGGGGAGGAGAGAGCCATTGTTGAAGCAGCCATTATAGCAATTACAAAAGTTCTATTAATGAAAAGGAAAAGTGTGAATCAGAGTTGAGGGTGAAGAGAATGGTGTTGAATTAACGCTGTATTTATATGATTCAAAAGAGTAAAAAAACCCGTATCTTATGAGATCTATATCTCTGTATTTCTATTGGCTTAGAATTTCATGGAAGGACTTGAATAATCGTGTATCATCATCACCTTGGATTGTGTTAATCCTGTGAAGAGATCATGAGATGCCTAAAGTAATGATATGAGCACGTCCTCAATCCAACAAGGAACTGCCACGTGGCCTACAAGATAATGGGACTCAATCTGCAAAATATCAGGAGTTGCTAGCGAGTGACGGAGTGAGGAAGAAAAGGACAAAAATGTAATGTTCCCATGGCTAGAAATACAAAGAGAACATGTGGATGAGAAAGGTTGCACAGTTGGTTCAGAATGCAGGCCTCCACTTTTATTTTCTTATGATATTTTCGTTCCTAATAAATAATAACAAACGTAAAAGGTATCCGATAGAGGCTTCAGGAAAATTGCTGTTTACTCTGAAATATTTCAGAGGCTGTTAACTTACTTAACATGGGTTGCGATTCATTCCTTCAGAAATATTACGATGACACCAGGCAGGCTAGCTAGCTTTGCATAGAGATTGGCAGGTTTCTATTAACCATACTCTTAAAGGAGATTATGTAGTATTTGCAAACTACTTGGCTAATAAGTCCCCCAACTCTATGCAAGTTTTTATATACTTAATCACCCTTCACCTGTTAATCAAGAGAAGGAGTTTGATAAGGGGAAGATAGTACATGTTTGTTTCCTCACTCTTATGAAATACTCCCTCTCTTTTTTTTATTGTATAAAATAAATCGGTAGTTAAATATAATAAGTGTATAAAAAATATTATATTTTTTTTATATATGTCCCTATTTATAAATATAGAGAGAGAATGTAAAAAATATAAGATATAATAAAATATGTTTTCCCGATACTTTATTAATTTCATTTATCTAGAGAGTTCTCTCTCTCTCACTCCTGATTATATATAACTCGTAGTGTGTGTAATAATTAATTATAAATAATATGTATTTAATAAGGGTAAAATAAGAAAAAGAAGCTTACATTCTCAGACACAAAGTGAAAGTTGTTTATAAAAAATATTAATCTCATAAAAAAAATTATTTATTAATAAAACCAGAGGGAGTATAATTTTTATTAAAAGAAATGGGTATGCTATCTGTAAACTATCAGCCTCCCTAACATCTCTTTGCATAAAATTAAACACAAGAGAATGCCCACTTTAATTTCAGAATAAAACTATAACTTCCAGGGATGCATAATACATGTGATTAAACAAGAGGTTATGGGTCAAATTTTGGAGATAAGCCCTCTGCTTATGGCTATGGATAAAGCTACGTGCATTTGATTTTCCTCATACCTCACTTAAAATAAGATTGCCTCTAATAAAAAAGTACATATATTTTTTTAAAAAATAGATTAAAATTTTATAGATATGACTAAAACTAAATTCCCTAACTAGCTGATACATTTTAAAAAAGCAAACAAAGTACTGCACACAGGGAATGTTGCCGAGGCGTGAGAACGTACACTTGAAATTTCAAGCACTTCAATTTTGTAATTTTTTTTATAAAAATTAAATGCTTATTGAGCTCTCCTCTCCAACCATTCACTTGAGGTTTCACCTCCTCCACATATCGATTTTGAAATTTCCCCCCTTGGCTTTGGTCCCCTCTCGTGATTCCCTATTTCTCTCTCACTCACAGGATGCTCCCTCTTTTTCTTTTCCAATTTTTTTAAGTGTAACTTTTTTGGAGCAATTAGCTCGTCATTATTAGGTATTAATTATGAATAATTGGAATATGTGTAAACCTTGGAGAACGGGTTTCCATGGCTGCATTTAAAAAAAAAAAAAAAAAAAAATCTGAAGCAGATTGAAGGTGAGTCCCCCGCTATCAAGGTCACAAACACAATGCTTGCTACTGATAAGATTCTACAAGAACATCAGATAAAGCTTAGTTTGTGGAAGCATTTTATTCTTTAATGATAATACACACAATTCAAAAAAAACAAAATTTTGCATAATACGTGGCCTCTGGATCTTAAGAGAAGAAGCCGTGCTCCAAACCAACCATTCAATTCGTATAATAATATAACTCTTTTATGAAATCTGCAAAATTATTAATTAATGTACGTAGCCATCCATCCACCATTGCTTTCTTTTAAGGAATTTTTTGCAAAATTTAAACTTGTCCATTACCCAAAGAAAATCAGATCATAGTCGCCATCGTATGACTAAGGTGGTTTTCAATCTTACTTCTGAAAAAGATTTAATGCTTATACTCATGAAAAGGATACCCTTTCACTATGACTTGTGCATACACATTCAGGTACATGCATGGAGGGGGAAAAATCTGCAAGACGTAGAAATCTACAAGCTACACGTGGAATTCTCTCATTGGGTGCAACTTCTTTGAAAAATCTAGTCGTTAGGTGGATGAGGCAGTGCCAAGTGGACTCAGCCACACAACCACAAAAATCTTGAATCCCCAATGAGAATGAAGATATCGATACCCCATGATAAGAATCTTACCTCTCCATTCCCTTATAAATAGGGACCCGGACTTGACGTTTCTCTCACTTCATCCTCACCACTCACAACCTTCAATAAGCTGCATTTTTTGCTTAACCATGGCTGCCTCAACTATGGCTCTCTCCTCCCCATCTTTTGCCGGTGAGGCACTCAAGGTTTCTCCAAGAGTGCTAGGTGGTGGCCGAGTCTCCATGAGGAAGACCATCAAGCCCGCCGGCCCTTCTGGCAGCCCGTGGTACGGCCCCGATCGTGTCAAGTACTTGGGCCCATTCTCTGGTGAGCCTCCATCCTACTTGACTGGTGAGTTCCCAGGTGACTATGGTTGGGATACAGCCGGGCTTTCTGCCGACCCAGAGACTTTTGCCAGAAATCGTGAGCTTGAAGTCATCCACAGTAGGTGGGCCATGCTTGGAGCTTTGGGCTGTGTCTTCCCCGAGCTTTTGGCCCGTAACGGTGTCAAATTCGGTGAGGCCGTGTGGTTCAAGGCCGGATCCCAGATCTTTAGCGAGGGCGGGCTTGACTACTTGGGCAACCCAAGTTTGATCCATGCACAGAGCATCCTTGCCATTTGGGCATGCCAAGTCATCTTGATGGGAGCCGTTGAGGGATACCGTATTGCCGGCGGGCCTCTCGGTGAGGTGACCGACCCACTGTACCCAGGTGGAAGCTTTGACCCATTGGGCCTTGCAGATGACCCAGATGCTTTTGCTGAGTTGAAGGTGAAGGAGATCAAGAATGGTAGATTGGCCATGTTCTCAATGTTTGGCTTCTTTGTTCAGGCCATTGTGACTGGAAAGGGACCTCTGGAGAACCTTGCAGACCACCTTGCTGATCCAGTGAACAACAACGCTTGGGCCTATGCCACCAACTTTGTTCCTGGAAAGTGAACTTAGAGATATGTATTTTTTTTTCCGAAGGAAAACGAACTTGTGGGTTGTGGCTTGTGATGTAAATTTGTTGCAAACCAGTTAAAAGAGCGTATTGTGTTTTGTGCACCAGGGCTCAGTTCAAATTGATCTCAGAATTTTGCTTCTGGCAGTGGCTAATAAAAGTTAATTGAATCCATCCCTAAGAAATCATACACAAGGTGGCAAGTTTTTTATTAAATTCCAAATATTAAGATACGAAAAGGAAAAAGTATGGTAGCTCTCTCTCTCGAATTCAAAATGAAGAATCCATTCACAAACAATACAAAATGTCAAAATATTAAAAAGTTGGTTCAGAGGTAAAAGTTGTGAGGTTGGTTTAAGTGTGTATGTTCCTTCTCTTTGCTCTACCCACAGCATTGCGGTAAAGCTCCTCAAACTTTTCTGCAGAAGATTTCCAGCTGAAATCCATGTTCATGTCCCTCTGAACAAGCTGATCCCAACTCTGATGTGATCCTTGGTAAAATTTGAATGCACGTTCCAAAGCATTGTCTAATCCCTGCATGCCCAAATTTTGTTTCATCAGATTACTGAAAGCTTTCCTTGAAAAGGTTGTATCCTTTTGCATTAAACAATAGATACAACCATGTGACGAGCATATAGGACTCGACATTTGATATTTCACTGACTTACCTGCTCATCTGCCTTTAAAAATGTAAATCCATTTCTTAGCTCGTAAGGTACTGTATCATCATCCACGTCAAAAACACTACAAAAGGGAGAGATAATTCAATTATTATTCAGAAAATGAAGAATCAGGCCTCCATGTGATGATATTATGCAGGTTCTGGTACCTGTCCTTGATTCCTCCAGTTTTTCTAGCAATGGGGATGGCGCCATATCTCATGGCAATCATCTGCAGAATAGATAACATATATGTGCATTAAAAACAAAGCAAACTTCAAATTAAACATGAATGGGCCATGTTGCAAAGACTTTACCGGTGTCAGGCCACAAGGTTCAAAGATCGATGGAATGACGAACATGTCAGATGCAGCATAAATGAGATGAGAGAGAGGTTCATCATATGCCAATATCAACCGAACATGGTCATGATACTGAAAGTGGCCAGCAATGTTCTCAAATTCTTTCTGGAAAACAGAACAACACAAATCAGTAGAGGATACGATAATGAGTTGGCACACTAAAAGGAAATTAAATCTCCTAATTTTCAAATCTATATCAGATGAGAACGGTTTGAAAAGGCAACAATGATAATGCACTTGGTCATAAATACGTTGATATTAATGTTTTCAAATATAATTCTTTATACCATTGTTATAAATTAACTGATTGAAAGTATTTGAAACATGACAAGTACATAATTTTTAAAGACATCATTCTTAAAAGAAAACTTCTTTTATTTTGATTAAAAACTTCAATTTTGAAATAATATTTAAACTCTTCTATTGCATTATCCAATTCCAATCCATACTATAGCTTGAGCATCAACAGTTAGGCAACTAGAATTAAAAGGTTGACTGAGGATTTTTTCTGTTCAATTATAACTTGATGCACACATATATGCCTGCTTCAAACTGAATGCTTTAAGAACAGTACTAGAAAGGTAATCTTAAAATTAGCAGAACAATACCAAGGACATTTTCCTCTGTTCTTTTTTTTCTTTTTTTAAGATAACTTTCCAGCTAATGTTCAAGTTGAATGCTCAGAAAGTTTCAGTTGTTATATCATATTGCTTGATCTTCTCCTCAGTTAACAAACAGAAATGAAACGCTAATAAATTTTGGGCACAAATATGACCTGAATTTCTGGTATTGGACTTGAACCAAGAAGAACAAATTGTCCTCCCATCTCTAATGTTCTATATATTGCATGTCTAATGAGAGAAACACCTTTATGTGGCACCAATCTTGTCACACAGCCAACCTAAAGCGCATAAAAAAAAATCCAAACATAAGTCAGTTTGCAAAATCCTTGAAGTAGCAAAAAAGGAAAAGGAAAGGTAGGTTATTATAACAGTTGAGGAAGGATATAAAAATAAAATTGTTGCACCAACTAACTTCTCATTTACAATAAGAACATATAATTACCAGTGGTATCCTGGGATGTGTAGATGAAAGACCCAGTTTCTTTCTCAACTCATCCTTGTTTTTTGATTTCCCTTGTAGATCACTTGCATTGTACTTAGCTTTGAGATGAGCATCAGTATTAGGATTCCATGCATCAGTGTCGATACCATTTAGAATGCCAAAAAATTTGTGGGATTGTGAACGAAGTGTTGAATCGAGTCCCTGTCCATCCTGCATTGAATAAAACAATATCAAGATAACCATTCCTCAAAATTGAAATATTACATTATTCTCTATCTTTCATGGCTCATGTGTCCCAAGTTCTAACAAGTTCAGTACGTGTTATTTTGGCAAAGCAGAAAAAAACTCTTAATACACACAAGAACAAGGATCATACCTCCATGGTTTGCAACTGCTGAGCATATGTAGGTGACACTGTTGTCACAATGTTGGAGAAAACAATTCCACCCTGAAAATTGGAGGTAAAAATATTAGTAGTTTCTGTTCATAAAATAAACTATAATAGATAAATTTTAATTATTTTGCCTTGACAAGATTGACTCTATCATGAGCTTTGTTGTCTTGCAATCTGTCTGGTTTGTTTAACCGGTGGGGATCAAGACCACATGATGACAGTTCTGAAGGCGGCGCGGTGCCTTGATACTCGTAGTTGTGGCATGTAAAGCATATTCTTGCAGAATTTAATCCCTTTGGGACAAATACATCCCAATATAGTGGAGCCTAGCAAAAGAAACATAAAATCTGATAGTCGAAAAAATTCAACATTTTCAAAGGTATAATGAATTTATGGTACATACAACAAATGCTGTGTGCCAATCATGACAGTGAATGATATCAGGCTTCTTTCCAGATTGATGCAGGAACTCAAGAGCTGCTCGGCTGAAAAATGAAAAGCGCTTGAAATCATCATGGTCTCCATAAATCTTTCCTCTTCGGAACAACCTACCATGGTGAACGGGCTCAATGAAATACACAGGAAGGCCTGCATAACAAAGTTTAAGTTACTACACAAGATAAACAAACAAAAAACATTTAGTACACAAGATAGAGATATTGCCAACCTTCAACTGTGCCAACCCAGATTTTATTATTGTATAGTTGACCATCAAAGTATGAGTGCATCTCTACATCTAAAGCCTGCAATAAGGATCAGGTTTTCACGAGTGATTCATAATAGTAAGATTCTTTCTTTTTGCTTAATCATTTTATGAAAAGATTATAGCATACCCTTAAGCCTTTGATCTGGTCATAGTTCATACAATCATATTTGGGGAGGATAATTTCAACAAGGTGTCCACTCTTCTGCAATTCTTTACAAAGGCCACCGACGACATCTCCCAAACCACCAACCTATTATAGGAAAAAAAAAAATACATCTTAAAACCTTAATATTTATATTAAATCCATGAACAGTTTAACTCAGAGCTCAGGTACATGACCAAGGAAACTACTACACAGAATCCATAAGTGAAAAAATTCCTAAGCTTAGAACTAGATATGAGTATGTATTGGGGGGGGGGGGGGAACTAGTGGAAATAACTTGGAAAGAAAAGGACTAACAGAATGTATTGCTAAATGTAGGGCTAAAATCAGTTCACCTTGACCACTGGTGCCATCTCTGCTGCAATGTGAACCACATACAATCCCGAACTAAGAGGCAAAATAAGAACTAAATTAGACAAAAAAAGATATATAAGGTGCAAAATAATTACTACAGAAAAGATAATACCTTGTTGCAGATGTTGCAAGAAATGCTGAAATGATCTCATGTTCACTCTTTTCTTTGACAGACATGTATGTATGTAGAATACTTCTGTCTCTTTTCCACACCTTTTCTCGCAGAACCTTTGCTTCATCTGTTGATATTTTCTTTTCAAGTGACCAGCCATCAATTATAAGCAACAAGTTACTCCAAAATTCCCTTGGCATATAATCCACGGCTTCGATATCAAGTGTCCTTTCTTCAACCTTATTATTAAGGTCCTGGTTTCGCTGCAGTACTGTAATAGGTTTATCAGCTTGGTTGGATTCCCTATCTAACAACAAATTCGAATTTTCAATCTCATCCCTTTGATCCTTGCTACTAATTATTAGTGTTGAATGCGTCTCTGATAAGTTTTCCTGTGAAACAGAGTACTCTGTTTCCAAGTGTTCCCTTCGTACCCTTTCGTGTTTGGCCACTTTTAACTGTGCTTCAGTCTCTGCCAACCTTTGCTCCAAGTCTTCAATTCTTTCTTGCAATACTTCTTTCTCATGAAGAATGTCCTCAAGATCTTGGAGAGCCCGATTTCTGGTTTGATTTAAGATATAAACGTCGGCATCTAGAGGATTGGAGGGAAAAAAAACTACTTAGGCAACAAGCTATTAAACCAAAAAAGTTGACGAGGGAATTGGAAAAAGCCTATTGGTATTTCTCAAAGATACGTTACCTTTCTCTACATATCTCTTTGTTTCGCACGAATTCTGGAGTTGCGTACCTGACGACTCCTCACTCGACTCTGCTATATCTATGTTTAATATGGTCTGTCACATGGGACAATATAATATTGCAGTAACATCATCATCTCTTATCTATACAGTTCAATTTTGTACATTAAACAAAAAAGACATTTTTTACAGACTTAAACTGAGACCGGTATAAATGAAATTAAAGAGACATTTGTGCCTAGTTGAAGGAGATACCCAAGACTTGAGATCAGAACGACCAACTTTACTTGCAAGACTTTGCTGTGAATCAGTATTTGGTTGGAGTTTCCCATCTGCTGAAGTTTGTTCCTCAGGAACTTTCTTGATGGGCTCATTTTGAGGCTGTAAACTGTTTACAGTTGAATGAAATTCACAGATCTTATAATGACTTCAAATGTTCTGTAATAGGAATGAAAGATGGCGAAAAAGAAATCTGATATTAAAAGCCGAGACTCAAAATATGACCGGAAAACCAAGATACTAACATCGCTTTTAAAAATTACTGATAATCATCCATTCATCCAAAATCAATTCAAATGAAATTAATCCAATGCCGATTTTACATGCAGCTGCATTTGTTAAAAAAAACACCCTTCATGCTTGCACTATGTCTGAACTCAAAGTTACCCTTCCCCCAAAAAGAACAAGAAAGAAACATGACTCTCAAGAGGAAAAAGTCGTTTCTGCATCAAAACTTATGAAAAACAAAATCATTGAGCACAAGGAATTAGAGAAGAACGATCACGTTAACTAACACGTCTTAAGCGGTTGAATTGAAGTGGAATATTACCTGTAATCCTGCTTTCCCACTCTGCAAGAAGCAGGAAGAAGGCGACGACACGGCAAGGGAAAGCATACTGCATTGGAGGGCTTGGTGGTAGAGATAGAGTTGAGGCCTGTGGTGTTCCAGTGTGAAAAACAAGTTGTCAGCTGCGAAGTCATTTTCAGAGCAAGAGAGAAAAAGCTTTATCAGAAGAAGAAGAAGAAGGAGTAGCGATTTTTAGTTTCTTGGGCACAACGTTTATATAGTTGCGCTTGCTTGGCCTAAGAGAAAACCAAAATGCCACCATGTCTAATATTCTATTTCTTTCAAATTGTGGAATACACAAAGAAAGGGTGTTCATGCAGGAAGCTAATCGTGCTTTACCGCTGCTTTTAGGCAAGAATTTTTTTTTGGGTGATATTATGTTTTTGCATGTAGGATAAAAGAATAATGGGTTAATTATGTTTCGTAATTTTTCTTTTTAATTCTATCAACTTTTTTTTCGTAGTCTTGAATTGTTTAGTTTAGAATCGGTTTAATTTTTTTGTTTTTCCTATATAATTGTTTTGATCAATCAACTATGTAATTACAGCATTACTCCACTACTGTAAATATGAAAAAAAAGGGTTTATTAATAATATTTAAAGATATCAATCTCTTTCCTTACCCTATTGAATAGTGTGCAAATTTAACCTCAAAAAGCCTGATCCAATAATTATTGACAAGAATTGTTCAATTTGCGGCAATCCCTCCTTAATACAGGAGTGAATAAAAGATCATATAAATATAAGATTAAATTTAAAATATATTTTTACATTCTTTCTAATAATTGCACATATACTATTGCATATGTGGAGGGGTCCAAATTAAGATTGTTGGGCATGTGAAAGTTGAGAAGTAGCCATGGAAAGCACCAAAAGGCTTGCACCCAACACCCCATGTTGTGATTCTTTCCCCCCCTTAACATTCCCTCCATTTGATGGGTTTATAAAGATGGTGGGTTTCTTTATGGCATTAGGATTTTGGTGGTTTTGATATATATATATATATATATAATAATTGACGGCATACAATAGTGCAGTAATCACCAAAAAAATGAATATATTTTCCAGCTATTTCAACATAATTTATATACTCATAATAAAAATATTTATACAAGTTAAATTGCATATATCTAGGCCCAAAATATTAATATTTTCATAATATAACAAGCTAAAATTGGAATCCACACAAGAATAAGAGCGCGTTTGGTTTAGCCCCATTGCATGTCTATAATGATAATCATGATTATATTACTAAAATAAGAATATTTGATTGCTCTTTAATATGATAATAAAGTTTATCATGATGATGATGATTACAAAAAAAAAAAAATATTGGCAATCCTCATTTATACCTCCACTTATAAATACTTATTATCATTTCATTGGATGGCTCACCCAAGTCTCATTTGTGATTATCTCACTTCTCTGATGTCAAATGTCTATGGAGTTGCTGGTCGATATGAGCAAGTATCAGAGGTTAGACATACAATGAGGCAAAAGAATGTGAGGAAGACACGTGGCTATAGCTGGATTGAGCTCTGCATTTCTTTGTAACAGGTGATAGGAATTATCCCAAAACTGATTTTATCCATGATGGCCTAAATTCATTGACTGTGCTTGTCCGGGAGCTTGGATATGTGCCTTCAATCTAATGCGTAACTAACACATCATCTTCTTCGACACACACACACACACACACACATGAATGCCGCATTGTAGGGAGCAAGGCACAACCACTTCTTAACACTTTCTGTGTTTCCTCCTTCTAGAGATATGAATTTATTCATTATGCAGGTATCAAACTTATCAAGGAATGACACCCAGGTCTTCAAGAAGACACATTATCTCTTCTTAACAACCCTATTAATTTCTGTGAGTAAAATATATTTTGAATTTAATACTAATATTTTTGCGTGTATTGTATGGAATACAGTATAAAAGTAAAACGGCAAGAGCTAATCTACCCGTCAACAAGTTATCAATCCCCAAAAGAAAGTTGCTGGAATTAAACAGAGGGTTGATTTTATTAAGGGATTGACAGGACTGATACCTTCCTAATGAATAAATTTCCTCTCCTCTGTTCCAGGGCAGAACAGAGCAGGCAAGGACCAACTAACACTAGTTATTACCTTAGGAACAACTTACAGATGAAGAGGAGAAAATGTTGAACTTGACTGAAAGCAGGAGGCATATTAAATATAGGATAAATGAACCTTTTAAAACGTTTTTAAAGTGAGAGAGACAAAAAACTAATTAAAAATAGGATAAATGAACCTTTTACACGCTTCTATTATTGTGTCCCTATTTGTCTTATTTCATAAATACTGGAATGGACCATCAAGTACAGATAGGCCAACAGTAACTTAAAAACATGCAAATTCACTTGGTTCAACCCAACTGGTCTGCTTCATAGTATATATATATATATAGCTTCAACTCAACACCCTTCTTGAGGTTTGTCATCATCGATGATAAATAGCTGGTGGAGGTAGTCCAGATGCGTTGATGAAGAAATCTGACAACACAAGTGATTTTCACACTATGTTATAATAATACCATAGCAATCTTACATAAAATCCAGAATATGAACTATTCATCTGTTAAACTCATCTGATGTTGTTTCTGCTTCAGTAGCACTGTTGGATTTGCGGTCATCCAGGTTCTGTTGATAGACATATGAAACAAAGCCCCAAACGGCTAACACCATAGAGATTGCCTTTATCCCATGCATTTTGTCATGCAAGAAGATGATTGCCAAAATAGGAACAACAGGCAAACCCAGAACACTTATGGCGTTGGAGAAGAGAGAAGAAACCTCAAAAATCAGCCCCACAGAGCCAATAGAAAATAGTGACCATAATACGGCTGTCCAGGTCAGATTCAAAACATAGGAAGTCTTTCCCATCTCATACTCTTCCATTTCTTTGTTCAGCTCCTTCCATTCTCCACTGGCAAAAAGCCCCACTAATGTTGCAGAGGTTGCTACAATGGATTGACATACTATCATATCCATGATTGCTCTGAAAGTTTCCCTTTTTATAAACTTCTTGAATGCTAGTTGCATCAGGGAAAGATCAAATCCATACCCAGCTGCTGAAGCAAGTGCACACATGAATCCTGTCACATATTTTCCTTTGGAGATTTGTGTGGAAGAATCTGAAGCTGTAGAATCCGTTTCGAAAACAAGGAGGATGGAGGAGATGGTTAGGAGGACTAGAGAGTTTATGATGTAAGGCGTGAAGTGAAGAGAATTGAGGAAGAAGGAGAAGAAAGCATTGAAAGCTAACTGGGATGAGCAAATGAGAGATAGGGTAGAAACAGGAAGGTACGAGAGGCCAAGTGAATACGTGTAGCAATTCGTTGCTCCAACAAGACCAAGAACGACATAAACGAATGCTAGCTTTTGAACAGAAGGTTGCTTCTCAGGATTCTGAATGGGGTTTTTGGAGGGGGATGGTGAGAAGATGTAATAAGGAAGAAGAATAGGAAAACCCACTAGCTGTACTAGAGATCCCATCCATTTGCTCTTTCCACCTTTTTCATAGTACAATCTTCCCAAGAGTGTTGCAACTGACTGGCCTGACAGCACAAATACAGTGTACAAGGCTATTCGGAGCCAACGATTGTATCTTTGTATTTCTCGGCCATTGGTTGTTGATTGATTTGGGAAAGAATTAGCTTCATCCTCCAATGGTCCTATTTCTTTGTGCCCATGAGCTGCAACAGAAACTTTACAAAACATTAATACAGATATAGGCGGCTTAACAAATACAGCTGGTGACATAGAAAGTGATTGTTAAGCTCTCAGATGCTGCTTCCTAATTTCTTTGCAGGGAAGAAATAGTAAGGTGACTGAACTACATAGACATTTCAGGAGCATGATACTTTCAAAGCTGTGTTTTCTAGTCTTCCTGGCGATTCTTACAGGTTTAGATCCAAGTAACTTGAGAACAAGGTATGATTTATCTGCCACTATCAACTAGCTATCTCAGTACTCAGTTTTTATCACTGTAGAAGACTCCATATGAGTAAATGCCTATGTAGGATATCAAGAATCATTCTTCTTCTCTCTCTAACCTCAATGATCTCAGAACAGAAATCTTTATCTTAAACAAAGATAAGCATTTGACTTACTCATTATGTCTAGCTGTACTTCTCGAGGCTCTTCCATGTCCAAGTTGATGTACTTTCAGATGAAGAAAGAGTTACAGAGACAGAGAGAGAAATAACGTTTGTGTTCAAAATGAAATTTTGAGCACTTGTCTCATGAAATGCATGGTGCATCAAGTGTGAAGATATTTTAACCTAATCTAAACCGTTCTTGTCCTAACATAATCTACTCCATATACTATCTTCTATATTAAATATAAGAGTTTTTGTCCTTTATATAAAAACTAAAAACTAGCTGAAAGTTAGATTTGATTTTAAATATAAGAACTCAATCTATTTTAATTTTTAAAATTTATAATTTTTTCTTTAAGTATCCATATTGATTACACATTTTGAGAAATTTTAAGTTGTAGGTAATCACGATGAAAGATGATATTTTAGAAATATTAATTTATATTTATTATAAATAACTGATATAACTAACTTATTTAATTTTTCTAAATCAATTAACTAATTCTTATATTAAATAGGTGAGTTACTAATTAAGATGATAGTTTCATGAGTAAACTTCACTTATCTTAATCATGTGGAGGCCAGTGGGGCCAAAAAAGTCATGATTGAAGCCAAGTAGTACTATTGGAATGGAAATAACTTAGACATTTGTCGCCCGTAAGAGTAGTATTCTGTTTGTTCCGATCAAGCATACATATCACTTCATATTTTAGAAAAGTCTTAAATAAATCAACATTAAATAATAATATTTTAGCAATTCACATATTCTCAAGTTATAAACAGTACATCTCATCTCTTAAACTATGTACAATATATAAGAAAGCATATCTTGTTTTTTTTTAAAAAAAACAGATGAAAGTAAATTAAATAGAGTTTCTAGAAGGACATTTCTCTTAATTTATCTTGTAAATGGTGACTTATTTTGGTTGCATGGCCGATCACTCTTTCTGGTTTATTCTTCATTAGGCCTCAGACCTGTTTTTATTATATAGACTCTTATTTTATACAAACATATCAATATATATTGCTATTTCTCAAACTTTATATAATACAGTGTCTAATTATAATTACCAACACATTCTTATACTACTTCATATCCTAAATATAAAATATAGTTGACTTTCTTTGGATAAATTAAAAAAACTAAATAAATTATTTAATCATATCATATGTTGTGTATGATTAAATTATATATCAATTTATAAGTTAGAGACATTAGTTTGGAGAAAAAAATGATAAATATAAATATTCTAAAATGATTTAATTAGTTTCTTTAATCTCCTCAAAAAAGTCAATTAGGTCTTATATTTAGGACTACATGTAGTATTACATTATTATTTTGTCCAACACAAGGTCAGACTCAAGGTAATTAAATCCGGACCGGTCACTGAACCGGTCGGGGTACTTGGTCAAAGGTCAGTGGGTCAAATCGGAGCTAAATCGGGATCAAACTGGTGAGAAATTGAATATTTTAGATTTATAATATGAAATTCTAAAGAAAAAGTGAAAAAAAAATCAATTTTTTTTTAAAATCCCGAACCCGACCGATCACTAAACCGGATTGGTTTCCCGACCGATTCACTGGTTACCGGTCTAAGTTTAATAACTCTGATCACACCATGATGTGATTTTGCATCTCCTAATAATACCAAACATTCTTGATGCCGACCAAAAAAAAAAAAGGCATTCTTGATGAATAATACTACTGTATAAATAACTAATGGGAGTTGGGCTCTGGGGAAAAAAACCTAATGGGAGTTGGGTTTATCAAAAGGAGTTAATCTTTTCTAATCAGACGGACTAATATTTGAATCCTTACTCAAATTTGTTCCTTAATCGCCCATGGAACACAACTATCTATGATAGAATAACTACACGCAACCAAAACACACACTCACCAAGACATAAGAACTACTCTAACCCAGAAAAAAAACCTCTGAACCCAACTCTGATTCATATAGGCATACGATATTATTTTCTCTTAATTTATACAAGACACATTTAGAAATCTATTTGCATGGGTAATAAGTAAAGAATTTTTTTTTTTTTTTATCGTTTAACATATTAACTCTTGGCACCTTTATTTATTACACTAGTAGAGTTTTTTCCCCCTGGTACATACACTAGTAGAGTTTTAATCCTATATACCTATCTTCACATCTGCCATCAAGCAATTAGAGCTGAGAATATCAACACAGCCCTTTTACCAGTTTAACCCACAAAAAGATGCGTATCTCTTTGAAACTTTGCCACTGGTGGAGGGGACCACTCCATGCAAATGATTGATGATGCCCCCTTCTATCCATTAATCACGGATCAGCATGTAATGACTGATGATGCTATCTTATCACAATTTAGTAAAAATAATTAATTAATTTTAGATAAAATTGCTTGACTAGAATCCTTATCTTAATCATCTGACAAAACACACACAAACACACAGCATATTTACATAAAAACATACAGAATAATTGTAAAAACCAAACTATATCGGCACATCTGGCCATTGAAACAGTAGTGCAACTGTTGTTACAAAGATGTACACTTGCCAAATGAAACTACATATTTCCTTTACCCTCTCACAAATGATGTACTACAGAATATAAACTAGTAACTAAATCTTGAATTTCTTGAATTTCCATTTCCATAATATGACTATGATACTGTATATGAAGCTTAAGGGCCTGTTTGAGATCTCATTTGGGAGGGGAAAAGCTCATTTAGAGGGTAAAAACCCATTTGACATCTGCGGACGCGTTTGTGAACACATTAGCTTTCACTGGGCTTTTGGAAAAAAAAAGCTACTTTTTTTAGAAGCTCATTGAAGTAGCTTCTGGCTTTTTTTCACTGGGTTTAGAAAAAAAAAGCCACTTCTCCTACTGTTAATCCAAACACAAATCACATTAACAATATGAATTTTTTTCCATTTGGCTTTTACAAAAGCCACATTAAAAAAAAGGCTTACCATATTGTAAGCCCTTCTTTTTCCCGTAAAGGGGTTTACGGTAAAACATTAATGAGTACAATATGATGAAGTGAAGACTAATTTCTTGAGAATCTGAAGCAGAACCAGCAAGATGCAATACAGAGAAAGTGAAATAACAATTCCGGTGAGAAAATTTTTCAGCAGCCGTAGATTATCTTTAGTTGGTATGAACACTGACTTGAGCATGTTTGTTAAGTTAAAAAGTCGATGGGATATCTGCAAAGCATTTTAAGATAGCAGGAGTCTGCAACTTATTATGATTGTTCTTGAGATTGGAAGTGAAACAACAGAACAAAAATTGACCAAATAAAGAAAAAGAGGGCAGTAGAAAAGCTCATTACCAAGGTGTATATAGCAGTTGTAAGCATAAAGTTGAGCAGTGGGTAGCCCGGAATAATAGAAAGAAGCCACTTGGGTTGTCCATTGGGCATGTTTGATCTGTGCACAAAAAGGGAATGATCAGCCAAATCCTTTTCATTGTTATTTTCCCCAATCACCAATCTGATCTTGTGAAACAACAAAGACAACACAATTCAGCGAAAAAAGAAATACTCAGAGTGACATATTTCTATTCATGGCACCTCGAGATTTTCGTCTCTCAAACTATGACCAACTAGGCCACTGTTTAAACAAGTTATGGCCTACGAATGTAATGATATTTAACTTGAATGATTGAGCTGTCAGCACTTGAAATTGATTACGGTGCTTACAAATCGTGCATTTTAGTCATGACAATAAAGTACAGATGCAAAATCAACCATATTTGATCAGTCAAAAAGCCATGATGAATACAAAGAGAAGAGTCCAGGAAAGAAAAGCGTAAAGTTCAACTACCTAAACCTCAAACTTCGCTTCCAATCCATTACATTACTCATATAGGTGTGAAGAACTGTTTGTTTCATAAAAAACATAGATACTACAGGGTAACAGGAAAAAAGAATGCACGCCCATTGACGTTATTATGATATATATATATATACAGGAGGTTAGCAAGCAGCAAATGAACAAAAAAAAAAAAAAAACTTTAATATGCTTACAGACCTCAACCAGATATGGAACTGTGAAATGCAAGTCTCCAAAGTTATCTTGCCCAGCCACCTAATGATATAAGCAAATAGTGTAAATTAAGAAGAAGCAGAAACATGACAAATTTACGCATCAGCTCACGGAAAACCACTCGGAGGAGAACTTCAACAACAAAGTAAAGAAAACATACGCAAAGAGGGTGAAAGAGAAACTGCGAAAATGCTGTGTAAAATTCCGCAAGGATATGTACACACTGAGAAACCAAAAGAAAAGCAGGTTAATAATGAAAAGACTTCAAATAAAAAATTACATGCAACCCATATTCTTCTAGGATGTAGTTCCGGTAAAAGAAACCCAAAACCTTGTAAAAGGGAAATAAAAACAACGCACGCATACTCACGTAATCGGAATCCATGAGGTGTAGGGGTGAAACTTGTTGTATGTTATCTTATCGAGCTTGTATATATTTTCATACCATAAATATCCAACCTAAAAGGGAAATGATTAAAATGGGATCTTCTTACTAGTCACTTTGGACTAGATAAAAATATCACCAGATAAGATAATTGAAAGAGAACAATTTGAGCAAACAATGATCCCATCATTGGTTGTGTAGCTCACTAATAAAGAAACTGAAACAATGCTTGTTTTGACTTTTGATAGTGATTTTTCTCTTGGTTTCGCTCTCCTCCAACTTTTCCATCCATTTCTCAGCCTGATGGAGGAATATATTTGTGAGTTACAAGACCTAAATTTAATCATAAAACAAGACTCAATACACAAACTAGCCTAAGAGATTACGGTTGGATGAAAATAGGCATAGATCATTCTAATTATCCAGATGTAGCAATCATGTCTGGATCTGAAATGCCATTCATGCATTGGAGGGAGATCAGGTTTTGCAGGATCAGTATACCCTGCCACATAAAGATAATCATAAGACGCAATTAGTAAAAAGTAGGAAAGCCTCCATCATAAGATAACAGGTCAACTTCAAAGTTGACAGCACACTGTTATAATTAAAAGTATGCACAAAGACTTGGAGGATCTATGTTACAAAAGTATATGGTATTACTTTTTCATCTTTTCGGCAAGTCTCACATTCAACAAGAAAAGGCCCGCAATTTTGGAGGCAAACTAAGTATTGCAACTCAATGGAGTACACATGCGATAGAGATCACCAAGTGCACCCAACTGATAAACTCAACTATTGTAACCTGCTAACAAAGGTAGCAGAAGGCAAACCAAAGTCAAACTAAAAATAAATTAACTCCGAGCATGGTAGATTTACTGACCTAAAAAGAAAGCAAATGGACTCCACAAAATGTCAAAGACTCCAGGGATTTCCCAAATCAAGATCACCACAAGAAAGCATGGGAGAATCTTTGCAGTCATAACTGAGCTTTTCTCATTATACTTGTTAAAAACACCCAGTGCTCCTACACCATCAAAGTGAAAAGGGTGTGCATTGGGCATATATAATAGAGCACTTAGTCATTGTTAAGCACAACACAACAAAAGGAAACCAAAAAATTAAGCCTCCACATTATCTGCACAGAAGACTAATGTGTTAAATTATCTTGTTTCAACAGGGGGAAAAAGGACAGAAAACTACGGCTTTTACGTGACCTGAGCAAAGCGTGCAAGGCTAAAATCTTTTCGGATATAATAATAGGAGAAGTTGCCAAATCCAATCATCCAAACATATGCAGCAATGAAAACACGTATTGCATTGTACATCTCCATTGCAGTAAAATAATGGTACATTAGAAAGAGGACCTGAATAAGCAGAACAGAAATATCACGAACAAAAAGTGCGGAATGCACCTTAAAGACATTAAAACATTACAAAGAATAAATTTTGGACGGAATATAAATCAAGCAGGAGGAGGTTGAGCTATGTACAAATTTTTTACTTCCTTCACTAAAAACTATAATTTTTAAAGCGACCACCCAGATTTTTTCCAAGCATATGCAACTATCTATACCATAAAGGTACCCAACAAATATGAGAAAAATTCTATCTAAAAATAGAAAACATCCTCTATAACAATGGTATAAATACCAAAATAAAAATTAAGAACAAAAAGTAATAATTATTAAAATTATAAATTTTACATGAAGTTATCATCTGTTAATAACAAGCTGCAATTTCAAACATAAGCCTGATGAAAGCACCAACCTGCATCCATCCTTTCCACTCCTCTGTTTGATGCCTGTTAAGGTAAAGTATGCTTCTTCCAGAAAAAGCTGATTTGTCGCTGTGCTTCTTCAATGAAGGCATGGCTGAAACTATAATCAGAAGGAGGTAGAGGAAGAGAAAAAGATGTCGACAATAACTCTGGAAAGAGAGGGGGAAAGAAGGAGAAAGAAGCAAAATGAAAATTATTTATCAGAAGGTAAAGTATGCTTCTTCCAGAAAAAGCTGATTTGTCGCTGTGCTTCTTCAATGAAGGCATGGCTGAAACTATAATCAGAAGGAGGTAGAGGAAGAGAAAAAGATGTCGACAATAACTCTGGAAAGAGAGGGGGAAAGAAGGAGAAAGAAGCAAAATGAAAATTATTTATCATGAATGCATATAAGTAAATCATACAAATGTAGAAGGTAACTGGTCATTTAGGAAAATATTCTTAGATCCAGTGCATATCTTTGTTCCCAAGTCAAGCATGTTCGTCACTATGTCTTGCCATGTCTAATGAGAAAGCAGTGTTCATAACTAATGGTTATATGAAAAAGAGTATCAAAGCACGAACTCATGAATAGTGTGCAAACCTAAATGGAAAAGATTAAATAAGCCAATAGAAACCAAGGAGCTAATAGATGGTGAGATTCCACATATGGGAATCTTTTCACGTTGCAGTAATATTTCAACTGCAAGTCAATGCCAAAACTTTGGAAAATGAAAGTAGGATAAGGGCACCTTTATAGAATCTCCCAGTAAGTTTGTGCGGTCACATAGGTAGAAAAAAAGCAGAATCAAGCCGAATTCAGACCTAGATGGAATGGAACTGTGAATCTTGAATACATTCAACAAACAGTAGTGGAATGATCTACCTCAAGAAAAACAACTTACATTGCCCTCAAAGTTGCTTGATTTTCCAGCAAGAAAGAGTCATCCATAATAAAGAACCTAAACGAGTCACATAAACAAGGAACTACTTGGTGAGAAAAATGGATAAAACTCAAAGGGTTTAAACAACCATGACACTGCATTTATTAGAATAAAACCTAATGATATTTAATTTGATGGATGAAGCTTGGAATTTTGCAGATGCTGGTCTGGAAAGCTCTGTTTCCAGAAAAAAAACCTGATCATCTTCCTTTGTACCCTTGCCCAATTCATCAAGACTGGTATCTGAATGACTGCAGAATGACCATAGTTATCAATTGTAGAATAACCCTAAATTAATAATTTGTAAACACGCTTGATTTTCAAGATAAAATAAAGAATCAAGATTCTTTCACGTTTGTTAACAGTTTGTGAGTAACACAAAGTAAACCTTCCACAAACTTCCTAAAATATTTGTTCAGACTGAAAATACATTCCTATTGAGAAAATTCTAAAAAGAATGGAGATAATCATAGAAACATCTGGAGAGAGAAGAATTATGGAAAAATTACTAAGCAGAGTAATTTTATTCAGTTTATCGGCCAAATGGCCTAATTGTATTATTTTCCATAAGATTGGTCAGGATTGCTTTCAAAATGAGGATTTTCCACATGTCCAGGTGTATTTTTACAGCGTTAATCTGAGACGCATTGAAGAGGTCATAGACTTAGATCAACTTAGACTAGCAAATGTAAGAAGATGGTCATCTTCGAGACATATATATCCAATCGTAGATATCATTAACAAGCATACAGCCATATAGAGGAAAGGTAGCATATTAGAGTCTATAATGACCGTTACTAATGCAAGAAACTTGCGTCTTAGGAGGAGACAATGTTCTCGTATACTCCAAGTACTCTGAGTATATCCATGCAACAAAAACAGGAATAAAACCCAGCATAAAAGACACCTGGGGCACAGTTATTAAAGCTCTGTCACTGAATAGGAAAAGTTTGTTCGTACAGGAAAAAATAAAGTTAAGAACACATTATAATTTTTATGCTGAGACGTGTAGCATAAAAATAAAATTACAGTAAAATGAAGAGGCGATGAAGCCCATTCTTATTTACTCAGACAGAACCATTTGGAATTTTAATCAATACTTTGAAGAATATTACACGAAGAAAACCAGAGATCATGCATGTACTATCTCCAAAATGGACAGCATGATGAATATTCTGCATGTACTATTCCAAGTCAATATACTCATGCATGATTAGCCTGCATAAAAGTTTGTCTGATTAAACCGTGCATAAATTTCACTGCCACTCGATTCAACTCTTTCTGGTATTCCCAGACATGCAGAGGTTTACCATATTGCTCAAGATGATGATTCATGAAGACTGAAGAGACCTTGTAAGTGCCACATAGGAACATTCTTACGGCCCAAGGCAGAGTAAGTCGCTCGACTTATAAAATATTGTTTCTGCCACCTTGATAACGAATTTTAGTTATTTTTCACGCGTATCGACGCAGTATCATTTTTTTGCCCACTGCCTAACATCCAATAGCTCCGCTTTGACAGGCCCACTAATTTTTTTCCCAACTACAAGCTCACTAGTAGACTAGTGGTTAACTATTAGATGCAGAAAACACACGCAAACAGACCATAAAATCACCAGAATTGCATGGTTAGAACTATCACACATCCAATACAAACAATCTAAACTTCAACTACAAATTTGGATTCATCCATATAATCAAAGACCACACACCTGGCCAGGAGTGATTGGTCCCTGAATAACCATTCTCGACGCCCAGTAACCGGCTCAAAACTGAGAAAATCGATTGATATGAATGAGAAACAACGCACATTGGATTCTGAAGTTCAGAAGCAGACAAAGTGACGGGTGCCGAAGATGAAGAATTCAAGTCACCTGCGGAATTGAAGCGTCCGATTCGAGAGGATGTGTTAGAGAACGGTCAAAATTACAATCAACATGAACCTATATAGAGAGGAAGAGACGGAGGGAGGGATCTGAAAGTAGTGAAGAAGAGTCTGCTTCAGGAAGAGAGAAAATGTCGGAAGGAACGGCTCTTCTCTCTCCCGCTCTCTTATGCACAGTACCCGAAGGAGTTCGCGGTTTGTGTGAGAGTCTGATTTTCCCGCTTTAAGAAGTTTTTGGGCCAAGCGGCTATTTTATTTTAAAAGTTGTCAGGGACGGATAATTTTGTTTGGAAGTTCTCAAGTCATCATAATTTCGCACAGCCGTTATTTTAATTAAATTTGATTATTAGTTAAATAAATATATTAAGTTAATAATTTACATATCATTTTTATTAAAATATAAATTTAACAGAAGTGAGATTTTATGGTCATTTTATAATCATTATAGATATTTTTACATTCAAAATTCATTTATAATGTTAGTAGCTTTTCTTAAAAAAGATAAGGAGTATTTTTACTCTTTTACCTCTATGTCCTTATGTCTGACTAGACATTATAACCCACGTGTCAGGTGTCTGACTAGACATTATAACCCACATGTCAGGTTTTAAACTTAATGGTTACTACTCTAAATTAATAAAAAAAAAGTATTTTTAGGTTACTTTTAATATTGAGGGATATTTTTATACTAAAAAATTATTACTGTGCCTATAGCTCTTATGGAAACAAATAATGAGTATTTTTATCCCTCAACCTTTTATTTTTTTCCAAAACAGTTTAAGACAGTGTTTGGCCAAATCAAAATAGTAAGTACTTAGAATACAACCTAATTTAACTTGACGATCAGATAGAGTCAAGATTTTATTAAAAAATCAATTATTCATTAATTTAATAAAATATATAATTTTTATCTGTTGATTTGATCTCAATTAAACTGTTAAAAACTACTCCATTTTGACTTAGCTAAGGTACTAAAATATGAGGTGAAGCAGGAGAAGATGCATAGGGTTAAAATATGTGTGTGTACGTGTGTGTTATTTTTTAACTGAAAATAATCAATTTAAACTGCTTAAATTTGATATTAGTAATTTATACTATGTTTTTTACATTTTATTTCTTAAAATATATGCTTTATTTGATGAAAGTTCGCAAAAATTTTATTAACAATCACAATAAAAAATTTAAATTAAAAATTATTCAGATCTACCAATAGATAATTGAGGATTGGACTGCAGGCAGCGGCAAATTGACACCATTTGATGAAAGTTCCATGCCATAAAAATGTATACATCCATATTGTTTTCATTGTTTAATTATGAGTAATTTAAAATTAAATGCGAGAAGTTCATATATGTCATTAATATTTAAAATGTGAAAAAATATTCATCAACATATATATAACATCGATATCAGTTGGTATAATTAAATATAGAAACCAAAACACAACTCATAAGAATTCATATTAAGAAGCGAAGTTTCAATGTATTTCTCACCATTATCACAATCACTATCGGTCCCCATCACTTCTGGACCAGAATCAATGCCACCATTTTCGTTTCATCAAGTTATTATATTATATGTCTTTCATGGTAGCTGGCCGCCTTTGTCACCATATAAATGCTTTTCATTTTTTGAAAAAAAAAATGATACGACAAATAAAAATATATCTCCATATGTACAGCCTTTTCTTATTTTCTTTTTTATCTTTGAGCTTTTTTAATCATGTAACGTTTTTAATTACACCCACACAGTTGAGTCACATGTTTTTTGGATATTTCTAGACACCTACTAAATTTAATTACTCGCCAAAACATTTTGGCCTCCTTTTCATACATGAGAGCGAAGAATAATTAATCAATAACAAAGTCAATCAAGTCTAACTATGAAAAATTGCATTTATATATTTATAAATATACTGTTGGTAGGTTGTGTGAGACGGAGGAAAAAAAATGCATTCCATTAGATATTTTAATTGGGGTCAATTATCTTCCCTATGTATATATTAATTGTTAGACCCTTTGGATTTTGCGGGCCGGACAGGTTTCTACTTAAACCAAGTGGTCTCTCACATGCATGGGTTATTTTATTATTTTGAGGATCATATGGTACTTTTAAATTATAAATCTCACTTGATGATTATCTTCTATTTATTCCTGTTAAAATTAATTTATTAATGCATACCCGGGCACATCAAAATCTAGCAGTCAATGATGGAATAGAAATAGATGAGCGTGACTTTAAAAATATGGTGTACATACAGTTCTATAATGAACTATTAATTTCACTGCTGGTGGTATGTAAATTGATCCAATTCAATTTACGTGTATTCTATTTTTATTAAAAAAAGTTAAACATTCCAATGTATTACAAGGGAGAAATTCCAGGTAATTCAATAATAAAGTACTAATTAAAAACAATCTTAGGGTTTATAAAAAAAAAACAATCTTAGAAGTTGTTTGATTCTGATTAGTAATTACTCATACTTCTCATATAAAAAGTTACTTCCTGAACAATTTATTTCCAAGAAAAACAAGGTTCCATCATGAAATTTATGCATGTCTTGCTTATTATTTAATATTTTATTTCTCAAAAGTTAAATTTATTTCTTAAAATAAATATATTAATTTTAACTTCAACACTAATGACATAAATTTCATTATTTTATATTTAGGAGATTTAACTATAAAAAATATTTTTTAAAATTATATATATATATATATATATATAATCATCTGAGAATTAAAAGTTCTCGAGATTTTAATCGGGGAGTTACTTTCCAAATTCTACAGAAATTTTGGCTTAATTATATTATTTTTTGAACTAAGTCAAAGTAAATCATCTACGCGTGTGCGCGCGCACGCGCATAATAGCTCCATTTATTCTCTTTATTTCTTCATACCACGCCGACCCTTGAAAATTTCTGTTAGGTATGATGTACCCAAGATTAATTAAATGAAACCAGAATGCTGTTTTATGTAATTAGTTAGGCCATTTCTCCAACTATAGAGTGTTAAAACCTAAGCACGATAGAATTACAAATGGAACTACTTTTTACCCTAAAACATCTATTAATAACCTAATTGCGATATATAAGTGATGAGATGACTTATATAGATATAAACCAGCTTATGATCATGTTAATGACACCGCAAACACCCTTTTAAGTTTGACTTAAACAAAGAGATTTTGAGTTTAACCCTTAAAAGGTATGATGAATATGTGAGTTCTTCCTGTTAGGTGAGGGATAAAACAGAGAAAAAATGTGTTTAATTTGATAATTATTTCACCATCTAATATCAAATTAAATTAAGTTGACCATAAATTACAGCTAATAAACTAAACATTTACTAGCATTGTTGACCTCATGCAGTAAATTGCTAAGGTTCCTCAAAAGTTTTCACTATATATTTATGAGTATAGCCATATATATTCCGTCAATTTTAATTTGAGTAATTATTTATAATCCATCACTACGAGGTAATCTCTTCATTATCTATATATCGTATGGTTTTCACATGTTGGCAGAGGCAGGTCTTCTAAAATGAAAGGAAGATCGAAAGCAAATTTCTTGCTTTTATGTGTGTGTGTGTATATATATATATATTAATTACATAAGAATAAAAAAGAAACAGAACGAGAAAGGAAATTAATTGCTTGTTTATGTGTCTGAACGCGTTTTATTTTAATGTATAATTTGGAATTCAAAGTTTAATTAAGGTCTAACCGATAAGATTATTGCATATTATTTGACATCAGGTCTTAATTAATCACTTCATCTCCTCAGTAAAATAATTATTTATTCTCTTTATTCCACATAAGGTGTATAACATAATACACTATATACACACACACACACATTATTAATGAAGGTATTGGAAAATAAGTTATTTCAAGACTTATTTAATGAGCAATAAAACTAAAAGCTTAAAAAAACCTATCAATTGTCGACAAAAATATATATAGGATTAATTGCCGTTTGATATAGATCCTCATGCTAGCCTACAAAACTGCAATATCTTAGAGAGATGCGAGCTTTACTGCAACATTATTTCAATCTCTCTCTCTATATATATATATACACACACATCAGTTGATCACTATGATTAGTCATTCACACACTTTGAGCTAAATTGAATAACATTAATTATTGTTCCTTAACAAACATTTATTATATATTAATTAATGCTAAACCACATGGCTCCGGACTTTTAATACAAATTTTACCCTAATACCAGGTTATGATCCGATTCGAAATCCAATTAATAACAAGGACTCTTTCCATGACCTAATTAAAACTGCGCAGCTTTGTTTTACTTTGTCAATGATTATAATAGTGTGGCTAGGCACAAGTGTGAATATTTCCAAGGTCAAATATATCTCCTACAACTATTATTCCTATACATTTAAAGTATGTTTGAGATGATGATAGATCGATGATTTTAAAAGTGTTTATGTACGTAAATCGAAATAACACTCATCTCATATTAAATCACAATTAAAAAATTATTTTTAAAGGTTCAAATCACTAATCACTATTTCAAACAAGCATTACAGTATTTCACCCACACGTTTAATTAATAACTCTAAATCCTATCCAGCATATAATGTTTTAAAATTATGAAAAAAAAATGAACAGCTTGTTAATCTGTATACAATTTGAGAGAATTAGTATACAGTTCCACATAAAAAAATTAAATACTAAAAAATCCATTCAGTTATCAATATACCATGTTACCATAACATGTTGTAATTATTTGCATCAGATATCATTGCATAATTTGTGGGATTTTTTCGTAAGTATTGGTCTCTTGTGTGGATTTGCATACCAATTCTCTCCTACAAATCTATACTCTTTATCCTCAGAAGAAAGTCATGTATGAATTGATGTAATAAAACTAGAATCAAAGTCGATATGCGCTGCACATATGTGTATATTCAATATTCCAGGTCATGAACAAATTAAAGCAATATAAATATATAAGACATATACTATCAATATATATATATATATATATATATATATATATAATATATATATATATATATATAATATATATATATATATATATAAGACATATGAAAGATAAAAAAAAATGGATATATGGAGAAAAAGTGTTTGTTCTTACCCTGGTAATAATCATCAATAACAAACAAACAAAAAATAAATCAAAATGACGTTAATTAAGGTAGCTCTTCTTCATAGAAAAACATAAATAGATGCGCAGATCCTAAACGGGACTGCATGCATCTTCATACATATACATATATATATGACTCATCTCCCAAACACATAGCAGTACCTGATCCGTCTCATGCCTTCTTCATATCTGAAGTCGGACTAATTAAGTTAGAACTTAATGAGATATCTGATATATAGATAGATAAATATGGATAATAGCTATATTTACAAAAGAGTAGTTAATGGAGAACTAGGGATGATCTTGTTTGAGGAACATGGAAGGGAGAATGTCCTGGAGGAGGCCGTAGTCATGAGGGTTATTATGATGATACTGCTGCTGAAGCTGATGATGAAGAAGAGAATTAGAAGCATTATTGGTACTAGTGTTAATGAGATTGTTATAAGAGGCGGCGGCGGTGTTGAAGTGGTGAGGCATGTGAAGGAAGAAATCGTGGTGTCCCACGGTGGCTGCGGCGGAGGGCAGAGTGTGTTGTGGTGTTAAGAGAGAAGAAGGTGTGAACATGGCAGCCGCATTCCCTCTAAGCGATGTGGGGACAGGATGGTTGTGCTGACCCTCATAGGTTGTTATCACAGTGGTTGGATCCTCATATGACCTCTCCACGCGTTTCTTCACTGTGCACTTCTGCGTCGTGCACCTGTAGTAGCTTCTGCCAATATATCATCATCCCACCATTCTTTCTCATCAGAATCTATATAATTAATTTTCCCCAACATCAAAAATAAAGAGCACACATCATGTGGAAAGGAGAGATGAGAAATTTTCAAACTGTTTCTGTTGTCTTTGGCCTGATAATTTTCCTCAGATTCAATAATGTATAATAGTATCACGCAAGTGCAGAAAGTTGATGAAGCTATATTATATAATTCATGGCTAAATCTTGAGCAAGTTTCGATTTTGAAGTGGTTGAGTATAGGGGTGTGTGAGATTTGGTGAATGCAAAGAGAAATTGATTAAAGAATGTGAGTATATGGGTAAAATATATACCTTGGGTAAGGGCTATTCTTGACGGCTTTCTGTCCATATTTTCTCCATCTATAACCATCTTCAAGGTGGTCAACCTCGCTCTTGGTCATGAAAGCAAATCTAGGCTCCTTCCGCATCTTCTCTCCTTTTTTCCTGCCTTTGTTCCTGTAATTATAATAAGTTGCACTCCCATTAATTTTAGCCTATAGCAAGCTAGATAATAGTCAATAGGATGCCATATATATAGGTTAAGATTTAGAAGAAGAAGAGAGGAAAAAGGAAAAGACTTGCCCTTTCTTGTTATTAGATCCTTCTTCTGAAGCTTTGACCTCATCTCTATCTTTCTTGCTCTTCCCTGAGTCTTCTTCTTCTTCAGCTCCGGCTTCAGAAGAAGATGAATTAGAGATCGTTGAATTCTGGGTCACCGGCGTTTCACTTCCACCACGACCTAAATCTCCATGACCTTCTGATGAAGGCTTCTGATAATTATTATTGTTGCCTTCAACAGAAGAAAAAACCTCCGAAGAGGAAGGAGACAGGCCAAAGGAAGTAGCAAGAGAATTGTAGTCGAGGCCTCCTTGCAGGCATTCAGTGAAACTCATGTATGGAGGATCATCAAAGCCTGATGAAGATGATGAAGGGCCAGGTATATTAAAGGGAGAGAAACTCTTCTCACAGAACATGGCAGATCCACCTGTGGACTGCTGATTACTATGGCCTAAGTAAAGATCCTGGTAATAAAGTTCCTTACTTGGTTCATCAGACATGAAGAAGAAGATGATGATGAAGAAGAAGAAGAAGAGTGTGAAAGAGTACTAGAGAGATGGAGGGGGTCTTCTTTTCTAGTTCAGGGACTTTTAATTGTAGCTTATGGCTTGTTGAGTTATTATTTATATATATTTATGTGTGTGTATAAATATAAAAAAGAAAAACAGAAGGGAAATTATTAATTGGGTTTGAATGGATGGTGAGGTGGGATAAGGGGTCACTTTATAAAAAAGGAGGTTGACAAAATACCTTCCAATCCCAAACCCCCAAAAAAAGAGATTTCTTTATGAGACGCTAACATTTTCAGTCCATGCTACTTCCATTAAGGAGACTGATCAATAATATTAGTTAGGGAAGTCTTCTCTGCTGGCCTTTTTAATACTTCTCTTCAATGACAAACCATTATCATTAATTCCATACCTCACAACCCAACAACGTCTATATATATATATATAAATCTCTCTCTCTTTTTCTCACCCTTCGTCTCTTAGAAAAATATGTTACATTTCTACATATTATATATTTGAACATATAGTATAATCTTAATTTGTTCTTTGGATTCCCGAAAAATCACCCATAACATTTTTTTAATTATCTTGAGCGTTTTTTTATCAGTCAAGTATAGTCTTTAAGACACACAAACACACCTTATTTATTATATATTTTCTTAATTATTTTATAATGGTTTGGCCAAAACCTGTGTATATTATAGAGAAGATAAACTCTGCTGTTATGCACTGAAGAAGTAAATAGTAAGATATTACAGGGATGCGCTCAACTTTAGAGTAAAGGCAATCAAAATCATGAGTCAGTGGTACAAGTTTCCCGGTAATATCGTAAATATTGATTGAGAAAAAAAAAAAAAAAAGAGTCAAACAAAGCTTAGGGTTGACCCTCTCTCCCTCTCTCCCCATCACCGGCACATTCAAACCTTCCCCTCTTGTTTTCTTCCAACAAATAAACACTCTCCAATAATGCAAAGCTTGATCTGCACTGCTAATTACAACAACAAAAAATAGTATAAGTATATATTAATTAGAAATAAAAAGTATATAATTTTTAATTAAATAATAATATGATAATATTTAAATTTCATATTAATTATAGCTAGTTTGATCAAGGACACATTTGCAGGCAAAAGGATGCTGATTTAGTTGATAAATATGCAACTCATACTTTAATGTTTAAATCTTGCTATTGCTATTGATATTGATACAAAAGTTTTTTCCCCCTTTTTTTTTAGATTTAGAGGGTAGATATTGAGAGTTGGGTTATTGTGGAAATTAAACTCGCAGCCTCCCCTATTTATAGAATATTTTTAATACTATATTAGGTTACAAAACCAATATTCAAAAATAAAAATCTCTAATTAGGTTACAACTCATTAAGTGTTTTTTCTTTTCTTTTTACTTGTCGCCATGAATGTAGCCTAATAAAGAAAAGATTAAAATACATCAACTACCCCTTTGTTTTATATAAATTATTGGAACCTCCCATCTATTTTAAAAACATATATAAACTTCCTTTAAAATTAAGATATATATTAACAAAACTCCCTGATATATTTAAGATTCAATTTCTATCCCACAACCGTTAGTTGGCAATTAAGTTTGACTTTTAAACTTTTATTTTGACCAAAATACCCCTCGTTAACAAAAATAATTATTTAAACAATTGTATTTTCAAAATTATTTTTAATTAAAAATATTTTTAATACAACCAAAAAATAATTTTGTTACATATATTTTTTAAATTTTTAATATGCTTAAAATATTATATTCTAAATTTTTTATTTAAATTTTCCATCATATTTATTGAGACTTATTTATTTATGTTTTTTAAATGGATAAAAAAAATATTTCAAACATGCATTTTTGTTTATTACACCACATAAATGATATAAGTTTGAGGGGTCATATAAATTATTTATATTTATAATTTAAATTTTTTAAACATATTTTTTGTTACAAGCATCTATAAATATACATGTAGCTAAAATTAGGAATTTTGATATGATGAAGAGTAAATTAGTCATTAAATTTTAATTAAAAATTATATTTTAAAAATATTTTTAACGGAATTAAGGATTTAAATTTAAATATATATTTTTAAAATAAAAAGGATGTTGGTATAAATAAGGCAAAAGTCATGGATTAAGAAAATGTTGAAGCAGAGCGTTTGAGCTCACGAGGATGGGTGGCGCGTGAAGGGGGAAGGAGCGATAAATATGTGACGGGAGGTCAATGATCAAACATTGCTACCAGAACAGTGATGTTTTTGGGGTACACGTGGCGATAGAAGCACCGTCATTTGACCGAATCCGACGGGAGACGAGGCACGTGGCGGAGACGGTAAGGGGTATTGTCGTGCTGACGATGAGGTGACGTGAGCGAGGGGGGGGGGGGAATAATTGCGTTGTGAGACTCTTAAATTGCGTTGGGGTTTTTGTTTTGGTAGCTGCTTTGTATTTGGCCATCTTGTTTTAACTTATTTTCCCTTTCACTCATTTTGTTATTTTCTGTGGAAAACAAGATGCTTTACGTAACGGCAGACTTTAAACCCTCTGTTTGGTCCCCTAGAAAGTGAAATGGATCCACTCGTCCCCAGCAACAAAATATAATTAAATTTGCTATTCCATAGATCTTTGTTTTTTTTTTTTTGTCTAAAATAAGGAGAACCAACGGAATTTTGGATTTTTAACATGTGAACGCATGGATTGTTGATTACGTAAAAAGTAAAATAAAGGCTAGGTATGACAATTTTTGGTTAAATTATACTAGGACATCATACCTCCAATTCTGGACTATGTATAAACTTTTGAAACTTTAATTACAATGGACTTCCTTATTAATTAAAGTTTATATATATAATAACTCTTGTGTGATTAATTTTGTATATTCTCTCCCTCCGATTTATAATATAAGACACTTCTATAAATAAGATATGATTTAGACTTAAGAATATCAGTCACATCTAGTTTAACTAGTGTTATTTTTTTGATTTTACCTATGTGATTAATACTTAATTTTTAACTTTGTCCACTCATTATATCCCCTTTCTTTCTCAAATAACATTCCCAATGCAATTAAGCACATTTCTTAAGAAGGGTAAAAGTAAAAAAAAAATATTTTTTATGACATATTAAATGACTTAACTGTTATTTCTTGTTTATCGTGATATAGTTGAAGTGCCTTATATTGTGGGTTGGAGGAAGTATCATTTATCTTTATACATCTTAAAGTTTATGTGGTTATCTGCATGTCAATTAATTATTCCCTCCGGTCCTTTTTATAAATAATTTTTTTCCTAATTGCGCAAAATGAGCTAACGGTTAAGATTAGTTAAAAACAATAAATGAGTAAAAAACGTCATGTCTTTTCCAAATACGCTCCTATTTATATATGAGAGAGAATGAGTATAAAATATGAGATTAATTAAAGAGAATTAGTGGTGGGTGGGGGATAATTAATATAAAGTTATGTATTTAATAGGGGTGGAAAATGAAAAGATAGTTTAAATTTTGAGATACAAAAAAAAAAGTTGCTTATATTAAGAACCAACCCATAAAGAGAGAAAGTTACTTATAAAAAGAACAAGAGGGAGTAAAGTTTGAGAGGTTATAGATGCACACAAAAAAAAAAAGTAATTAATGTTATGAAAATATGGATAATCAGAGAGAATAAGAGACTAAGAAGAGAGAAATTTGATGGAGAAATCAGAGGGAAATTCTCATTCAGTTCTGTGTACATAATTCTCAACTCAAGGCTCCTATTTATAGGCAAAAAACGTGTATGAATAGTGAAATACACGTATGCTACAGTAATAAACAACACTTTAATCATTGATGAATAGTGTCATCTGATCTTATAGGCCTAGCTGACTGGGAGAGTAAATTGGCTTAGATGAGGGTTAATAGACATCCACATAATTAATATTCATAACACTCCCCCTTGGATGTCCATTATGAATGTGCCTCATTAAAAACTTTAACTAGGAAAAACCCAGTGGGATAAAAATCTAGCTAAAGAAAAGAGTACATCATTTATTGATACATTGTCCAGTGCTGCCTCATTAAAAACCTTTCTAGGAAAACCCAGTGGGACAAAACATAGATAAGGGAAAAAGAGTACAGCGTGTATCGACTCCCCCTCTTAACAACATCAATTGATATCTCTGAATCTCCGAAGGCCAATGTCATAGACAATTTTTTTAAAGATTGTACCTGTGAGTGATTTTGTGAATAAATTTGTTAAATTTTCATTCAAACAAATTTGCTGGACATCTATTTCACCATCCTTTTGAAGGTCACGAGTAAAGAAGAATTTTGGTGAAATATGTTTCGTTATGTCTCCCTTGATATAGCCTTCTTTAAGTTGGGTAATGCATGCAGTATTATCCTCATATAGAACTGTTGATACCATTTTACCTAAAGATAAATGACAAGTTGTTCGTATATGATGTATTACTGACATCAACCATACACATTCTCGACTTGCTTCATGCATTGCTAGAATTTCTGCATGGTTGGATGATGTGGCTAATATAGTCTGTTTCGTTGATCGCCATGAAATAGATGTACCTCCACATATAAACAAATAGCATGTTTGTGATTTACCTTTGTGTGGATCAGATAAGAATCCAGCATTTGCATATCCTACTAGTTCATGCTTAGATACATTTGAGTAGTATAACCACATGTCTATAGTGCCTCTGAGGTAACGAAAAATATGTTTTATTTCATTCCAATGCCTTCGTGTTGGTGAAGAACTATATCTTGCTAATAAATTAACAGCAAAGGATATATCAGGACGTGTGTGATTAGCAAGATACATTAGTGCTCCAATAACACTAAGATATGGTACTTCTGGACCAAGTAGTTCTTCATCACCTTCTTCGCTGATTACTCGCGGTCGGAATGGATCTTTATCTGGCTTCAGAGACCTTACAATCATTGGTGTGCACAACGGATGTGATTTATCCATATAAAATCTCTTTATGACCTTTTTTTGTATAAGTTTCTTGATATACAAATATCTCATTTTTGAGGTACTCAATCTGTAATCCAAGACAGAATTTTGTTCTTCCCAAATCCTTCATCTCGAATTCTTTCTTTAAACAATTAATTTCCTTTTGAAGCTCTTCAAGAGTTCCAATAATGTTGATATCATCAACATAAACAGCAATTATAGCAAATTCACTGTTAGATCTTTTTATAAAAATACATGGGCATATTGGATCATTTTTGTATCATTCTTTCAACAGATATTCATTAAGACGATTATACCACATGCGCCCTGATTGCTTCAGGCCATACAGGGACTTATTTAACTTAATTGAATATTGTTCTCGAAAACTTGAATTAGATGCTTCTAGCACCTTAAGTCCTTCAGGAACTTTCATATAAATATCATTGTCAAGTAACCCATATAAATAGGCAGTCACAACATCTATTAGATGTAGATCAAGCCCTTCTTTTACTGCTAGGCTAATTAAATAACGAAAAGTAGTCGCATCTACTACATGTAAATATGTTTCTTCAAAATCAATGCCGGGTTTTTGTGTAAAGCCTTGGGCTACAAGACGTGCCTTATATCTTATTATTTCACCCTTTTCATTTCTCTTTCGTACAAAAAACCATTTACATCCAACTAGTTTTACATCTTCATGTGTAAGGACTACATGTCCTAATACTTTTCATTTTTCTAATGATTTCAATTCTGCATTAATGACATCTTTCCATAGGGACCAATCTTTTATTTATTGGCACTCGCTAATGGATTTTGGCTCAGGATCCTCAATATTATTTATTACATCATTTGCTATATGATAAGCAAAAATGTCGTCAACGTTGACTTCATTTCAATCCCATCAGATTCCATTCATAACATAATTAATTGAGATCTCATTATTTTCACATATATCAGGTACTTGGGTCTCTTCTAGGACTACAACATTCTCTTCTGGAGATATCACTGTTAGAAATAATAATAATTCTTCAGGAGATTACTCTTCTGGAGCTATTAAATTTTCTTGATTATCCTCAATTTGACTATCTATATTCTTTGCTCCTTTTCTTTTTCGAGAATTTCTATCTTTGGAACCGATGGCTCTGCCACGCTTCATACGTGTTTTAGATTTATTCATAGTAAATTGTCTTTCAGGGACATCAATTTTAACAGGAGCATTAACAGTTGGGGCATGTGACTTTGTCACTTTCTTAGAGTCAGTAAATGCTTCTAGCATTTTATTAGCAAAATTCTGTAAATGAATTATCTTTTGAATTTCCAGTTCACATTGATTTGTACGAAGATCAAAATGAGCCAATGATAATCCATTCCAGCTAATTTCCTTACCCAGCTGCTTATTCTTTCCTCCTAATGTTAGGAAAAGTGATTCATCAAAATGACAATCAACAAATCGTGCAGTAAATAAATCTCCTGTAGATGGTTCTAAATATTTTATGATTGAAGGAGATTCATACCCAACATATATTTCCATCCTTCTTTGAGGACCCATTTTAGTGCGTTGTGGTGGTGCTATTGGCACATATACCGCACACCCAAAAGTCCTTATATGGGAAATATTAGGTTCTTGACCAAAAACCATTTGTAAGGGGGAAATCTTTAAGTAACTTGTTGGCCTGATGCGAATTAACGTTGATGCATGCAAAATGGCATGGCTCCAAGCAGAAATTGAGAGGTTAGATTTCATAAGTAAAGGTTTTACAATTAGTTGCAACATTTTAATCAATAATTCTGCAAGTCCATTTTTCGTATGAACATGAGATACATGATGTTCAATATCAATTCCAAGGGACATACAATATTCATTAAAAGCTTTTGAAGTAAATTCACCAGCATTATCAAGACGTATTTTCTTGATAGGATAATCAGCGTAATGTGTTCTAATCTAATCAATTGAGCAAGTAATCTCGCAAACGCCAGGTTGCGAGAAGATAATAAACATACATGTGACCATTTAGTTAATGCATCAATTAAAACCATATAGTACCTAAATGGTCCACATGGTGGGTCTATTGGCCCACAAATATCTCCCTGTATCCGTTCTAGAAATGTGAGAGATTCACTTTCTATTTTGCTTGGTGAGGGGAGAATAATTAATTTTCCCTTGGAACATGCAGTACATGAGAAATCATGGGATTGTGGTATTTGTTTACACTTCAGGGTATGTCCACATGAATTCTCAATTATTTGTCGCATCATAATTGAACTGGGATGGCCTAACTGGTCATGCCAAACATTAAATTCATTTGTAAACTTCTAGTTTACATTAGTAGACTTCTGGTCTGTATTGGTGAACTTCTGGTTCTCAATAACATGTGTTTCAATTGTATTTATAAATGTACAATATAAGCCAGAAGAAAAAGCAGGACACTTTTCTAATATGCATTTTCTACCAGCAACTATTTTTGTAACAACAAGATATTCTTCATTACTTTTAGTTGTTGTTTCTATATGATATCTATTTCTGCGGATATCTTTAAAACTCAACAAATTTCTTCCAGACTTGGTAGAATAAATTACATTATTAATACATAATTTTGTTCTTTCAGGTAACAAAATATTAGCTCTTCCAGAACCTTCGATCAAATTTATACTAACAGATATAGTCTGAATGTTGGCTTTTTGCATTACCAAGGAAGAAAAATATTTATCATTTCTGAATATGGTGTTGGTTGTTGCGCTATCAACGAGACATAAATCTTCAGGATTGATGCCAGTCAGATTCATTCTTTATTAAAAGAAATATAAAAACATAATTAAGATAGATATATCTGATACTAAAATATAAAAGTTCAAATAAAGATAAAATATATTAAGAAATCAGCAACAACTAAATGGGTAAAATTTATATTTCCATACTCAAAATTCTCAACCTGATCCACATGATTTACTTTAATTGTTGATCATTTACCATTTTTTTTCTTATTGATTCTTGGTAAAGTTCAACCAGGTGTCTTTGCGTACGACATGTACGATACCAATGACCCTTGCCACTACAGCAATAACATGGATTTTCAACATTTTTATTTTGCCCACTATTTTCCTTTTATGGTTCTTATCAAACTTTCCCTACTTTTGGTAGGAATTTGAACCACCACGATTTCGACTATGGCCATACTTACGGCTATAGTCACGTCCACAACCACAATTAGATTCATTTATTACTACATTCGCTTCTAGGAATGGAGTTAAGCATGTTGGACGAGATTCATGATTTTTCAATAAAAGCTAATTGCTCTACTCATCCATAAGGAGGTAATAAATTAATTTAACATATTTCTTAAACCTTTTTCACAATATTGCTACTGCAGGAGCAAATTGGATGGATTCATTTATACAAGCTTTTGGAAGGATGACCATCTTCTGGTGATCATACATTTCTTTTAAATTGTTCTAAAGAACAAGTGGGTCTTTTATGACCAAATATTCAATTTGAGACCTTTATGTAAATGGTGGTGTAGAAAAATTATGGATAAGACATTCAAGTTAAATAGTTCTTTTTGGTAATAACAAGAGCCATAAATTTATATATCACAAAATTTAACTTAGTTCAGAATAATGTAATAAAATGAAGGCATTCATAAAATATAAAAATGCAATATAATAACAGAAAATTCATAAAGACAATAAATAATTCATAATGTAAGATATTGCAACAAAAATTAAAACTTTATGGCTTCGGGCCATTTAGTTCTTATGGTTTCAGGCCAAATAGTCTTATGTCTTTCGACCAATTTATATCATGGCTTCAGGCCAATTAATCTCATGATGAGAAATTAAATCTATAGGGCATCTGACCATATATCTTCAGGATAAATAAAAATTGAATACGGCTTCCGGCCATATAATAAGATAGAAGATGAAAGTTATATGACTGCTAGTCATATAATTTCAAAATAGGAATCAAATAAATATGGCTTCCGGCCATATAATTTAGAAATACGAAAATTAACGAAGTATGACTTCTGGCCATACAAGAAGATGAAAAAGGATATGACTTCTGGCCATATAATAAGGAGTCATATAGATATGGCCTCTGGCCATATCTTATCAAAATAAGAAATTAAAACAATATGACTTCTGGTCATATAATTTCAAGGATCAGATGTGTATGGCTTCTGGCCATAATAATAATAATATAAATGAACTTGTAAAAGATATATATGAGATATAAGAACAATAGTGATCTCCAATCTTAGCCATAGAACCCGATGTTTATAACAATCGGTAAGAATATCTCTCTAATTTCATATAGTAGCTCAGATTATCCCAGATCTACCACATAAATGTATTATAAAACAAGGTAGATGAAATTCCAAAGGAACGATGAAAAGATCATACCTTTGTTAGAGCTTCGTGCTGATAACGTGTTATGAAAATATGGATAATCAGAGAGAATAAGAGACTAAGAAGAGATAAATTTGAGGGAGAAATCATAGGGAAATTCTCATTCAGTTGTGTGTACATAATTCTTAGCCCAATGCTCCTATTTATAGGCAAAAAACGCGTATGAATAGTGAAATACGCGTATGAACAGTAACTGCTACAGTAAAACACGTATGCTACAGTGCTGCTACAGCAATAAACAGCACTTTAATCATTGATGAATAGTGACATCTAATCTTATAGGCCTAGCTGACTGGGAGAGTAAATTGGCTTAGATGATGGTTAGTAGACATCCACATAATTAATATTCATAACAATTAAGGGGATATAAAATTGATAGTTATTTTTTTTTTTTGTGATAGCAATTGATGTTGGTTATTATTAAGAGCCCGTTTGGTTCAACCCCATTGCATGCATGCAATGGTAATCATGATTGCATTACCATGAGAAGAGTATTTGGTTGCTCTTTAGCAAGGTAATAGGGTTTACCATGGTAATGATGATTACCAAAAAATTGGTAATCCTCATTTATACCTCCCCCTATAAATCCTCATTATCATCTCATTGCATAGTTAAAAAAGTCCAATTTACCATTTAGTTTCATTTCTCTTTATTTTACTTATATCTTTTTACTTAGCCACATCGCCAAAACCGCTACCGCTACTACCTCCTCCTTCGCCATCCCCGTCGCTGCCACTACCTCCTCCTCCGTCGCCGCCCCTACCACTTGCCGCCGCCGCCATTACCTCCTTTGTCGCCTGCCACCAGACACTGCCTCTACTACCTCCTCCTCCTCTGCCCCCACCACTACCACCCTAGCACCGCCGCCACTACCTCCTTATCTTCCTGCTCCTCCGCCACTGCCTCCACTATCTCCTCCTCTTCCGTTGCTGCTACCGCCACCTGACACCACCGCCACTACCTCCTCCTCCACCACTGCCACCATTACTTCCTCCTCCTCTACCACCGCCGCCACCACCCCGCATCGTTGCCACTACCTCCTCCTCCTTCGCCGTCGCTTCTACTACCTCCTCCTCCTCCTCCACCTAACTCTTAACTTTCTTTTTACAAAAATTATAGTAAGGGTAAAAAAGACTTTGTGTAATATATTAATTTTAAATAACTGTTAAAATAATAACTCATTGCACCTTACTTAAAAATTAAACCAAACACTAGCCCTGTAATTAATATTGTATTGCATTACCATTACATCGCACTGCACTGCACTGTAGGGTGTAATGGGATCAAACCAAACGGACCCTAAGTTTGAAAGGTTACGAAGGTTATTTATATATAATTTGGAGTTTGAGAAGGTTTTGTACTAGTATAATTTAGCCTTTTATTCTTTTAACAAAAATTATTACTACTTTGGTTCTATTTATAAGTCCATTTTAACAAAAAATTTTGGTTCTTATTATAAGTTTAGTTTTGGAGTAACAAATGCGTTGTTTACTTTTTTTTTGCCCCTATTAATTGTAACAGACAAAAAGAATATATTCATATTAACTTGTAGAACCAATTATAGATAAGGGCAAAATTAAAAATTTAACTCATAATTAATGAGTTAACTAATTTTCCTTGATGTATGAAAGTTAGTTAATTTAAACTTATAAATAGGATCAGAGTAATACTACCACTCAACTCATCACTAACATGCTGTTATAAAAGTCTTTCTAATGTTAGGAGTAATTAGGGAGATTGCATAACTAGATTGTACTCTTCTACCTTATTTATAAGTCATTTTCAACACAGTTCATTATAATTAAGAAAAATTTTAAACCTCATTAGGTCAACCTTAAAATTTAACAACCTTATAACTTTATTCTATTTAATATACATACACTTTTCGATAAAATAAAAATATGTATAATAATTAATAAAGGGTCAAATAGTATAGATATTCATGTTAAATATTTAATTTTTACATAACAAAAATTTAATAATGTAATTTATAAATAAAGTTTGAGAAAACTTTCCTTTTATGCCTTATAAATAAGATTAGATTAATATAATTTCTTCAAAAAAAATGTATCTCAATTGAATATGTGGTCTTAACTAAAAACTTTGGGATAGTAGATCATTAATGTAATGATGACTATCCAGACAAGAGATCATACATTATGAGAAATTAATTAATTTTAATAAACAATGGGATATTTATGCACACAAATTTTTGGCAGGCTTCATATGAATGATTCATTGGTCAATTTTCTCTTTTTTTTCCCGAATAATATTTTCTAGTTAATATTGTGTGTGTGAGTGAGTCAGAAAGTGAGTGTGTGTGAGAGAGAGAGATAATAATGTCATGATTAAGAATCTAATTGAGCCCTAAATATTAAATGGGTCAAAGAGACAATTCAATGGGAGTATTTTTATGTACGAGGAGGAAATTTGGTTAAACATCTCTCAAATTTGTTTATGAAATGTGAATGTCAAGTGTCATTTTCTTCAGAACATGTTGATGATCTAATTTCAATATAAATTAGGAATATAATTTTAAACTTTGAACGACAAAAAATGATAAATACGCAGATAAGAAAGGCAACAAGAAAGAAAAATAGCAAGTTGGGTATGATCGATAATTAATTAATAATATATTTGTAATCTGACTCATTCCTAGAAAGAAGACACATCACTGTGTTGGTATTCAATCTAGATTTTGAGGGGAATTAACTATTTTAATTTGCATAGTCAACTCAATTAGCAGCGCATAAAAAGCTAAAGCAAACATCAAGTACCAAGGGAGGGTAAAGGAAAATGCCAAAGAAGTTAAATATATGAATAGCTAATTTGTTGGTTTTGATGATATAATTAGTTTAGTCATTTCATGACTCTCCCCACTGTAGAAAAATCAAAGGCCCTTAAAGTTACCTTCACAACCTCACTCACGACTTTGTGTTCTCCCTCTTGCCACATTTTGTTGATTTCTTTTTTTATAATTAATATTTTAATAATACTCACATGCTTGTGAAAATATAAAAAGATTACTAAAATATCATGTTGTTCCCCACTTTAACGTCGTACATTGCAAGCTTATACTAGACGTAATTAATATTATTAAGGATATTAAGAAAATTAAATAAATTAATTTAAAGTATTTATATTTATTATTTTTCTCTAAACTAATTTACTTGATTTATAAAATAATATATAATCTAATAATACACAATATAAGCTATGATTAAATAATTTATTTAGCTTTTATAATTTTTTTTAAAAGAAAACTCAATTAGATCTTAACATAGTTATCATTGTTCACCGAGATATATTTTTCAAAAAAAGATGGTCCGCTTAAACATATAGCTATAACGAAAATTTATGCGGTATTATAAATAAATTTCTTGGTAACAAATTAAATATGGCAATTCACGATTTCAATATTGATCAAGTTGCTGCGATCCCCAAAGGAACGTGCATGCAAAATAATGAGCCACGCCGTATACGTAATTAGTGGCTATTTTGTTTGTAACTATGTTTCTCATCGCGATTCGTACCTGCAAATTTTTGTTTAACGCAATCGGTGACATGTTTTCTAATTTTTTTACTATAATTATTTTAAACAAACAATTGGATGTTATAAAAATGCATTATATATATATATATATATATATATATATATATATATATATATATATATATATATATATTGATTGTTAAATCAGATTAAATTTCTTTGTCTCGTTTATTGTTTTTTATGGCCTCTTTCACTTGGGTTTGGTAGTGCTTATCTCAACTGTTAATTCTCTTAACTAGGTCGACGTGAACCCAATGCAATATTGCCCTGAATTTGAATAAAAATATATCATGTTAATAATTTATGAATAGTGTGTGAGCTATGTCTCACAAAATTCCATTGATATGATGAATAATATATTATTATATTTTATATTATATATTGATTGATATTTGAATATAAAACTTATCAAGAGGTAAAAAATAAAAATAAATCTCCAAAAAATTTAGATCTTTTTTTTTTTATAAATAATCTCACAATACTTATACAACATTAAAGTATCTCTCTAAACTTGATGTCTTAATAACCTTCACTATATATTTGCTCTTACAATTTACAGGTGATCATATAGGACGAATTTTTAATTACCACACAAATTTGTATTGAATCAGGGTATTAATAGAAAAATCGAACAATTTAAGAGGATGTTTGGTTTAGCTTATACTTATGTATAAGTCTGATTCACGTAAATCGAGATAAAACTCCTCTATATATTTACCTCGTAGATCGTAAAAACTACTTCATATATCGTAAATCACGATTAAAAAACACTTTTGGAGGTTCCAATCACTATTACAAATATCCTCTAAAACGATAGGTTCAGAAATATTGCCAGATGACTATTTAATAGTAACATCCAACCAACAAAACTAACAAGAAGTTAAAAAGAACAAATAATTAAAATTTGACGTCGAAGCACTATAAAAAAGTATATCAGTTCTATCAGTCAATATACCAATAATATGTGTTCACAACAACAAAATACAGAAATAATACAGTAAACGATATGAGTGCGTCATGCGTATATCATACAGAGTACGATTAAAATAAGAAATATTCAAAAGATTTGATTAACACATTGATTCAATCAATCTAGAAGCATAATTAAAATATTAGGTGGAAAATTATTATAATAATGTAAAAGGCAAAAGCACATGCACACATCAACTATGGAAAGCTTATGGAAGCAATCTCAATGGACGACTACTTCAATAGAAATGACAAATGAAAGCGAGTTTTACACATTATTATATAATTGATTATTAACATTTTATAATTAATTGGATATGGTATGGTTGCTTCAAAGAGACGACTTTAACTTGTCTCTTTTCTTTTTCATTTTTTCTTAATTAAAAATTAGGGAGAATTTGACACTATTCGTGAACAAAATTAATAAAAAAAATAGAATGGAAATGCATGAGATTGTTGACCCAAATGGGGCTGTATCGGTTAAATATATAAATAATTTTATGTGACATAAAAGAGCATTGGTGTCAATTATAATGGAAGTCATTATCAATATAGAAGAGCAGGTTTTTTGTTAGGTGTATTAACATAGAAAATTAAAAAAAGAATCTTTATAGATGTCGACAACTCCAACCATAATTCAATGTATTCCTACAAAAACATACAGTCATACACAATCTTTAATATTGTTGTTGTCGTGTGGTGGCTCAAAGATGCTAATCAAAACCTTTATACGTGAAATAAAATTTTATAATGAGTTATTCATTATTTATAAGTGATGTATAATAGCAAAATTATGTTTAAATTTAGTGCTCATTTAAATTTTTAATTAAAATTATTTATTTTCAAATTATAGAGATTAGTGTTAATTTCAAAGAAACCAATTCCTGCATAAATATATGTTGGTGAAAAATAATATCACATGTGCATTGATCCAATATAGTAATCAATCACATTATTAACCAAGACGATTGAGAAGTGATCTTTGATGTCAGAAGCATGATGCAACATTCTTATTAAGTGAAAGTCCGATAGATAAGTAGAGACGCTAATACCATAGGCCATAACAAATATTCTTATAAAAATGGTTTTGGACGAAGCTATTGAGTTACATACTCTCTTAAGTGTGTGTTTGGATTAGTTTTTAGAAAATAGTTTTTACGATTTATCAGGTAAATATGTGAGAAGAATTTTATTTTGATTTATGAAAAAAAGTTCCTAAAACTCAGATTTGTGATTTGCGGAGAAGGGTTCTAAAGTTACTAATGGAGATTTAGCTTACGTTGTTGATTCCTATTTTTCCTATATTTAGGTTTTGTCTTTATTTCCGGTGTATAGAAAAAAAATAAGAAAAATGTATTTTCCCATTATTTTCTATTAATCTGTCAAAACAATATTAAATGTTAGAATTAGGCCCACGAAAATGATGCAGTCAAATAAAACTTAAAGAGAAAGGATCATGTAGATATGAGTTATAGTACCCGAAAGGAAATACAATTTTGTAAGATAAAGCAAGATATTCACTTGAATAATTCAAGTTCTTTTGATTTTAATATCATTAAACTTAATTAATTAATGGCAACATATATTTATGGATAACTTTTTATATTCACAAATAGAAAAGTTCAATTGCGCAAAGTGAACTTTATGATCACATTAATTAAGTGATGAGATTTGCTTGTGAAAGAGCTATCTTATAAGCCTTAACAACCTTCTTGGTAGAATGTCTATTGCTCCTTAATCTCACAATTAAGCCTAAATATTCACATTAATATCTTCTTCTTGAAGCTCTTCAACATAAATAATATAATATACATCTTATCATTTTTTGACCAGCAGTATACAATTATACATCTTATCAATTCTTTATTTTAACATGCTGAATATATATATGCTTAAAATCTTCCCATTATATTCAAGCCAATTTTGATCATATCTCGACAATATATTTTTTCCTATTAATAAATCTTTCAGCTTGGTCTTGGTCTAATTAATTCTAGATAAACCCATTGTAAATCATTTCAAACCCCAAAAAAGAAAAGCCCTGACGTGACACTACTAGAAAAAACACTTTTAACGTTCCTTATATGGGACTTTTAACGTCCTTTTATGAGGGGACGCGTATGCCAGCGACGTAGTAAATTTGGACTTTAGACGTCCTTTGTAAAAAGACGCCTAAACGGCTGGGTTTAGGCGTCCCTTTGACCAAAAGGGACGCCTAAAGTAATGACTTTAGGCGTCCCTTTGGCCAAAAGGGACGCCTAAAGTCCCCGTTTAGAATTTTTTTATTTAAAAATTAGGGACTTTAGGCGTCCCTTTTGGCCAAAGGGACGCCTAAAGTGTTTTTTTTTTCAGAACCATTTTTATTGTTTCTGGTCATATCATTCTGAAAGCAAACAGAAACGTATACACAAAAAGGAAACATACAGCACGCAGTTTATAATTAACAAAACATAACATCCACCTCTAATGAAACATTATGCACTACATGGTTGACAGAAATGTTGTCCACTAATATAATAAACAACTACTAATAAGTAAATGTACAGGAAACGATAAACTTCTACAAATCAATGTGTTGAAGAATCCTCCCAGCCAACAAGTCTCTGATCAAATTAATGTCTTCATATAAGTAAGTAGCATCATTATCAAAGATCTACAAATTAGAAAATATGATTATATATACGAAATCAATGAAATTAAAGGATTGTTTAGCAATTCAATTAAAATACAACCAAAATATTATCATTTGATTACCTGTTGAAAATCATTTGTAAAGCCACTTTGAATGATATTATACATGTAAAGTAGAACATAATAGCCACATTCAGTACCACCTGGTTGTTGAGGGCACTATAAATCAAAAGCAATTGGTTAAAATCAATAACATACATCATTTATAAAACAACCGTAAATAAAATAACTTAAATTATATTGAAACCACATACTTTGGGATAGAACCACTTTGGCTTGCGAACAACTCTACCCTCACGTGACCCGCCAAGCATTCTATATGTTTGGGTCGCGCTACCATTAAAATGTAAAACATTTTAAGTTAGAACCATTAAAATGTAAAACATTTTAAGTTGGAACAATTTATTGAAATCAAGCATTTCTTTAATTAATAAAAAAGAAATAACTAACGTGTTGAAGACTGATTTTGTGTCTTTGTCTGGCTTTTTTGTCAAGGAATCAAACCAATAGATTTCATTGAGGCGTGGGCAAACAACACACAGGCTCCAATGGTAACTAAAACAATACACAGATTAAAATGAAGTTTAGATTAGAAGAAAATTATTTCTCAAACATCCAAAAATAAAATTTTTTACTACATACCCTTGAACAATTGGCGCTAGATAACATCGCAATTTGGTCGCTGCCATTGTGAAGCCCACATAATGCGTCCTTTGTGCGACATCATTTTTATCTGATGTCGTATTTGCCGGACACAAGAATCCGTATAAATTTGATCTTTGCATATCAATGCACATGTGGTAGAAGGACCTAAAATAGAAATAAAATGACCAATGAATTATTGAACTTATGAAATCTTGAACTTAGAAAAGAAAAACTAACCAAATGCCAAGTTTGACCCATCCTGCATCTATCTCCTCCAAATGCATAAACTCCTTAAGATCTTTATTGTCGATCGTGTAGGGATACGTCAATTCTGTACCCACAATCCCTGGAGGCATATTGAAGTTGACTTGGGGAATACCTTTGTACATCTGTTGGAGCCGTGCTAGAAAGGGCCATTTTTGCGCATGTTGCTCCTCCTATAAGCATAGAAAACAAAACCAATTATATTACAATGATGCCAATAAATGTCAAGTGATATGAATATAATTCCTACCATTGGTGGGGTTCCCAACGTGCCAATAAGATATTGAGGCCAAAGGATGAAACCTCCAATTGCCTGACCCAGCGTGGCAATCTCAACGTCAGGGATAGGGATGGCTGCACCTTCGTCCCCCTCATGAACACGTGTCACTGTCACCCTACGTAAATACTGTGGAATTTGATTATGATGGTGGGTGGTAGCTTTTGTGTAAACGAGAGCATCGGCTACAACACGAATCATGTCTGTGGTGTCCAAATAAAGGATACACGATTCACCCGACTCCGGAGTGGCAGAAGGCTGGCCCAGTGGTTCTGTTATGTGAGAAGGCTGGCCACAGGGTTCTGTACTATGGGAAGGCTGGATAAGACTATGGAAAGGAGCAGCAACAAGTTCTGGAGTATGGGAAGGCTGGACAAGGGGTTCTGGATTGTGGAAAGCCTCGGCAACGAGTTGCGGAGTGTGGGAAGGCTGTACAAGGGATTCGTCCGGCGGGTTGTGACTTCCTTTAGTGCTGGGGAAGGCCAGTGATTCCTCGTTTCTAACCCTAGTAGCCTCCATGTGATGAAAATCAAACCACGATTTCATTTCACCACGTAGTTGTGTCATTAGCTCATCTCGGAGCTCCTCTCGGATTTGATCGCGAAGCTTATCCACAAACTCTTGACTGGGTTCAGCTTGTGAAGAATATAACGAGGCTTTACCAAAATACTTCGAAATACCAACTCCCCTTGGCTCCCCTCTAACACGGCTTGGGTATTCAGCCTTCCCAATCGCCGTGGCCAATATGTCCATCCGTCCACTTGGAGTGAACGAACCTTGGCTACTCTGCTCTTCGAGTTCGTCCTGTAGCATACAATTCGTTATGAATACCCATTTAAATGCTAGAAATGTGAAAGAATTTTACAATTAATTACTTATGCTATTACTACTTACAATCCTCGAGGCAACCTCAGCAATAGTAGGATTTATATATTTCCCACCCTTAATCCTCCCTGCTTTCCATTTTTTGTGACGTGGAGGAGGAGCTGGCTCTTGCACAACAACGGAAGGATCCAATTTCGCAGCGTCCTTCATTTTTTCCAGCTCTTCTGCCATCATCATCCGCTCCAGCTTCCTCTAGCCACCCCGAGACATGCAATGCTGGTACTGATTTGCTTCTTGCCTCTGTGTGTTCGCCGCACTTAATTCCTGTTTAAGGGAAAAAGGGAAAAACAAGTCATTAGTGCATTAACTATATTGAAATTATAAATTTTCATACTGAAGACAGAAAATTTACCAAAAATTCAGGAGTTTGTCGTTTAGCTACAAACAACCTCCAGTCCTCTGGAGATAGATATGAATATTCCTGACAAGGATCCAAATGACTCTTGTCACCTCTAAGGTACTTCCTGGAGAGCTTATTTTTAAAATCCTTCCAGCACAAACGAACCTCTCCCATCCAGTGGTTGTACATGTCTGTGGTGTCAGGAACATCGAACGTTTGCTGCAAAAACGGAGACAATTAAACTTGAATAGGAAGAAAGGTCTAAATACATAAAATGTATCGAAAGTTATGTACCAAAATCTGTTGCCATATCATGGCTTTCGTCTTTTTGGGAACCTGCCTCCAACTATCATAGATGATTCGGACTTTGCTTCGACCCAAAAAACCAAGATAACTAATGAAGTGGTCTTCCTCAAGACCCATTGGATTCATGTTGGCATCAAACTCTATGTGAACCCTCTCCTGTTCATTGTAGTGGCGCTTCGCCAATACAGCCATCTTCGTGGCACCTCTTGTTCTTCTCGGAGCGGGTGGCTCTTCTTGCCTTCCATTATGCTGCTCGCTGTCGCTCCCTGAGTCACTGGAACTTGACATATTCCTAGACAAAAAAAATCATTGTCAGAGAGGTAAGAATCATGTCAGAGAGGTAAGTAGATTGCAGGTATCTGTATAAACTACATTAAGGGAAAAAAGCACATAGGACATAATACAGTTTTATATAGTTAAAGGTCTTACTTCATATTGTTTCCCATATTCCTTCACAATGATCATTTCTTGCAGAATAATCTTCATCATCTACTAACTCGACCTCACTTCCTATAGGTGGATTTGTTGTCAAAGGTGGTGTGTCGTCAAGGTTGAAGGTTGGATCACCATACTTTTGTTTTTTGCTTTGAAGTACAATGGACATATTTTTATTTGCAGGATCTGTGACATAAAACACTTGCTTCGCCTGGCTGGCTAGAATGAAGGGCTCATCTCTATAACCAACTCTTCGAAGATCGACTGAGACAAATCCAAATTGTGGATCTATTACCACAGCAGCATTGCTAACCCACTTACATTTGAACAAACCAACTTTGAACTTGTTGTAGGTCATCTCCCATATTTCTTCTATAACTCCATAATAAGTCATTGATGCACATATGAGGTTTTTGTCTTTCGAACTGGAAAAGTGCATAGCTTCAGCTTCAACCATCACCCCACTATTTTGCATGGTACTTCTGTCATCTTGCTCTTTTATGTAGAATGAATACCCATTTATGTCATAACCAGTCCAAGTAACAACCTGAAATGAAGGCCCCCAGGCTAGCCAGTTGATTGTCTCGGACACACCGATCTCATGCGAAACCTTCTCCTCAAACCACTTAACAAATGTCTTGTTTTGCTCAATAGCTATTTGCATGTCACTCTTCTTTGGATTCAAGTTCTTCAAAGTCTTTTTGTGCTCATCTATGTATGGCTGAACTTCTTCCATATTATTCAAGATATACAAGTGTGCTTGCAACACCTCTTCACGCTCCGCAGTCTTCACTTTTAGTCCTCGTGTTCCCTTGCTTCTCCCCTCTTCATGCCGAGACTGTTCCTTTTTACCAGATAGATAATCTTTACAAAAGTCCATAGCCTCTTCAACTACATATCGCTCAACTATTGAGGCTTCAGGTCGATAAGGATTTTTAGAATACCCTTTTAAGATCTTCATGTATCGCTCAAAAGGGTACATCCACCTTAAATAAACTGGACCGCAAAGCCTTACCTCCCTTACTAAATGAACTACCAAATGCACCATTATATCAAAAAATGATGGAGGAAAATGCATCTCTAGTTGGGACAGAATTATATAACTCTCATTTTCTAGTTCATCCAACTTCTCAGTGTCGATGACTTTGTTACAGATAGCATTAAAGAAAACACACAATCTGGTTATAGTAGTTCGCACTTCTTCTTTCATAATGCCTCTAATGGCTACTGGTAACAATTGTTGCATTAACACGTGATAGTCATGGGACTTCATTCCCACTAACTTCAAATCGTCCATTGACACACACCTGCTAACATTAGAAGAGTAGCCCTGTGGGACCTTAATTTCATGCAGACACCCACACAAACTTCTTTTCTCCGATTTTGATAGCGTATGCGCAGCTGGCTCCATATATGCCCTCCTACCATCATCTCTTAGTTGTGGATGCAACCGATCTCTTATTCCCATATCAACAAGGTCAAGTATCGCGCTCATTCCATCCTTGGTCTTACCTGGGATGTGTAAAAGCGTACTTACAAGGCTGTCACACACATTTTTCTCCACATGCATCACATCAATACTGTGTCTTACATCAAGACAATGCCAATACGGAAGATCAAATAAAATTGACCTCTTCTTCCATATATTCTTCTCACCCTTAGTCCTTTGATTTTTACCAAAGGTCACATTGACACGTTCTACCCGACTATAAACTTCCTCCCCGGTTAAGGCCCTTGGTGCAACTCCATGTTCTGGTAAGCCATCAAAACGCTTTCTCAGCCTACGATATGAGTGGAATCGAGGAAGAAACCTCCTGTGGCCAAGGTACACTGTTTTTTTTGCAATGCTTAAGTTGTCGAAAGTGTGTGTCTCCTTCACAGATTGGGCATGCTTTATGACCCTTCACACTATACCCTGACAAATTTCCGTATGCGGGGAAGTCGTTTATCGTGGTAAAAATCATTGCACGCAACTTGAAAGACTCTTTCTTATAAGTATCGAACACATCCACACCTTCCTCCCATAACTTCTTCAAGTCCTCAATCAAAGGAGCCAAATACACATCGATGATATTCCCTGGCTGTTTTGGTCCAGAGATCATCATAGAAAGCATAACGTACTTGCACTTCATACATAACCAGGGAGGTAAGTTGTATATTACAAGGAGAACTGGCCACGAACTATGTATACTAGTAAGAGTTCCATACGGATTTATTCCATCTGTACAAAGTCCAAGCCGAAGGTTTCTCGGCTCGCTGCCAAATTGAGGGAACATTTCATCTATCTTCTTCCACTGTAGAGAGTCGGCCGGGTGCCGAAGATATGTTCCGTCACAAATTCTCTCATCAGAATACCATCTCAACTTCTTCGCTTTTGTTGCGGTCGCAAACAAACGCTTAAACCGTGGAATTATTGGAAGATACCATAACACCTTCGAAGGTTGCCTTTTACTTGTTGTCCCTTCTCTACAACCACCATCTTTCTTCACTTTATATCGTGATGTTTTACAGTTAGGACACTCACTAAGACCTGCATACTCGTTTCTATACAATACACAGTCATTAGGGCAAGCATGTATCTTTTTGTACTCCATACCCATCGTAGACAAGATTTTCTTTGCCTCATACATACGGTTTGGAAGTACATTATCTTCTGGAAACATATCACACAATAATTCCAATAGTAATGTAAAACTACTATCGGTCTATCCACAAGTTGCCTTTAAGTTCACCAAATGCAATGTTCCCGTCAGTCGTGTGTACTTACTCCCAGGGTATAATGGTGTCTCCGCATCACTCCGCAAGCTGTCAAATTCATGTGCCTGGGCGAAGGATTCAACCTCGGCATCGTGAATCATTTTCTCCATTCTATCTTGTTCCATAACATCCACTCCTTCCTTCTTGTGCGACGGACAATCAGTAATTACTTCCTCACCATGCCATATCCACATTGTGTATCGAAGATTTATTCCATCACAAAGTAGGTGATCCCTTATATCATCAACATCTCCTCGACTCTCGTTTAAACAATTCACACAAGGACAAAAATACTTCCCATTTTTAGTTGGAGCATTCCTTCTAGCAAATTCAATAAACTCTTCCACCCCATTCTCATATTCTTCACTAGTTCTCAAAGCATTCATCCAACTATGATCCATTGTTTTACCACCTAAACCATTCCCAATAACACTCAAGTTTATAACAATTGTTAACTATGAGATTGCCTTTTATCACTTTTTTCAAAAAACATTTCGGGATCATTTCCCATTAAGTGTAAGATCCCACAATTGTAATAACAAACCATTTCACCTTAATTCAAACAAAACAAAACAAAAATAAAGTAACTTAGGCAATTAAGGACAATATCAACAATTTAAAATATCAATTTTTCTTTAGGGAACTAATATGTTTAAATTAGTCAAGTTAAAAGTTCTATGCACCTACCTAATATATTAAAAGTTCTATACATGTATTCATTATTTCAAACCAATAAAAGTTCTATAGCACTCAGAGCTTCCTACACATGTTTTATATAATTAAATAAATTATATACTTATTTAATCTAATAAAATTAGTTAACTAGCAAAACTCCTATATGTACTTATGGAATCTAGCATACATATGTACTTATGGCATATATGAGTGGCTTATGGTTTCTAGCAAAACTACTACTTTAAATTAAACTGTCGATTATGACATTAACTAAAGTGAAATAAAATAAACCAAAATTAAAAAAAAAAAGCTTACAGGTTGGAAGAAATTAAAATGGCGTGATGATGAAGAGGTTGGGAGGGAGGAGGCGCACTAGCCACCGTGAGAGAGGGAGCTCCGATGCTGCAAACGATGAAAAGATCAAGGAATATGAGGCTTTCACTGGTGGGGATAGCTGATTAGCTAGTTGGGGAAAAAAAGAAAGAAGAGATCGAAGACTGTACCGTAATATATACCTTCTCAGCTCAGCTCGCTGCAACAAGTTAGTAAGGCGGCGGAAGAGAAAGATACAGGGGGTAAGTATTGAAGTGAGATGATAGAAGGAGGAGATGAGAGAAAATGAAGAAAGAGGGATAGAGCGGTGGAAGGGATATTCGGTGGAAGGAGGCTAAGTGTTTTTGATCAAAGAGGGAGGAAGAGTGACGAACGGAATGGAGGGAAATGATGAAAAAGTGGAGGGAAATATGTTTAGGCGTCCCTTCTTGGAGAAGGGACGCCTAAACATATAAATAGGCGTCCCTTCATACAGAAGGGACGCCTAATGTCCCTCCATTAGGCGTCCCTTCTCAAGAAGGGACGCCTAATGTGGGGTGCATGCCAGCCACGTGGCTGGCATGCACCCTTTAGGCGTCCCTTCTTGAGAAGGGACGCCTAATGTCCCAACATTAGGCGTCCCTTCTTCAATAAGGGACGCCTAAAGATTAATAAGTCTCTCTTTATTTACGTAAATGCCACCGCGTACACTTTTTACTTCCCTTTTCAAAGAAGGGACGCCTAATTGTGACGTTAAATCCCTTTTCTGTAGTAGTGTGACATAAAGTATTAATTACAGTTAAATACTCTAATATTCCCTACAATTTTACCTTAATTATACATCTCCATTTTATTTTGAAAATATGCATTTAGGTCTAAACTTTAAACCGTTAACTCTGTTAAGAATTTTGTAGACAAATACTTTTAATTAAAATTTATATCAAAATAAATTTTATTTACCAATTTATCCTTCATCATAACTAGCTAATTCCCCAATTTCAGCTAAATTTTTTTAAGTAATTTAAGAGTCTTTTTCCTTTTTCAAATTTTTTACTTTTGCAAATATTTATTTATTAAATTTTTTATCATATTAGGATAAATGCTAAGTTAATTTAATTAATATAGATATACAAAAATTAATTAAAAATATGATTATTTTTTAATAAATATATGCTCAATTAAATATGTTTATAAATGTTTGTAGCAAAAAAAAAATTGGTTGTTAAAAATTATTTGGAGGTAAATATAATTGTTTATTCTTTTGTTGAAAGAATGATATTTTGGTCAAAATAAAAGTTTGATAGTCAAAATTAACGGTTAACTAATAGTTAGGTAGATGAAATTTGAATCTCAAATATATAATGGAAGTTTATGTAATATATGTTTTAATTTTAAAATAAGAAAGTTTGTATACATTTTCAAAATAGTGGAGAGGTTTTAGTGATTTAGGTAAAGCAAAGAGATAGTGGATATATTTTTATCGATTAATTATTAACCAACAATTTGCATGACCCTTAATGGGGTTCATATGAAAATGGGCTTCATCACTAATAACCTCTTTTTTTTTTTTCAGATTACATATATAGTTTTACATTTTCCATGCCGTTTGAGTTTTTATTTTAAACAATACATACATATACACACACATTGAAGGAGAAAAAAAGGCTCTCACACATCCCACTGCTATAAATTTAACTTAGGGTGTGTTTGGATGAGCGGTGAGAAAAATGACTCATTTAAAAGGTGACTTATGGATAAGTTAGATTGGGTAAAAGTCAAATTGTGTAAATTATTTATGTTTGGATTGGCGATTGAATAAGTGCTTTTATAAAAGTGAAATATGTTTGGTTTGGCTTTTGCATAAGTGACTTTTTGATATTTAAAATAAAAAATTATAAAATATATGAAAAGTGAGAAAAATATATTTAATCACATTTGAAAATGGTCAAATAGATAATTAAATTGTAATGAAAATGAAAATAAATTATAAATGATACAAAGTTAAAGTTTTTGATACAGTCAAATATATCTACATAAACTATATTTTCATTTTTTTGCTTTCCTAAAATCCACATCAGTTTGAGAATTTTTTCTAATGAAATTATGTATAGCCATTGTTGCACAGACAATACAAACTTATTTCAATCACAAACAACCATAACATTCTACCACCAAACAATGAACTTATTCCAAAAGCTAAAGTTAAAAGCTCCAACTTTGAGCTTATTCCAAAAGGAACTTATTTAACTATAAGCTATTTTATCAAAAGCCCCACTAAACACCCAAAAATCATATACTCCAATTCAATTGAGCTTTTGACTTCTTAATTAAGCTTAAGGGGTTGAAAAAGCCCATTCAAACACACCCTTACATAACAGGGTTTCTCTTTTATGCACACTTGAGGGTTATAAAAAAAAAAGGCACAAATCTAACCAGGGGGTTGTCTTGTCTTGCTGTATAAGTTTGATTAATTAATTAATCCAATTAAGTTAGCAAACCAACTCACATCCATGAAACCTTTTTTTAGGCATCTGAAACCCCTTTTTCTTTTTCCCTCATGAGTTAATTATTTCTTATTGACTTGAAAGTTAAAGTCAACATTCATCAATCACACTCACCATCCACTCCACTTGGAATGTTCCCCAACTCGGTCAAATTTTGAATATTTCTTTTTAATTTCTAATACAATTATGCATAATTAATACTTTTCAAATCAATTTTTTTATAAATCTTATTGATCTCTCTGCACAAAATCCAATGTTGTGTCTACACCCATATGTTAAGTTGGGCTTTTTAAATGTGAAAGGTTCACTCTTGGATTGATTCTTTCTCAGGTCAAAAATTATTTTGACTGGTTCTAACTAGCAGTAATTGCTAACCCTTTCACTTTATGTTACTAATTTAAAATCTGATTTGATCACACACTGACCCACCAATTCACTATAGCAACCAAGAAGATAGGGAAAGGAAAAACCTTTTTTCATTCATCACATTAATAATTTAGTGTTTTGTCTTACAAGGTCATCAACTTTCTCAAATTGCAATAATTTAGGATAGTTTGACCTAGTCACGCCCTTGAATGAATTATTATTCAATGAAGAGAGAATAAAGAAAGCAATAGTTTACTATCTTTTTTTTTTATCTCCAGTTAAGGATTATTTACCTCTCGCTAATAGGAATTCGTATCAAGTACGTACACGAAAAAGTAAACAAATATGAATTAAATGATATTCTTTCGAGTCCTTATTATAAGGTTTCTTCTAAATTAGGTTGTGTTTAAATTTAGATTTACCAATAATACCGATTATCAAAAGCTTATCAGAGAAGATTAAAAAAAAAAAAAGATATGGAAACTAAAATCTTTTACCAACTCATACATATCTATAACACAATCATAGAGAACTTTTCATTCAACGATCAAATTTGTGGAATTCCTCCTCAAAAAGTGTAGGATACAAAGAAAGATGCCTTATCATCATTACTTAAAAGAAACAGAGCACATTGGAGACTGGACTATATCAGATCTACAACTTCCCACAAACGTGTTTTGTCTCTAAATTTTAAGCTATAGTTAACATCTGAGTGGATTTTCCAAGATGAAGGCTCAGAATAATGATTGTGAAAAGGGAAAAAGAAAAATGCAAATTTTGAAGCAGCCTCTGAAGAACAAAAACCAAACCCATTCACCTAATTCTTTGTTTATTACAGTTCTTGTACTGATATAAAGCCTTTTCATACTTGCATAATCCAAAAAGTTAAGCATGTCAGCTTTACTATATCATACTCTAAAATCCAAGACGTTCACAATGACACAAACCTAATTTCAACCTCTTCCTAATATTTCTAATCATACTTACATTTCAGATGCCTTTTTCTTTTCAATTATTTTGGTAAAATAATATTAGTGCTTCATCTCAGCTTCTTTCTAGATCTCCAACTAATGTCAAACAGTTTACACTTAGAATTTGGTTATCAAGAATGTTTCTAAAGCTGAGTGTGAAAAATTCTTGGAAGGATCTAGTCTACAAAATTAAAATAAATGAATCTAATAACAAAAAGACATGTAAATATACTAAGAGTTATTTGGGATAGTGTTGAGTGGATCCAAGCGACTTTTAGGCTTAAAAGCTGGTTAAAGGCTTTTGATTGATGTTTGGGCAAAATGACTTTTATCTAAAAGTCACATTAAAATTAAACAACTTTTTCAGGTTTTTAACTTCTTTTTAAATCTGATCCTTCTGAAATTGACTTTTTAATATACCGTCCAGACAAGTTTTTGTCAATTTGATTTTGTTAAAAAATATTTATCCAAATATAAATCATACTATACTAGTTGAGTTTTACTACAACGTAAGTTTACAAAAAAATAGTTGAAATAAAATTCATTGTTGCAAACATTAATCCAAACAACCCCTAAATTAACTTTTTTTTTTTGGTGAATAACCCCTAAATTAACTTTTCACTGAGAATCAATCACCCTTGCATACTTACAAATTTTCTTAAAATTGATTTGATTTACTTATCTTTCATAAACCTATATCGTTATACTCACTCTAGTCTATGATATAGCGCGCCTCTAAAAGAAAGATATGATCTAAATATAAGTCACTTATACAATAATTAATACTCATTTTCTAATTCTATCCTTGTGATTAATACTCATTTTTTTAATTTTGGCCAATCATTATATCCTCTTTCTTAAAAATAACAAGTCCACATTATCCAATAAAGGTGAAAGTAAGAAAATATTTTAATTTATGACATATTAAATGAGTTAAATGTTACTTTAATTTGCCTGAATTAATTAAATTAATGTCCTATATTTATAACATGATCTCTTTCTATAGAATATAAATATATGATTCTCACTGGCGAGAGCATTGCAGAGGCATCCAATAATGGAGTGCCTTTTACAGACACCATGGGCATTTTTTGTCATTTCTGTTTGTTTGGTGGCTTACTTCCATCAAACACCCAAAAGACCACTCACAAAATAGAAACAACTTATGGGAGTGGAAGAAGGATTGAAGAAGTCAAAAGGTTCAGATCAAATTTTAGGAAACTTCAAAACTTGTCAAAGATGTCAGGCTTTCTTAGCAAACTTGTTGGCCCTCCCTCTTAAATGCACTATAACCCCGTTAATATAACGGTCATAGGGGACTGCCCACAAAAATTAATTCCTACAGCACCTACTTTCCTATATGAGGGTCAAGAGAATAATTTAAAAATGCAGTTGTTCTTTTTTTATTGGTCAGGAGTATAAAATGGCTATAAAGCTCCTCTTTTCTGAGTTATGTAGGTAGATATCAAGTCAAATAATGTATCTCGCTGTCCAAAACAAGAGAAGAGAGAGAAAGGAGGGAGGGGGTAATTATGAAATCAAATGAGGAATAAAAATTAATTCCCAGGTACAACATAATTTATACTTACAATTATTTCGGTAAGATGCAATTAACCATTATTTCCTACAAGATCGTTTCCCCCTACTTTGATTTATAAAATCTCAGGCCTTATAAAACAGAGATAATGTTCAACAAAACTTGCAATTGATTGACTTATGGTTCCAGTGTCGTGTTATTTTACCTTACAGTTTAATTAAATTTCGGCTTTAGTCTATAGAGTTTCAAATTATTAGTTTTGGTTCATGTAATTTTATAAAAATTTGACTTAAATTTAATGATTGGCCCTCATGTTTTTAACAAGTTTTGATTTTAGTCCTTGTATTTAAACCAAGAATAAGTCATTGTGAAATTATACGGATCAAAATTAACAATTTTAAACTATAGGGACTAAAATTAAAATTTGATCAAATTATAAGTACTAACAACTATATTAACCCTTCTAGCTTTGACATTCAGCACCATCTGAGACAAAAGAATAGGGATAATTATATTCTGGTCCCATCTAAGGAGAAAAAAAAAGTCTTATTGAGTTGTTAATCGCATCCTTAAACTTGTCAATTCACGCCCCTAAAATTATTAATAAGACCATTTTTTTATTTTTTTTCTCTTGAACGAGACTTAAATGTAATTCTCCCGAACAACAATCTTTTTCTTCTTTTGCTTTGCTTCTATCTCCGTAAGCCAAAGAAAAATAAAATGAATGCAGGAAGCCTCACATGCAGATAGAGACAATATTGTCAGAGGCAAATGAAATGGGACAACTTAATTCATATTAGTCTGGTCCTGTTACCAAACGATATGATCCAAATAATAATTATTAAAAAAAAAACACACACACACAAGGAAAGAAACGGGACAGAGATTCCGCGTACAGCTAGGTGTGTGAGGGACAAGGAAGGATGGCTAAAGCATCCTCGTCAAAAGTCAAAACAGATCATAAAACTAGTAGAGTTGAACGAAGCATAGGTCAAGCACGGGACTTGTGTTTTTCAGGAATGAGAGGTTGGAGACGGACATTATACAATGTATCGAATAACTTTTTCTGGAAAGAATCGAGTTTCTTTTCTTGAGCCAAAATTAGAAAGAGACGCCAGTCTATTATTAGAGAACAATAATTCAAACCAAGATCCTTTTAACTTCAGTAATGAGACAGGAGAGAGAAGTAATATTGAATAGTAATTATTTTCTATTTGTGTTCAGTGAATAACAATCTCAGGAATAATTTAATTCAAGGGGGAAAAACCACCAATCCATGTATGTGTGTAAGAGAAATCTAAAATTCAAGAGCTCTAATTAAGCAATTTATCAATATATACAATCCTAAAGACAGAGAAGCTCACAAGTAATAATGCTATATAACAACAACAACAAAACATTATCTCTTTAAATAGGATAGGCTATACATGTGTGTATCTGTATGTATGCATATATATATATATATCCCTTAACTGAAAGTACCCACATGGAACTTGAGAATCTAATATCACTCTTTTCAACGGATGCCGCGGTAAAATAGGATTGATGAATCATACTGAAACTGTTTATCAATTTGGAGCCTCCATGAGATCAGCTAGGGTTATTTTTCCACAGTTGCCGGCATCTATTCTATCAAATTTCTCACTAATCTGCGAAATGTCTTTATCTGAAACTTTCCCCATCTCCTTGAGCTTGTAAATAACATATTCTGATTTACTGCAAGAAAAACAGCAAATGCTTGTCAGCAATCCCTGATAACGAAATGAGGCAAAGCTGAAACTGCCAGATAACAAGTAGAGAATCTGAATACAAAACAATTACTACCTCTAGTCTTTAATATAAAAGCTAACTGACTACGGTAGATTAAAGAAGATAATTATATTAGTTATTTGTAACAGATATATGTTGGTTTTCCTAAAATACTATATTTCATCACGACTACCTTTAGATAAAAACTCTTTCATGTGTGCAATCAATAAGAACACTTTAAAAAAAAATTATAAATTTGGGAGACGAAGTAGATTGAGGTCTTATATTTAAAATTAAATCCAAACCTCAACTAGCTTTTATATTAAGGATTAGAGATAATATTTGATAATTTCCTCTCTCGGCCAGCTGAAATAGAGAATCAAGAAGCCTCTTGAAAATCATAGATGACAACCATCCAGTAAAGTAAGAGCAATAGAAGATTAAGTAAAAACAATTTATCAAAAGGCTAATCATATTGCTTTGTTAATGCATGAAATAGATCTACCAAATAGATCACATTAAAATGGTAACCAACAACCATTATTAATGCCCCTTGTAGTGTTTTAGAAAAACTATACATTGTTGATTATGTTTCGCCTCTAGAATAAAAATGGCATGCCTCAAATAATAGCGCTAAACACTTGGACTTCCTATATATATATAAGCCTAAATTTAAAATAATTCTTATCAATCACTGAATCTTTAAGCAGGAACAATCACCAAGGGAAATTTAAGTGCAACTAATCTTAGGATATGCCTGTGTGTACACAGAAACAAGCCTTATCCCACTGTGCGCGCGAACGCAATACCAAAATTTTAATTTTAAACATGTTTAATCTATGTTTTGGAGTTCCGTAAGGAGGCTGGCTTATCTCTATTGAACTGGGAAAATAACTTTCTATTCTAAGTCTGCCTTGGCACACCTTTTCAGTAAGACCTCCAAATCTGAAAATGAATTCTATACAAAGAACAATAGCTAAAAAATATCATCGGAATAGTACACAACTTGAACTTGATCACTACGTTTAACTGTTTTAACATTTCATATTTACAACTTTTCCTATGGTACACTCGTGCATGTGTGGGAGGTGACAGTATGTTGTATACAAGATTGGGATAATTTTTATAAGCTTAGCCACCATGAAGAATATGTTCAACAATATAAACAAGGTATATGAAATAAAATATGCAGTAGGAAATGATAAATTAGTGCATAGTGAGGACTTGGTGCTGGTTAACACTATGGAGAATGATGAACCCATAGTTAGGAAGGTAGAAAGAGTAATAAAAAAAAAAAATTCCTTCCTTTCTTTGGAGGGTGAGGGGGTGTTGTTAGGGTAATTTGCAGCAAGCTTCCAGCAGCAGTGAAGCTTGGTTGGAAAATATTATAGGAGAAAATAGGGTACTCAAATTGGCTGTAAGAGGAGTATCAAACAGAAAATGCTACCCAAATAACAACATATCAGAGCTATATATCTGAAAATGGTGTGAAACCGGAACCAGGCTCGAATGCATTGAAAATGATAGGAGCTCCTATCTTGCATTCTCAAGAAAAGGGAGAACACAGTGAAAATGAAATAAATGTCAACTATCATGCAACAATCACAGTTTATAGACATATATTTTAACTAAGATTTGTCTCCCCCCCCCCCCACCCCCACTTTTTATGGTAGTCTAAGGACATGACTTTTTATGAACTAAAATTCAGATGCCAAAAATGTAATAAGATAGTTCAATAGGTCACTTGTAGTTCCTCTAAAAACAATGATGAGCAACATTTAATAAGAAATTAATAAACTAGTTCTAATATGGGGTTCTTGGAGTATGATCTAATTGTCTATGAATGATAGGTGCAACAAATTTATCCCAGTGGTTAAAAAAAATTCAGGTGGAACTACATTTGAACTAACCAAGCAATCGAGGTTAGAGAAGTAGCAAAAATATACGGACCTCCCAAAGTTGCAACTGCAAGCAATAACTAATCTGAAACCCTAGAATCGAGAACTCACTTGAATTAATCCTATTTAAATCAGCAGTCATCTGAAAGTATAACAAAAGATGAAGTAGGCCGCCCTCTATTTTCCTCTCGAGGTTTTGAACACACTATTCCCTTCCATAGCCAAGTGCGGTTCTCCAAAGCCTATTTCCATAAAGACTAGTCATTGTTGTATTTGAAATGGTTACAAAAGATCGGTAAACCTAACTTCCACGGGAAGTATTGTTGATATCGATGAAGCATACCAAAATACTCTGAGAAAATGTCATATCAACAACTATTTATTGCACAGTACTCTGAAAATGTACTTCATTGAGCTGGTTCAGCCATGCAGGACACATTCTCTTTCTATCTTTCTCACTTTGCTCATTAGTTCATGTTATATGGTATGTTTTTGTTAAGAGTTAAAGGGCTATTTTGCCTTGAAAGTTGATAAGGTGGAACAATTTTTTCCCGGAAGTTTTTCGGGATGCAATGTTGTGGCTTTTCAAGCTGTCTCGAGGTCGAAATGGGAAAGAGGAGATGAAGAGTGACATTCAGGGATGCGAGGACGAATCCGTGCTCCAAGGACAGAGATAGAAGTACAGTCCCTTTCGAAATCTTTCTATCCTGCACTCCAATACGGTAATTACATTACAGCAAAATAAAGTCTTTATGCGACTGACTTGTGTCCTTATTTTGATCCTACGGAAAGGTAAAAAAGCTCCTCAAAAAACCTATTCAGAGACAAGAGTGAATACATAAGGAAGAACAAAGAGCGGATGACTAGAGGACGATAAAGCATTTAAACTCTTCCTATACCAATTCCATGAGAAATTGCTATTGCCCTATAGGAACGCAAGCCTTTTTCACAGAAGAGGATCTTTGCCACTGAATGAACTCTTCCGGATGAAGATGTTAGCGAATAGGCTTTCAACTAATCTCTTTTCTTCCCAAGGCTAGCTGTCTCGGT